>CM047928.1:40835899-41542721 GCA_026230145.1 Diorhabda elongata | reverse complement strand
CAATTGGTACATGATAATTGAGAATTGTTTAAAATTGATTAAATTTTGGAATCCAGAACATGAAGAAATAAATTAAGATGTGCCCCATTCTTCCGGAAATGGAATAATTGATCTAAATTTAAGAGAGTTAATGCTTAGATCTCAAGTACCTACCGGTTATCATAACATTCATCATCAATCTGGGGTATTGATTAGACTAAAATATGTATTTGTTAAAATGAAAAATGAAGTCTGGGTATTATATGTATAATATGGCAGTTAATATATATGAGCGATAGAGTATTGATATTAATTTCACGCACCCCACGATTTTAGTCTAATCGATACCTCAAACTGATGACGAATATCATGATGATTTGTAGGCACATGGAAATTCGATCAAGATAAATGTTTTTGAAGAGTGAAATGTGAAATGATCAAAATGAGTTCGCTAAAACGTTCATAGATATTTTTCATTTGTTGTTAAATAGAGATTGAACTGAAGAAAATATCAAGTTATGTAAAATAGAGAGCGGCAATAAAATATCATGACCAATTTCGAAGATATGATTAAATTATGAAATGAAAATGTAAGTAGTTCTTGAACCCCAGTAGTATCAAGATTATTTTGAAAACAAATATATATAAGTAGCAACAATACGTATGTCCCATGAAAATGTTCAATATGATGAAATAAGCGGATATTTTGAGTTTTACGTTTACGAGATAATTAGACTGAACTGAAGAACTCTGGAATCGAGAATTTCGGAAAGATTCGAAGCCCTAAATGAATTCGATTAGTTTAAAAATAATACATTTCGAGTATTTCGCAGCACAGAAAAAAAGAAACAAAAAACGGGACTATGTGTATGACCAACAATTTTGGAAAATTGGCAAAACAATAGAATTATTTACTCCCACTTTGGAAACCGGACGCATCGGCACAGCGACGAAATTGGAAACCATTAATCCAATTCACGTTGCCTCGATCCGATGCTGTGGTATTTCACCGGGCGATGCGAGTGGGTCACATCTACCACATCAATGGAGGATGAAAAGAAAATGATGGGACTGAAAAACACTCCGTAGAAAATCGGAAATTTCGAAATATGAAAATTTATATGATATCCTGAAAACATGAATGAATAATATGAAGAATTTTTAGTTTGCAGCACAGAAAAAAAATGGTTATTCACCGTGTGAGTTCGTAAATCTGTTTTTATGAAATTATTTATTATATGTGATATTTTTGTGTTTAATTAGAAAATCCTTTCTCTTCAGTTTTACCAATTATATAATACCCAACAGGGAATGAATGTTTTTTGACATTAAATCCCTCGATTTATCGGAATATAATAATCTCTGAAATGATGGAACAAATAAAAAGAAATACTGAGAGTCATAAATTTACTCTACTTATTTCTACTCTATTCTATTCTACTGACATAAAACAACCAAAGTGGCAATCGTTTTCCCCTAACAAGTCTCACCTATCCTGTACGGAGTATATACGAAAGTGTAGACCACATTTAGGTACGGAGTGTATGCGAAGGACAAGAAATAAAAATAATACAGGGTGTAGCTAGAAATTAGATACCAATGATTAATGTAGATGAATGAGGAATTAAACCACTCCTTGGGGACACAAATGACGAATAAAAACGAGAAACAATGAGAGAGAACAAACAAAACCCTTAGTTGACTGCGTAGATGATTGAGAAATGGAATCACTCCTAGAGTGACACAAAACAGGGATCGAAACAGGAATGTTTGAATTAATTGAACTGAAAAGAAAAATTATTCAGTTGAATGTTTGATCGATAGGAAAGATGTAGTGCAGGTGATGGATGAAAAGCAGGTATAATCGGTGAAATCCCAGGTACTAAGCCTCACAAAACTATCTCATAAATCGAGTTATTTTGATCAGACTAAAAAATGAGTCGTGGGGCGCGTGAAATTTCTATCAACAATCCCTTCCGCTCATATATATTAACTGCTATTTTTAATTTTACGCCGATTTCCATTTTTAGTCTTTTCAAAAGGCTTGATGAGATCGATGAGAGAGAAGTGTAAAACATAATACCTAGGACCAATTATCCATATTGCTTTTGTTACATCAATCCTACACGAATCACCAATCCGTATTCCCGAAAAAAACAAACAACGTGAATATAATGGAGAAATTCTTGGGATTTACGTACTGGAAACGAATGTCAAAGATGATTTGAGGTGACCCACCAACACAATTGGTTTCAATATAATAGAGGAAATCTTGTGTTTTCCGCACGAGAAAAGCAGAGAGAAAAACAAACCTTAATTAACAACGTAAGTGAATAAGAAATTGAATCACTCCTTGGGGACACAAATGACGAATAAAAACGAGAAACAATGAGAGAGAACAAACAAAACCCTTAGTTGACTGCGTAGATGATTGAGAAATGGAATCACTCCTAGAGTGACACAAAACAGGGATCGAAACAGGAATGTTTGAATAAATTGAAGTGAAAAGAAAAATATTCAGCTGAATGTTTGATCGAGAGGAAAGATGCAGTGCAGGTGATGGATGAAAAGCAGGTATAATCGGTGAAATCCCAGGTACTAGGCCTCACAAAACTATCTCATCAATCCAGTTCTTTTGATCAGACTAAAAAATGAGTCGTGGGGCGCGTGAAATTTCTATCAACTATCCCTTCCGCTCATATATATTAACTGCTATTTTTTATTTTACGCCGAATTTCATTTTTAGTCTTTTCAAAATCCTTGATTGATGGAAAGAAGTGTGAAGAATAGTACCTAGGACCGATTACCCATATTGCTTTTGTTACATCAATCCTACACGAATCACCAATCCGTATTCCCGATAAAAACAATCAATGTGAATATAATGGAGAAAACTTTGGGATTTACGTATTGGAAACTAATGTCAAAGATGATTTGAGGAGACCCACCAACACAATTGGTTTCAATATAATAGAGGAAATCTTGTGTTTTCCGCACGAGAAAAGCAGAGAGAAAAACAAACCTTAATTAACAACGTAAGTGAATAAGAAATTGAACCACTCCTTGGGGACACAAATGACGAATAAAAACGAGAAACAATGAGAGAGAACAAACAAAACCCTTAGTTGACTGCGTAGATGATTGAGAAATGGAATCACTCCTAGAGTGACACAAAACAGGGATCGAAACAGGAATGTTTGAATAAATTGAACTGAAAAGAAAAATCATTCAGTTGAATGTTTGATCGAGAGGAAAGATGTAGTGCAGGTGATGGATGAAAAGCAGGTATAATCGGTGAAATCCCAGGTACTAGGCCTCACAAAACTATCTCATCAATCGAGTTCTTTTGATCAGACTAAAAAATGAGTCGTGGGGCGCGTGAAATTTCTATCAACAATCCCTTCCGCTCATATATATTAACTGCTATTTTTTATTTTACGCCGAATTTCATTTTTAGTCTTTTTAAAAGCCTTGATTGATGGAAAGAAGTGTGAAGAATAGTACCTAGGACCAATTACCCATATTGCTTTTGTTACATCAATCCTACACGAATCACCAATCCTTTATCCCGATGGAAACGTTCAACGTGAATATAGAAGATGTTTTGAGTTCACTCCTCGGGGACACAAAAGACGAATCAAAACGAGAAACAATGAGAGAGAACAACAACCCTAAATTGACTTCGAAGATGAATGAGAAATTTAATCGCTCCTAAAGGACACAGAAGGCCTATCGCAACAGGAAAGTTTGAATTAATTGAAGTGAAAAGAAAAATATTCAGCTGAATGTTTGATCGAGAGGAAAGATGTAGTGCAGGTGATGGATGAAAAGCAGGTATAATCGGTGAAACCCCAGGTACTAAACCTCACAAAACTATCTCATCAATCGTGTTCTTTTGATCGTACTAAAAAATGAGTCGTGGGGCGCATGAAATTTCTATCAACAATCCCTTCCGCTCATATATATTAACTGCTATTTTTTTTTTATTTTACGCCGAATTTCATTTTTAGTCTTTTCAAAATCCTTGATTGATGGAAAGAAGTGTGAAGAATAGTACCTAGGACCAATTACCCATATTGCTTTTGTTACATCAATCCTACACGAATCACCAATCCGTATTCCCGATAAAAACAATCAACGTGAATATAATGGAGAAAACTTTGGGATTTACGTATTGGAAACTAATGTCAAAGATGATTTGAGGAGACCCACCAACACAATTGGTTTCAATATAATAGAGGAAATCTTGTGTTTTCCGCACGAGAAAAGCAGAGAGAAAAACAAACCTTAATTAACAACGTAAGTGAATAAGAAATTGAATCACTCCTTGGGGACACAAATGACGAATAAAAACGAGAAACAATGAGAGAGAACAAACAAAACCCTTAGTTGACTGCGTAGATTATTGAGAAATGGAATCACTCCTAGGACACAAAACAGACATCGAAACAGGAATGTTTGAATTAATTGAAGGGAAAATAGAAAAGGTATTCAGCTGAATGTTTGATCGAGAGGAAAGATGCAGTGCAGGTGATGGATGAAAAGCAGGTATAATCGGTGAAATCCCAGGTACTAAGCCTCACAAAACTATCTCATCAATCGTGTTCTTTTGATCAGACTAAAAAATGAGTCGTGGGGCGCGTGAAATTTCTATCAACTATCCCTTCCGCTCATATATATTAACTGCTATTTTTTATTTTACGCCGAATTTCATTTTTAGTCTTTTCAAAATCCTTGATTGATGGAAAGAAGTGTAGAACATAATACCTAGGACCAATTATCCATATTGCTTTTGTTACATCAATCCTACACGAATCACCAATCCGTATTCCCGAAAAAAACAATCAACGTGAATATAATGGAGAAATTCTTGGGATTTACGTACTGGAAACGAATGTCAAAGATGATTTGAGGTGACCCACCAACACAATTGGTTTCAATATAATAGAGGAAATCTTGTGTTTTCCACACGAGAAAAGCAGAGAGAAAAACAAACCTTAATTAACAACGTAAGTGAATAAGAAATTGAACCACTTCTTGGGGACACAAATGACGAATGAAAACGAGAAAAAATGAGAGAGAACAAACAAAACCCTTAGTTGACTGCGTAGATTATTGAGAAATGGAATCACTCCTAGGACACAAAACAGACATCGAAACAGGAATGTTTGAATTAATTGAAGGGAAAATAGAAAAGGTATTCAGCTGAATGTTTGATCGAGAGGAAAGATGCAGTGCAGGTGATGGATGAAAAGCAGGTATAATCGGTGAAATCCCAGGTACTAAGCCTCACAAAACTATCTCATCAATCGTGTTCTTTTGATCAGACTAAAAAATGAGTCGTGGGGCGCGTGAAATTTCTATCAACTATCCCTTCCGCTCATATATATTAACTGCTATTTTTTATTTTACGCCGAATTTCATTTTTAGTCTTTTTAAAAGCCTTGATTGATGGAAAGAAGTGTGAAGAATAGTACCTAGGACCAATTACCCATATTGCTTTTGTTACATCAATCCTACACGAATCACCAATCCTTTATCCCGATGGAAACGTTCAACGTGAATATAGAAGATGTTTTGAGTTCACTCCTCGGGGACACAAAAGACGAATCAAAACGAGAAACAATGAGAGAGAACAACAACCCTAAATTGACTTCGAAGATGAATGAGAAATTTAATCGCTCCTAAAGGACACAGAAGGCCTATCGCAACAGGAAAGTTTGAATTAATTGAAGTGAAAAGAAAAATATTCAGCTGAATGTTTGATCGAGAGGAAAGATGTAGTGCAGGTGATGGATGAAAAGCAGGTATAATCGGTGAAACCCCAGGTACTAAACCTCACAAAACTATCTCATCAATCGTGTTCTTTTGATCGTACTAAAAAATGAGTCGTGGGGCGCATGAAATTTCTATCAACAATCCCTTCCGCTCATATATATTAACTGCTATTTTTTTTTTATTTTACGCCGAATTTCATTTTTAGTCTTTTCAAAATCCTTGATTGATGGAAAGAAGTGTGAAGAATAGTACCTAGGACCAATTACCCATATTGCTTTTGTTACATCAATCCTACACGAATCACCAATCCGTATTCCCGATAAAAACAATCAACGTGAATATAATGGAGAAAACTTTGGGATTTACGTATTGGAAACTAATGTCAAAGATGATTTGAGGAGACCCACCAACACAATTGGTTTCAATATAATAGAGGAAATCTTGTGTTTTCCGCACGAGAAAAGCAGAGAGAAAAACAAACCTTAATTAACAACGTAAGTGAATAAGAAATTGAATCACTCCTTGGGGACACAAATGACGAATAAAAACGAGAAACAATGAGAGAGAACAAACAAAACCCTTAGTTGACTGCGTAGATTATTGAGAAATGGAATCACTCCTAGGACACAAAACAGACATCGAAACAGGAATGTTTGAATTAATTGAAGGGAAAATAGAAAAGGTATTCAGCTGAATGTTTGATCGAGAGGAAAGATGCAGTGCAGGTGATGGATGAAAAGCAGGTATAATCGGTGAAATCCCAGGTACTAAGCCTCACAAAACTATCTCATCAATCGTGTTCTTTTGATCAGACTAAAAAATGAGTCGTGGGGCGCGTGAAATTTCTATCAACTATCCCTTCCGCTCATATATATTAACTGCTATTTTTTATTTTACGCCGAATTTCATTTTTAGTCTTTTCAAAATCCTTGATTGATGGAAAGAAGTGTAGAACATAATACCTAGGACCAATTATCCATATTGCTTTTGTTACATCAATCCTACACGAATCACCAATCCGTATTCCCGAAAAAAACAATCAACGTGAATATAATGGAGAAATTCTTGGGATTTACGTACTGGAAACGAATGTCAAAGATGATTTGAGGTGACCCACCAACACAATTGGTTTCAATATAATAGAGGAAATCTTGTGTTTTCCACACGAGAAAAGCAGAGAGAAAAACAAACCTTAATTAACAACGTAAGTGAATAAGAAATTGAACCACTTCTTGGGGACACAAATGACGAATGAAAACGAGAAAAAATGAGAGAGAACAAACAAAACCCTTAGTTGACTGCGTAGATTATTGAGAAATGGAATCACTCCTAGGACACAAAACAGACATCGAAACAGGAATGTTTGAATTAATTGAAGGGAAAATAGAAAAGGTATTCAGCTGAATGTTTGATCGAGAGGAAAGATGCAGTGCAGGTGATGGATGAAAAGCAGGTATAATCGGTGAAATCCCAGGTACTAAGCCTCACAAAACTATCTCATCAATCGTGTTCTTTTGATCAGACTAAAAAATGAGTCGTGGGGCGCGTGAAATTTCTATCAACTATCCCTTCCGCTCATATATATTAACTGCTATTTTTTATTTTACGCCGAATTTCATTTTTAGTCTTTTTAAAAGCCTTGATTGATGGAAAGAAGTGTGAAGAATAGTACCTAGGACCAATTACCCATATTGCTTTTGTTACATCAATCCTACACGAATCACCAATCCTTTATCCCGATGGAAACGTTCAACGTGAATATAGAAGATGTTTTGAGTTCACTCCTCGGGGACACAAAAGACGAATCAAAACGAGAAACAATGAGAGAGAACAACAACCCTAAATTGACTTCGAAGATGAATGAGAAATTTAATCGCTCCTAAAGGACACAGAAGGCCTATCGCAACAGGAAAGTTTGAATTAATTGAAGTGAAAAGAAAAATATTCAGCTGAATGTTTGATCGAGAGGAAAGATGTAGTGCAGGTGATGGATGAAAAGCAGGTATAATCGGTGAAACCCCAGGTACTAAACCTCACAAAACTATCTCATCAATCGTGTTCTTTTGATCGTACTAAAAAATGAGTCGTGGGGCGCATGAAATTTCTATCAACAATCCCTTCCGCTCATATATATTAACTGCTATTTTTTTTTTATTTTACGCCGAATTTCATTTTTAGTCTTTTCAAAATCCTTGATTGATGGAAAGAAGTGTGAAGAATAGTACCTAGGACCAATTACCCATATTGCTTTTGTTACATCAATCCTACACGAATCACCAATCCGTATTCCCGATAAAAACAATCAACGTGAATATAATGGAGAAAACTTTGGGATTTACGTATTGGAAACTAATGTCAAAGATGATTTGAGGAGACCCACCAACACAATTGGTTTCAATATAATAGAGGAAATCTTGTGTTTTCCGCACGAGAAAAGCAGAGAGAAAAACAAACCTTAATTAACAACGTAAGTGAATAAGAAATTGAATCACTCCTTGGGGACACAAATGACGAATAAAAACGAGAAACAATGAGAGAGAACAAACAAAACCCTTAGTTGACTGCGTAGATTATTGAGAAATGGAATCACTCCTAGGACACAAAACAGACATCGAAACAGGAATGTTTGAATTAATTGAAGGGAAAATAGAAAAGGTATTCAGCTGAATGTTTGATCGAGAGGAAAGATGCAGTGCAGGTGATGGATGAAAAGCAGGTATAATCGGTGAAATCCCAGGTACTAAGCCTCACAAAACTATCTCATCAATCGTGTTCTTTTGATCAGACTAAAAAATGAGTCGTGGGGCGCGTGAAATTTCTATCAACTATCCCTTCCGCTCATATATATTAACTGCTATTTTTTATTTTACGCCGAATTTCATTTTTAGTCTTTTCAAAATCCTTGATTGATGGAAAGAAGTGTAGAACATAATACCTAGGACCAATTATCCATATTGCTTTTGTTACATCAATCCTACACGAATCACCAATCCGTATTCCCGAAAAAAACAATCAACGTGAATATAATGGAGAAATTCTTGGGATTTACGTACTGGAAACGAATGTCAAAGATGATTTGAGGTGACCCACCAACACAATTGGTTTCAATATAATAGAGGAAATCTTGTGTTTTCCACACGAGAAAAGCAGAGAGAAAAACAAACCTTAATTAACAACGTAAGTGAATAAGAAATTGAACCACTCCTTGGGGACACAAATGACGAATGAAAACGAGAAAAAATGAGAGAGAACAAACAAAACCCTTAGTTGACTGCGTAGATTATTGAGAAATGGAATCACTCCTAGGACACAAAACAGACATCGAAACAGGAATGTTTGAATTAATTGAAGGGAAAATAGAAAAGGTATTCAGCTGAATGTTTGATCGAGAGGAAAGATGCAGTGCAGGTGATGGATGAAAAGCAGGTATAATCGGTGAAATCCCAGGTACTAAGCCTCACAAAACTATCTCATCAATCGTGTTCTTTTGATCAGACTAAAAAATGAGTCGTGGGGCGCGTGAAATTTCTATCAACTATCCCTTCCGCTCATATATATTAACTGCTATTTTTTATTTTACGCCGAATTTCATTTTTAGTCTTTTCAAAATCCTTGATTGATGGAAAGAAGTGTGAAGAATAGTACCTAGGACCAATTACCCATATTGCTTTTGTTACATCAATCCTACACGAATCACCAATCTTTTATCCCGATGGAAACGTTCAACGTGAATATAGAAGATGTTTTGAGTTCACTCCTCGGGGACACAAAAGACGAATCAAAACGAGAAACAATGAGAGAGAACAACAACCTAAATTGACTTCGAAGATGAATGAGAAATTTAATCGCTCCTAAAGGACACAGAAGGCCTATCGCAACAGGAAAGTTTGAATTAATTGAAGTGAAATGAAAAATATTCAGCTGAATGTTTAATCGAGAGGAAAGATGTAGTGCAGGTGATGGATGAAAAGCAGGTATAATCGGTGAAATCCCAGGTACTAAGCCTCACAAAACTATCTCATCAATCGAGTTCTTTTGATCAGACTAAAAAATGAGTCGTGGGGCGCGTGAAATTTCTATCAACAATCCCTTTCGCTCATATATATTAACTGCTATTTTTTATTTTACGCCGAATTTCATTTTTAGTCTTTTCAAAATCCTTGATTGATGGAAAGAAGTGTGAAGAATAGTACCTAGGACCAATTACCCATATTGCTTTTGTTACATCAATCCTACACGAATCACCAATCCTTTATCCCGATGAAAACGTTCAACGTGAATATAGAAGATGTTTTGAGTTCACTCCTCGGGGACACAAAAGACGAATCAAAACGAGAAACAATGAGAGAGAACAACAACCCTAAATTGACTTCGAAGATGAATGAGAAATTTAATCGCTCCTAAAGGACACAGAAGGCCTATCGCAACAGGAAAGTTTGAATTAATTGAAGTGAAAAGAAAAATATTCAGCTGAATGTTTGATCGAGAGGAAAGATGTAGTGCAGGTGATGGATGAAAAGCAGGTATAATCGGTGAAATCCCAGGTACTAAGCCTCACAAAACTATCTCATCAATCGAGTTCTTTTGATCAGACTAAAAAATGAGTCGTGGGGCGCGTGAAATTTCTATCAACAATCCCTTCCGCTCATATATATTAACTGCTATTTTTTATTTTACGCCGAATTTCATTTTTAGTCTTTTCAAAATCCTTGATTGATGGAAAGAAGTGTGAAGAATAGTACCTAGGACCAATTACCCATATTGCTTTTGTTACATCAATCCTACACGAATCACCAATCCTTTATCCCGATGAAAACGTTCAACGTGAATATAGAAGATGTTTTGAGTTCACTCCTCGGGGACACAAAAGACGAATCAAAACGAGAAACAATGAGAGAGAACAACAACCCTAAATTGACTTCGAAGATGAATGAGAAATTTAATCGCTCCTAAAGGACACAGAAGGCCTATCGCAACAGGAAAGTTTGAATTAATTGAAGTGAAAAGAAAAATATTCAGCTGAATGTTTGATCGAGAGGAAAGATGTAGTGCAGGTGATGGATGAAAAGCAGGTATAATCGGTGAAAACCCCTGGTACTAAACCTCACAAAACTATCTCATCAATCGTGTTCTTTTGATCAGACTAAAAAATGAGTCGTGGGGCGCGTGAAATTTCTATCAACAATCCCTTCCACTCATATATATTAACTGCTATTTTTTTTATTTTACGCCGAATTTCATTTTTAGTCTTTTCAAAATCCTTGATTCATGGAAAGAAGTGTGAAGAATAGTACCTAGGACCAATTACCCATATTGCTTTTGTTACATCAATCCTACACGAATCACCAATCCGTATTCCCGATAAAAACAATCAACGTGAATATAATGGAGAAAACTTTGGGATTTACGTATTGGAAACTAATGTCAAAGATGATTTGAGGAGACTCACCAACACAATTGGTTTCAATAAAGAAAAACTTGTATTTTGTGTATGAGAAAAGGAGGTAGAACTACAACCCTTAGCTGACTGCGTAGGTGAATAAGAAATTGAACCACTCCTAGGGGACACAAATGACGAATCAAAACCAGAAACAATGAGAGAGAGCAAACAAAACCCTTAGTTGACTGCGTAGATGATTGAGAAATGGAATCACTCCTAGAGTGACACAAAACAGGGATCGAAACAGGAATGTTTGAATTAATTGAACTGAAAAGAAAAATTATTCAGTTGAATGTTTGATCGAGAGGAAAGATGTAGTGCAGGTGATGGATGAAAAGCAGGTATAATCGGTGAAATCCCAGGTACTAAGCCACACAAAACTATCTCATCAATCGAGTTCTTTTGATCAGACTAAAAAATGAGTCGTGGGGCGCGTGAAATTTCTATCAACTATCCCTTCCGCTCATATTTATTAACTGCTATTTTTTATTTTACGCCGAATTTCATTTTTAGCCTTTTCAAAATCCTTGATTGATGGAAAGAAGTGTGAAGAATAGTACCTAGGACCAATTACCCATATTGCTTTTGTTACATCAATCCTACACGAATCACCAATCCTTTATCCCGATGGAAACGTTCAACGTGAATATAGAAGATGTTTTGAGTTCACTCCTCGGGGACACAAAAGACGAATCAAAACGAGAAACAATGAGAGAGAACAACAACCCTAAATTGACTTCGAAGATGAATGAGAAATTTAATCGCTCCTAAAGGACACAGAAGGCCTATCGCAACAGGAAAGTTTGAATTAATTGAAGTGAAAAGAAAAATATTCAGCTGAATGTTTAATCGAGAGGAAAGATGTAGTGCAGGTGATGGATGAAAAGCAGGTATAATCGGTGAAACCCCAGGTACTAAGCCTCACAAAACTATCTCATCAATCGA
The DNA here is from genome assembly GCA_026230145.1 of Diorhabda elongata. NCBI lineage: Eukaryota > Metazoa > Arthropoda > Insecta > Coleoptera > Chrysomelidae > Diorhabda > Diorhabda elongata. The sequence goes on along the minus strand of CM047928.1, from coordinate 41,530,579 downwards.
GTTCTTTTGATCAGACTAAAAAATGAGTCGTGGGGTGCGTGAAATTTCTATCAACAATCCCTTCCGCTCATATATATTAACTGCTATTTTTTAATTTACGCCAAATCTCATTTTTAGTCGTTTCAAAAGGCTCTAAGAGAGAAGTGTAAAACATAATACCTAGGACCAATTATCCATATTGCTTTTGTTACATCAATCCTACACGAATCACCAATCCGTATTCCCAATAAAAACAATCAACGTTAAAATAATGGAGAAAATTTTGGGATTTTCGTACTGGAAACGAATGTCAAAGATGATTTGAGGTGACCCGCCAACAATTGGTTTCAATATAATGAAGAAAAACTTGTATTTTGCGTATGAGAAAAGGAGGGAGAACTACAACCCTTAGTTGACTGCGTAGATTAATGAGAAATGAAATCACTCATAGAGGACACAAAAGAGGAGTCGAAAAAAAATAGTTTAGAATGTGAGACCCTGAATTCATCAGTAGTTTGATTCCTTATTTTTGACAATTCAATTACTCTACATATACAAATAATAAAGTTGAAGCAGGAAATTTCAAATAAATAAAAGAAAATTAAACAAATCCGTTTGATCAGACTAAAAATTTTTCTTTTGGCGCGTTATAATTTCATCATTCTGACCGCTCATAATATGAGTAAGTCATTTTTCATTTTATCGTAAGCCTAAGTGGTGAAAAAAATATTGAAGAGTAGTACAAAGGACTAACTACCCACACATATTGCTTGACTTTATTGACTATACATTAAAAAATTACCTTGTAGTTTTCCAATAATTTCAAGTGAAATGACGACGCATTTCTATTGAGAAGAAAAATCATTTTATTGAGTAATTAGTTCTGTAGATTCTACCTACCAATTTTGAAAATTTGATTACATACAATATATAATAAAATTCCAAGTCATTATTCTTAAACCCTAGTACTTAGTATTTAAATTATTTTGTATACATGTTTATTGACATTACTATAATCATCAATCATCCATATATTTCAAAGAATTGCTGTGATAATAATAATCAAGTATATTTTACCCTCAAATTAATAATTGAATATTTTTTATATGGTATTTGTAGTAGACTATTCACTGAAATTTAAATAATTACGTATTTGCTAGCTTTCGAATTTCATGAAGAAAAATTTCATGTTGTGATGAATTTGTTAATGACATTTTTAGGCATAAAATGCCGAATCCATTGATATTGTCTGAAATGTCGTTATTCAAATCGAGAGGTCCATATGAATTTTCAAAATATAATAACTGAAAATTAAGTGAAATTCCGTGGATATTGTGATCTAATGCATAAAAAAATAACTTGAAATGGTTCATTTAAAATAGAGTAATTGAACAAAGATATTCCCTAGGTCCCGAGTGGGTACCTACCTACCGGTTATCATACCACTCAACATCAATTTAGGGTATTGATTAGACCAAAATATGAATTTGTTGAAATAAACAATGAAATCTGGGTATTATATAAATGGCAGTTAATATATATGAGCGATAAAATATTGATATTAATTTCACGCACCCCACCCCAGTCTAATCGATACCCCAAATTGATGACGAGTATTGTGATAACTTAGAATAGAATATCTATCAAGATTAGTTAGATAAGTTTTTGAAGAAAAAAATGAACATAAGGGGCTAGCTAAAACTTTGATAGAAATTATTTTATTGGTTGTTGACTTAGAGAGATGGAGATGTAGAAAAAAATTTTTTTTCGACTGTACAAAAATTTGATAATTCAAAACAGTTTTCTATTGAGAAGAAAAATAATTTTATCGAGCAAAAAGATAATAGTTGGGTAAACTCTACGTGAGTACTAATGGCATGACTAATTTAGGAAATTTGATTAGAATATGAAATCCAAAATTTTTGCAAGTCGTTCTTCTTCGCCACTACCATCCAAATTATTTTTAATACTAATACTAATGTATATCGGCTAATATTTTAATAGAATATCACGTGACTCTAGTGTTTAATTTTTAGTCTGATCGAAACGATGATTGTTATGAATGATTAAATATAATCCCCTACCTTTCGATGATATACCTCTGGTGCTTTCATGTTTTTCTTGTTCCTGCTGGTGTTTTCTTGTTTTTCTCACTGTTAATGCCACTAAACTACTTAAAATATCTACTAATTACCTTCCAGCTTTTAAATTTTAGGCTTGTCATTGGATGCTATTAACATCTGTATTCAAATTATTGTCAAGAGAAAATGTGTATTACATTACATATACGTAAATTATCAACTAAACCAACAATTAAAAGTTCAAAAATAGAGAAAATTATAAAAGAGTTAATTTTATTGAATAGAAAGTAGGATGTCGATTCAATTTTCAATTTTATAAAAAATCGTTCAAGAGATTTTGGATTAATTAATTTTTATGAAGATTGATATTTTGTTTTCATAAGAAATTATTAGAATAAAATGGTTAAAACTGAAAAATGCGCACAACAAAAGATTATTGCACTTGATGTTGAAGTTGATTAATAATATTGGAAACCTGTCAATAATATTTTAAAAGCCAGAAAGTAATTTAATCCTAGCTACCAGTAACCATTAATCTTAAAATCTAAACCTAAAATTCGTATCATGTGTGATAATAATTCTTAAATACTGTTGATATGTATATATATATATGATTTTATATGTGTGGATTCGCACACCGCGATTTCTTTCTGATAGATGCCGCTTATAAGATTACTAATAACTAGGATTTAACTAATCTCCCAAGTTCAGCCAATTTCTGATAACACAAAGTTTTCATTTTTTATTTAATTGGTATAACTAATTGCACGTTAGCATTTTTTTTCAGGAGAAAGTAAAAGAAAACTACTTGTAGTCCAACGAATATATGATGGAAGAAAATAAATAATTTCTGTAAATAAAATTAGCAAAAACAAAGCGGAGGATTCTAATTGAAAAGCAAGACAAAAAGTATGTATAGAATAATGTGATAAATTCGAGAAAAAAATAAAAGTATATATGACCGTTTGATAGTTGATAGAATTTCCCACGATTTAATTTGTTGCCCTTATTAATGCATTGGAATGATGATGGGTATTTTCCAAAGAAATTTTGTTGATAGAGCTAAATATTTCCAAGAATATTTTCTTAATCGTAAGTTGTGTGTATGGGTATTGTATGGTTGTATGTAAAAAGAAAACTATAAAAATTAGTTGGGAGAAAAAATTGAATTGAGCGGCTCTCTCTTTAAAAGAATCGTGTAGAAAGATAATAGTTTATTATTCGTTATCACTTATCTCATCACTCCTTATCAATCTAGGATATTGATTAGATTAAAATAAGAAAAAATCTTAATTATGGATTTTCAGCACAAATAATAAACGAAAATGATGTTTTTCATAAAGTTGTTGATAGATTGAAAAGGTACAATCTACAATAATAACAACTAATTATTATTAATTAAGAATAATTTGATATGTTTTATGTAAATGGCAGTTAATATATACGAGCGATAGAGTATTGATATTAATTTCACGCACCCCACCCCATTTTAGTCTAATCAATACCCTAAATTGATGAGGAGTATTGTGATATAACGTATAACCGATTAATATTATCCAAATTAATGGTCGCGAATAAAAGAAATTATTTATTCATTTTAAGATACACGACAAAAAAAATTATTTATATTGGCTTTTGTCTTGGAAACTATCAGATAGAGAGCTGTCCTTGCTATATATTAGCATAGAGATAGATAAGAAAAGAAACCCAAACAATTGAAACTTTTCTATATAAAAGAAGGATATAATGGACCAAATTGAATGAATATGAGACATTGATTCTTAATAGGAATTTCACGCTACCCCGACCCCGAAAATAATTGGTAGATATACCTATTACCTACGATTATGGTATGGCTGGAACTTGGGAGGTGTTGTGATGACTGATACCTAAGATTTACCTAATCATTTTCCAACTTTTAAATTTAGTAATATATATAAGTATACGTAATTTCAAAGTTTTAACTAATTGGAGCTATTTTTAACAAGACAAGTCGGTTGAGTTTTGTTTTTGATATAAAGTGGTTAGATCTAGTTATTTCTTAACGTTTTTGAGCGAATAAATATTCACTAATAATATTCATCTACATATTTAAGAAATATGCTATGCTTTCTAATAAAAAACTATTAAAATTAACCAGGTGAAAAGAATATAATAAAATAATATATAATATAATAAAATTTAATAAAAAGAATGAATTTCAAGTCAGAATATACTTGATTACCTTCTAGGTACCTACTGATCATACCACGTCAATCTAAAGCATTGATTGGACAAAAAATAAAATGGCATTGAAATTTGAATCTAAAGCAAAAAAATGTAAATAGCAGTTAATTTGATATGAGCGTTTTTTTCCTTTCATGTGAAAATCAAGCACAAGAGGATAAACCCCATTACACTCGAGTAGTTAGAGTGTGGTGCGCGCCTCTCTTGTAGAGCTGATATTGGTTTGAATTTTAATGTAAATTGTATTGTTCGGAAAAACGTGCCTTAGTAGGTGATTCCTCAGGCTTGCACTTCTCCAAAGAAAGGAGTTCCGTTCAATTCCAAAGTTCCGGGCGTCTGCAGACGAGCTCGATATTCACGAGCCGCGTCCGTCGTCTTCTTCCTATCCAGTTTGATTATTGATAGAAATTTCACGCACCCGACGAATTATTTCAAGTCTAATTGATGTCTTGGATTGAGTGGTACAATGATGCAATTACTCAGAGATACAAACAGAGTCAAACCGTAATAAACTGCGTATACATTTTTAAAAGAAAATACCCCATTGAATATCAATGATTGGATAAGGTTAAACTTGAAAATATTAGAAAGTGTCAAATCTATTGAAAAGAGGACAATCATTATGTAGATAATATACGGACGTTGGAAAATAATTAGCTAGCATTCAAGTACCAGTCTCATAAACAACAATGTATGATTCTATTTTATTCATAAAAAATTTATAAAGTTACCTAAAAAGTATTTTCACGTTTTACAAAGAGGATGCGGTATTGAGAAGCAAAGGGAAAGGAGCAATTTCTCAATACGATAGAAAATATTGATGATGTCTCATAAATAATGTCCGTTTCCAATATTCATTTCGTTTGTTAATAAATCATACTAAAAGAAAGCCTTAATATTCAAAATTAGAGCCAATCGTACCTACTCTATGGTTTTAACCCAACATTCAGCAGGATCCTTGAGAACTTAACATAAAACCTCATACTCTTGAATCAGCTGTCCACTATATACCTCGGCATAGATAACTCCGCCATCTGGAATAATTTCAAAGTACACCTATCAACTTTCATAATTCCACCAAACATACAACAAGGCTATTCGCTTGAATCGATCTCTTTTTGCAGCGGGTTCTGGTAATTTTCCTTTGTCTAACCACTGATTTTCACGTTTTGGTTGTTTCGATAAAATACATTTTCATTCGCAAGAGCAATGTGTCTAAATAATCGATCATCTTTTGACAAGATAAGGAGCTGTTTATACACATCTATTCGAAGTTTTGCTTGAATATCGGTTATACCTGTAGCATTATCCCATAACTTTCATAGATCCTAGCCAATTATTTCAAATGACGATATATGATATCTTCAGAAGGCCTAAAGGAACCCGATTCTAACTTAATTTTCTCCTGCTTCTCTTATAACCAGAATATTCCACGCAAGTGTACAACCTGAGCGCGATCCGATCGATCTTTAAGTATAAAATCGCCAATAAACAAAGAGAGTTATTTAAAAATTGTAACGTAGGAATTTTGATAAATGAAAACAGACTGACTACTGCCCGTAGGCATTGGTCTGGTGCAATGGTCCATTGGTTACTATACTGACTAGAGCTTCCGGAGTTTGCCAATAGAAAGAAAATCAGGCCAAGCCTTACACCAGCATCCAAAATTAATCATTTGTTGCGTCGCATCGTATCAAATCGTACAGCCATGATACTGCAAAGTCTGACAAAAGCCTCAATGTACAAAATAAAAACTCGTCGAAAATCATGACCTCAAATTTATTCCCACTCCGTCAATGATATAAAAATATAATGTCCACAAATATCCAAGATAAGAAATGAAAGCGCCTATGTGTACTTACATAGATTTTAGGAAACAAATATTTCAACAAACTTTAATCGAGAAGGGTAAAATACTTTTTAGATGACTTTATACATTTTTTCATAATCATGCGGATAACTCAAAAAAACTTACCTTTTGATCGGGCTGCTAATAAACGCCGTTGATATTCCTACTGAGACATGTTGATCACGATAGTGTTCGCGGCACAACACTTTGTTCGATTACTCATTCACTCCATTGTGAATGAATCAAGACCGGTACGCGGTTTGTAACTTATTATTTTGTTTTCCAATTTTACATAAATTATGTTGGTATCTACTTTAACATATCTCCTCAATGATAATCAAGCTTTCAATTTGTGTATGTTAAATAAGTTAAATGTTTATATCCAATTTTATTACATCTTGGAAAAGTGATCGATTTGGATTTCGTGTACAAATTTTCAAGAAAAATTTTTTATCCCGAAAACTTGAAAATATAATCAACAGAAAAATATGTTTTTATAGAAGTATTAAATGTTTGTGTATCCATGTGTAGCTAATTAAAAACCTAACTCAACCTAATAAGACATGAATAGAGAAGACTAAATATCAATAATTATATTATTGGTCCATTGTTACTAATTCCTAATCTGACTGATAAAATGGTGTACCCCACGATTCAATTTTTTGCCTTTATTCATGCACTAGAATGATGATGGATATTTTCCAAAGAAATTCTGTTGTGATAGAGCAGAATATTTCCAATATGTAAGAAAATTATAAAAAGTAGTTGGGAAAAAAGTTGAATTGAGCGGCTCTCTCTTTAAAAGAATCGTGTAGAAAGATAATAGTTTATTATTCGTTATCACTTATCTCATCACTCCTTATCAATCTAGGATATTGATTAGATTAAAATAAGAAAAAATCTTAATTATGGATTTTCAGCACAAATAATAAACGAAAATGATGTTTTTCATAGAGTTGTTGATAGATTGAAAAGGTACAATCTACAATAATAACAACTAATTATTATTAATTAAAAATAATTTGATATGTTTTATGTAAATAGCAGTTAATATATACGAGCAATAGAGTATTAATATTAATTTCACGCACCCCACCCCATTTTAGTCTAATAAATACCCTAAATTGATGAGGAGTATTGTGATAATTTGTATAACCGATTAATATTATCCAATTAAATCGACGCGAATAAAAGAAATTGATTATTTATTGTGAGGTGAACGAATAAAATTTTATTTATCGAGAGACACAATTAGATTGACTTTATCTTGGATGTTGTCAAATAGAGATCTTTGCTTGCTGTATGGATTCTGGGTATTGGAATAGATAAAGATAGAAACCTTAAAAATTGAGCATTTCTATTTAAAAGAGGGATATAATGGACCAAATTGAATAAATATGAATAGAAATTTCACGCGCCCCAAGTCTAATACTATTGATAATGTGATTTTACTCTAAGATGCGTGTACGATTCATTACAAAAATTTACTAATCGATCATATTTCCAAGCCTTGAAAATATAAGGAAAAACTGAAAAGTTCCATTGAAAATAAAAAATAATCATGATGTAAAAAATGTGATGAAAGCCAGATAATAATTGAGTAGAAAGTAGATACAGTAAGTTATTCATAAATGCGACAGAGCATTAATAAATCTGTTTCAAGTCAAGAAATAGTTCTTTATAAAAATCTTTTTATTTATTTATAATTTCTTAGCTGCGAAATTTTGCATAGTGTGTTTAGTTCGATATCTAGCATCTAACTAATGTCTTGTGGACGAATCTTAAAAACTTGAATAAAATGATTTGAATTATTTAAGAATTATGTAAGAAACATATCGAGGTTGAAAAATAATTAGCTAGGTCCTAAGTAAATGGTCGAAATTTAACCCTTGATTAGACTAAACCGTAAGATAGTGCGTCTTTATTTAATATATATATGTATGCAGTTATTGAGGCCTCAAATTGAATATTGTAATTAATTATCATAACTGTCTAGTTTTGCCATTGGTTGCTTCAGAGACAGATCCTAATGCCTTCTGAGTATATATTCCAAGTTTATCAATTAATGGTTGTGTGAATAATAATAAAAGTTTTGAAAATTAAAAATGAAAGATTAAATTTGCCAAATCTCTTGAAAAAGATAATTTTGATAAATAATCAATATTAACGAAATAGTAGGTCCTAAAGAAATCTGTGTGTACTGTGTAAAAAATACCGGTATGACCTAATACGAGCGGTTGGATTGTTGATAGAAATTTCATGCACTCCACGATTTATTCTCTAGTCTAATCAAAGTCTTGATTGGAAAATTAGTGAGATGATTATTTAATACCAAAAGCAAATTACTAACTTGCCAAGTTGTTAAACATGTATTAGTTTTGCAAGGAACAACGCTAACAATTATTACTCTGTCGCAATTATAAATACAGTGCGTGCATAAAAAAATAGGACGAGCATCATTTATGTAGTTTGTGAATATAAAACAAATTTTCAAATTCATTTCAACATAATTTGAGAGGTTAATTGTTGATAGAAATTTAATCTGTCTAATATAAATCCCAAATTTCTCCAATATTTAAATGACAACTTCAGCTATATCGGCGATAGTTGGTTAGGTTTCTTCTGCGATCCGCCATATTTCGTCCAAAGCTATTCTCGGATTTATTTATCACAAGCCGCTATTTATCGTCTTTATCTAATCTTAATTCATTATCCATATTTATATGAAAATTCGCGTGAAAAATGCATTAAACGGGTACACCCTCCCTCATTCACGACATTTTTCACCCTTCGACCGTTTTCCAGTTTTTATTCCAAGATCCTAGTCACGTTTTTACGCCACGACATGATAAAAAACTCGTTTCACATGCTATGCCCTACGATAAATGTTACGAATAATGATGATAAAAAAACTTCCATCATCTTCAAGTCCGCACAATAGAAAAATGGAAACTATAGACCGGCTGAAAACTGCTAACCGTCGAAACGAGACGTCACCAGACACAATTACCCGACTATGCACCTACAAATCAAACAAGTACCAGCACCAGCAGCTCAAAATCCAGAACGGCCTGTCAGTAAAGAAACGCAGTCAATGAACTTTTTTGCGGAGTATGATGCACCAGCCCAACCACAACAAGATGTCGCCATTTTTTCTCCAATATTTGAATAACAAGTTCAGTTTTTTTTTTAACGATAGATGGTTGTTTTTACTGCGATCCGTCATATTTCGTCCAAAGTTAATTCTCGGATGAATTTATCACAAGCCGCTATTTATCGTCATTATCTAACCTTTTAATTAATTCATTCATTTATATAAAAATAAAACTTACTGCACCCCAATATTTTATGATATATCCCTAAATTTTTTATGTATAATAAAAATGGTCGACAAGAATTTCATAACAAAAGTGAGACATTAATTTTTAAAATGGAAATACAAGTCTAATAATAAAAAAAATATTCATTAATTCCTAATACCTAGGACGCAATTATCCCTATTTTTATTGGCTAGCAGGTAGGTGATTTTATAAAGGGGCGGATAAAATCGGTACATTTTATAGCCGAAAAAGTACCTGAACTCTATTATTCAGAATAATAAACATAAAAATAACATTAAAAATTAGTATTTTGTTCAGTTTCTTAGTAAGCGGTTCTCTTCTGTTCCTAATGCAAAAAGTGAATATAAAGACAAAAGTGTCGATTCAAACGCGCCGCAGTTCATTTATGGTGAAAATATATAAGATTTAAAAAACGTGAAATTATTTTTTTCAATAAATATTTTACAAATGAATATGATTCTGAAAATGTAACTTAAAAACTATTATTTATTTTTTTTTCATATTTTTCATTTTATCACAATATGCTTCTCTCTTCTCTTCTCTCTTCATTCTTGTGTTACTACAAAAATATTTTTTTGTCGACCATTCTAATTATTCATATTCAGATAAATTTTAAACATTAGTAGAAAAAATAGAAACTATAGAAATTAAACTCAATATTTTTTTTACAATTTTTCAAATTGAACGTTTCTATAACAACCACCTCTCAAAAATAAAAAAAAAAAAAGATATGAAACATGCGGTATGAGACAATTGCTGAATTACGAGAAAATTTTGAATTTGTGAATTTACTTCTGGATTTGGATACAAGAAAATAATAAATTTTAATAAATTCGAATGATGGTTTAGAGTATTCTTAAGAAATTTCATACAAATATTATAATGTAAGTAATATTGTAAGAACTCAAAACGAAGATGACAAGATCTTCTACGTGAAATAAAATTTATGCAAGAATACAGTAACAACGAATAACTAATTTCAGAGTAACAATTGAAAATCTGGAATAATTATACAGTGAAAATTTAACATTTATCCACAAAATTACACTTGAAATTTAAAATATAAGAAAATAATTTAAGATTGAAAAAAAAATTAAAGAAGAAAAAAACAATTTTAAAATATCACAATTCCAGAAATAAAAAATGAAATAAGTCCAAAAGATAAAATATACCCAGAATATAATTTGAAAAATAAATTCAAAAATAAAAATAAATAAATTTTATATTCACAAAAATATTAAACATCAATAATACAAAAATCAAAATAGAAAGGACAGAAATTACTTACATTTGTAAATGATGCACTTCACAATTCACAATAATATTCAAAAGTATTTTGAATAATAAGTTACAACGTAAGCTTAAGCGCAGCGAAAATCTAAAATGGTATGACCTATAACTGAGAGAAACGACGTATTTATAAGAGAGGCCCTTCTTCCTTCACCCAACTATGTTCTCGGCCAATCGAAACAAGGGTTCGAAAGATGTAGCCAATCCCAACAAAGCGATCAGAACATGTGGGGTGGGGCATTTTTCATTCTTCTTAGTATTTTTGTGGTGAAAGGTTCAAAATTCTGAACACCAAGACCGTTTGTCCCAAAAATTAATAGAGAATATTAAAATTCTAACCTTCAAAAATTGAAAAAAACAGTGTATAATAATTTTATCATTCAATTAAATGTTTCGAAGTTTACGTTAGATATTTATCATATGATTTTATATCTTCAAATTTCAATTTTTCAAGTCGATAATGGAAAAGAAGGATGAAAATTTATACAAATGAAGTAGCTGTCGATATGAAGATTGGGAAACTTAATTTTTCACACAAGTTAGCTTCCTATTTGATGGACTAAATTAGAAATAATTTACGTTTGAAAATTATTTCCAAGTCGCTTATATGATAAAATAGTCCAGAAAATAATTTTTGTTTCAAATGATTATTAAAAACATGGAATTTTAGTTTCGAAAAATTCAATTTTATCAATTTCTGCATAAGAACAAAACAGTGTATAATAATTTTATTAATCAATTATCAAAGTAATCCACAGATCCGAATTTTACAATATTTTATATTTTTAAATTTCAGGTCCAGTTTGGGAAAGAAAGACGAAAATTTATAACAAATGAAATAGCTGTCGATATGAAGATTGGAAAACTTGATTTTTCACACAAGTTTGCTTCCTATTTGATGGACTTTTACATTCCGTAAAAGGTATTTATCGTTATTACATACATACTTTCTTCTATTAACTTAATCAGAGAATATTAAAAATAAACAGATTCAGTGTTTTTTAATGATTGATATATATTAGAAATAATTTACGTTTGAAAAAATTTTCCAAGTCAATTCTATAATAAAATAGTCCAGAAGATGTTTTTTTCTCAAATGATTATTGGTAAAATGGAATTTCAGTATCGAAAAATTTAATTATGTAAAGTTCTACATTAGAAAAAACTATATATGATGATTTTATTATTCAATTGTCTAAGTAAAATTCGAAGTTTACCTTAGATAGTTATTGCATTTTATCTTTTCAAATTTCAAATCGAAAATATATATTATTACACACATACATTCAACTAACTTGAGCAGAAAACATTCAAAATTAAAAAAGAAACAGATTCAGTTTTCTTTTTTTAAGGGTTGATATAACTTAGAAACAATTAACGTTTGAATAAATTGTTCACAGTCGATTATAAAATAAAATGTCCAGAAAATATGTTTTTCTTTCGAATTATTATTAAAAAAATGTAATTTTCATTTCGAAAAATTCAATTTTATTAAGTTTCGTATAAGAACAAAATAGTGTATAATAATTTTATCATTCAATTATTATCAAAGTAATTCACATATCCGAAGTTTACAACATTTTATATTTTTAAATTTCAGGTCCAGTTTGGGAAAGAAAAACGAAAATTTATAACAAATGAAGTAGCCATCGATATGAAGATTGCAAAACGGCACACGCATACAAGATACAATAATTATCACACACATACTTTCAATTTACTCAACTGAAAATACCAAACATAAAAAGACAAATTCATACGAATATTATTCTCCAGATATCTATAATTTTTTTTATATTTGTAAATTTAATTTGTAAAAAATTTATTACATAAAATTTTTTTTTTCAGACAGGTTAAGTTTTGGAAAGAAACGTGACACAGAAAAACGATAATAGAAAATAGAATTTTACATCTATTTTTATATTCTTGATGCAGCAGCATTTCCATTTTAGAAACACATATTTGTAGTTTGAAATACATATTTGTTATAAAAATTGAAGAAATATGTTTTTTTGTTATTTATTCCTTCCTTTTGGCAAACCACTTTATCGATTCGCACACTATATATATTTTTCGTTTCGTTAACGGGTTAAAATTTAGCGTCGAATCGCGCACAAACACCTGTAACAAAAAAAAATAAATTCAAATCTTCCATTTTTTAAAATTGTTTGAAAAATAACTTGAACGTTAATACGAAATCAAATAATTATAATACATAGATATCATGTTTTTTTTTCAAAATTTCCGTTAAGCAATTTATTTAATCTATTTCGATGGGCATTACATTTTGTCATTAGAGTTTTTGTTGTAATGTCTAGTTGAATTAAGTACAGAGCGTTCTTTTATTTACCGACGATTATCATATAAATTTACCCACACACACCTCTCAAAGAACTAAAAAAAACCTCATCCTCATGTTTTTAAAATTATGTTTCGCTTGTTCGAAATAATTTCAAATTATGGACCTCAAAGACATCTAATAAAAAATGTTTTTGATACGTTTTAAAATGAACCCCTAATATTCAACTTTTTAGCAGCATTGGTACACCCTGTATATCAATATAATTTTATATCCGATACAAAGAAAAGTAGGCACTTAAAAAAAATGTTTTCTACTGAAATTATTACTGAAAAGTAATGAAATACAACTTTTCAATAAGAGGTGGCACTATTGGGTATTCGACCATCAACAGTTCTAAGAGTGTGTTTTTCAATTTTTAGACTTTTCTATTTATATTTTCTTCATAATTAACTTATTAACTCAATAAAAAATATGTTTCTACACTCCAATACAACTTTAGTTTTAATGAAAAAATAAATTATTGTGAACATAGCGGACGCCATCTTCCTTTCAGTTTTGTAAATAAGTGACAAAAAGTCGAGAGCCGAGACATACGAAATAGTAGAAATTAATATTAAAATAAGCTCAGTATAAGCTTCTCTGTAAAGATGGCGTTGCTAGTGCTAAAAACCTAAACCAAAAATTATTTCATTATTTCTTTAAACTTCTCATAATAGGTAATTGGTTTGTGGTTATTAAATTGAGAAAATCCAAAATGTTGAAAAATAAACGGTCAAAACTTAAAGCTGTGGAAGCTGGAAAGCAAACTTTGTATTCCAAAAGCATAATACGAATAACCGTCCTAATCTTCAGATCTGGCATCTTTGGAATCTTATGAAATTATAATATAATTTCATTTATCATCGTGTAGTTTAAAATAAGTGGAAAATTCGTCCCGCTTTTGCTCGCTCGCCGAAAGGACATTTCCATGATAAATAAAACAAGAAAAATTATGATTGGTTCTTGGTTATTACAATAAGAAAATCCTGGATACAATATAAACATCATAATCATTAGAAAATAATAAGCAGTCTCAATGTACACCTAATAAGTAACACAAATGAAATCATTTCAATGAAAACTACGAAACTAACTGAACTTTCATTTCCCAAAATTGAACTTTTGTCAAACTGTTGATGGGATGGGTATCTCAAATTTTTATTTTGCCTTTATAATATATAACAATTTAATTTGGTGTAGAGATTATAAATATTTGAATCCTTTCTTGGTATTCTATTGCAAATGAAATTTTTTTACTTTATTTTTCAAATGATAACGCTTTGCAGTTACATTGAAAATATGAAAGCTACTGCAGAAAGTTCGTATGAAAGTTTTACATAAAAGAATGTTGTTGCAATCCAAATAGAGTTATAGAATTAATTGATATATGAAATTGTCCGAAAGAATCTTGAATATTTAAAATAATTTAACTTCACTATAAAAATTTCTATAGAATAACCATTGTTTTTCTGAACATATACCTATTGGCTAAAATTACTAATCAGTGAATAGGATTTCATTTTATAATACATCTTGAGTGATTTTTGGAAAAAATTGAGAGTATGGAGTACGAAGAGTAACATTGTTGTTGCCGTATATACAGGATGATTAGCAATTATATTTCAAAACATAATAGTAAAAGAATTGTTTGTACTTTCATATCTTAGTTTTTCCTACTACTTTGTTTTAAAGCCTTATTTTCAATTAATGATTACAAGTAATTTCAAATAAAGATATTATTTGCTTGATGAACGTAGAATTTAGACACATTAGTATCGGGCGGTTATCGTTCTTAAATAACAATTGAGAGGATATAAAATTTTGTAAAATAATAAACATGAAAGGATCAAAAAGGTTCCATCGAACGTGATGTTTCTAGAAAATATATAATTTTACATTTCGGCAACAATAAAAGTATAATAAAGCTGCATTCCCTGAAATAAGAAAAAGGAAGTCCATCATAAAATATTAAATTCTTTTAACTAAATAACGACATCGATAGAACAAACCTACCCGTATACTAAAAATAATTTTGCAAACTCTGAAACGTGTATTTTTGAAATGAAATTTTGTAAAATAATAAACATGAAAGGATAAAAAAAGGTTCCATTGAACGTGATGTTCCTCGAAAATAAATAAATTTACATTTCCGAACCAATAAAAGTATAATAAAGCTGCAATCCCTCAAAATAATAAAAAGGAAGTCCATCATAAAATATTAAATTCTTTTAACTAAATACCGACATCAATAGAATGAACAACCTACCTGTATACTAAAAATAATTTTGGGTATTTTTCAAACTCTGAAATGTGTATTTTTGAAAAAAATGTACAAGACTTTTATTAAAGACTATTGAGAATAGCATTACTTGATATGGACATTTTGGACAGCAGATCATGTGTATAGGGTGAGTTACATGTTATAATTCAGTTGTTTCTAGTGCACAAAGTGTGCACAAATTCAGAGTTTATTCATAATACGGTATATACCAAAATTAGTTGAACAAATGAAACATATGAATCACATTTTTGAATTTGAAGTCAACTCTGAGAAAAGTTTCATTTACCATCAAGTTTAAAAACAAAGAATTGAGAAATTTTTACCAATAGAACAAAAAAAATTACGAGAGGACACAGTTAATTATAGAGTACCTTATATCAGGGGCAACGAAAGAAGAGTCCTTAATTGATTCACAAGAAAAATTAAAAGATGGGCTAAATACTTTGAAGGAATTTTGAATGGAAGAGGAAAAACATTGTGGATCTCGTGAAGGAAACAACAATAAAGACATATCAGTATGTGGTGCAGTAATACAGCTAAGAGGTGGTGGAATATGTCCAATATTAAAGAAGAAAGAAACAAGGTGTGATGAAACCGAATTTTCATTAATAGAAATATTCGAATAGTTGTTTAGCTGATATGTTCCACTCTTTGAATACAGAGTGTCCTTGTATGGACAATAATTAGAAGTTCAATGCTGAAATATACAAGAATTTTTGTTTCGAGATTACTTCTAGTACAAATAACCTACATATTTTCTAATTTATTCTAATATCGTATAACCAAGTTATCATAGTTGTAAATAAGTCATACCTATCTCTCAACTGATACTCCCTGTATGTCTTTATTATCATTGTATGGAAAAAATCATTAATAAAACAATATAAAGCAAGAGATTTCTTAAATAATATTTCAAACGACGTTTTAAATAATTAGTGATAATTAATACTTATACTATTAAATGGTTATATGAGGAAATGTTTTGAGCGGCATAGAATAGTAATTTCTTTTTAAAACACTGTGTATGTACACTTTTAATTTTCCTACGATATATCTTCGTTTTTGGAATTAGTAATTTCATGAGTGATTACAGGTACATGATAATGTTTCTTAATTAAAAAACGTAGAATTTAGAATAATGTTACTGACTAAAACAATTTCAAGTTTCAAAAGAATGGCTGCATATAAATCAAAACATTTTTGTTAACTTGGTATTATTTTTGATTGTTTATCGAAAATACTGTGAATTGAAAATTTCCCCGATTATTTATGTAGAATACAGTGATTTCAAAATTTCTCATAGTGTAGGGTGGTCCTTATCTCCAAGTTAAATAAACGTCCTGAAAGGATTCTGTTGAACGTTATCTCATATATATAAAAAAAAATATATTCGAAATATTAAGTAAACAAGAAATTCTTGGAACAAAGACATCTAAGAAGGGTCTGAACGGTCAATTTTCGTTTATTAGTAATAAACCCTCAACATGTATAGTTATTTTGGTATTACTTTAGATTTATCTAGAATACTGCGATTTTAAAATTTCTCATAGTGTAGGGTGGTCCTTATCTATTTAGGAATTCTGTTGAACATAATCTCATAAATGCCAAAAATAAGACTGAAATGTAAACACACAATTCTTCGAACAAAGACAAAGCATCCAAGAAGGGGCTGCACGGTCATTTTTCGTTATCGGTATTTAACCCTCGATATAATGTAAACAAACTATTCTACAAACAGATAAAAAGGGTTCCTAAACTGCACCGCACGTGTTGTTTTTCAAATATATCATACCTCTTGTAAATTCTGGATAACCAATGTAGAAAAATAAATGAAGGATACTTTCAACCAGGGTGTAATGATGGTCCGTAAAATATATCTAAAATAAACATACCAGACTCCATAGTAGTAAACCATTAAAAACATTGAATTCTAAACAATCTATCTTCACTATAAAAATTTCTTATAGAATAACCATTGTTTTTCTGAACATATACCTATTGGCTAAAATTACTAATCAGTAAGAAGGAAATCCTTTGAAACAATTGAGAAAATTTTCCAAAATGAGGTTTAATTTTACGATGTTTGAGTATAAATCTTGCTTGGATATTAATTATACAGAGCGTTCATTACTTTTCAATAATAATATTTGAAGATGGTAAAATTATGAAAAAAAAAATTAGTAATTTGACTTACTATGCAAATATTATTTAAGTTTATGATTTAGAGTTAGGGAGTTAATTTGATACGTAAAATCATTTGTACTCACATAACTTTGTCCACATAGGAAAGCCTCCATATCAATTTTCTATTTCCATGATTTCCATCACTTTAAATCGAATCCGCGGCACACCGAAACCGATACCGAAAATTACGAATCACTTTTCCATATCGCGGCGGTTGCCTGCCTCATTTTTGATCAAATTCCAAAGACATTCATCACACAATCATCTCATTAACCCAACAGATTTGTCTTTAAAGTTTAGGAAAATCTCAACAGATTAATCAGAAAGTCATTTGAATGGAAATCACATTTTCAAGTTACTTGATTATCTAATTATCATTTATATTGATCAGAGGGATCCATGTACTACTATTTCGAATCAAAGTGAATTTGAGGTGCAATTCTATAATATGATTATCATCATAATTATTCATCAAATATTTACTGGACTTGAATATGTTACAGTAAACACTGAAAAGAATTGATCAATCCAAAATAACAACGTCTAGATTTTATTTTATCAGTATCATATAATGAGAAAAATTAGCTTTGGTCATAAATATTAACAATCTTCTGTTTGAATGTATGGGAGTAGTCGAAATTTGGATGTTTGTTAAAACTTTCTGATTGTTAAAAAAGTTATTCAAAAATTAATTCAAACTATTTTTCTTCAATAATTAAAATTTGTAACTGTATTAATCTCAACAAAATATTCCTAGAATTCCGAAAAACACAAAAACCAACAACATCTGATCAAAGCAAACTCCGTGGATTACTGTCAAATGGTTTTTGTTTTTTTTTACTGTGACTGTGACGTGACATAAAAACCGCTCCAAGAATTTGGCTGGGGTGTGTTTGATCATCCTCCGTATAGCTCGGACTTCGCTCCTAGCGACTTTCATCTCTTCTTACACCTGAAATCTCTTGCTCAAAGTTGAAACGAGCCGGAAGAATATGGAGGAGGCATACAAAAACAAGTGTTTAAAAAATTTTTGAAACTACATAGAAAATTAGGTTAACAGCGTGAAAAATATGTTTTTTGACCTGCACGTATGTTGTTTCATAACCAAATGGAACTTTCTTTATGGATATACTTCGTATATCATATTGAAATTGTGTTACATTCAATTTTTGGGGAAAATATCAAAATATTTCTTATGAAGAATGGAAAATCAGTTTTTTTGTTATTTATCCAACAATCACCTACTTTTTGGCAAACCGCATTATGGAACGTGCACTACATTTACCTTTCGTTTCGTTAACGGGTTAAAATTTCGCGTAGAATCGTGCACTAACACCTGAAACAAAAACATGAATTGTAATATTTTTTCTAAATACACTTGCAATTAAAAAAGTACAAAAAAATTATGCAAATAGATTGTTTCCCCTTTATTTATTCACGTCAAACCATTCAATCAAACACTATATTTATAAACAGATTGCCCCTGTATGTATAATAAATGAAAATTACGTAACAATATATTCAGGAAAAAACTTTTATTACTTCTTAAATCTGTCAGCCATTAAAATTTTCCCCCTCGTAAATATCAAACCCACAATTTTTAGATGGTACCCGGTATTATAAATTCAAAGTTATATTACCCAAGATGTTATAATTTATTCGACTTGAGTGAGTTATAAATGAAAATTTTATCAATAAAATCAAATTTTCAAAATGAACTTCACAAAAAATTTCCGTGTTGCAAGCAAAAAAGTAAAAAATCACCCAAGTAATCAAATTTGTCGAATTCGCCTTCGTGGTTTTCAAGTTAAAGAAAATATAACAAGAAAATTCCTCACGGAAAATTACTTTTTCACTAAATTTGCGATTCTCAAATCAAAATTCCTACAAAATTATACAAAATCATTATCACTAAAACGATATTTTTAAATAAAATTCTGTTCGCTTTCGAATTCCGATTATACAAAAAATTTCTTTTTTGTTTCAAAACTTGATTTTATTAGTTTTTTACAACTAAAAGTTTTAAGATTTTTTGTTATTTACCAGAAGCGAGGACCACATTATTTTATTTCTGAAATTATTTTTAACTATTATGATATACAGGGTTTTTCTCAACTATTTATATTTTACGATATAATATTAGAAAAATATCAATCATATATATGTTTTCTAGTAGTTTTCCAAAAAAAATTCCGTTCTTACAAACACATTTTTTTGTAAATGCTTTGCAAAGTAGATTATATATATAGGGTGAGTCTTCCGGATTGATCACATTTTTTGAAGAAATGGTAATAATGACGGTTTACAAAATTTTTTTAGCAATTTTCTTATAAGTTTACGTATAGGGAATACTAAAAAAAATTTACACGAAGATAAATTACAGTGTGATACATTCGAAAGAAGAAATATAATAAGAATTTCAATTTTGGGCTCACTTTGTATATAAAATAACAAATAATTACAATTTAATCGACTACGATGATATTGCATCTTATTAAGAAAGTCAGTTAAATTCTTTTTCTTAACTTACAATAAGTTAAAGAGGGTTCTTTTATTTACCTACCTCTCATATAAATTTGTATACAACTCTCAAAGTACTCAAAAAATTTTGATCTCATTTTCAAAAAATTATGTTTAAAGCATTCTAGATAATTTCAAAATATGGACCTCAAATACAACTAATAAAAAAATGTTTTCGATACGTATTAAAACGACACCCTAATACTCAACTTTTTAACAAAATTGGCGCACCCTGTATATAAATATAATTTTATAGTGGAAACAAAGAGAACTAAACATTTAACAAACAATGTTTCCTAATGAAATTAATACTCAAAATTTATGGAGCCGAGCTATTCAATAAGAGATGTCACTATTGGGCATTCGACCATCAACCACTGGGATTCAATTTTTTAGAAGTTTCCATTCATATTTCCGTGATGGTGGACACATTATTCTATAAAAATATGTTTCTTCACTCTAACACAACTTTGGTCTTATCAAAAAAATAAATTGGTGTGAAAGTAACGGACGCCATCTTCCTTTCAGTTTTATAAATAGGTGACAAAAAGTCAAGAGCCGAGACATACGAAATAGTAGAAACTAATATTGAAATGAGTTCAGTATGAGCTTCTGTACATAGATAGCGCTGCTAGTACTAAAAATCTAAATCTAATTCACGTTTTGAAGTTTTTGTAAATAGAATAATTGACGCAATTTGTTAATTTATGTCTCGAGTAAATACTATTGATTTCAAGATAAATTTGCGCCTTTCCATTTTGCAAATCCAATCGAGAGTATTTCGTTAGTCGGTTAAATATATACGTAGAAGAAGAAGAAGAAATTTCCATATCTCAAATTTTTGAACTTTTTTTTTATTTGAGGAAGTTCAAATGCAAAATTTTTGAAAATAAACCGTCAAAAGTAGAGGGTATGAAAGCTGCAAAGCAAACTTTGGTATTCCAAAAGCATAATACGAATAACGGTCCTAGTCTTCAGATCTGGCATCTTTTGAATTTATATGATTTCATTTATCATCGTATATTTTGAAATAAGTGAAAAATTCCTCACACTCTTGCACGCCGAAAGGAAATTTCCAAGAAAAATAACTAAGAAAATAACAGGTTTAATTTACCATGTATCAATTAACTTCTATAGATATATCACCCTATAGTATAATAAAATAAAAAATACTTAAAAAGCCGTTTTATTTGAAACAATTCTTAATCTTTTCTTTTCGAAACTATAGATTCTGAGAGATACATAAATACAAATTTGATAATAAAGAAACTAAAAGTTACTATTTTCCGGGTGATAATATCTTTACGATTGACTACTGAAATTCGAAATAAAAAAAAACTCAATTTAAGGTCTCATCATTGTAGTTGTGATATCCCAAAAAAAAAGGTGGAGTGAAAATAATGTTTCATCACTAAAATCCATCTTACTTTTATACAAACAATCATCTCCTATATATTATTATTATTAATATATGTAGATTATAAATACTTCAAAGAATAAAATAAAACATTTTAGCAAAACCTAGACACATGGTAATTTACACAAAACTGACTCATACTTTTCATGTTGAAAATTTGAACAAATAGAACATTTCGTCTAAAAAAATTATCATATATTTGTTATGTTCAATTACTTTCGGGACATCCTATTTGCCAAATAAAAATATACATATTCTACGTCTTCGTTTTTCGAATTAGTAATTTCATTAGTGATTACAAGTAGGTACATGAAAATGTTTATTAAGTAAAGAAACATCGTAGAATTTATATAGTGATAAATTTATTTCAAGTTTAAAAATTTCTGTTTCATTTTCTACGCAGTAATAAATAAAGCCTTTATCAAGTGCTAAATTTTGGATACATTTAGAATATGAATAACAAAACTAAACATCTAGAAGAGGTATATCAGTTTGCTTAAATAAACAAAAAAGGGTGGTTGGTTTTCGAAGATATATAATACCTAATTTCACTATAGATCTTTGGAACAAATAAAAAGTAGGTAGTTGAGGGTAATTTTTCAATAACACATTTATATTCTTGATATAACAAATGTAGCAAAAAAAAGTAAATCCTTGGAAGGATAAAGAAAGGGTCTGAGAAGGTTCCACAATTTACAAAATATCGATGGTAAATATTACATTTGGACCATAAAATAAACATAAAATTTTAAAAATAGAATAACAATCCCTCGGAAGATATTGAAATATCAACCCTAAAAAATATCTTCTACCTACCTACGAATTATTGTACCCCGAGAAGCTCATACAAGAAATTAAATAATTGAAAAGTGAATATTGAAAGTTTTGACTGAACAGTTTTCAAAATGCAAATCAGTCACCTGAAAAACATTCTTGATAATTTCATTAGCTCAAAATTTTTTCTATTTGAAAAAACAAAGATATTGAAGTAGCAAAGCACAAATTCAAACAACAAATTATCTTCTCTTTCCTATACCTACCAATTATTGAACAAGACGAAAAAATACTAGAAAAAAAATATTTGAAACCTTCGCTTGGTTTCATGTGAAACAGAAAACTCAATTATTAGTTTAGTAACAACCATTTAGCTAATTATGTATTGAGTATCTATCAATAAAAAAAAAAATATGTGAAAAACGATTAGATTAAGTTTGTTTTATTAAAAGATCCCAGTTTATTGCGCTTGAAATTTCAAAGTTCCAAAAGAATGGCCGCATATTACCGATATATAAAAGAAAATAGTTTTCACTCCATAATCTGAGACCAAATGACAAGAAATATTTTAGGTACTAAATTTAAAATCAAATAAAAAACAAAAAATCACTCACAAATGAGGAAATGACCATCTTGGTAGTTAAGAATGTTCCGGGTATCCATAATTTTCACAATACAATATTGTATTAAAACACGAAAAATTCTTTATCCGATTATTGTAAACACGCCACGAATACGAACATCAATCCGTTTCACGAAAATTTTAAGATAAAAACTATTTTCTATCGATATACTGAAAATTTCCAAAGTTTCCAATAAAAATTTTCAACATTAGTCACATTTTTAAAACTAGAAATCGAAAGATTTTTTTGTGGTTATTAAACAGATCCGGGTATCTCTGTATTTTATTTATCTAATAATAACTATTTTGTACTACAATCGAAATAAAGTATTTTAATATTAATATCTATATATATTTTTATATGGAAAAACACATTACAGTTGAAAAGATTTGACGTGACCAATAATTGCGTCGACCTACAAAGATGGCCGACATGCTGTCCAGACAGACAAGGATAAAAGAACTTTTTGATGCTATATTTTAGATTATCGTTTGTTTAATGTTTATAAGTAAATCAATAATTCACACAATTTCAAATTATCTGAAGAAAATGCTTAATTTTAATTACTTTGAAAATATTAAATTAATAAAACCTAAGCTTTCGATAAAATGTAATACACTGAATTCGTTCATTTTCCTGGAAACTTTAATTGGATAAATCTCTTAATTTTTACATAAAGAGAATTATATCTTACCTATATCAATAAGAAAATAGTTTTCACTTCACCATCGAAAACAAAATCACACGAAATTTTACGAATAGAAAATTTAGCATTAAATATGTCTGCCCGAACTTGTAATACTGTCAAAGTTTTATTATCTAAATAATTAAACGCATTGTTTAAAGCTTGTGACTTCATTATTCACAGTGCGCAAGTCAAAAATAAGTCTAGACATTCGCAAAGAATTCGAAAGGGGTCAATGAACTGAGAAGATGAAAAGTTTTGATTTATTAAATAATAAGTAATTAAATATTACATATTTTGTTATATAATTTCCATATTAAATAAAATAGTGTTTTCAAAGATAAAATAAATAAAGCAAGATATATTTTTAATAATATTTCTAAGAAAGTTTTAAATAATTAGTGATAATAGATGTAATACATACAATATGGCATAGATATAATTAATACAATTCACAATAACTTTTTATTAAATGACTATATAAGTATAGGTTGTAGGCAGCAAATAATAGTAATTTCCTTTTGGGAATCTGTATACTTTTAATGTTTTACGACATAACTTCGTTCTTCGAATTAGTACTTTCATACAAATACAAAGGCAAGTAAGAAGGACCAGCACGTGTAATTATTCGGAGTTTCCAGTAATAAACCCTCAATATATAATGTATTATTTTAATTAATTATCGAGAATACTGGAAATTTCTCATAGTGTAAGGTGGTCCTTAACTCCAAATTAAATAAAACAATTAGAGAGAATCGTAGTGAACGTTATTTTTCCATACGCCATATCTACGTTTTTGAATTAGTAATTTTTAGGATTCACGCCAGCATGGCGACATAGCGACAATTGTCGCCAAATCATCAAGAAATGTCCCAAAATCATACACATCGACGTCAAATTTGTCGCCCAAAATATTTAAAAAAAAACATGTTTTATATTTACTGTACTGTTTTTGCATAAAAGAATTTATATATGACGTAAAAATATGTATAAAAGTGTGTGTAGCATGCATATGTTAATTTTTTTACTTTTGTCTACCACGTTATATTTTTGGACCACTAAATCATAACTTAGGTGGTCCTTTTGGACCACTAAATTTTCATTGCTGGTGTGAACCCTATTAATTTTATTATTGATTATTGGTAGGCATATGAAAGTGTTTATTAATTGAAGAACGTAGAATTTAAAACAATGTTATTAAGATTTATTTCAAGTTCAAAAAAATAGCTGCATATGTATAAAGTACAAAACGAAATATTTTTGTTATCTTGATATCGAGAATTCTGTGATTTTAAAATTTTCAGTTCCTATAGTGTAAGGTGGTCCTCATTCCCAAATATATTTCCTATGAATATAAATAAAAATAAATTCGAAATGTGAAGTAAATAAGAAATTTTTCCGACAAAGATGAA
The DNA here is from genome assembly GCA_026230145.1 of Diorhabda elongata. Taxonomy (NCBI): domain Eukaryota; kingdom Metazoa; phylum Arthropoda; class Insecta; order Coleoptera; family Chrysomelidae; genus Diorhabda; species Diorhabda elongata. Next base: position 41,505,576 of record CM047928.1, on the reverse strand, counting down.
GTCGCTGCACGGTCAATTTTCGTTATCAGTATTAAACCCTCAACATGTATATTTATTTTGGTATTATTACGAGTATGTATCTAGAATAATGTGATTTTAAAATTTCCCATATTTGGAGTGGTCCTCATACCCAAATTAGACAAACATTCACAAAGGATTCTGCCGAACGTTATTTCATATTTATAAAAAAAAATATATTCCAAATGTTAGGTAAACAAGAAATTCTTCGAACAAAGACAAAAGCATCCAAGACGGGTCATTTTTTGTTATCGGTATTAAATCCTCATATAATGTAAACAAACTATTCTACAAACTGATAAAAAGTGTTCTAGAACTACACCGCACGTGTTGTTTTTCAAATATTTTATACCTCTTGTAAATTCTCGATAACCAATATAGAAAAATAAATAAAGGATACTTTCAACAACAAAAAAGGGTCTAATAATGGTTCATAAAAGATTTCTAACATAAACATACCAGAATTAAAATATTTGGAACCCTGAAGTTTTTTTTGGTACAGTTTATTCAAAAGTAATGTTTTGTATGTAGTTATCGAACTCTGTTGGCTTTTATATTCTTTTTCCTATTACTGTCGATCTGCATTAGAAATTCTTTATAAACTTGTTAGAATTTGCACATTTAAGCACTTTGGAGAATAAATACTGCGATGTCGATTAAATAACACTCAACTTTGTTGAAAATTCGTAAGAAAATTAAATTATTATTTTAGAATCAATCAACTTTTATACAAATATGAAGAAAAATGATTTGGTTATTCGATTAATAAGAAGAGAAAAGAATTTTTTGTGTATAAAATGTGAAAGGCGATTCTAAACAAATGAAGGGGTGATGAAAAGTTTATTAAATGAAGAGATAATTTCTAATAGTAACTGTTCCATTGAAAAGTCATATTTTCTCCGTGTATTTATCTCACAGAATGATTTGAGATTATTTCCATATTGTTTTATGTAAATGAAAAGTATGTACAAATAATTGATTCCGCACTGATACAAAATGATGATGGTTATTAAAAAAATGATCTCTATTTCCTCCAAAATAAACACCCGCACTTTGTAACAGAGCTGCAATAATATAATCAAGGATTTTCTCTAAATTGGATTTGAATGGAAGAAGAAGATGCTTTATTAAACCACTCAAAAGATCTCCAGTTTGTGAATCCTCGAAACTTGATTAATTATCATATTGTTTTTCTAAGTTTGTGTTTACCAAGAAAACAATTATAAATTATAGAAGAATTTTTGAGACTTATATTATTTTGGAGAGACGGTAAAAATATCAGCATTTTCTCAAAATTTGATAATAAGCTTGCCAAATATGATAGTGAACTATTTTCTTTTGGCCAGCTCTGTACAAAATGTAAAAGGGTCCGAACCCATAATATTTATTACTTTATTATTTTGTTATCTGTACATTTTGAATGGGTCTTATTGGAAAAATCCATATCTTTACCTACTACTACAGCAATAAAACATCTGGTTCACAGATGTGAGAATATTTTTCCGAAACGATGTAATGGACTATAACTATAGAAGCCTACAACATTTTTTACAAATTATTAATATGAAATATAAACTAATTTATTTACGAATTTTAACAAAAATGAATTTTGATATTGCCATGTCTTGATACTTGGACAACTTGTTTTATAATTTTGAATATACTCAAAAGAAAAAGATATTTCGATTAAATATAAATAAAACCGAAATTCACCACTCTTTGAATACAGAGTGTTCTTGTGTGAACAATAATTAGAAGTTGAATGCTGCAATATACAAGAATTTTTGTTTCGAGATTACTTCTAGTACAAATAACATTCATTATTTTCAACCATTCCAAAATTTCTCGTCGGCCTGTAAATCCAAATAACCGACATATTTTTTAATTTATTCTAATATCATACGCTATAACCATGTTACACTAACCTTTTCTAACCTATATTTATTTTCCACAAATAATTATATTAAAGTCATATTTCTAAACTGTTACTCCAAGCATAAATTATTATTATATATAAAAAATAAATCAATAAAATCGTAGCTTTCGATAAAATGTAATTAACTGAATTCACACAAACTTTAGATGGATAATTCTTGTTGATTTTACATAAAGAGAATTATATCTTACCTATATCAATAAGAAAATAGTTTTTACTTAACAACCAAAAATGAAATTACACGAAATTTGACTAATAGAAAATTTACATGTCTGCCCGAATTAATAACAATCACTATTTAAATAATTAAATGCATTGTTTAAATTTATTGATGTCAACATTGGTAGTCAAAAACAAAGCCACGCCACGCCACGAATACGAACATCAAAGAAAATCAAATCACTTTTAATGTTTATTTTCAATCCGTTTCACGAAAATTTTAAAATAAAAACTATTTTCTATCGATATACTGAAAATTTCAAAAGTTTCCAATAAAAATTTTCAACATTAGTAACATTTTTGAAACTAGAAATCGAAAGATTTTTTTGTCATTATTCAACAGATCCGGTATCTCTGTATTTTATTTATCTAATAATAACTATTTTGTACCACAATCGAAATAAGGTATTTTAATATTAATATCTATATATATTTTTATATGGAAAAACACATTACAGTTGAAAAGATTTGACGTGACCAATAATTGTGTCGACCTACAAAGATGGCCGACATGCTGTCCAGACAGACAAGGATAAAAGAACTTTTTGATGCTATATTTTAGATTATCGTTTGTTTAATGTTTATAAGTAAATCAATAATTCACACAATTTCAAATTATCTGAAGAAAATGCTTAATTTTAATTACTTTGAAAATATTAAATTAATAAAACCTAAGCTTTCGATAAAATGTAATACACTGAATTCGTTCATTTTCCTGGAAACTTTAATTGGACAAATCTCGTTAATTTTCACATAAAGAGAATTATATCTTACCTATATCAATAAGAAAATAGTTTTCACTGCACCATCGAAAACAAAATTACACGAAATTTAGTATCAAATATGTCTGCCCGAATTTGTAATTCTGTCAAAGTTTTATTATCTAAATAATTAAACGCATTGTTTAAAGCTTGTGACTTCAACATTCACAGTGCGCATGTCAAAAATAAGTCTAGACATTCGCAAAGAATTCGAAAGGGGTCAATGAACTGAGAAGATGAAAAGTTTTGATTTATTAAATAATAAGTAATTAAATATTACATATTTTGTTATATAATTTCCATATTGAATAAAATAGTGTTTTCAAACATAAAATAAATAAAGCAATATGAAGCAAGATATTTCTATTTCTAAGAAAGTTTTAAATAATTAGTGATAATAGATATAATGCATACAATAAAATATGGCATAAATTTAATTATTACAATTCACAATAACTTAATATTAAATGACTATATAAGTAGAGTTTATGGGCAGCAAATAATAGTAATTTCCTTTTGGGAATCTGTATACATTTAATGTTTTACGACATAACTTCGTTTTTCCAATTAGTACTTTCATTAGTGATTACAGGTACATGAAAATTTTTATATTAATTAAGGATCGTAGAATTTGAAACAATGTTACTGAAATTTATTCCAAGTTCCAAAAAATTAGCTGCATATGTATAAAGTACAAATCAAAACATTTTTGTTATCTTGATATCGAGAATTCTGTGATTTTAAAATTTCCATAATGTAGGGTGGTCTTCATCTCCAAATTAGACAAACGATATCAGAAAATATTCTATTAAACGTTATTTTTTTCATGAATATCAAAAATAAATTCGAAGTGTGGAGTAAATAAGAAATTCTACCAACAAAGATGAAGGCGTCTAAAAAGGGGCTGCACGGTCAATTTTCGTTATCAGTATTAAACCCTCAACATGTATAGTTATTTTGGTATTATTATGAGTGTGTATCTAGAATATTGTGATTTTAAAGTTTCTCATAGTGTAGGGTGATCCTTATCTTTGCCGAACGTTATTTCATACATATATATATATATATATATATAAAAAAATATATTCCAAATGTGTGGTAAACAAGAAATTCTTCGAACAAAGACAAAGGCATCCAAGAAGTGTCTGCACGGTCATTTTTTGTTATCGGTATTAAATCCTCGATATAATGTAAACAAACTATTCTACAAACTGATAAAAAAGGTTCCTAAACTGCACCGCACGTGTTGTTTTTCAAATATATCATACCTCTAGTAAATTCTCGATAACCAATGTAGAAAAATAAATGAAGGATACTTTTAACAAAAAAAAGGGTCTAATAATGGTTCATAAATATTTCTAACATAAATATACCAGAATTAAAATATTTGGAACCCTGAAGTTTTCTTTGGTACAGTTTCTTCAAAAGTAATGTTTTGTAGTTATCGAACTTGGTTGGCTTTTATATTCTTTTTCCTATTACTATCGGTCTGCATTCGGAATTCTTTATGTACTTGTTAGAATAAGCACATTTAAGCACTTTGGAGAATAAATACTACGATGTCGATTAAATGAAATGAAAATAACAATCAACTTTGTTGAAAAATACTTTAGTTATTCGATTGATAAGAAGAGAAAATAATTTTTTGTGTATAAAATGTGAAAATTGATTCTAAATAAATAAGGGGGTGATGACAAAAAGTTTATTAAATGAAGAGATAATTTATAACAGTAACTGTTTAATTGAATAGTCATTGTTTTCTGTAAATCAAAAGTGTGTACAAATAATTGATTCCACACTAATACAAAATGATGATGGTTATTAAAAAAATGATCTCTATTTCCACCAAAACGAGCACACCCACTTTGAGACAAAGCTGTAATAATATAATCAACGATTTTCTCTAAATTGGATTTGAATGGAAGAAGAAGATGGTTTATTAAACGAGTTTAAAAAGCCTCGTAACGTATGAAACGTCTAATAATAGGACAACAGACGAAAATATTGAGGTTTCATTTCAAAAAAATTTATTATTTTTTCTATGAGTCGTATAACGGGTCGCGGATATCACAGACGCTACAAAACACGTGCGTCCTCCGTGCCTGAATGTCCGAGCCACACTCTCATCACAGTTCTCACTGTATAGTAGAGAGAAAATTTTGTGTCTTATCGGGCAGATGACGGTAGGTGAATCAAGAGGAGAAAATTGAATTTTCACGAAAATCTTTTTTCAAATTGGAAAACTGATGTGATTTTCGGAATCGCCATTTGAAAATACATGTAACCACGCGTTTTTTTTTGATACTTTCGAAGTATGCCATTTTTTCAAATTAAATTTATTATTTTCCTATGAGAATAGTATATATTCGTATAATCTAATTTATTGTATTGTAGCGAACAAAAATTGAAAATTCGGGATTATTTTTCAAGTAAAAAATAAGAGTAAATTTAATAGAAACTTTATTTGGGTAAATATATAGTTTACAAAGGCACACATACAAATAATTTTGTCAATTTATCACTAACAAAAACTTTCTACATATATGTATTCTAACTGCCACGGATTAAGAAAATAAAACAGAATACTGTTAGCTTATACATTGTAAATAAAGACTAGTTTAAACGTCCTATTTAGATCGACATTTTACTATGTTACTCTCATATATCACATTATTAATTGGACGGCATTATATTTGTTAAATTTAATATTTATATTAAAAATATATTGTTTCGTGGACGTTTCTTTTAAAAAATTTTATATATTTCAAACTAGAATTCAAAAATATAATTTTCGAACAAACCATTTAAAAAATGAGACAAAAAACAACCAATATTGTAATAAGTATCTTTCTTATCAATCTTATTTAGTCGTATCGTATATACTGCGACCTAATGGATCTATTGGCTCATTGAAAAATAACATCATTTTTGTGGCAAATCTCAATATTATACATTTTATTTACATTTACTCATACTAATAAGCAATATTATTTATATTTTAATCAATAGTAAATTAAGTCTCTAAATTTTCACATAGTAAGTGTGTATAGACAAACAGAAAGACATTAAATGGAATAATATATCATCGATGAATAAGTTCTCGACCTGACGGCGAGTAGTTATCGTACAAATCACGTTTTTATATTGAAGTATCCATTTTTCAAGCAACAGGTAAAATTGAAACATTTCCAATTACAGTTAAAAAAACTTGTTTTACTCGAAAAACAATGTACCATGTCACAGGTCAATAAAAATTTAGTTAATTAGAATTACTTTGCACCCACCATATCGCTGTGGCATTCTAAAACGAAAACTTATTGATCGATGATTTACAATGTAGAAAAATGTATGTATGCGTGTATTACAAATTTATTAGAGTTCAAACATTATAGATAAACTGAGAATTAATTGTGTTTGAGACATAAAATTAACACTGCGCAACACAATTGAATAATGATCGACAAGTTATTTTATTAACTTAAAAATACCAATGGTAACTATAAAATTACATTTGTATTATTCGTGAAACGGAGTTACGTTAATAATCTATCACTGAATTGGTTCTGTATAGCAATGTTGGATCAAACCAGATTCGTCTAAATGATCCAATGTTTACATTTCCCAATTACCCTGTATAAATAAATTTAGTTTTAGATTTTACCATCTTACACACCTCGTGTTTATATCTCTCACAATTTTTGACTAGTTTCCAACCTACAATCGATTTTTATAACATAATAATTAAATCGATCAAAAATAAGTTTGAGCAGCACTTTTTTTTAAAAAAAAAACGTATTGGTTTTTAACAAATGGCAATTTGCAATCAGCACATTCTCTATCGATTTTTGACAGTTCAACTTATCCCAGTTTTAAAATCTCTTATAAATGGACTTGAAAAAATTTCATTGTATATTTGTATAGTTTTGATCCCCAATCAAGTAAAAAATGTGTTTATTTTTTGTTATTGTTTTTTTTTCGTATTATATAACATTGGTAATAAAATGTATCAATAATTACGGAAAAATATATCTATATTAAAATTTCTTACGGATTATGTAAATATTGCACTTATACATTTGAAACACAAAACATTTGAGAAAACGATTAATTATTAGTTTCTCTCAAATATTTTTAACCGAGAAACTGGAAAAATAATATTTATCAGAAAAATTGGAAAGTACTTATCAATTATAAATATTTATTGTAAATAATGAAAAAATTGCGTGATGGAGAGTGAAAAATTATTATAAGAATAAATATACAGAACAAATTTTCACTCGAACATTGATATAAAATTGATATTGATGATTTCACATAGAAGTCTTACAGAAAATAACAAAGGAGCAGAAGCCGAGGGCTATGAAGATAATAATAAAATTTTATTATTTACAAAACATTTTTAGATCACATTAAACTTAATAATTTTGTATATTCGAGTCTCAATCATTCGACATAATATTTTTATGTTCCGAAAATGTTTAAATAATATTGTAAAAGATATTTACATTTCCTTGCAATATATAACGGGAAAAATCATCTCTTAGTATATTTCTTTTATGTAACTTCACAAGTGAAATAGGAAAATTTAGTGATTGTAATAATAAATAAAATTTGCAGTAAAAAACATACTATTTTTCTAAAAATATTTACATCTCTACACGAAGCGTTCATTCGACATTTTCATTTCTCATTTACGAAGTCGCAAGAGCTTGTCTACCAATAATATGGCTCATCCATGTCCTTAAAGTGGTGTCAATCGCTGTATATATGGCAGGATGTTTATTAGAACTACCGCAATAGCTGGGATGACTTAGAAGTCCTTGGAGCTCCCAGGTTTTCGTTTTGTCAGAGAAACACATCAAAGGGGCTCCTTCATCACTCTGTAATATAAACAATTTATATAGCCTTACTTAGATTATATGTAAACTTGAAATTTTTCTTAATTCCACTTACTAAACATTGCGTTGTATCGGAATCCGTATATCCCGCACAAATTTTATCTGGCGTTATTTTTCCATTATAATGTTTTGTCGAATTACAGTCGTCGGTATCTATTAGAGGTACCGGCAAATAGTGCATGTACTGTTGCATGACGGGTTCTAAAAATTTTTCAATTAAAAGTCAAATTATTCCAAGTATTCAAATTTTTTACCTCCTGGTTTGTCAACGCCCCATCCGGCGACTACACACAATTGATGAGGTTCTATTTTATTACTCGGCAAACATACCGCACTCACGTTCACATCTATGTTCACAGGTTTTTTCATCTTAAGCAGTACTACATCATTCTTGAATCCAAAGTTGGAAAATTTTGTCTACAAAAAATAAAAATCTCGTTACACTCACCAGCACAACTTACCAATTTGGCGGAGTGAATGTAGGATATATCTGATCATAATAATTGTAACAATTCATACTCACTTGTGGATGAATGACGATTTCGCTCAATTTCCTAACTTGACTTGAGACATCGCCTTTGTTCGTACCTCCGGCATATAGAAACCAATCTTCTTCATTAATAGGTTGCGAAGTACGTCCTGCTATGCAAGAATAACTAGTTACCGCCCAAAGTGGTGTAACAAGGGTTGAAGTACAGTATGTGTTGTGTTTTTTATTAAAGACTAATGCCAAACTAGACCATCGAGCCGGTTCTGCTTTATCTCCCGCTACCATCCGAGCTGAAAGCGGATCTACACCGGCTGGATTACCGCAAACTAAAAGATACGATTTTATAATATGATTACTAGAGAACAATATTCTAAAAAAATAAAATTTACCGTACTCCTGACAACTAATTGAAACGTATTGATCACAATCTCGATCATTATTTTCCACGAAATTTAAAGCCGCCCGTCGATCGTTCATAGATAAAACATAACTAATTTGCGACGTCGAATTTTTGTTATTCGGAACTGATTCCAATGCAGACGATGCCGAATAACCCAATTTTTGACATACCAAATCAGCAAACGTAGTGTTCCATAAAGTCCAGTCCATACATATAGGAAACCAGGTGTTATTTTTGATCTGGAGCTAAAAATTATGAAATGAATACGACGAATGAACAATAGAAAACAGAATGTTGAAGTAACGAAATTATTCGTATAAATAATTGTACCTGCAAAATTTCTTTATCATTGATATCCGTTAAATTGAGAAACAATTTGTCGAGTTTCAGACAATCCCATTCATCAGATTTGTCCAAGCATTGGGCAATACCATCACAACGATCCGAATTGGCTATACATCCCCCACCTGTACTACATTTGAACTCCTCTTCAGTACAAACTGTAATCAAAAAGCCGATTATATAATATACGGAAATATTATTAACACCGTATAAGCTAATAAATTCAATATTATCTGGAATCTGGTATACGTTTATTCATTTTTATACTTACGACATGACGATTCGTCTTCTCCTCCTAAACAATCAACTTCACCATCGCATTTCCAGGAATTCGGCATGCAACTGCTTTCTTCTGTACACCTGAAAGATTGAGCCGGACAAGATCCAGTATGTGTACATCCTTCTTCGTCTGATCCATCAGGACAATTTTTCCTACCATCACATTTCCACGATACAGGTATACAACGATTTGATATACCACAAGATATTTCGTTTGGATTACAACTCCAGGAATCTAATAATTAAAAAAAAATCTTACGAAATTTCCTTGGATTCATTGTATTCACAATAATACAAGATGGAATGATTAATTCATAAAATTATTTACGCTACTCACCACAATTAGTTTCATCGCTTCCGTCATGGCAATTGAAGATACCATCACAAACAAGATGTCTTTTTAGGCATTCTTTACTTGCACACTGTTTTTAAAAAATAAACATGTTAAAGAATATATGGTAAGTACTTTGTATAATAGAGAAACTAACCTGGAAATTATTTGGACATCCTTCCTCTATACAATTAAGTTCATCCGAACCGTCTGTACAATCCAATACAGAATCGCATCTATCAACTATTGATATGCAAAAGTTTCCACCTTTCACGGATGTTCCGTTAAAACATTGGAATTGATCCGGAGAACATCGCGAAGCTTTCGGCAATAGAAAATTTTCTGTGATAGGCTTCTCTTCGTTTTTTGTCAACATGATTATTTCATTCTGTGTCACCTCTATGTTCTTTTCAGTTTCTTTCTTTGCTATATTTGCTTCTGTTTGATCCTCGCCTAACGGTATTATGCTTAAATTTTCAGTCGAATCTTCTTCCACCTAATGTATTTTATAATATAATTAAGAAATAATAATTAAAAATTGTATATACGTGTTAAAAGTAATGAAATAAACATCAATGAAAATATATAGTGAATATTATTTTCTACCTTCAATATTTCGGTGGTGGTTTTGTGAGTTACAAACAATTTTTCAGTTGTAGTAATATCGGGAACATTTTCTTTAACTTGATATTCCTTATTAAAGTTCGCCGTTGTTATTTGAATAGTTTGAGTGGAAATTTCATTATCTTCTTTATTTTCATCATTTGCTTCGATATTATTTGAAACGGGTGTTGTGGTTTCGGTAACTTCAGTGGTAACATCGTTCGATCCAATATTTACTTCATATTGCTACAACCGAAATAGTTTTAGAATTATATACAAATTAATATATAAACTGTCAACTTACATTCGCCAATACTATGGGAATAGTGCTTCCCTCAGTGTTGGTTGTAGTCTCTAAAGCGATGAGATCTTCAGTACTCGACGATATATCGTTAAAATTCTTTATGTTTGTAGAATTTTCTGGGAAGGATGCTGCCGCCACTGTTTCAGATTCAATTTTATCCAAAGCCATTGTCGTTTCGTCAATATCGTTATTATGTGATGACGGCATGGTTGTTTCGTATGTGGTATGTTCTTTCAAATCTGATACAGTTATTGAGATATCTGTCGTATATTCATTTATACTTGTAGTAGTTTCAGTAAGACCATCTAGCATATTTTCATTATTTGTGTTATTAATAGATGAATTTTCTGTTGAGGTTAAAATATTTGTAACGATGTCGGTTGATTCTATATCTTTTGTCATATTATATGTCGTTAGTTCTGTTGTATTGATTTCAATGTTATCAGTAGTGGTGGTATTATTAATGTCTTCATTTACTGTAATATTTTTTGATTTATCTTGAATATTTTCGGTCGTTATGAAATTTTCTGTAACGCTTTCATATAATTCCGTAGTTGAGGTGTGTTCCATTATATTAATGTTGCTTTCATCTGCTTCTGTTTTGATTGTCGATGTATAGTAAAAATTAGCACCTTCGTCATTATTAACATTCTCTTTTATTATATTTATATTTTCGATGTTAGAGTTATCAGTAGTAACATTTTCTTCGTCGACATTAATGTTATGGAGTGTAGTAGCGATAGCTGGAAATAAATAAAAATTAGCTCGTATACTTATTGTCGTTTTTTACTGAAGAAAATACCTTCAGCAGTAGTAGTATCAAATACGTTTGGGTTCTCAGTAGTAGTAACAATTTCAGTTGTCATATCATTTTTATCGGAAATTATTATCATAACCTCGGGTTTTATGGGTTCTATTTCCAAATCTTTAGTAATAAACTGTTCGTTCCTTTGTAAATTCGTAGCATCCGATGTATCATTATCAAAAGGATTCGTAGTGTTAATTTGATCTAATTCTAAAGATGGAGGCTTAGTAGTTACTAAAATAGAAATTATAACAATGAATAATAATCATTACCAATTCAATTGATAGGGATTCAATTTTAGTGAATACCTGAACCACTAGAACGAACAAATCTTTGACATCCGGATACAAATGTTATTTTTAAATGATAATTTCAAGTTACATAACTGTAATTATCTATATATGTAATATTGGAAACAATTATGGAATTAAAATATTCACAAACAGGTTACCTTCTACAATTAAGGGTGATAAATCAGTCAAATTATCTTGGTTATTGCTTTTTGATACTGCGGCAACCGAATTATTTTCCTCTGCTCCTATAGCAAATCTGTTTGTAGAAGTTTCCTCCGACGGAGACTTGATAGTCGAAACGTTATCATGATTCTCATGTTCTGCAAAGTGTTCTTCGGAATGTAGGGAGTTCACGAAAGTATCGTTATCAAATTCCGGTAAAAAAGGCGACATGTATTCGTCATGATTCTGTTCGGAATTATCCATAGCGTCGTCGATATATTGATTCGTCGTGTTATTGTTTTCCATCTGGGATGAGTTTGTAGATGACATGTGTAGCTCTGCAGTGCATAATAAATTAGTTTTCTTTTAAATACTTAGCGATTATAAATTATTTACCTTGTATTTTGGGTTCCCTGAATTTTTCTTTGTGTATTAGGGGTTTCAATACTTGTATCATGTACATGCTGCTCTTTTTCGTAGTTACATCAAAATGTACTTCAGCTGGTGGTGTATATACATTACCGAAACTGAATTCTGCATCTGCTACAAATCCTGTTGTTGGCTTTTCAGTACTAATGGTTTCCATTTTGGGGTCAGTTTCAGTTTTATTCCAATTTTCGACAGGATGAACTGTTAAAAAAATATATAGTTACAACACATCAATTAATTATAATAAAAAATATCTATCTTTGTAATTTGTACCTGTTAAGTTTGGTATGTAGGTAATATCGTTTTCAGTAACATTTACAGAGGGTATTTCTGTAGTCTTTTCTATTGGTGGACCGGATAATATTGGATCGAAGTAGAACGTGTGTCGATCCTTATTTTCATCTGATGAAACTTCAATCTCATCAACATATTTTTCTGTCGGAAACTCTACAGGGATAGCTGGAAACGAAAGGAAATAAAACAGCTTTAGTATTATCAGCGGACAAATAGTTTTTTATCTACCTGAAAATATCGAAGAGGGCAATTTTACGGTTGTTGGTTCTCTATAATCTCCCATTGAAGTCCCAACATCTTGAGTAGCCAAATTGAAGTCCATAGAGTAATCTTTCGTGCTGGGTTGATTAGTTGAGGATGTTTTTACGTCGAAGCCCGATATTTCGTCTGTAACGTATTCGGATATTGATGTACGCCCTACCTTTGGTTCTGGTGATGTGGTTACGGCATCAGTTGTTACTTTTGAAGTAGTTTCAGATTCTGGTACTACTTCAGGTTCAGACTTTCCGATAAGTTCTCGTATAGTAGTGGATTCCGCCTTTGATTTTGACATTATGTAATCTGGTACTGTTTTGGACATAATGTCGATTTTACAGAGTTTTTGATTGGAGCTTAAACGTTGACCTTCAGGGCAAAGACACGCGAAATTTAATTTAGTATAATCGAAAACACAGAAATGTTCACAGCCATTATTTTGTATTTTGCAAAGATCTAGAACTCTTTGGGATCTAATGGAATTCTCTTGTATGTGAAATTCACCCATTAAGTCTCTATGTCTTTTTAGGTAGTCTATGAGTATTTTATTCAGAGACACTTCATTAATTGGATCCATATTGTTATCTTCCAGCGACTTATATTCATCTTTAGGTTTCCATGTTACACGATATTTTGTCACTACGCTGCCGGGTCTGAAAATAGATATTTTTGCCTTTAGGGTATTTTTAAGCTCAAAACAATATGTCGACGATATGTCCTTAACGCTCCCAATTCCTAAATCATGTAAAAATACTTACAGTATTTCCATAACTTTAATATCAAAGTCCATAGTTCCATTTCTGAGTTCCTTATTTAATAAAAGAACTTCTTTTATCTGGTTTTCTATTTCTTCGGAAAGTGCTTTGTATTCCAAACTATCCTTATCTAATAACGCAGTGTTAAATTCTAGGTTATCAATTTTTAATTCAGATTCTATGAGTCTAGGAACTGAAAATAAAACAAATTTATTATGAATCAAAATGAGTTCCAAACATTCTTCTTTCATAATAAGACACTATTCTGTATCCCATGGATAAACAAATTTACCTACCGTGAATTTGAGATTCATCAGTCGAAGGAATTACTGAGCTAACCGTACTTATTGGAGGTTCTGGGGTAAGCGGATATTTGTGACCAATAGTCGGTAAACTTATACCCCCTTTTCTAATTGGTGTATCATTGTCCAAGCTTCTTCCACTTGCTTCTATCGCTTGTGGCATTGGCGGTTGGGATCCTAATAATCCAGCTAAGGTACAAAACACGATTTTATATTTATTGTTAGAATAAAATAAAAAGACGCGTATTTAATTTGGTTCTATATAACGTATATATACAATTGAATGAAATTTTACTCGCCTGCTGCTAATATACCAACTACCACTGCAATAGTTGCAATGGCGATGCAAATAGTCCAGCAAATGCATTTACCTTTACTTTTTTCTATTCTATTATCTTTTGTAACATATAGTTTTTCTCCTCTACAACAAAAAAAATTATTGAATTATTTTATTCTCAATTTATTATGAGAACCATTAATAATTGAGATTCGGTCAAAACATTTCAATCTTAGAAATATTACTAACGATCTGTAGAAACTATTAACAATAATTTACTGACTGAACACTCTGCCACTGTACCAAAAGTTACAATAACAGAGATTGAAAATAAACTGTTTATCTGTAACTTGTCAATCATTGTTATTACCTTCGGTATTATAAAGAATATTGGCAGTAAACCGTGTGTGTATGTGTGCGTGTTTAGTATGCGTGTCACAAAAACTTTAAGAAATTCCAATTCAGTAACTTAGTTTAAAAGTATTTATAATTACTAACCTCATATACTTCCTATGTTCATTTACCGGTACAAAATATTCGTCATATGGACTCCGCATATCCTCTTCTTCTTTTTTTAAAGGAATAGTCGTCATACCGGAACTTTCATACCCTTTGAGACCGTTGTGAATTGCTCCTCCGGGCTTCATATTTATTAATTCTAAATTAACGGCTTCCGTTACAGGTTCGTGATTATTCTTTTTCGCAGGATCCGGTGCTGGATAGAATATATTTATATATTTAAATATGTATTAAATATAAAAATGAAAAATATCTTACTCAATCCGTTACTGTAAGGCATGTCATTGTTGAAAGTACTTTTGACGTCCTCAACGAACGCAGGATTATCAATACCAGTCGGTGGTGGAGAATGCTTGGTTTTTTTTGAAAAACTTTCTTGCAAGTTATGTTGACTTTTGTAATTTTTACTCATTTCGTCTAAATTGTTATGATGCTCTAAAGATTCGTTGATGTTCAAATTGGCTGTGGCCAAATAATGTAATTTTGAATCGTTCTAAAACATAATGATGGTTTTTTAATCCTCTTTCTCAATTGATACAGTTAATACAGACAATGTCACAAATAATATGAGAGAGAATGGATCATTTCCGAATGATCTCTATGTATATACTTATATAGATAACATAACATTTCTCACATTTTTTTGGAAATCCGTATCGTCTAAATTGACAGGGAGCGTGATTTCGTTTTTATGATAGTAATGGTTCACAGGCGTTTGAATTTCATCCGTAGTATTGGGCATGACGTGTACTGCCGTAGTCACCGTATCTTCGTTATTGTCGTGTTTGCTAATGTTATGGGAACTATGCGAATTATCTAACGAGGAATGCGAATCTTGTGCAGTATCGCTACCGCCATAACTGCTGTCGGCGTCCATAACCTACAATTATAAACGTAGTTCAACATTTATATTAAATATTCATTTACATAACGTTATTTCATTATTTAAACAAACTAATAACTCACAGAATTATATAATTGTAACGAATTTTAGAAATTTTAAATAAAAAAAATCTTAGATATTCCAACTATTTTGTATTTCCAACGTTAAAATTATTTGCAGTTTGTTCATAAAAAAAATGTCATATTTACGGTGCGGCTAATGTCGATAAACGGAGTTAAACAGAAAGTAAAGTAATAATAAATAGAATAGAAGTTGTCCTTCGAATATTTGTTGACCGTTCCATAACAGCAACTATAAAATATTCATTGTTAACTATAAGAGACACGTCACTGCAAGAGAGGCACATTTTGCAATCAAGATATATCCATTGGTTACGGTAAGAGTAGTAGTACCTATCTAATCATGTGAAAAACGAAAGCAATGCACGGGATTTTATTTAGGTGGATAAAACCTCTACTTAGTAATGGTAACGACAAGGTCGTTGGAGAGAAAAAAAAATGTTGTTACAGAGGTCATTTATTGAATCATTCGAAATTGTGTTGTTAGTTTTTCATTCGGGTCGACGACGGTTCCGTTCGCTACATAAAAATATTGTTTTCTCTTATTTTATACCGATAACAATAATTATAGTTCCATGACCTATTTGTGAATAATTTACGAGCGGAAAATATATCAAATATAATGTGGAATCACTATCGAATATCACACGAAATAGAAATATTTTAAACTTTCATTTTTTTATGAAAAATAAAAGTTTTTCTAAACGTTTCGTGGCTAAATATTTTCTAGTACCTATACATTTACACATATAATATAAAACGACGAGAGATGCTGTTAAAGGAAAAAGGTGTTACATTCAAGAATTATTTTACTTTTTAAATTGTTTGTACAATCTGTTCAATAACCGATTTCTTTTTCAATATAACCCGAGGCGAGTTTCAAACATACTAAGAATAATGCATACTCTCTCTCTCTCTCTCTCTCTCTCTCTCTCTCTCTTTCAATATAAACTTTTCTCTGATATCAATTTGGAAACTTAATGTTTTCAAAATAATAACTGACCTCTATACAATAAAACTAGGTTACATTTTGGACTCGTTATTAACTATTTGTTAATTTATGATATATCTCTGTATAATATATTAATCTAATCAAAGACCATCTGTTTCAACTGAAAGTTCCCGACTCGGAAGACGACATTCTTCGATTCGAAGCTGATTAATTGATATTTTATGCGAATATTTCGAGTATAAAACTCTAATTTGCGTCAACTACTATTTTTTTGGGACGATGAGAAATATATCTACACTTCAAATAATCGTGAATTTTCTTTGATTTAGTGAAAATTATAACTTTCTTATTCACTTTTCGGTTATACAAGAGCAGATAACCTTGCTAAAATCGTTACTTTATACATAATACCTACAGAATAAAAGACCGGTTCATCCAATTTAAACTTAATTATCGTTCAAACTCGTGATATTGTAACGTTTTCATTGCTCACAGCTTGACGTTACTTTTGTTATAAACATATATACGATATAAACCTACCAACTCCTTTTTGTAAATAATTTTCTTTATAAGATATTTTGTCATATTATCACCGAGTAGAAATATTTACATATTATATTTCATACCTCTTTTGTAATTTTTGTATGTACTTGTTGGTGACATACTGGGTTTCTGGAATTTAAGTTATTTAGCACAGTTTAATTTATCCTTTTGTTGAACTATTTTTATATAAACAAATTGAATATTTGGTTTATTTTCTTTTGAGGTTAAGTCTTGGTCTAAAGGAGGCGAGCATTATTCGAAATTTGCCGGACGGGGTATAACTGGTTGCAGAATTATGTTGCTTGTAAAAGCAAAGTCGCTTCCTCTTAGAAGGAATGATTTATTATCTGGTATTTTTGAAATTGAGCTATTGTTGCACCTGGCTGGATTGTCGTCATGACGTGTGACCCGATTTTGCTCAAGAAGTCTGCTGCTAACTTCATTCATATTTTCCTTTTGAATATCAACCGATGTGGAATTTTTCATTATGGATTTGATTATAAATTTTTAAATTTGACTCCAAATTTTATATTTGCGGAAGTCGTGATATTTTCCGACTGAGAATTTGACGATTGGGGAGGTAGTTACCTTGTTCTCTGGTGGTAACATTGAGATCAATTTCTCCGGAGATTTTTGAAAAGCTTTCCGCCGATTTCGAAAATTCTGGAATATTAAATTGTTAATTGACATCCAAGAAGAAGTAGATATAAGTTCCCTTCGTTAAAAAGGTAGGTAAGATCTTTTTTTGCAAAAGCAGAAATAGTTCTAATTACTGTCTTATAAACTAGGTTTGGCTTCAAATTATAGACTACCTTTTTTATTGAATTCAAGAAATGTTAAAAAACTAAGTTATAAATTATTTCTTTTAGTGGTCTATAAATTGGCGAAATTTTTCACAGATTGTATTTTGTACATTTTTCGTTTTAATTTAATTAGAGAACTAATTTTGGACATAGGACCTTTCTTGGGATTTAAAACTTAGACGACCTTAATTTGGATTTAACGTCAAACTTTGACTATCTAGTCCTGGAAAATTAACTGAATGAACTTCTTTAATTCCTAATAGCATTCCACGGATATGGTCCTGACAAGTAGGGAGCCTCATGTGTTGCTAAAGGTCAGATGTAAAATTTACTGTAAACCAAAAACATGAGTTTTGCGGGTAATTTTTTTTAATATAATTTCGAATTTCAAATATAGATCATTGTATTTTATTTTCAACAAGCAGCTTTATTCCTAAAGATACCTCAACCTATTTCTATACCTTTCTCAATTTAGGTTAAAAAAATTGTGTGGGAATTGAAAGCATAAAAAATTTGTATACCCCTTAAACACAACAAAATCTTGCAACGAACCCCGACAACACACATTAACATGATGAGCTTAGTCGGAGCACAAAATGTGGAATTTTTCTTGTTTCTTCTCAAATTATAATCACGTCAATTTGTGGTAATAAGATATAAATAAAAATAAAAGTTTTTTATCAAATTGCACAATTATCAATATATTCTATTTGATCAAAAAATTTTGCAAGTTAGATTCAATATTCGATAACAAATATGTTGAAACTTCAAATTATTGTTAACCTAAAAACCAATATCAATTAATGATAACTGTGAAGCGAATCAATTTCTGTTTGAAACATTTCGTTAATATCACTTGTGAATATCGTATAAGATGAAACCTTATTTGAAATGATTTTTTGACATCTTAACCGTTTACTATCGACTCAGTTTTATAAGATTTACCAAAAAATCCACGAATATATGTGAAAAAAATGTAAAAACTAGTAACAAAATCAGTAGGATTACGTCTACTAAAACAAGTATAAATCTAGAATTCGAACTGTAAATTACAATAATATAAATAGCTACAAATTAAATTTAATGTTAATTCATCTATTTAAAAGTACATATTCATTAATTTAATTACATTTTGTATAAAAAACAAAACAGTAATTATAAACGAATTACCTTGACTTGCACTGACACCATCATATTTAGCAACTGTATAAAGTTGGTGTATGCGTGTAGAAAAGTATGAATCTATTAATTTATTTACCACCTTAAATTTAACAAAACAATGTTAATTGCGATAAGACTAAGTATGGAATTTGTTGGCAACATCCTGTGAGTCAATTAAAAAATAGGAAAATAATTAAATTGATGAGCGATTAAGCATTAAAGAATGTTTTATTTTGGAATTCCATCGTTAATCGTCAACGAAAATATTTTTATTCGCATCAACATAAAATTCATGAATAAGTCTATAAAACACCTCATCAACATGATTCAAGCTTAAAAAATATTATGTAATGTAAAAATAATTTTCAAAAACATATAGGTGCAACTAAACAAAAATTATTCAATTAATAAATAATTCGGCTCGCTTTTCCAAAAATGCAAACAAAATAAAAATATAACTTAAGATAACCCTATACCGAAGATGGAATAAACCATGATGAGAATCGAATTTTTGGAATGATATTAAAAACGCAATTTAATATTTGTTGGAAAAACCGAAACTTGAGATTGTAAATGAACGTCTGTTGTATGCAGGTGTGTCAGTCACCCTTTCGATTCATAGTTACTTTTCGTTACCGACGACAATGTATTTGGATCCGTCTAGACGGAAGTCAGGTACAATGTTTGAATAGTCAAAGAAACAGGTAGAGGTAAATAGATATGGAATCCCTAGTTTGGTGCAATAATAAAAAGTTCAAGTAATAAATCATCAACTTCCATAATGGAAAAATATCACGTATTCCGAAATATTTTTCCAATACTATAAAGACATAATCGGTTCCAAGAAATTAGTACAATTCAATGGTATTATGATTTTTGTACCTCGTGTTTAATTGCCTTCGTTCACAAAACAAAAACATCATTTTAGGATATTTTTAAAACTTATTTGGGCAAAAAAATATCACAATTTCTTACTTCTTTCTGTCTTGGAGAATACATTGAGATCGAGAACTCTCTAAACAAATTGTGTTATCGTAAATTTATTTCGTTAATAACGGATGCGCCTCAACGTTTAACAAGACATGTGACGAATGAAGAAGCCGTCACCGGGGTAATCGGTAAGCACCGTATCCAGAGTTGTTATTCGCTACAGAAGAAACAGGGCAGCTAACCAGAAGGGTAACTCCGCCAGTAGATGATCGTTATTTGAGGTTAACGGCGTTAAGAATTAGGCATACCACCGATCGAAGACTGCAAACAGATCTGTTAGCTGCTCGTAATAAGCCTACAAACAGTTCGAAATAGGGGCATAGAGAAGCAGGTATACGACGAACCAGAGTGCCAGCTTGAGGTCCACGTCTTACTAGAGAACATCGAGTAGCAAGATCGGAATTTGCTCGAGAACACGCGAATTGGAATATTCAAGATTGGTCCAATATTTTATTCACGGATGAATCAAGATTTTGTCTGTATTCATCATATAGGCGTGTACCTGTATATAGGCACGATCAGGCTAATTTTTGTTAAACTGAAAGCTTTGGTGGTGGCTCTATCATGGTTTGGGGAGGAATTTCTTTCGAGGGTCGCACGGAGTTAATACCAGTGAATGATGGAAGACTAAATGCTAACCAATATCGTAGAACCCCATGTTGTCGGTGACAACTCTGTGCTAATGCACGATAACGCTCGTCCTTACGTCGCTAGAGTGGTTCGGCAGTACTTAGAAGAGGTCGAGATACCCAACCCGGATTGGCCTGCACGTAGCCCGGACCTTAACCCAGTTTAACCCAATAGAGCGTGTCGGGGACCATATAGGCACCAATAAGAACACTAGATGATCTTCAAAATGTTATTTTCAACTTTAACTGGTAAAACATGCCGCAAGGATACGTCCAGAAACTGTTTAGAAGCCTTCCAAGACGAATGGAAGCTGTAATTAGAGCGAGGGGCGGCAACACACGCTATTAGAAATTCATTGGATGGTTTTAGTTTATGCGCCGCTCATTTTTTTGTACAATTTTTTTGATATTTTCCATGTTTTGGTAAATCAAACTTTTCGTCCTCTGTAGATTAAACTGATATAAAATAAATTTCGCAAAAGGCGTATCTATCGGTGTTTTAATTCGTAATAATAATAAAATTCGAACAACAGGCAACGCATTTGAAATATTTACAAAATAATAAGTGGCGAGATAATTTTTGTGGGGTGTATATATAGCTAAAAACATGTTGAGTTAACACACAAAGAAAGCGTCATAGCAATGGAATTTAAGGTATTTAAGATGAATATTTTTTCAAATGAACACGTGTTTATAGAAGGCGCATAGGTAGTCGTCAGATTTTAATGAATATTTACATTTTATAAACGACACCCACCATATGAAGCAAGTCCAACATTTCTATCGAACGAAATGATTTTTTAATTCAACTTAATTTCCACTAATTGAAACCCTTAGGTTTTATAGAAGACCCTTCTTTACATGTTTCAAGCCGTCACTGCCAGAAACACCAGACGAAAGCGACAGACGTGCTTAAATTAAATACAGAAATAAATTACAATACAGACTTGCATGCTCTGAAAGTGGCTTTTTTTTAACGGTCATTCGTGGTACCGTGGTTATTTCTCGAAAGAACTAACTTCTATAATACCTGCCGTCATACCGATGACGACTAGTTCCGCTCAAGGGGATATTTTACAACGTTTTTTTTTATCGAAATAGTAGGATCCAGCACATTTAGAAATAATCCATCTCCAAAACAATCTTTACTATTATATACACACACACACACATTTAAAGAATTTAAGTAAAATTTATAATTATATTCTATGAATTTCAATGCAACTATGAATAATTTAATTGATGGCTACTTCTTATATTCGAGACATGACAATTGGGGAGAAATGATTGTAATTAAAATAGATTTTTATGTGATATTCATGTTGTAGGTGATCTATTGATTAATATATGTCATATTTTGTTAATAATCAAAATAAGTCTTGACGTCAATTTGTACTTGTTTGTTGTAATAAATTTTCTATTAAAAGTGATCTATAATCAAGACGAATTATCAAGAAAAATTCAATTGTACTATGTACCAAAAAATTCCTGGATATCCAACATCATAAACAAAATACGCTATAAATTAATCATTGAATTCATAACTGAAAGTATACCATCCACGCTGCTTCCCATTGAATCACTTTCATTTTTGATACAGTTTTTTCCTTGGCAGATGTAAATAAACATTTCTTTTCCGTCGATTGGCGTTACATAAACGAAACTACGGCCAACGTAAGAAATATTAAGTTATGTGTAACGCGCATAACTTCCAATTAAAATGGAGTAATCATTTCAATTATACAAACGAAAAACAATAATATCGAGTAAATTACTTTCATAAAAAATATGGGATGAATAAACTGAACCGTAATCATAATTATTGCGGTTGAACGGTTCAATAAATTTAGACTGGGCATATTTACTGTTCGATCTACAAAAACCTGATACAGCTTTTTTTACGAAAAATCATGGGAATTAGCTATATTTTCAATTATATTTAAATATTTCCAAAAATTCCGTCTTAAATTCACGAAGCAACGAATTTTAGAAAGTTTTCAATTGAAAGTTTGCAATAATTTGTTGTATTTATTAGTGAATGTTTCTACGCGTGCCAACTGATAAATGTATATAATGAATATAAAATTCGTCGATACTTATCAAAAGAATGTACAAGAAAAAACAAATACAACCAAAGCTAAAAGTGTCTCATTGTTTAAATCATCTATTTTTTTTAGTTTTGAAGATTTTAATTTGCGGTAATTATGTTTTCTAACTAAATAAATATAATTCGACGAATTCGTACATCGACGTAATCTGCAAGCATTCCGTCGTAATGCAAGTATAGGTAGGTCAAGTAAAAGTGACAATAAAACTCTTACATGAGACCAGTCTCGCTTGCGGCCATATTTTCTGATATACGAAAAAGTTTTACTACGTTTTAGCAAAGAGAAATAATTAATTACAAATTTAACACAAGCACATTTATTTTAGGATCATAGCGTCGATCCATATCAAATTTTTTGTTCTTCAATAGAATAATATTAACAATAATGCAATAAATTGATCAAATAGTATTTTACATAACGAAAGAAGAGAATAACAAATTTTATATGTGTGAAGTCAGTCGAATAAAACAACGCGGGAATTTTGGAAAGTTACCTTCTATTGAGTTACTTACATCTTGTTTCCCACACATACTGATAAAATTTGCGAAAAATGGGTTTCAATTTTTTGTCCCCGCATGTACGAAAAATTATTTTGGGTATAATTTGCCATGGAATCAGGATTTAACAAAGCAAACTGCAGTAATTTACCCAAAATTGACGCAGTCATGCTTGACAAATTTTTTCCAATGAACACGTACTTTTGTTTATCGAAAACCGGCAGTGTTAAAATTTGAAGAATAAACAAAGTCTTATTTAATTAGCAGTTAGCAGTCAGAGAGTCGCACATACCCCCACTGTAGAATGAAAATATTTAACTGATTTTTAGGTTAGCGAATGCAAAGTTTCAATAACTTTAACTTAATTAAGAGATAAAATTTTATATATGTTATGTTTGGTATATTATGATAGATTTTGCAAACTTCATTCCTTTTACTACACATTTATAAATATATACATCGAATATTTTTTCATACTTACATCAAAATGATCTTCACGGAAATAATTTGTGGAATTTTTTTTTTTCGTATTTCTTTATTGTTTGGAACATATATAAATAATTTATCTGGGGTTTTTATCGTTCTATTTTCACATTGGGGCACTATACAATATTTATAATACGAGGAATTCATTATTTATTAAAACACACAATTGACTGTCAGAAACAAACACAGCTGTTTAGCGAAATGGGAAGTCATACAAGACGCCATGACAGTCTTGGCCTTTTCGCGGTCAATTTGAATTTCCTTTCTCAAAAATTTAAAATACTAACGTAAAAAACCTATTTTTCTTAAAATAATATATTTTTGGGGTGAAATAGACGCTAAGCTACAATTTCAAACTAATTCCCAAACTTTGTCAACTAGCCTATTCTCCTAGAAACTCAAAGTGGCTTACACTTATTTCCTGATATATAAAAAATGTGAATATCCATGTTTTATTTTTTAACTTACACGTGTGCTGAAATTTGTACACAAGTGAAATTTACTGATTTCTAAGGACATTCAGTCGTAGTAAAAACATTTGTTTGTATAGATGTGGAAGTTGTTTGATATGAAAGAGAGACAACTTTGTATGTAATTATTAAAAACATTTTGATTATTTGAAAATATTGAATGAAACAACAAGTGCGTCTACCACGGAGTCAATATACGATTAGTTCCGCAAGACTGGCTAGTGATGATTCTGCTTTTTTTTTATTTCTTGTCTAATCAGTGGAATCGATGGATTGTTAATATACTGCTATATCAAGAAAATACCGGGAAACGGCTAACGAAACAAAAAAGTATGGAATTCATTGCTCAATTGTAAAATATTGCCAACGATTTTTGTTTTGATTTGAACTGTTCTTATTTGTTAATATTTAATGTATCTCAGCTTAGATACACGATCTCGAAAATTAATTTAGTTTCGTCCTCTTCGGATCAGCGAATTCAGACAATCGAATTTTGTGACAAGTTCATTGCTTTTCGTATAAAAAAATCTCATTAGAATTAATAATAATTGATCAATTAGAACTAGATAATTTCCAATAATTGAACTTCCTTTTCATTGTCAATACGAAAAACTGAAAGAAACATCAAATAAAATAAATATTATATAAGCATACGTATTATTTTTGAAATCCAAACTGCAATAATATACAGACGTGATCGTAATCGAATATGGATTAGAAATAAAAACTGCATAGCGTAATGTTATATATACATAATTACCTACCATGTGAACTCAGTTTTTTCATTTTATAGAATATATTGTACTATTCAAATGTTCGTATTTCAGTTACGTTGAACTTTCGCACAAACTTTGCAACGGTGTTGAGTGATTAAGTATTTCATAGATAATAGTAAAATAGTAATTATACGAACTACCATGAGAAATTCAAAATAGTACGATTAAAAGCTGTAATGGTATTATGAGATTGAAGTTACTAATTGTAAATTAACGGGTGATTATTAAAAAAATACTTTGGAATATTTGTTCGGTTGTAATTTTTTACTAGGATATCTGGACTACACTCTTTTCATTAATAACATGAAACGTGTTAATAATTTTACTACCTTATATTCCGATCCAGATTTTCTTTGACATACTGAAGCGAATAATAAAAATAAAGAATGCGAAACTTTCCGGTACAACTGCGAACTTATTTGGATTGATTATTTTTACACACATTATCGAATACCCAAAATTTTAAAGTTGATAGAAAAATTAGATATTTCACAACTATTCATATTTTAATTAATACATAGATATGTCGTTGCACTATAGAATGTAAGAGTAAGTTTTTATTGCTCCCCACCTACTACAAATCGGAAATTCCTTTCTCTAGCAGTTACATACTTGATTCGTACAATCATGCGATTTTTAGTTTTTTCGTCAAAAATATTTTCAAAATAAATTTCAACAATTATCGAAATCCTTTCTTAATATTATAGGAAACACGCGATGTTTTACGAATTTCCCATTGAGCTGTGTTAATTTATTTGCGAAACATATTTTCGAAAATTGATATCAAATTCCGATTAAATAGCGCGTTAAAAAAAACACTTTCGTTTTTTTTTCTCTATAATTAATAAAATATGAGTTACGTCACGTCGAACGAAAAATGTGTTCTTAGACGCGGAGCTTAGGTAGGTAGGTAGGTGTACCGTGGAGGCCAGAGCGAAAAACATTCGTTTTTTATATCGACGAAAGCTAAAGAAACAAAAGGCTTACCAGTTAATTAAAAAATGGTCCCCATATAAATAATATCCAATAAATGTAACACACCTAATTGTCACGTACGAGTACACTTTATTAAAATAAAAAAATAAAATAAAAATGTTCACGAACGTTTTAACTCTTCAATAAAGAATGTTTTGCACCTTTCTGGTGGTAAGGTAAGCGGGAGCGGTCTACACCAAAACGAAGTGAACCGGAGGCTGCGACTCTATTTCCATCTCTTTTATTTTTCACTACCTTTTTCTCGCTCCCTCTCTGTCTACCTGAAGTTTGTATAGGCAAAAGTACTTCACCTGTTTGATTCATGCAATTGCCAGTGACGTATCCAGTTCGTTGGAACGCGGGACGGAAAACGTTTCAAATATCAAGTAATTTATATTCAAAATGGGAATTTTACTAATTTATTAAATTCTAAAATTATCAGGTACACATAATATTAAATATTAAATACCTGAAATACTAAAAAAACACATAAAGTAAGTAAAAGGGAAGACTTACCTTTTGATGTTATTCTTTGTAAATTTTCTATTGCATACAAACGTATCTCGGTAAGTTGCGAGTTATTTGATATAAAGCGCAAAAATAAAACAGTTGTAATATAATAATTCGACAAAAAAATCATATATTTTCGTTCATTTATTTAACGAGAATCGGGTATTGGTAGTATAACTACTACAAAATGCGAAATTTAAATTGAAAGTATATCTGTGACTTTGCCAAACTTGGCGAAATAACTATTGCAAGCTATCAAACCATTCATCGCTGGCGGTCTGCTTTTTTCTATAGAAATACCATTGATAACGGTGTGACCGCTAAAAACATTAATATACAAAATTAAATTTGATAGGATAATTAAGACTTTCGTTAGAATATATACCTTTGCATACTTTCAGTGATACTGTTTAGTCTGGAAAGTGAGTTATAACTCTCTTTATCTACGTGGTGTATATCGTCCCTGATCTCGATATATTTGGCTCGCGGTTTAACGTAGCACAAATAGAGGAATACAATAATTCCAACGAAGATATGTACTATTATTACGAATATGGAAGCGTTGGAAAAATTGATAATATCATAAAGAATACCACTTATCGATGGACCTATAGAGGCTCCGAGAGCGAAACTACTCGTCCAAAGTCCGGATATTAGACCATATGTATCTACGTTATCGGGAAAACCGTGTGCACTGTAAAGATAAACCACAACATGTCTAATTTTTCAAAATTAATTCATTGTATTGGAAACGAATTTTGATTATGTTATTACATTTATAAATAAAATAAATATTACTTGCAACTAATTCAGATACGGATCATAAAAATGTTGGAAGACAAAAGAAAATTTATGTATAAGTAAAAAAATTTCAATGGTAACTTGTCAACTTTTTTTGTCATATTAATAATTATAGTATTTTAATGTACTAATTGATTTTATGATATTTTAAAAACTATTTTTTTTTGATAATTTTTAAAAGAAATTTTGACGTTTCGATTTTTCTTCAAGTCTTTATCAAAATATGATATTGACACTGACGATTTGCTTATTTATATTGATTAATAGATCACTTTAATCATGAATATCAATATAAGGATAAAATCAACTTGGAACTTTTCCTTGGTTTCCACATCTCAAATGTACTAAATCTTATATATTAAAAAAATTGATGATTTCCATTCCGAGTCCGTTCAGGCGTTCTACCCAACCGATTTGCTTAATTTTTTTTTTTTTAATGAAAGGTATTGATGCACAGATCAGCCATCAACCATCGGATTTCACCTAATTTTCACCATTCTCAAGTTATACTCAAATGCGATTTCCCCCTAGGAGTTTTTCACATACACACGTTCTAATCCTCAATATCTCAGGTTCTATTCAAGATAGAGACTTCGTTTTGGTTTAAGAACACTCGCTGAAACACCTTCTTTCTTTTGAGGTTTTGAACACTTAAATCGGTTGAGTTGGAGAGGAGCTAGGCGCGGACAATCAATGTGGAGTTATGAATCTTTGTAGGTTTTTGGCAATTTTTCTACATTCAAAGATCTATATATCTCGGGTTCTAATATAGCTACAGAGTTCGTTTTGGTTTAAGAACACTCGCTGAAATACCTTCTTTCTTTTGAGTTTTTGAACACTTAAATCGGTTGAGTTGGAGAGGAGCTAGGCGCGGACATTCAATGTGGAGTTATGGATTTTTGTAGGTTTTTGGCAATTTTTCTACATTCAAAGATCTATATCTCAGGTTCTAATATAGCTACAGAGTTCGTTCTTTTCTATTATAATAATTTCTGATACTTATTTAATGGATTCGATGCGAGCGAAGCCGCGGGTAAAAGCTAGTTTATTAGAATTTACAAAATGCGGCTATAAATTTTACTTAAATTATTTAGATCTTTTTTTATCATTTATAGCTTTTCGTTCTTATGAATGTGAACCATTTCTACTCTATTTTTCCTGTAATAGATTCCGTTTCAAGAATTTTTGAATCTTTATAATCGAATTTATGTTTTTCTTTTGATATCTCATGGTTCTATTTTTTTATCCTCTTAGTCTATTTTCTAAATATTGAGATGTTTGCCCTATGTAGACAACGTTACAATTAGTACAAGGCACTTGATATGTAATATTACTTCTTTCGTATTTTGGCGCTTTAAATTTTAATTTATTGAAATAATTCGATAATTGTTGGAAAAGTCCTTGTACATATGGTAATGAAAAATGTTTTATGTTTTGATGTTTCGTTTCTGTTTGGTTTTTAAATTGATTATGATATCTGTTTATCCTTTTCTTGAATATGTTATTTATCATTTTTTCCGGATAATTATTTTCTTTTAATGCAGTTTTTGCTTTTTGAAAAGTTAAAAGCATCTGAATTCATGATCTGATCTATCTACCATCTATCAACCAAACTTATTATCACTGATTTTGTTTATGACATAGAAGTTTAATCATCTTGAGGACCAAGTTGGTTTCGTATACCATTCTGTTCTTATGTTAATTTAATATAATGTGACATCAAGAAAATTGATTCTATTATTTTGCTCAATTTCGAATGATAAGTACTTTCATCGACATCTATTGTAAAAATCTTCAATTTTTTTATACTTATATCTTAGTTCCTACATAGGAAATGACTTATAGAACGATTTTCAAATATACAATGTGCTGAATTTTAGATAGCGCGGATATACAGAGTGTTCTCTTTAAACATTTATCAACTGTTCGATTCTAGAGTACGGACATCCATAGATATGGGATAAAATTAGAATTTTCATTATACATGTTCATAAGAATATAAAAAGCGCGATTAAAATATCTTTTTATCATCAATTTTAGCAACATTTAAAACATATGAAAATAAAACTATACGAAAATGACTTAGAACAAAGTAATGTTGATGACGAATAATATTTTGAATATTTTCTTTTCAAGATAAGATAACAACTTCATCATTGTCAATATTTAAAAACTATATAATTTAAAAACAATGATCGAAAGCGCAATTAATTGAGTCAATATCTTACAAATAATTGTTTAGAAAATAAACTTAAACATATTCTAACGATTCGAATTACATGAATAGATTATAAAAATTTGGTTTTTTAGCATATATTTAAAAAAACTATTGATAAGAAAATATCTTAATTACTCACACGCTCGTTCTCAACGCATCTGAAAAAGAAGCAACCAGTTGAGCACCCATACCAAATCCGTGTAGTATTAATCCTCCTATGATCAATCCAATACTCCTTAAAGTTAATTCCCAATGTCAATTATTAGGTATTAAAAGTATATTAAATATATTTACTTTTTAACTGGTATTATTGGCAATGGACCGATCAATGTAAATCCTATTGCTACAAATGCGCATCCTAAAATTGTAATTTTTTTTGGATGAATTAGTAATTTATCGCAGAAAAAACCGAACACGGGTGTCGTTATAGCATAAATACCTCCATTGATGACAAACATTAAACCGACAACTACGGGGGTTAAATGAAAATCGCGTAAATGAGGTTCTAAAGTTGCCTGCAAAAAACCGATAGACATACTCGTTACTATCACGCTAATTATTGCTAAAAACACGCTGGGAATTTTTAAGACTGTCAGTATCGATCCTAAAAAAAATATTAAAATTTTATTTGGCAGTGGATAGTTAATAAAAAATTATTACTCACTTTCGGACACTATTCCATCGCAGTGATCAAGATTAATAGATAATACGAATGTGGTAAAAAACGATGCTAAACATAGCGAAGATCCCATTATAGCAAATGGTAGAGTGTAACCACCAGCTTGATATAGGGCTCCACCTACCGTAGGTCCGACTATTAATCCCAATCCGAAAAACGTTTCCAAACAAGCCTTATTAAATAAACATTTCTTTAATTATTATTGTAGAATTAGGATATTTCAAATTTATTATCGATATTAGAAGGAAAACGTAACCCCTTATAGAAATTATGACACCTTAAATTCATTCCAATTTGATATTTTTTCTATAATGAATTGAGAATCCTAACCTAACCTAATCATGTCATATCCCAAACGTATAGCTTTTCAGATTTAAATACATTTGTGACGAAATATACACGATCAAATCGTACGCCGAACCCCGATTATAATTGAAAAATATTTTTTTTTTATAGTTTGAATAATCATAAATTGATATAACACTAGACAAAAACTTATTTCATTCATATCCTTTCAAAATAATCATCTCGATTGATTTTCACACTTTTTTAATGCGCTCAAGCAGATAAACAACATTGTTTTTTTATACTTACGAACGTTGTGGCTATATGTTCCGGGAATTCTATGGCTATTATAGCGAAACTAGCTGTCAAAAAAGCTGCATTACCCACAGCTTCTGCTATCCTTATTAGAAAACTCGATATAATAAAATAATATCTGTTTTCGATTTTATCCAAAGTACTGTAAAAATAACAACCAACTTTTTTTTATTCGCCAACTATATATTTTAATGTGATTTACCCAAAAAGAATGGCACAAATACCAATAGTATATAACCCTGCAATAAACATTCGCTTCGGTCCGATTTTATTTATGTGCCGTCCAAAAAATGGACTCACCAAAAAAACGACAAATTCAAAAACTCCAAATACTAATCCGTATTCTGTTGCTGTGCATTTTTTACTTTCGGCCTAAATAACAAAAATTGTATTTTTTTCACCAACAAAACGAATTTAATTGAAATTTAACAATATGATTAAGCAATCAAACACATAAATTAGTTTCTTATGATACCATAATTCGATACATTAAACACATATTTGAAACAAGATGGTGGTTATTATAGGATAGGTTAAAGTTTGATATTTCAAACATTAATTTAATAATACGTACCACTTGCGGATAAAACGGCGCTTGTAATGAGACACAAATAGCATTACAAAAATCCGCTATGCCTATAACTATCAACGTAGACCATTGTTTCTTTGTGAAATTAACCATTTTGTATCTTCTACAGTTTAAATACTATTTTGATAACTTTATAGTTTACGTCTAAGCTATTAACTTTTAACTAGACTGAATCGAGGAGTTTGGTGCCGTTCAACTACCATATTTAGAGTTTTAAAACAGACAGATGATAAAATGTATCCGAAGTTTGTGTACCAATATTTAAGAACGTGAAAAAACAATTTACATTATTGAATAAATAATTTGTAATATCAAACCAAACATTGATAAAGCCCTTACAGCGACGTAGTTATAAGGGTTTCACGTAATTCTCGTCAATTCGTAATTTGGAAAATGTTATTTGAGGATATCTAAAAATGTCTAATACATTCATAATAAGGAAAAGAAAATTTGATAGCTGAATAAGATATTATTATTGAATAAATAATCAAAAAATTTAATATGATTGTAGTTTTATGTATTCGATAAGTTTTAGAACAAATTTGAAAATTTACTTCGTTTGGATTTTCGCTGGTAGATGGCAAGACAACAAATATGATGCCATCTATGGAGGAAACTATCTTACCGAGAAAGCTTCCGTAATTTTGTACAGTAGCCTTCGAAACGTTACCTTCGTTTTGACTGAACTTACCTAAATATGTTTTTTTTATTTATGTATTCATTGACATTTTTTTCATTACATACTCAAGAATATAAAAAGTTTAATATTGATGTAGTTTCATATATTCAATAAGTTTTAGAACAAATTTGAAAATTTACTTCGTTTGGATTTTCGCTGCTAGATGGCAAGGCAACAAATATGATGCCATCTATGGAGGAAACTGCCTTACCGAGCAAGCTTCCGTAATTTTGTACAGTAACCTTTGAAACGTTACGTTCGTTTTGACTGAACTTATCTAAATATTTTTTTCTTATTTATGTATCCATTGACATTTATTTTATTACATACTCAAGAATATCAATATTCTATTGCTTATGAATTGAAAAAGTTTAAAACGAGGTATAGTTATTATTTTTTGAGGAGTCGGTGTACATTAATTTCACACCGATCGTAAAGTCGAGTAGTCTTGCAAGTGAAATAAACAAACCTTTTCAAACAAGTTATGGCGAATTTGTGAGAAAGTGACGCCTCGAGAAGAAAGCTCTGCAAGTAATATTTTTTTATATCTATATTATCTGTAATAGGTTTATATAAATTATTATGAAAATTTGGAAATTTTTATTAATTTATATTTGAAATTCGTGCCCGTATTTTATAGACAGTGACATTTTATTGACAATATTGACATTTTGTCAAAAAATTGTCATATCAAACGCCAAAAGACATTTATAAACATATTTCTTCCATAAAAACAACAGGCAGGACTATTATTTTATTATAATCTATAATAAAAAGTTATATAAAACTCCACACGCCCATCTGCTTCTTCCATGATGACGTCATCACCTTTTCCTCTATCAAAAATATCACAGCTAATCAACCACAAAGCCTCCCCGAAATATCGTTTTTTTTCAAATTATTTTTGATATTTCAGTTACCAGATATCGCTCATCGAGAATATTTAAAGAAAAAGGATCGACTTTGAAACGATAATTACACATCAAAATGTCTGCTAATCAGTATACTATTAGAGAAGTAGTCGGTAAGTAAACCTAATTATTTTTCATATTTTGTACGTCTAGTAGATAATTAAAATATTAGTCTCTTACCATTAAATCTTTGTTACCAGATCACCAGTTTCATTCTGTGAGTAGTGCAGATGATGAAAATGACACGGCTTCTGACGAAGAGCAAGTACCAGTCATGTATCAATACGAGATGGTGGGACCATTAGAACGCACAGTAAAAAGACGTGGTCACCTTCCCAAAGATGCGGTGAAAATTTTGAAAACTTGGCTTTACGAACATAGATTTAATGCATATCCCACAGAAATCGAAAAACATATTTTATCGCAAGAAACAAATTTAACAGTACTACAAATTAGCAATTGGTTCATAAATGCAAGAAGACGATATCTTCCAGAAATGATGAGAAGAGAAGGGTAAGTTTATCATAAATTATGTTTTTTGTATAAATTGGGTCATGTTATTTTGGGGTTTTTTCTCTAAATTGGGTCTTGTTTCCATGGTGTATCTTAAAGTTTAAGGTAAATGTTTACATTTATTTTTCATTCATGTTTATATCACTATTGTTCATAAATAAACATTATTATTATCCAAAAATGTGATAAAACTGTATCGAATCGATTTTGTGTGTAAATTAAATGTTTCAGTCATTATCAAAAAATCAATAAGATCTTATTAAATTTGCATCTCATGTATTAGTAACAATTTATGTCAAAGTATATGTTAAAGGAGTTTTTAAAAAATACGTGACCATGGAAAGACATCTGATTCACAGAAAAACCCCCTTTGGTTTATTCCAGCTATGACTCGGTCCATTACACAATTACTAGAAGAAGAAGAGCATCTACTTCCCCAAGAAATTCCACTGATGGTAGTACGGCGGTTCCAGTTAGTGGAATTTACTACAAAAAGGGTAAAAAGATGTTGAGAGTTGATAGGGTCGATAGTGATACAGAATATGAAGTTGATGCTAACGGTTTCGTTGAGACAACACCAACACAGCAGGTGGAAATGGCTGTACCCACTGGTAGTAGAAAGTTCAACCCTTGGAACCCTGATGTACACTATGGATTAACTGTCAGTTCAGCAGAAAGAAGGTAATTCCACCAATGGATTTATCATTGAAGTTATAAATTAGTTAGAATTTATCTTGATTATTGTTTCAAATTAACAATGACCATTGATTGTTTATTTAGCAGACCTGAGACAGTTCAATATGTCCAACCACAGCAAGTGATCCAGACTTCTAATCAGACAACTACATCAAATCCTTTCCCATCTAATTTGGTAGTTGTAAAGACTGCTTCGGGGAAGAACATTGTCCTAAAGGTTATATCTCAATCTACAGAGGTAAATAAAAATCTGACACTTTCCAATATTTATCACAATTAATTAAATGTCTTTGCAGATTCCAAAACAATATTTGTTGAAAACAAAGAAATCTGTTTCACCTGTGGTAGCCCCACTAGTTGAAGTAGTAAATGAAGTGCCTCTTGAAGACCAAATTTCTATCGAAGAGCACGAAATGGGTGTAGGAGATGAAGAACAAACTGTAATTGAAGAAGAAGAAGCTTTTGTTGAAGAAGACACGGAAGTTGATGGAATTGAAACAGTCGAGGGAGTTGACACTGAATATGTAGAAGGATTAGAAACGGAGGGAGTAGATGAAATTGAAACTATTGTAGAAGATGAAGGTGAAACTTATGTGGAATCTGAAATGGTAACCGTTGAAGAAGACGACCAATTGTTTGTACCAGAAGAGGATGTTGAAGAAGTTTTTGTAAACGAAGTAAGTATGATTATTATAATTGCTAATAATGATAATTATTAACGATTCATTTTATAAAAAGGTGACATTGGAAGAAGAAGTGAACGAAGTAACGCTGGAAGAAAATGTAAACGAAGTTATGTTGGAAGAAGAAGAAGAATATGATGCAGATGAAAATGTTAAACAGGAAATAGAAACAGTTATAGTGAAACAAGAAATTTGAATTGGGATTTTTTAGTAAAAAATAGTGTTAGTTGTATTTTTTTTTGAGTTATCTCTTGTTTTAAATTGATTTTCATTATCGGTAAGCTGCAGTTGTATCGTGTATGGATATTTATTATTTAATCCAGTTTTGATTTTTATTAATTTGTTGTAGTAACAAAAATAAAATAAATTTAATGTGAAACTACGAGTTGATAAATTGGTTGTATAGTTTCTTTCAAAACGATAGCATCTGTGATGCTTTTTACATAAATGAACTGTTTTATTATGTTTTCAGGTTATATTTAGTCTACTCGATTATATACACAGATTTAATCGGTTGTTTATGATAACTACAATTTTTTGTATGTGAAACAACATTAGGCATATAGGACGTGTACATTCTAATCAATATGAAGAGGAAAAATTGTTTTAATATAAAAATCATTTTACATTGAAGAAATGATAAATTTCTTGTTTCACTTTTTGTATAGTAAAATAGATGTATTTAATTTTGTGGCTGAAATTTTTAGGAGCTATCGGATGTTACAATATCACCTTTCACTACACGAAAATTGTTTGTGATTTTCAGAAGACCGTGTATTGTACAGTTTTTAAAATAATATTGTAGATATAGCATGATTCTTCTGTATTTAATTGTTAAACACGGGCTGGATAGAATTTTAAGTTTTCTATTTATTTAAATTTCTTAAATATTAATTTTAATTGTCTCTTTTATTGTTAGCATACAAACAGAATAAAGTTATTTGGCTTATCATCACATTTACGTATTTGTTTCTTAATTGTTCATACCCATATTTACCACCCATCATGAATTTTCATATTGGCAAATTACCGTGACCAAGTTAGTAAATTGAGTTCTTTAACTTTTGTATGTTAAGAGTTAAAATTTTGAAACAAATTTTTCCAAATATTTTCCGAGCTCCTATTTATGGATTGTCTGGCATATAAAACTTACCATACTTATTTTCAACCAAGAGTAAAATTTTTATTAAATGTACATTTTTGTGTTAGGCTGGAAAAACTGATAGTGATTATGCCCAACAACTTTTTGGTATTTATAAAAAAAAAACTACAAAATTAATAAACGTTACATTTATTCCTGTTCTATTTAATCTTCTTCATTCTCATTATTCTTATTAAGACTTCCAAAAACTTCCGAAGGAACACTTTGTTTTTCCACTGGTACTTCCTCGTCTTCTTCTTCCTCGGAGTTTTCACTATCTATATCGATTTCGTCGGGATTTACCACCTATTGATTAAAAAAAAAAATTGAAAAACAAACTGAAAATGACTTTGAAACGTTATTAATACTTTGTCTTTGCCAGCTCCTTGAGTTTCTCCTCTAACAAACATAATTCCTGTAGGTTTGTTTCCTTGAGAGGTACCAGCCATTTCGACAGCTTTAGCTTCTAAAAGTCGCATACCGTCTTTAACACCCGGCGCTAAATCTGCCACGGTTCCACTCATACTACCAGCCGAACTTAACATTTGTGCTGACATCATGTTCACCTACAAAATTTAAATTGTAACAAATATTATGAATAGATAAAAATTTGTTTTACATACCTGCGTATTATATACAGCTTGAACGCTACGTTTAATTCTCAACATTTCTCTCATGGTATCTTCGTTACCGTGACGTACTTCGAATTCTTTCCATAATTGCCAAAAGTCTGCCGTGATACGCGGGTCGCAAATCTGACTACAATGCGCATAAATCGCCCTCGCTCTATCGATTTCCCCTGGAACATTTTAAATCAAAATAACACATTATTTTCGTACAATTTTCACTCTACAACTCTTTACGCCCTTTCGAGCATCAGAGTATTGATATTTTAGTTCTCCTTTTATCTAATTTTTGAGATCCTTTGCTATTTCATTCATCTGCCATATTGTTTTCCTTCTTCCTGTACTAATCTTTTTGCTTATGTCACTTTTCTTATTATCCTCAGTGGTGTTCCTTTCTTTATGTGTCTATACTAGTTTAAACATCCTCTATTTTGTTTCCCATTGATTTCTCTTTCAGGTTTTCTATGAATACTTCCTTTTTTATCCCATCAATCTTTGTTTTTCTTACTATTTTCCTTAATTGCTTTTACTCCGCTACCAATATTCTCCTCTGTGTTGTATAATTTTCACAAATTTATTAAAATAGAACTCACCTAATTTTGTTTCCATATCGGCAAATCTAAGACACATCTCTCTAGTCTTTTCTTCTGGAAGTACTTCGATTGCCTTTTCATAAATTTGCCTTGTCTTTGGAATACCATAAATTTCAGCAGCTCTTTTAATGTAAATATTAAATATATCAAACATTTCTTGTTCCGGAACTGCTTTAGTAGCCCTAAATGATGAAAAATTAGATGAGGATTAGTTAATATATAATTTAGTAACCTTTCGTAAACTGCCATAGCATGCCTGGCCATGCCGTGCTCTTCTTCTAATTTCGCATAAAGTAGATAGAGATGTTTGGCGAATTGAGGAGGACAACCATCTAAACATTGTTCGAATAAATCTCTAGCGCGTTCTAATTTTGTTCCTTGATAACGTTTGAGGAATTTCGTTAAATATGTGTTCCAGATATCATAAACGTTTGGCCATTTAAACAAAGATATCCCTTTTTCATACGCCCTATAATATAAAAATATCAATCAAAACAATAATAAATAAAATTATCGTTCATAATTTACCGAAAAGCCTCTTCAAAATAATTATTTTCTTCCAAAAATACCCCATAATTGATAATTATTTGAGGTGTGGCTATTTTCAAGTCGATAATTCTGTCATAAATGGCTTTACACGATTTAAAAGTACCAAAACTCTCTTCCAAATCTGCATACATTGACCAAACTTTGAGAGATTTGTAAAGACGGTTTTGAACAGTTTCGGTGTCATCATGATAAGCTACTTTACGATTAGGCATTACAGTTGCCCTAAAAAACACATAGAAATTGTTATACACACATTCTGGCAATCCTCTCATTTTATATAAGAAACTACCTGTGCATCAGTCTTAACGCCTCGTCATAATTTTCATTTCCAATTTCCATTTCAGCCCATTCACACCAAATTGTTGCCAGATCATCTACTTTAACATAAGCTACTTGTGAAGCCTTTTCAAAAATCAATCTAGCATCATCAATTTGACCATTTTTGGCATAAAATTTAGCAAAATCTACCCATAGGGTGTGAAGTTTTCCTACAGCTAGCTTTGGATCAACTGTTTGTACAGCTTCAGTATAAGTGTTGATAATATCCACTGGTTTACCTATAATATAAAAAAATATTTTACATAATAACAAAAAAAAATTATAACAATTACCTTCATAAAGTTGTACTCTTTTATGCCATTCTTGTACATTATGAGGATTTTGTCGCAACAGAACAGAATTTAAAAGGAGTAACCTCCTTTCCATCAAATATTCGTATCTTGCAAGTCTTAATTCCAATTCAGTTTCATCATCTTCAGTAGGATTCGGTTTATTGGCCACTTCTTCCATTCTTTTACTTAAACTTAATTCTTCAAACTGGGCGTAGGCATCAAAAATTTGTGTAAAATCTCTTACAGTTGTAACTGTTTGAATAGCTTCTTCATATATATCACGAGCCCTTTCAAATAAACCACTGCGAACATAATAATTCGCCAGGGAGTTCCAAAGATGACCTAAATTATATGAAATTAGAAGATAATTACATAGAAAAAAATTGATCATTAACATACCTAACTGATCGGTGTACCTTCTTAAGCCCCCTCTAATGATAGCATCTACATTTAAAGAATGTACTTTTTCGGGATTCTTAGAAATCAATTCGCACAATTCATTCCACAATTGATGTTTAGATTTTCCTTGTTGAGAAATGAAATTTTCATCATTCACTATATTCGCCATAAGTTGTGCTGCTTCATCTAATCTATCAATATTGGTTAAATATGTAATGTATTCTTCAGCATTTTCTGGACACAATTTCATATATCTATATGGAAAAGTATGTATATATTAAAAAAAATATATATATAAATCTAAGCTATAGCAAGATTTCTCTCACCTCCTAAACACTCTAACTGCAGTTTCTGGTATATCATGTTTCTGAACAAATTTCAAATATAGAGGCCAAATTCTATTATGCTGAGTAACTGGTAATGCCCTCAGCGCCCTATCAAACACTTTCCTAGTTCTTGTAATTTTACATTGGTCAGTTAAAAATAAACAATAATCCATCCAAATACGAGGCATCTTGTGCATGAAAACTAGAGACCTTTCAAAAGCATTATTCACTTCCTCGTATCCTGGATCTGTTATGCATTTGCTTTTTATTTGATTTCTTCTGGTTCTTAAATAATTGTACCATAATTTATATGATCCTGGTAGTTCTTTCAAGGCTCTTTCAAAAATTATGTTAACTGCGTTATTCGGAGCCGATTTTTTATGATCGATATATCTTAACCAATGTTTTACCGAATACGGATTCCTTAAAATTTCTTCTTCATATGGCAAATCGTCATCGTTCTAAAATATAAATAATATGAAAAGTTTATCATAGAAATAAAAAGAAAAAGTTACAAAATTTTATAATTTGAACTCACAAAGACAATTTCCATTGTTTCCGATATATTTCCTTTTTTTATATGCATTTTTATTTAATAAAAATGTTTTAAAAAAATTAAATCAAAACGTAAACAAATAAAAATCGATCATATTTTTATAATAGATAACCCAACTTTTATATATTTAACGTTTTTATGCTCATAGCGAAAGGCCAATACTAAAGTTTTATGGAAAAAGAAGATTAGTTCGAAGAGACATATTAAAAAAGAAGAAATTTAGTTCAAATGTTGAATAGTTCAAATGATTTCATATTTTGAACAATATTTTTAATTAAAATTCGAAATATCTCTATTTTATATAAATTTTAAAGTCGAAGCGCCTATATTTAATTTAAATTTAAATAAAATGTTCGATTAATTAGCAAAAATATATAAAATACAGTTCGTGACATAACCTCTTTATTGAGCAAATTTTATTTATAATTGTGATTATGTCCGTTCTATTAAATTCGGTAAATGGTAAGCAATATCTAAATACTATCAAACAACTTTTACCAAGAAATATACAGTTGTCAACTACCCAAAAGGTAAGGAAATTAAATATTTTAGTAACATAATTGACATTATTTTCTTTTAGATTGTAATAGTGTCTATTTCCACTAGTGTAGTATTTATTGGCGTCCTAGCGAGGCTCCTACGACGCAAAAAGAAAGTTGTAGATCCCTCCAAACTACCTAGAAATATATTTAATGGCAAACTTTCCAGAATATCTGGTATGAGAAGTCCATACCCAGGTAACTAATTTCTAATTATCATTCTAAAATGAATACTTTCTAAACTATCTCTTAGATTTGGGTAGTGTTGCTAGTAGTGGAAGACGCAGTGCAAATTATAATGCAATGACAGACAGGTTAAATAAACAAGGTTCAATTGTGACTAGTGGTAAAGCATCTGTAGCTTCAGGAAGTATCGTCAGCAATGGTTTACCCATACCAGAAGGTTTAAATACTTCTAATTTGACCCCGCAACAACTTGGAGTAATGGGTGAGTTCTTTTTAAACAAAATTCCTTTAATTTTGATATCATTTTACTAGAGACAAACTAATTTAGAAATAAAATAGTCTAAAATGAATTCTTTGCAAATATTCATGATAGTTTGAGGTGAAAATTTAAGAAAAACGTAGAAATATTCAATTTTTGTCTTCTTTCTATATTATATAATTCATAAATTCCATTGAATTTTTTTCATTTGTTATCCTGTTTATTACATATCAATTATATGAATTTCGATTGCTCCATAAAATGGTCAGTGTCTGAGCCAATTTTGAGGATTGTGCAATAATTTAACTTTTCCAGATGTCAGTATTTGTTGGTTTTTGATAGTATTGTCCATCCAGTTGTTTTATTTTTTTCATAATACAATATTATGACGCATTTTCCTCATTTATAAAATTTTGTGTCTTTAGATGTTGTAATTTTTTTCTTAATCACTCATATAAAGCTTTTAATGTATTCTATTTTTTTAATGTCCTTTTGTGGGCTTTAATTAATGAAATAGTCAGTTTACTTTAATTTGTTTAATAATGAATATCTACACAATACAGGAATGTACAATAATAATTAAAAAACAAATATATCTTTACATCAAACATGTTTTCAGTCCAATAATCGAATCACAAAGAACGGTAGCTGTTGTTTTATCTTTTATAAAGATATTGTCACTATGAATTTATAGAAAAAGCACAAGTAGAACTTGAATACATATAATATAGCATTTGAATTGAGAAGATTGCATGATATTTTGGAACAAGCTTTATTGAACAATAAAAACAAAGTCGTTAATAAAATGTTCTTATCATCTA
This sequence comes from Diorhabda elongata, assembly GCA_026230145.1. NCBI lineage: Eukaryota > Metazoa > Arthropoda > Insecta > Coleoptera > Chrysomelidae > Diorhabda > Diorhabda elongata. The sequence continues at coordinate 41,464,066 of CM047928.1, read as the reverse complement.
TTATCCGACTTTGTTATTTGAAGATATGGAATATTTTTTTTAACAACTTCATTATGTCTTAGATCTATTTACACAATTTTTTTCATTAGTGACTTTTTTTGCTTATATTAATGATTATTATTTATTGAAATTGAAACAAAACTATTTTGTTCTTGATAACGAAGTGAATTTTCATGTGATTGAAAATATTAATTATTAATAAATCAGCAAATTTATATAATTAAGGTAGTATACAAATTGAGGTACTACTTGAAGAATAAATTAGAATTTGCGAATCCATTAAACACTTAGCTGCTATATGAAATTCATTATGATATTGAATAGAGAATTCTTGATATAATAAATGATTTTTTGGCCATAAAATGTTGGGTGTATACCTACACAAATTTTAATTTGTAATTGTTAATATAGGTTCTAACAAATTTTGTACCCCTTTCGAAAATACTGAATAATTATAACACGATTTATTTTTAGCAAAAATATATGCACGTACTAATTCTACCATTTTTTGCAAAATATATATCTTCATGCTAAAAACTGTTTTACAACAAAATTCAAGTCTTCAATATCCCGACAAACGATTTATTCCATTATTAAAATATTTATTCAAACTATTTATTTTATATTGACACATTTAAATTTAATCACATTCTTCTGTTGACTGAAATTTTATTTGTAGACATTTATTTTTATTAATGGAATAATTGATCATTTTTCTCTTATTACCAAAAATAATCCTAACATTATTCGAGATCTCTATTTGTACAATCAAAAAATTGATAATAGTATAATATTAATATGATTAAAAATTACATACAAATAAAACATTTACAAACGTATACATTTTATACAGAATGTTTATTACATATTGAATTTTTTGATAGTACATTTCATTCATCATACTTTATTGGACGTGTTGTAGCAATTATCACCAATATCCGGCATTTCTACTACTCGTCCTTATCACTTCCCGCCTATATACAACATCTATATACATTTAAATCTAATAAAAAAAAAAGAATAATTGGAAGGAATGATTATGATGAAGAACATTTAGCAGATTATATAAATAACAACAGAAAAAAAAACATTTCTTGTTAAATAATTAATCATTTCACAAGTCAACTTCACATACCTTTTCATAATTAATATTTATCTCACTTGATGGCAAGTATAAATAAAAAGTTTGTTTATTTAGACAAATTAAAGCGGTACACAGAATGAAAGGACATTAAACGTTCATAAATGTCAAAGATAGTTCAACTTATTGAGAAACTGTGATAACACACACTTGACGTCGAAGTTAACATAAATAATTCAAAATAGTTAATCCCCGTTCAAATTTATTTATACAAATGCACTTTTAAGGTTATGTTAACTAGCGAACCAGCGTTAAGTTAGCGTTCAATCTGTGTATCGTTTAAAAGCACTCATGATGATTTAACAGGGACGTAGCTAGGGCGAGTAAAACCCAAAAAAAATCGATGAATTCATAACAAAAGTATTAGAGTGAAAATAAACACTTTTACAAGTTGTATGCAATAAACTTTAACGAAGTGAAATAACAAACATAATTCATTAATCCAAAAGAATTGATGAAATCCATATGAGAAAGTTGCCGATAATTTCTCTGTTTTGGAAAATTGTGCAGAAAACTTTTAATTTAATGAAGTATAATCAAGATGTGGATACGAACTGTAGAAAAAAACTGGTATCTTCAAATTTGAGATGATGTAGCTCATTGAAGACATTGAATTAGCTTCACGTTTGGATGTTCTAAAAGCTATACATGCTTGTTAACTACGAGAAGCGTATCCAAATATCGAGATTTAGGACAGTCCAAACACAAATTTGGCGATTCTTTTAATAGAATATGAAGCTGCTTCCAAACTAAACTTCGATGACATAATTTTAGAATTTGCTACCAATCAAAACTGGGAACATAAATTTTCAATTCTCGTCTACTATTGTCCATTATATTATTAAAGCTTTAAGTTAAGCTATTATTAAGCTCTGTCATACCAGTTCAATTACAGTACATTATGCAAATAGCCTTTCGTTATATTCTAATTTTTTTCTTAAGGGACTAGTACAGGTTATGAGGGTAAAAAGTAACGATTAATTCAATTCTTTTTCTCGTTTTCTTTATCATGATTTCAAAAAAACTTTTTGTTTATTATTTTTTGATAACAAATTATTTTTTTCTTCTCCAACATAATTTTTTAAAGGGTGCCAAAGTTGAAAATGATAGGCTCCCACTGCGCCGAGACAATCTCGAATTTGGTAAAAATGAAACAAAAAATTCGAAAAGCTTTTTAAAGAGGAATGTAGCTTTTAATGAAAAAATTGGAAAAACAAAACAAAATGGTTGCAAAAAAATGTAAAAAGAATTTTCTGGTAAATTCCAACAAATCAAATAAAAAGCAGAAACAATTTAAAAAATCTGTCGATTGGTTACAAAAAATAACTCGGAGCGCTGATTCGTTGGAAAAAATTTTCATAGGATGAGGGTTTGTTGGAGTTGGAAATCAATTTTTGGAAAATTATGACCGGAACGAATCCGTTAAGCGAATTGACTTTTTCAAGGTCGTTAAATTGGCAGCTATGTTACCTAAATATTCGATTAAAACTTTCGACAAGTACGAAAAGCTCAACATTTTGCACCTAAAATTGCAAAAATATCCCTCCTTTTACCTAGAGGGACCAGTACAATTCGCCAAGTGCGCCGTATACCCTAACTACGTCCCTGTAATTTAATTGCGATATTTTTTTGCTCAATTATGTAACTGAAATATACAATAACTAATTATTATGTAAATATTGATATCTGAAGTGTATATTTATCTAATGGTGTGAAGTTGACTTGATCAATTTTCACTTTCGAAATATTCGCCAACTTTTTTATTTGTTTCTTCAAATATTTAAAAAATCTCTTTACGCGTGTCCAAACAGAAGGAAGAGTAATACTGTTAAACAAGTAATTATACTATTTGTAACTGATACATTCGAACTATTCGATTTGCTTTCTCGCGTTTCTCCCATTGTGGAATTTTGTTCTTCGTCTACTTTCTTCTCACTCGATTGCAAATTATCGGCTTGCTTGTTATTTATCGATTCCGGAGAAGCTATTGGAACGACCTAAAATTAAGAAAACAAAAAAGAAATTACATAAAATTCGTTTTTAAATTACAATTTATATTACTTCTTGTGTAGTCGTCGTGAGCTTCGTTGTGGTACTTATGGTGGTAGTGGTGGTAGTCGAAGTTGTTGTTGTTGTAGGAACAAGAGAATTATTATGTAAATAATAGGCGGGTGTATATTCGGCTATAATTTCCATCATTTTGTTTTCTCTTTTAGTATCTCGTATAATTATTTCCCTTTTTTCGCCGTCTTTATAATTTTGGACAATTGTCGCCGTGTACGGTATTTCCAATTCGGTGTAGTTACCGAGAAGCGTCACATTGACAGCGGTACCGGCTTCCAAAAACCTTGAAAATTCAAAATTATCCAAAATAAATTATATCGTATGAAGAGGATTTAATCTCACCTTTCCACCGGAACTAATTCAACTTGAGGCGCTACGTAATGCAAAGCCCAAGATCCGTTGATTTGATTACCAAAAGGTAAATTAACTTTTAGAGGCAATCCCGTTAAAAGTCCATGTCCTTTTCCCCAAAATAGATTGTAATCGTAACTGTAATTGATGACGGATTCGACTCTTTGAAAAGTATTTTCTTCGTTTTTCAATATCGCGTGTCCCAATACTTGTTGTTTCTTGGGATGGTGTTTGTTAATCCGGGCGAATTTGATATTTTTCAATTCGTAAGATATGGGTTCGGTCTCGATAAGAAGTTCACCATCTTCGTATGGAATTTCTATGTTATTTTGATCTACGACGTAAAACATACCTAAATTTTCAGACGGCGTGAATTTACCTATATAATGCGATAAAGAACCTGAAAAAAATTCATAATACTCACTATTAATACTTTGATATAACGAAACAGATCGATATTTCACGATAAAATATTATTACCTTCTTTATCGTGGCTATTGGCGGCTCTTCTTGCAACAAAACTCCTCAAAACATTTTCACCGTTGGTAACAGCTCCTTGTGAAATAAGCGTGTATTTATCTTTATGAACCCAACTCAATTTGGCGCTGTCTTCTATACTTATCAATACATCAAATTCCTTATAATCGGTAACTTTCCCATAAAGTGAAACTACACAAACATTTTTAGTGGGTCTCAATTGACCCGATACCCAAACGCTATTAATTTTGGCACGACAGACGTAAACTGGTCGTTTCGTTAGATCGTCCTCTCCTGTTTCATTTTCGGATAGTTCAGCTTCGTTACTTTTAGGTTCTGAAGAAAAATAATGATAGAATCAATTTTTGTACGCAGTCACATTACATTTTGCCTAAATAGACGTTTTTATTTGATAATACCACTCGTAGAATTACTATAAACAATAAAAAATAAGACAATCACAACTAAAAAAAAAACATACGAAATACATTACAGTCCCAATATTATCATAAAATCATTACTTCTTTATATAATTCGTTCTCAGTTGTATAAAAAGTGCGAAATGAACGGCTCATCATTGTTCGAGACGTTAAATGACACGTCTTGGATTTATTGAAATCCAAACAGAGTGTTGGTTGTGTTTGGAACTAAAATCTTGTTCACTTTGTGTTTCCGAAGCGTTTTTATATTCTGATTATTCTTTTGAGATTCTGGCATTCATCATAACTGCATGTTTTGCATCTCATTGACTGAGTTCAAAGGAGTAAAAGCATTCAAATGATCTTTGCAACATAACAAACATTTCATTCTTGTTTTCTAATGTCTCTGAACTTTCCTTCTAATAGTGTTTTTACACTCAGGTACAATACAATACCAATAGAACGATCTTTTTAAATGACTTTTATCGATATTATAACCTATAAAGTAACCGTCCACTTAAAGTAAACAAATATTTGACGTGGCAATTGACATCTTTCAAAGCGCGCGAAAAATAACGGCGTTCAAAATAATTCAAATTTTACCAAATTTAATTACGATTTTAAACGTTATTTTGATTTTTTTGGCAGGAATATATATTTTTTATTTATTTATAGCTATCTAAAGAGTGAATTTAAATTATAAAAAAATACTTGCATATTCCGTATTCCTTACAGTATTACAAACAAAAATTTCATTTTTCTATTTAGATTCACTTTTGATGTAATGAAATAGTTAAATTCGTTTGGAAGGAACAAATTACAGTGTGTTTAGTATAATTGTTAGATTTGGTATTTTTATTTGTCGTTACTTAATAACTTGTAGGGAAATTCGAAATTCTCGCTTAAGGCAGTTTCGTTTTAAAACGGTTGCATAACTAATAGGAAGAATACTTTTATGACTTTCTCTTCAACTAAATTTACTTGTACGGAACATAAAACGTCCGTATTTTACTATTTTTTTCTAGTAATTACGAGGAAACTCGCTTTTATTTATATACTATTCTGTTTATTTGTATTACTACACAGTTTTTAACTGTATATAGTTAATTATTGTATGGAACGAAAAGTACAACAAATTTAAGTAACACACTTTGCACACTTGATTACAATTCAATTAACTATGTTTCAAGGTCGATCCTATAATTATAATTTCACTTCGTTTGAAAAAAATAAACTGATTTTATTATGTGGAATTTTTGTTTGATTCAATTTCTATTACTATACACTAATATTAATAAAAAAAAACCGTAAATAAAAACATAAAATGACTCAAAAATCAGTAGCTTTAAACATCATCAATATAAATATAAATAGTATAAAGTAATAATCAATTCACTTATGTTATTTCTATTATTGTTTGAATTTATTTTGTGACATAATATTATAATTTCAATTTATTTTATTTACACAACTGTACAAAATGTTTACTAAAACTGCAATGATAATAATAATAATGTTAGTAATAAAAAAAATTACGTAATCGGAATCAGAAAGTTTTTGTTAATGTGAATCTATGACCGTTTGGCAACACCGCGAATAAATTGTTGTAAATATGCATCAGGGAAATTACACCGTAACGTAGACGGTCGGTTGGTAGCACCGATTCACGTTTGACAGTTGACTTTCGAAATATTATTTTAATTAAAAAGTTTGCTTAATCGGATTTTCAATTTACACCACAAAAATTGCGTACCGCTATAAATAATTTACCTCTTTAGAGAGTGACACATAATAATTGTCTTGTCCATATTTCATTACCATATTTACTTTGTTTAAAAACTTATTTATTGTAAATAATATCTTAAAATTGAAATAACCTCACGCATGACCGAATAATACAACGTCCCGTCGGTTGTCAAAACGAAACTAGTATTCAGGGGCACCAACCCACTACACAAAATTACCAAACATTGTCGAATACCGAAACAGAGAAACTATTTTTACGAGAAATGAAATTCTTAACGGTTTTTTTTTTCATTTGATTCATAAACCTACTTGTTTATTTAATGACAGTAAAGCCCAATTTAAATTACACTCTTAGATGTATAAAATTACCGTTATCTGTTACAAATTTCATTCTTCTATTTGTAAATCATCGACAGTGTACACTTTTTGCGGTATTTTTATGGAGTGAAACTAATTCCGAAACCGTTGTACAAACAATGAGTGTTTGACGAGTGTAACAATCTCGGCAGACGAAGAACCGGAAGAATCCAACGGTTTTTTTTTATATATATATCAATGACAAGATATTCTCGCAAACAGAACCGTATCTAATAATAGTTCGTAAAGTGAATTGTAAAATTTGTCACGAAACTTTTTCTATGTTATCGATTAATCACTATCGTACGTCAACGACAGCTGTCAAATTTCAAGTTCATCGCCTACTATAATCGAAATTTTATAAATTAATCTTCGTTGTCCGAAGACGATAAATTAATAGAAAACAATCGTCTTCAATAAATTAATAGATTATCTTCTGATTTTATATTTGAATAGTGACTCACCTTCAACAATTTGATATGCTGCTACGACGGCATTCCTTAAAGAAATTTTATCGTTGTACGGGATCCATTCTAACGTCGTCGACGTGATGAATTGTTCTAGATTTTCGGCAAGAATATGTACCGACGGTTCTGCTTTAACGAAAACAAACCAAAATGATGTTAACATCAACGTCCACTTGATATACTTCATGGTTCGGCTAGAATATAATAGAAAAGCAAAAATTCACTTCCAAATCGATACCATTTCAATAAATAATCATTTTTGTCATAAACATTAAATAAATAAATAAAAATTGAGTATGCTAGTACTACACGATGCGTCCGACGACGTACGACTGAACGTTGGGCGAAGGCTGGAATTTTACCTAAAGAAATAAAAACTTATGAATAGCATACAACAGATACTAAGTTTTTTAAACTGGATGATACCCCCGGCAAACAAATATCATTCACGCGGGTTTCGTTCCAACGTTAAAGCCGATTTTCCATGGCAAAACATTCGTCGAATGACAACACGATGCGTCTAACGTCGGACGTGCGGTACCGGCTTAAGTTTGGTCATTCTGAATCGATAATACACGTGGGGATTTTATTAATTATTACATACGATTAATGATAAATTGTTGAATCGATCGCTTTACGACATAATTTGTTAATTGGTTTTAATTCGTATATAGGTAGAAGTTCAATTGAATTTATGAGTAATCTTTCAACATGATTTCCAATCAATTCTAGACGTATTATCACCAAATACTGTATATATAACGTTGTATTTAATGGAAAAAGGTTATTTACGAGTCGTTTTACGGATTTCTGGCTCTTAAAAATTCCTCAATCAATACAGAAATTGCGCGGATTTAAATATATCTATACGTAGTGAGAAATTGACGGTTTCTGGACACCCTGTATATGATTGGCGATTTTAATTTATAATTGTTGTCTTTGTATGAAACGTTTCTATCAATTTTATTTAGATAAATCGTGATTGAGTTTTATTTTGATCGATTTTTGTCTCGATACCTTGTCGACCCGTATATCAAAACTAATCATGATTGATACGCGTTCGTATTTAATTTGCATGTAAATGATCTTTAGAAAAACTTTGATGAATACGTGAATGAGGTGTGTCAGTTTATATGAATTCGTAGTTTATAATTATTGACTTATTATATTAAACATTTCGAGACGTCGGAAATGTAATTTCGTCCGAAACTAAATCACTTTCTTCAATATTCAGCTACAATTGATTCTAGAACAGTTAAATTTAAGAATGTCCGTGAAATAATTTTTAATTGGTAAGACAAAGGCCCATAAATCGTCGTTAAAACCTCATAACCGCTTTTAACTTGTCTTTTCATTTCCCATACGTCTAACAGTTATTCATTTTATGTTTGTATTTTATGAAATTAACAAATATAAAATATTAAAAACGTCGTGGGAGTTTTTATTCAAAAGTACAGGCAGTATTATCAGTTTCTTTACGCCCACTATATCTCTTCGTTCATTTCCTTTTAGTTTTCCACCGGGTTCCGTCTTCTTCTTGTATTTTACACACGCAACCACGCATTTAAAAACAGATTTACCTCTGCGCAAGTTCAAGTTCGGTATTTTGGTCGACCTACACCACTTGGCCCACTCTTTTCATTTGTATTCGGTTATTTAATTTTTAAAAACATTCCATAAACGGAAAAAAATATATATATAAATTCTCTGGAAATAGAAATTTTCGAATTATAATCGAAATGTCCAAAGAAAACAAATTATTTAACAAAATTAACTACAAATTATAAGAAAATAAAAGTATTATAATGATATACTTTCATGTAAACACGGTGAAAATGTAAAATTGAAAATGGATTATACGATTCTTATAACTATTAGCAGCATAACGATATATTTGTAACGATTTACGTATGAATTTGTTATGCAAATGACTTTTTAGTAACTTTATATCGTTGTTTCCATCTCTAATTTCTATAATAACCAATTATTATTTCTTCGGAAATCAGTTCATTGATAATAATTACTGACCTAACCCTATAAAATTGATTTTGATATAATGATCGAGAATTACTTGTTACCGAGAACATAGAAAAACAACTTTTTTGTCGGATAGTAACCGTGCTTAGCAACGAAATAATTTTTATTTTAAAAAAGCAGTAGGAGTCTAGAGATGGGAGTGTTATTTTGTTAATAATTACTGAACTACTTAAATATTGTTACTAAATATATATATATACATAATAAATAAATACAATTATTTGATTCCAAAACAACTTCTGGTGTTTATTTAGTGATTTTTTTCTATCGGTTGGTAAAACTGCCTATCAACAAAACGAATTAAACATATTTCAAAGTGATAATAGTGTTGAATATCGTGAAGGTCACCTTGGAAGTATTGGATTGGCGTGACCGAGATTTTATAGAATTTCAGTCGCTATCACATTTCATAACTTTAAAAATATTTCAATATTCGTGGTAATTTTATTTGAACCAACTTGGAAATGACGTGATTCAATCTATAAAATCCTTAGAACGTATAAGTTTCAATCCATCAAAAAACCGTCCCTTGTACGGCGACGATTCTGCGCAATAGAAATTACGTGTTCCAACCGTTCAGTTACAGTTGTTTGGACGATTCTGTTTTGCGTTCCAAATATCATTAAAAAAAAAACGCTTTTAAGAACGCGGTCGAGACTAGCATGTTGGAACGAACTTTTAAATAACCTCAAGGACACAAACGTCAAAAACGAAACAACATTTGGAGACCGCTACGTATTTGTAGTGTATCAAATAAAAAAGAATCATAAATATACGAAATACTGGTTTTAAAATAACTTATTCTCCAGTGTAACTGTTCTTTCATTTTTTTTATACAGAAATGTTCCGTATTTCAAGTGAGGTATATGTCAAGGTATGATTGCTGTTAATAGAAACTGACAAGCCGCAAAATCGGAATTAATTACGAGGTGCAGCGTAAACGTAAAGAATTTCAACGATATAAATGTAAAAATGGAAATAAGAATTAATAATTTATTTTAATACTAAATGCGGTTACATATTTAAGCGTCTGGTTATTTATTATGTATGTATACGGGTTTATACGTATTGCCTTAACAGTATTCCTACTCCCACGGTATAAAGGCGAACGCGTAGACAATAAAAATTAAAGCGAAATAGATTTTCCATTTACAATTACAATCACGCGGATTGATATAGTATGTAAACCACGAACCCCATTTAATAATAGATTTATTCCACAGAGTGATTCATTTTATTTATTTGAATTTGTTTATTGTGATTATATAAATGGTTTTACTTATTAAATATTACGAATTTGGATTTTAATTTATAGAAATATATTATTCTCTCATATTTTACTCTATAGAAGAATTCAAAATGGCCACCATTAGCCTTGATAACGTTTTCGGGAAGATCGTATTTAAAATCACTTTACCAAAAAAATATTGTTACGTACTTGACCCAAAAATATTCTACCGATAATAGAAAGTTTCTTTCAGTCACATGTAGATATCAACGACAAACGTTCCTATACATAAAATTACCAGAAATATCACGTAATGAGAAGAAGAAAAAAGAAGAAATAGAATGTTGTAGAACATAAATATATTTAATACTTTTTAGTTCGAATATAATTTACTGCTAGTTTATTTTTATAAACATTTCATCGCCGCCCTGTATAAACTGCTCGGTATGCGATATGCTAATGTATAATAATTAGAGATTGTTCTGCACACAAATTTACATTTGTAATTTTTTCAACGTGATCCTCATTGTAATAATAACAGGAAGATTTACGATCAGCAAATTCAGACACGGTACATTATTTTCATGAATGAGTAACACCTTTAACAATGCACCATTGAAGCGATTTTTTTTATTAAAATTGCGGGTATCTACGTAATATTTAATACGAATACATTGATTTAACTTTTTTGTAATAAGACGATAAAAGCCCAATAGCCGAATTTGTATTAAACCGGATTACAACTTAAATATTATTTTATTATTAACAAAAACTTAAAACCGTTCGCACGCAAAAGTCTAGTAGATTATCTCGAAAAAACTTTCATCGTATTTGTTGACCTTTAATTTCAAACCAGATAATGGTATATATACATGTAATAGAAAAATATAAAAACAGTACGGAGACGAAAACAATAAACAAACGATGGAATTTCTATGATTTCTACGTTTGTGATATAATTAAATAGAATAAAAAGTTATACAGTGTCTACCAATGAGTAGATATACTAAACGGGTACGACCACTAGAGTATTGGGAAAACAATGAGTCCGAAAGAGACAGATAACGAAATCAATGAGTGGGAGAAGGAGAGCGTGACGTCATAGCGACGCAAGGTCTCGTTACGTCACAGAATGCAGCGCCATTATTAATACACGTAGTGCCATCTGTTCGTTAATAGCCCATATATGTAAGAGCCACATGGCTGCGCCATTTTTATTCCAATAGTCCGCCATTTTTCAGTTTCCTGTGAAATTAAAGAAATTTAATAATCATTGGACATAATTTTCGACAAATATTATGGCGTCATCGACACAGCACAGGAAGAAAATGTTTTAAACATTTTTAAAAATCCGATCATTTTGGCTAGAATTGTATGATTATTCCTTCGAAATTAGATTTTTAACGACGACGTTAAATTTATGGTTGGATAATAACAGAAATTTATTGCCTCGTTATACAATTTGGTGACATTTCTGTTTAAATTTATTTATAAACACTACATGTTATTATTATTCGAAATGACGTGATATATAACGAATTAAGATATTTCTAACGAATACATAAAAATATTTATTTCAATTGATTTAATACGACAAATTGTGCGCGGTTAAGAAAAAAGTCCCCTCGTAAGCATTAAAATTTCCCGACTAAGTGAATTTCAAAAATCGATACAAAACAACACACACGTTATAATCAGTAGCAATTCTACTGAATACACATCTTTCTTTTTTTCCCTACCGTCTAAACTTTAGACGTTTCACATTATTTTCAAAAACAACCGATTTTGTAGCGTGCAGACGACGGCATTTCCCTTATATTAACTTTCCTCCCTATTTTCTAACAACTATATAAGTGCTATCGAGGGTAAAGTCTTTACGTTTTGGTCTTGAAATATGAAATGTTTATAAGAAATGTTTACGTGTATACAGAAATAAACGAATCACGCAATTACTAGATCAAACTTTTTGTATATCGTTGATTTTAACCTCAAAGAAGTCCTTCCACCCATGGATCTAGCGATACGATCCATGTGGACAAAGAACTTTAGGTCGGATCAATTAGCCATGCAAAAATCTGGACGCAGGCTACAGGTTAATGCCCAATCATTTCGATGGGCATCGACCAAATGACTTCCAAGACCGTTAACAACAAGGTTTCCAAAAAATGGAACCACCCGGTCTACAGACGGCTCCAGGAGATATACCTTGGTCGCAAAATAAGGGAATCTTATCAATCTACGCTACGGGAAGAGGTGTTCTCTAGGTTAAAGCTGGAGTCCATCCTTGGTGTAACTAAAAAGGATCGGCAACGATGGATGGAGACACCAGACAAAGGCACGCATGTTAGTTTCACACCAAACATAAGCTCCAAAGTTATCTGTGAACGTCAAGCAACACTTGGTTAAGCCTCACAACTTGCCCAATGATATCAAAGGGTTAAAGTAGTGCCTCATCGACTCACTGTGAACCTCAAAGAATACTCAATGTCAATATAGTTTCCCTCGTATCGATTGTATTTATTATTTTTAACAAGTACGTCGTCGTCCGTCCAAAAAGATAAATATTTGAACAACGTTTTTCTAACTATATGACAACTTTCAATAATTCTTTCTTATGGGATGTTATAGTCGGTCACGTGAACGATATATGTATACTTAAGTAGTTCAGGAGGCATCTTAATGATGTAACAACTGGTAATATAATAGATTGTAAACGAAGCTATTTCGACAATATCTTTTCTCACCGGATAAGACTCATTCGACACATCCTTCAAAAGTATTTCGAATCACTAGAAACGATTTAGATATATACATATATATATATTTTCTCTCTCTCTCTCTCTCAAGATCATTTATAACAAACTGTAGATAAAATTTAAATAATAAAACTTATCAATTAGGATGATCCATCATCATCATCAAATTAATAATGTCGTAAATTTATTTATAGTATACGCATAGTTCTTAATACAATGCGGTCACTAATAATTAAGTGACATTGAGAGAGTCAGTGAAATCACCATAAATATAAATCCTTGACGTAAATTCATTTTTTATTAGGTAGTCTCCGGTGGGCAATTTTATTTTTTCAAATTTATAATGATGTAACTATGTAAATAGGTATTATTTACACAATTGAAACAAATTAATCGGGAAAAATTTATAAATAGACGAATATGTTTTCGAAAAAAACGCGTTATTAAAAAATATGATCCTTTATTAACGTACTCGAGCATCTAAACTACATCAACAATGCGATGTTTATCTTCAACGAGAGCCGTTCTTTATTTTCGACTTTATATCTACGTTGATCTACGGTTTTTTAACAAAAAAAAAATGTAGAGAAAGTTTCAAGGATAACATATTATTTCATCCAATCCACAAACCAGTTATAAAAGTACATTGTAACGTGTAGTATTTGAAAAGATAATTACGATAGAAACTTTACTTTTATATAGTTCGAGGTAATTCTTCTATTCTAAAGGTCGTAAAATAATTGCCAAATTTTATGAACAAAATCAAGATTTGAAGAAATCGTAAAGGATTAATCGCTTTTTAAGTAAGGGAATAGCCAACCTCTGGCAAACCAAAATCTCTGGCAATAACAACCATCTAGATCATTCTAGACTTGGGATTAACAGATCAGCTGTAAGCATTGGATTCTCCAATCCCTCAGCAATAGATCCTTCGAGTTTCAGTGTATACGATACCCAAATATTCATACATACAAGTCATTATTGTCAGAAAGGCGAGGAATTAAATCAGAGGTGTATTTCGAAAAACACAAAAAATAAACTAGGTATGGTCAGCGATACATTCTCGTGGTTTTTCTTCGAGAAACATTGCATTTCATAAAGAAAAAGCATCCCATACAGGAAACCCCAGAGTTGACAAAGGGACCAAGCCTGGGTATCCCAACCTTGCCATTGATCGCCAACTCAGGCTCGGGCAAAGGTTGATTGACCCAGCCTTGGCCATACCAATGATAATTCAAGCTCGGGCCATCGTTATCACTCCAGAGTGTGGCTTACAAGCTTGACCCAGAGTTCTACATGGTTGGACCAAGCTTGTGCCCTTGGAACTTTCCTCTATGAGATCCTGAAGGAAAATTTGTATGTATGGCAACCGTTCGTTACGCAAAGGACGTTGTAGAAGCTTTTGCAGAGTTGAATATTCCGTTTATTCAGAAATTTAGGAATGTGTTTTAACTGAAGACCATTATACGAGCTTTCTGGCAAAATTGAAACGGATCACGTGAATTAAAATAATTTTGAACAAATTCCAGATTCAACAGTACATAACTGTTTATATAGATTGTGTAAAATAAAAAGGAAAAGTCAATTAAAACGAATTAATTGAAAATGAAATAAGACTTACTAAAAGAAAAATCTAGAGTTTTTTTTAATCGAATCCATCGACTAGTTCGATTCGGTTTTTTTTTTACTTAAAACGAAGTTTTTGCTTCGAAATAATCGATTTTCTAACGTTTTTCGAACCAAAGTTAATTCGTCGGAATGAACAACGAGAATTGGCGATACCACGAATCACGATTCGAAAACGAAGAAAGGCAATTAAAAGTGTATAGTAACGGTAGATTCGAATTTTTTTTTCTTCTTTTAATCATCGCTACTTTAGAAACAAAATAAAATCAAACAGGTATTTGTACGATTAGATCGAACTATAAGAAATATCAGTACCTAATAGTGCTGCAAGTAAATCGGAATCAAATCACGAATCTTTACGCTTTGCTGATAAACACCATTACCCTAATTGTAAAGAATTCCAATAATATACTTTGTTACGGTTATAAATAATTGGATACATATATAATATGTATCTATATTTATAGCATCCGGATGATCAATCTTGTTATTGGGCCGACGAAGATTTAAACAAATATTTGTATATTTTATATCTGGAAATTATGTGTTTGCATCGATGGGATGATGAAGACTAAATTTCGTAGGTGGTCTCACTGAATCCTGGATATCCTTGCGGTCAAATAATGTGTGTCCCACTTCGGTAGATCTTCAAAAACCGCTTAGTTATTTTAAATATGAAATCTACTTTCGAATATGAGACTTGTATATTTATGATTATAGAAGCTTAAATGGATCCAAACGGCAAATATAAAACGAATAAATTAAAAAAAAAACGTTTCGTACAATTAAATAAAATTGTTTGCTCGCCCTTATACGAAGTGCTTTGACTCTTAAACGCGTTAATTGTTACCAAGACCAAACTGACGAGATGTTCATTAGTCTTATTCATACGATTCAACTTTGTTGTCGCCGTTTTATCATGACCAGACAAATTCTATATACACACACACATCTAAAAAGAAATAGAAAGAGAAAAAAATGTTTTATCGACAAAAATTTACAATTTTATAAGTATGTTATATAGGGTTGTTAAAGATCGTAGGATCAACTCCATTTGCAAATGAACTGGTACCTGTGAACCTTCAAAATTGAATGGATCGTCGAAAATTTTGGATTTCATTTCATTCATTTTGTGAAAAAGTCTTTAAAACGATCGTTGAAGTTGATAATATTCATCCAATTTTTTTTGGTTCACTGTGCCCGACTATTTTAAACGAAGGAAATGATTCAAAATTTGATTTTTTACCTGATTGGCCTGTAACTTTATTCATATCTAGTCTAAAAGCTCTAAAAAACACGATTCATCTTTCTGTGACCCATGGCGATAGCGGGCCTTATTGATACGGACCGAAAACGGCCCTCGGGCCGTACTTTTAACGTGACTGGGTTAGAATCTTATTTGTTATATATGCGAGACGTTTTCATGTCGAGAAACGTTCTCATTTTACGATGTTTTCGTGTCGTTCGGAATGAAATGTGACGATGTACATAAATGAATAAGGGCAAGATTGTATTCTATTCAAATTACGATCGATAATAAATTGTTAATGCAGGCTTTCTGTCGTCGATATCCTAGACACCGATTACGTTTTTATGAAAGTGCAAGACTGAGTCAGATTTTATTTATTATTTGCTAACGTAATTACTTTATTATGCATAAGAATAACACGAGCGTAATAATATATGTATATTTTTCTATTTAAATACGAAAATTTTTTTTTTTTCATCAAACAACTATATGTCAATACTAATAAAAAAAAAAGAAATGCTACTTTTAAATGTAGACAAAATCTTGATTAATTTAATTGACCTTTTTTAAGAATGAAATTTTGAAATTCTCTATTGAATATTAGTCCGGTGAAATTAGACCAAAAAATAATTGTGAAGCTATATAAATTCCCATTAAGCTGAAAATCAGTAAAATTGTTTAAAATATAATTAAAAATAAAATTTGAATGTTTCCCATCATTATAAGCAAAACGGTGAGTTTTATCATAAAAATACCTTAGACGAAAATTGTAGACCATAAAATTATCTACAAAAAACGTATTAATACTTTTTTTCCCAAGAGCAACCGTTTCTGAGATATAATGATTCAAAAAGTTCTCGTATTTAATGATTTCACCAATATATTACATATATCTGGAACATTATAACTTTTACAACTTTTTGAAACGTTATATCTCAGAAACGGTGTCTCGTAGGAAAAAAAGTATTGATACGTTTTTTGTAGATAATTTTATGATCTACAATTTTCGTCTAAGGTATTTTTATGATAAAACTCACCGTTTTGCTGATAATCGCGAAAAACTCGTTTGACCTTTGACCTGGAATAAATTTTTGTCCATACACGGAAATGATGGGGAACATTCAAATTTTATGTTCAATTTTACTGATTTTCAGCTTGACGGGAATTTATATAACTTCGAATGTCTAAATTGACCTCTTTTGAAATAATTTTCCTCGACTAAATGAGAAAATCTTACTTTTGAAAGTCCGCTTCTTGTTTTTTCACTAATATTTATAATTAAATCAAATCAAATGATAGTGAAGCGATGTATTTGTTTAACGAATTGCATATTTTGATGAAACTCGACGTGTTTTATGCCTTCGTGGTTAATTGACTAAAACTAAATATACGTTTCGCTCTGACATCATCGACACGATCAAACAACTAAGATATAGTGATTCTATTTGCATAATATTAAAAAAAAAAAACAACATCGAACAAGTGGATAAAGAATAGTCCGTCGCACCTAAAAAATTGCGCAAAGCCATAAAAATAACTATCAAACAATGGACGAAAGGAAAAATTTTTTCCATACAATCGTTACATACAAATAATAATAAAATTTTTAAATATATGACATGAAGATTTTGATTGAACGAACAGAGACGACATAAATTTTACATGAATAAAACGTTTTGAGTTGATTGAAAAAGGTCTGTACCCCGAAATGAAGATAGTTTAAACAGACCTTAAGGTACGAACGATTCAAGGGCGTTGGCATAGCAACGATTCTATTGAAAATAGATTCAGTAGCGTAGATTCACTTTATTATTCATAAAAAAGTGAAAATAATAGAATTAATAATTTTACAAATAAAGATTACGGACAATAATTTGGAGGTACACGCCGTTATTGTTTATTAGTGAGAAGAATCAAACATGGCGAAATTGTAGCCGATAATGTAGAGATCCTCATCATTTTCGTTTAATTTTCACTAAAAGAACGCCCCTGACGTTCTTCCGTATGCACCGAGGATTAACTTTTCCATCCCCAAATCATGGGGAGAGCAATACCTTTACTCGGGATTTTCTTTTCCGCTCGGATATAGTAATAAAATCAAAATGCATGCAAGTGAAGTGAAGGAAAAGAGGGCAGGACCGGATCGAAATCTGTTTCTACGCCGATGCACGTGTCATCAAAATGGATCCCTTGGGCGAAATTAGAACGACGGGAACACGTACCGTTATTTGAGAAATGGTGATGAATAAATGTTTGTTTGTGTGCTGAAAGGAATATACAAAATTGTCGATAATACGAGTAAACGTACAGAGTGGAAATAGAATTGTTATAAAAATTGTGATAATTATTATTTTCTATGGTATATTTATAGCGTTCATCTTCTATAAAATAACCTGTTCTCACCAATACAACGACCTTTAGAACAAATATTATTTCGTAACAGTTTCAATTCTCTTCGAAAAACTTGCCGGTATAAAAAAATCTTATTCTAATTTATTATCAAATAACATTTGCATAAATAAAATTACATAACGTCATAAATATTTTTTGATTCTCTCGGGTTAAGCTAGATTTCGTTTCTTAAAAATCATTCCGATAAAAATCGAAATCGACCTTCACTTTATCACGTAATGTTTTCAGAAAAAAAAATGGCAACACCGACGTGAATTTGTCAAATGTGACGTCACCACCATAAAGTTTGACGTTTTTGGGTTTTTGAGTCGCCATTTTGGTGAAAAAATCGCCAGAAGATTATCCAATTATGTTTTTATTTGTTTGAAATCTTGAGTAGCAACCCTCATAAATATATTAATCAATTCGAAAACAAAACAATTTTCGTACGTTATTTCTTTTTATATGAAATCTGGCAACGTTGCGAGCAAATAATACGACACACGTATAGGTTTCATAGAATTATGAACGGATTATGATAATTGATTTCGATTTTGAATTGAAAAGTATTAATATTAAATAATATTAACCCGAACAGAATTAAACGCAAACCAATTTCGTTGCATAATAACAATCAAGCGACAAAAGGGAATATTATTGTTATAACCTTGGACTAAATAAAAATATTCAAATGTAGATTAGCTAATATGAAATATTTCTAGTAAAACCATCGCGCGTCAACGGAATTTTTAGTAGACAAACAATAACTTGAAATATCTTTTAAAATAAAACTTTACTGATTAAATTTTAGTTAAATAATGTATTTTTTCTTTATCCCTGTAAAGACCTATTTGCGAGCCACTGTATAAATCAACCTTGACCATGAACCATTCTCGAATTGCAATCTTGTGGGAAATAACGTACCCGTACTACTTCATCGTCTTATTCGACTAATTACATTCCGATTACGGTCAAAATTCATTATAGTCACAATTCGAATAAGGAAATTGATACGTCTAAACATTGCGTTATAACGTGTTTCAGTTTTTATAACGAATTTGTCAGACGGACCTTATTTGTAATTAGATATTGTTAGAAATGTATTATTTCCTGTTTTTCTTTTATTCTAAACAAGAATATTCACGATGAAATATGAGTTTATACATTTTAAACTTTTGTTTGTTTGCTTTTTCAATATTTCTCGACTATAACAAAAGAGGTTATGTATGTGAATCGACTGAAGATGATGGGTCAATGGAAATGTGGCAAAAGTCTCGAAGAAACACTGAACTAACAACTCTGCTATACAAATTCTTCTCCCCGCAGATTGGAAACTTGATCGAGTTCAATTCAAACTGTTTTCAACAACTACTTTAGTCTCAGCCATTGTCAAGGTCATGGTCGTTAACCATAAGATGATTTCAAGACATATTGAGTCCTCTAACATCTCTAAGATCTCCTGATCTGTCACCGACGTATGAACTGAAGCTATGGAGACGTATCGAAAGCTTTTAACAGAGTTTGGCATGTCGATCTACTAAATAAATTGAGTTCGTACTGTTTGTCGTCGGCTGGTCCAGTAGTTTTCTTAAAAACCGATCCATCCAGGTACCTATCGATGGACATACCTCAGGAAGGTTTAAGTTCAACACTGGGACGCGCACGTCGTCGTTCAAATACCGATTTGACAAACATTCTGAAGCGGAGTGAAATTAATCTGATGGACTTTATTGCAAAGCAAAGACCCAGACTGTTTCGTTTCGCCTTTTGGATGAAGTTGGTGACAACCTGTATATTGATCAAAAGTTTATCATGTATTGGAATCGTTCGAAACACCACCGATTCGAGTAGTATTGGTAATAATCGCGGATATTTTGTTGCCGTTTGGAACAATGAGCTAAACCTCCTTTAATGATACACACGCATCGTTTTTATCATAATGGCGATCGTGAATCTGTCACGAAACAGAGAAGTTAAACATAAATAACGACCATTTCTGTTAAAATACCATTAACCACGTTTTCTAGTTAAATAAGGAAATGTTTAACCTAGTTGTAAGATGAACGCACTCAATTCAAGACTAGTTAGTTATAGGACGACCTATAAAACGCATCGTTTAGATATTTATCACAATAACAAAACAGTTTATTATACAGTTTGTCCACGAAGTTGGCGGCATATGGGACGTAACTTTTTTATTACCAATTTTACGAAAAAAAGTTATTCTTTATAAAAAATTCTGCGTGGTTCAAAACCTAAAATTCGATCATCAGATGTTAAATTTTTTCAGTCGTATACGAGGTTTGTCGAAAAATGTAATTTCGGATCTAGAGTAAACGATATCGAAAATTGTTGTAAAGAAAAGATGTTTAGAATTAAAAATAGCTTTCAAATATTCAAAATTGTTCATTTACATTAAACAAATATTTTTTTTCTACATTTTTTCTGCGATTACGTTGGAAATTTGAGTTTGCACTTTAATGCATAATTAATCTAGGATGCACCGGCATAAACAATTTTAAATATTTGAAAGATATTTTTAATTCTAAACATCTTTTCTTTATAACAATATTCGATGTTGTCAAAAAGAAAGGTACTTTACGCATTTTTTGACAAACCTCGTATACGACTGAAAAAATTCAACATCCGATGATTGAATTTTAGGTTTTGGATCACGCAAAACTTTTTATAAAGAATAACTTTTTTTCGTAAAATCGATAATAACAAAGGATTCCATATGTCGTCAACTTGCGTGGACACACTGTATATATACGAGGACTTTTCCTATCAAAAACATATGTTTTTGTGTGAAAATATAGTGTATAAGGATACAGTACAATCTTACGTCCCTACATTTCACCAATATATAAACCTCGTACACATTTTATTTGTTGTTTGCAAAAAAAGCGAAAATAATTTTTTTTTAAAAAAAAAGGAAGCAAAAAATGTGATGACGTATAAACAAGTTTATTCAATATCTAGTTCAGTTCAGCGAAATATACTTTGTATACATCATTTTTTAGCTGCCCAAATTTTCAAAAACTTATTTAAACTCGTGGTTTCTGTATTTTGATAAATAATTAATAAAAGTGAATAAGCTGTATACAACAGGCAATTTATTATCTACACATATATTAAAAATCAAAATATAGATTGTATTTATTAATAAATACAAAGTTTTACGATTGTGATAACTTCTTTCAATGTTAGAGCCTCATTTACGATTTACATAAAACATAATATCAAGGTGACTGGGGCATTAGGTACAATCCGAAACCCCGTTATTGTCAGATGTTTACCCTAACGGACACAACCTTCCTTAACGTTCATATATTATATATCCATGTTTACAATCATCTTATAATTTAGACTAATTGCGAGGTACAATTTGATGACCTTCTGACACCGCAGATAACGTTAATTTATTACATTCGATCATTAGTCATTTTTAAAAATATCTTTCTTATAAACTCGTACGTTATTAAAAAATAATGATTATTTTTCTGAAACATAACCTACCTTTTAGATCTTCTAATACGTTTTAATATCCTTCCATAGACGAGAAAACTTATCACTAATAAAATATTATTAGATATCTCACTGGTAACACACACAAAAATAATTTTATTATATTTCAATAAATTATTATAACGAAAAGACTTTTCCTTCTTATTTTATGTTAGATATGAGGGGGTTGAGATACACTATCGATTCAAAGATCCAACAGTGCGGATAAAGAACAACTGCTGAACTAATGGCGGGACGACTCCAATGCGTTTCGCCGGTTGTGAATTAAAGCGGCGTTGCCAAGTTTACTGTTACTGTTATAACCCTAAATTTTCACAATAAATTTCTTAGAACTTTTGATATATTCTCAATTCTGTTTTAAAATTAGTTTTCTTTTTAATAATTTTTGTTTGATTGATAAAAAAATGACGTTTCCACTTAATTTCAGTCTTTATCAAAATTAGTTAAGTCGAAACGTCGAAATTTTTTATTAATCTAACAAAAATTATTAAGAAAAAACTAATATTAAAACATAATTAACCTAAAATGAAGAAAATAAAGAAGCATTAATTTTTACGATATAATTATATTTCCTTGAATTAGGAATAACGGCAATAAAATGAAATATTCTGGTTTTAGATGTTCGATAATCTAGTTCGCATTTAAGAAAATAATTTATCTACAGATACCGATATTTGTAATCAAATATCTTGTATAATGTTGTTTAATCAATTTAGACCAATTCAAACCACTAATTAATCTCTTTATAATGTCTCTTACTCGTCAATTACTTTTTAATTTGAATCGGAACGCGTTGAACATTAGTTATATCTTACGGAGCGTGGCAACAGCGCATTACATAAAACATGAACCGAGAACATAGTGACCGGGCATTGTAAGGAAGTGGGGTATATTTCGTTGATCCGGATTGGAGCCCGGAAAAAGTGACGACGTCATCGCGTCACGACGAAGAACTATCGTTGCTGCTCCGGTCGATTCATCGACGCTGATAGTCGAGACGCTCAAGGACATAACCAAGGGAGAAAAATTCAAAACACGAAACGTATCAAATATAATATTTCTATAAAGTTTTATCGTTGTTATAGTGATTGTTTTGTGACATATATAATACGATTGTTTAATGAATAAAACATTCGTTTTAATTAACATAACATCGCTAATCGTTGTAATCTTCTACGAGTCAGTCAGGTGTGTTAAGCTCAGGTTCAATACTACGTTTTATCGCGGTGCAAGCGATATGCAATGTACCTCGAAATAATATTGAGGTCAATGTGGGTATTAGCGTATTCAAAATTTTCGTTTTTAATAAATTACAATTGGAATTTTTTTACTTTTACGTACATTCGATGGGAATGAACTTTATGCAGATATTTCAAGTATAATCAGTGGCGTACCAACTACCAGAAATAGGCGTTTTTAAATGACGAAACCATAAAATCACGATCGCTTAATATCCTTGCTAAACAACAAGGTATTTGAGGAATACCCATTAATAAAATCTGTAATTCATAGTTAATTACTTGTTTACGTTCGATTTCTATATCTAAAAAAATTCTCAAGGGAATTATAGTTTTTAGTTAGAGTGCTAAATCGTAGTTGTAGGTGGCTGTGAAGCCGTTAAGCACGTAGGCCTTCAGATAGGCTCGTCGTGTTCCATTTGACACTTGACATTTGACACATCTAACCAAAACTCGATCAGGCGCTTTGGCTTAAACCTTTGGAGTGGTAAAAACTAGTTTTTTTTTTACTTTCTACGAGCGTCACTGTGAATGTTTAGTATACAAAATGTCCCATTAAAATAAATAGAAAATAATTCTTCGTTTTTGATACCATAAATCACAAATAAGTAAATAACTATTTTAAACATCAACTATTGAAAATCAATCAATTGAAAATATCGTAATTTTAATGATAAAAGGGTGAAAATAATACGGAATCATTTAATATCTAAAGGGCATTGTGAAGAAACTGGTTTTTTTTTCGAAAAAGTGGCAAATCTCTAATAGAATAAAAACAAAGTTTTCGGAACAAAATTCTCAATAACTTGAGACGACACTTTTGAGGTTAGTAGCGAGAGAACTCAAAGAAAAAAAACCAAATTTGTTAGGGACAAATCGGACGCAGTTCAAATAGGTTTAAGATCAGAAGGAAAATACTACTCCGAAGAAGGTTTCCAGGATAAAAAAAGCTTTGTTTATACGCCAAGCCAAAAATAAGAGTACAAAAACGCAATATTCGTGCTGCAAAGGAAAATGGAAATCTAATTGTTTCCGAAAATATGACAAAAAACCACCCAGATTATAATAAATAACCAATAAAAACTACATATTTCGATGTACCCTAAGGAATATGGAATTCTGTTTGGACCGCAGCTTTAATATGTTATATTTTTTATCTTTCGCTTCGAATTGACTGAGTTGCGATGAAAAACACAAAGGAAAATACCAAACTCGAAGTGTAGCATTATATTTTCGATGCGTATCGCTTAAGACGTTTACTTAAACGTTTATTTAGTCTGAACGCGGGTTGCCGACCCTGATTATATAAACAAGATTCACTGCAAATGCCAAACGCAAACCTTTCGCTAAAGGTCAAAATTATTTGTTGATAATAATTTACGAACAGACACCTTTTTGCTTTGAAATTATAAATTATGCATTATCTTTAATTAATTTATCTTTGACGCGGGAAAAAAGTGGGTATATACGCAACCCCTTCAACAATGTCCAAATAAATGATCAAAATCGAAATCCGCCAAGTTCGTCTCGAGAAATTTTCTGAAAAACTATCACAAATAGACCAATCATGAGGAATTATTAATTTTTTTTACCATTTTTACTTTATAACAAAGATATTATATATGATCGAGATCCCCAGTTTCACAAATATGTAGAAAAATTGAAAATCAGTTGGACTTGGGGGGATTTAAAACAAAAATATGCTTAAGCTGCAAAGGTGTTGAGCTGTAAAAGCTAAACTAACATTAATTTTTCATCAAACAGTATCTGTATCAATTTTCTCATCGACAATAATGTTTTCATTGTTGATACCTTCTTGATTTTCCAAATTCTCGATAAAATTTTAGTGTCTCGTTATTCCTCCACCCTTGTCTAGAATATTTTGTTAGTAGTTACGCAACATCCTTTATTTTTGCAGCTTCAAGGTTAAATCCTTCGTTGATACATTTGGACTCTTGTCAAACACTTTAAACTTTGGTTTTGTGACGGATTTCGCTTGACAAGTTTCACTTCTATAAAAGACTTCATCCTCGACCAGAACGTTATTTTTTTTCTTGTTCTTTTGTAGCATAATCCTTTTTGATGAAATGAACTTGAAGTACCACAGACAATTTTTAAGAATCAGACTTCCGGTCTTTAACCAGGACGGTGACTCCAACCCGATGAACGGTTCCACGTTTCCAAATAACTTCTTCATATTCTTCTAGTTCTTCTCTTTCAAATCTTTCTCAAACAATCCGAAATAGAAGTAAGCAACTCTGATCTCAAAATACAGTAGGATGTGGCGGGTATTTGTTACAAAATAACAGTTGTACTGAAATCTATCAAATTCAGTTTCGAAAAAATACGGCTTTGGCGGTTTTTGATTCTAAGCACGTCAAACGTTGAATGTTACGTCGAAACAAAAGCTAAAATCATATGATGCGTCATTAATTTTAGATTTATAGATTCCAGAAAAGAATGTAGGTTAAAATTTTGATTTCATCTAGACCTTGATTTTACCGTTATTCTTCAACTGGTTTTACCAATGCGTAAACAACATTCTTGCAACAATGACTTATTTTTCCACGAACTTGATACTATTTAAATTCACGGTACAATATCAATTATTACTATTGTAATACCTCGAATATCCGTTGACCTTTTAAATTACGTCGAGACTTAAATTTCATCTTTATTTTTTTGTTTCGTCTGAAACGAAACACGTCTTTATATTGTTTCAAAATATTTCTATTTGAGGGGGTATATTTCCTGGTATAGATGGCGAATAATTGACGGAAACTTTGGGAATTTTTTTCCCAAAATCTATTTAATATTTTTATTTGAAATTTGGACATATGCTCACAAATAATATAAATAATTAAAAAACTGAAACTACTTTACGACAATCATTTTTTTTTTCGTATTTGAAACAAAAAAATCAAATTTGTTTTGATATTGTCACATCGAAATCTCGTCCATAAACTAAATTCAACATTATATAAATGTTTTGCAAAAAAAACGGCAGTCTTTTGAACAAATTTTGAAAAAAGAAATCAAAATTATAGTAAAAAAATAGTTGAACAAATTTTTTTCGCAAAATCTTTTTAGTTCACGGATTAGATAATTAAATTTCCTTCAAAATGCGACCAAAACTCGCTGAATGATTCATGGCGCAAAATGGGAAAATTGAAAAAAAAAACTGTTTTCGACAAAAAACGCGTTTAAAGTTTGCGATACATTAAAATAAGTTTTGACTTTATACTTACGTGTAACATAATTTTTTTTTTCAGTTAGTCGGCTATTCCTTGAGCATAAAGACCTCAAAAGCTTCATTTTCTTCGGCTAATTTTCTTCTTTTCGCAGTCCGTGTAACTTTCGGTTCGAGCATCCTGCCGCTTTACGCACACTTTGTCTACGATCTTTGAACTTTGAAACCATCCGTCGAAAGCCACACTCGAGATGTAAGCGGTAATTTCAACAGTTTTTGGGCCACTGTGCAAACGCCAAAGAACGGAATTGAAACTTGAAACTATCATTGGCGTTTTGTGTGTAACCGCCCAAACACCCAGTAAACAAATCGTCCTTTGACCCTTGACCCTACTCGACGGGGGTCTTTTGTATCGGAGCGTGTACCTGCCTACCTGCTCAGCGCGACTTTTACAAAAATAGCGATAAAATCAATGCCGCTCCGAATTTTACTCTAAAATTTTCACAACATATTTTTGAAACGTTATTGTTTCGAATTATACACAAAAAAAAATCGATTTTTTGTGCCATCTACACCAGGATACCCCCTTAAGTAATTATAAATAATATAAGAAAAATAAAAAACCATCGTGTGTGTTTTTGTTTTTGGAAAAAGTTTATTATTATAACAAAATGTTTTGTTTTCTTCGTATGAATCAGGTTTTATTAGGGTCATCGCATCGAGCCAAACGGGGGCCTAATAGCAATAATAATAACGAATCTTTAAGATAAATTATGCGCAACAAAGTGGAAAACGATTCACGATTTTATTATTGGTTTTTTTTTTCATTCTCTAAACGCGAGATGTAAATGGATATACCTATAAGTTTTGTCCGTCATTCCGTTATTTCTAACAGAACAAAACATTTATATACAGATCCGTAATATCATCATCATCATCATCATCATCAATCGTTTTATCACATTACAGATTTCTGTACTTTTCTTATTTAATACAATCAAAATCTCAATCTCAAACACATTTCAAGAATGAAAAATATCACGAGACAAATACATTTTCAAAGAAGTACTTCGAGTTTAGTGTTGAAAAGCTTCGTCCGAAATTTTAGGGGTTATTTTCTCGATAAATTTACGTGTTGAAACTTTATATTTATTGTGGGCAGTGTCGAGGTTACTAAGATTTATAAATAGAGCCAATAGGAAGACGACAATTGTACGTTAATGCAAATCGCCGTCACTTGTTACTTTTTCAAAACACTTAACTAGATCGTCTATTTAAGCTTAATGATTTGTATGTATTTATTTTTACTCTTAGTATTCAGTACTGTTGTCTAATCATTTAGATGCATTCTTTGTTGTTAAATGATGAAGAAATGATACTTGTTTTGATTAACAATCGTAGGATTTTAATCAATTTTCCATTCCGGTTGGAGTACCTTAACCGCGTTGTCCGTAGTAGGAAACCGCAATTTATTTTTGATCTACGGAAATAAAAAGAAATCATCTAGCGATAAACGGAGACTGTGTAGCAGATGACTCATCAATTCGATGTATCGACTGTTCAAAAACGGTTTCCTTTGAACTGTTATTTGACAGCGCGCATTGTCTTCTACGATTAGTTCCCCGATATTTTCGAACACTTCCGACAAACAAATAGTGGTGTACCATTCAGAATTGACAGATCTACGATGGTGTCATGTTCAGTTATTCCGAAAAAACTTGTTGGTTGGATTTGGCTCGTTTTGAAAGACCCATACAATCGATGATAGTTTAGTTTAAGGTTCATCTACATAGATCCACGATTCGTCCGTCGCCTGTCACCGCCATTAAAAACGTCATATGTCAATGTCAGATTTCACAGATATTCACATTC
The DNA here is from genome assembly GCA_026230145.1 of Diorhabda elongata. Lineage (NCBI taxonomy): Eukaryota > Metazoa > Arthropoda > Insecta > Coleoptera > Chrysomelidae > Diorhabda > Diorhabda elongata. The sequence continues at coordinate 41,435,929 of CM047928.1, read as the reverse complement.
AGTGTTGCCATATCTCAAAACGTGATTGGCATCATTATCCTCGGACTTATTTCGATGTCATTTATTATTTTTTTATTTATGGAAAATAGGTATGGAAGCGTTAGTAACGTGCATAGCTTATTGGGAAGATGCGTTATCGGCTTATAGAAATAACATAGATGATGGCACGACTAATTTGCCCGTCTTAGGGCCAGAAGAAACGGCTTTTTGTAAAGATCTTCAGCAACTCTTGGAGTACGCCATCGAATTGCAGGAGAACTCGGAGATGCTTTTCTTGGACGAAATGTCGATATTGTTCAGATCGGAAAGTGGAAATAAGGATACAGCTCCGGGTAAAGATGTAAATTTATCGGAGGGAGAAAGTTTCGCTTCGGCGCAAGATATGGTAAGTAATATTCAATTTTTATTTTACCTTAATAATTATATAATAATATCTAACAATTTCGATGTCTTGTGAATATTTAAATGAATTATGTGTACGTAGGTAGCAGATTTGAGGGAATTTGAGGAATTCTCAGAGTATTTTCCCGATTTGGAAAAATATCCGTTGTATCAGAGCGCTTTGCGGCAAGTTGAAAATGGCGGAATACCTTATCGAACTCTTCGAACTGAAATCGTCAAGTGCGGTTCGGATGTTGAATATTTGGCGAAGTTGCATTGTCTTAGATTGGCGTTTCAACATTTGCTAAGAGATAGAATGACGTATAATTGGTTCACCGACGCCGGAAGGCAAATTTTAGCCGATCTTTTATTGTACGCCGATAAGGATCCTAAAGATTTTTTAATAGGTAAACTCGTCAAACTCATTTGGTCTCGTCGAAACGTTTTTACCGTTTTGTAAATTTCTTAGGTTACGAACAGATGATTAAATATAGTCAAGATCCTCAAAATTGGCGAGATCTCGAGGAAGAGTTGAGCGCTAGAGGAATTAAAGCTCTAACTTTTTACGACATAGTTTTAGATTATATTCTGATGGACGCTTTCGAAGATCTAAACAATCCCCCGTCATCCGTCACGGCTGTCATACAAAACCGATGGTTGTCCAAGGTTAGTAAATAACCTTCGCCAATAAGTGACGAAAACAAACACCTTTTACTTACCTTTTCAGGTGTTGGAAGACGATTCCGGATATCCTCTAGTACCCGTACCTTTCACTCATTTCTAATCCTTGCTATTATATTCGATTTTGTTTTTTCGTTCGTTCCCTTCCCTCTTATACATATTTCTTACTATTTATTACTCCTTTCGATATTTAACAAATCTGAGAAACCGTTGGTGTACTTTTAGGGTTTCAAAGAGACCGCTCTCACTACTGCAGTTTGGTCGGTATTGAAAGCGAAAAGAAGAAGATTACGATTTCCTGACGGTTTTATGTCTCATTTCTATACAATTTCCGAACAATTATCGCCTCTATTGGCTTGGGGTTTCTTAGGTTCCGACGAAATGCTCAGAGAAACTTGCGTTTATTTCAAAGACCAGGTTAGTTGATGATATTACCAAGGACATTCGACAGTTTATTGTCTTTTTCAAAATTATTAACACGAAAAATGTATATCGTCACCTTTTTCGACGGTAATTTATTTATTTATAGACAAGAACTTTTGGATGTCTACCGGTATAAAAAAAAATTACCTACTTATCGATGTTTTTATATTTTTAGGTCATAGAATTTCTAATAGATATATTCAATTTTCATAAATCTAAATATACCACCGTGGAAGATTTATCTAAGGACGTTTTCACCCATCTAGGGACTAGAGTAGAAAATATTTGTCAAAGGTTAAGTGTACAATCTTAAGAAAAGACGTTAAAATGACTTGTCTTCGATCTAGAATCACGAAAAAAGTATTCGAAAATCCAATGTGACAAATTCGTACTTTTTCTCAACACCTCGTAGTATTTTCATAATGAGAAGAATTCATTAGTCGTAGTTTAAAGTGCATAACTATGTGTAATGATAATACAAAAGTATGAATAATAATCGTTAGTCAAATAGTTGATTAAACTTCATTATATCACGATTTAAAATATTAGTAACAATTTTTAGACCAAATTTTAAAATATTGTTAAAACAAATTTTATCGCGCGTCTAATGATTTATTTTAATTATTTATTGAAGATTATTTTAAATAGAACCATCAAAAACTAATTGTTTTAATAACGATTTATTGTACTATGCTAGTCTTTAAGATAAAAGAGCCATTGACATTCCTGTTAATAGTTGTCGTTTGTATATAATTGAATGTACAAGAAGTTTCACTTAAACTATATAATGGGATACTGTTTTGTTATATTTACGAAAATAAAAATCTCGAAGAAATTTTGCTTTATTTATATTGAAAATAATTCGAATGCGGATCTGTTCTTTAAACCCCTTAATACTATGCAACCAACTATACAAAAGATACGTACATCAATACGTTGATGTATTTTGTGTAATCTATGTAATAGATTATTTTAACCTCTTTTAATAGAAACAAAAATTTATTTATTTGGAGTTTATATCTCGAAAAGTTTTAAAAATATATTTACTTATATTTTCATATCTATGAAAATGAATATTTTGGAGAAATGATAATTTATTCGATATGAAAATAACTCGAATGCGGACCTGTTTTTTAAAACACTGAATAGTATGCAACCAACTATACAACAAATACGTACAACTATACTTTCATGTATTTGGTGTTATCTACGTAGTAGATTATTATTTCGACCTCTTATAATAGAAACAATGATTTATTTGGAAGTTATGTCATTCATTTACGTATTTATGAAAATTAAAATCTCGAAGAAATTTTGATTTATTTATTATTCGACGATGAAAATAATTCGAATGCGGATCTGTTCTTTAAACCACTTAATACTATGCAACCAACTATACAAAAGATACGTACATCAATACGTTGATGTATTTTGTGTAATCTATGTGGTAGATTATTTTAACCTCTTTTTAATAGAAACAAAAATTCATTTTTTTGGAGTTTATATCTCGAAAAGTTTTAAAAATATATTTACTTATATTTTCATGTTTTCATGTCTATGAAAATGAATATTTTGGAGAAATGATAATTTATTCGATATGAAAATAACTCGAATGCGAACCTGCTCTTTAAAACACTGAATAGTATGCAACCAACCATACAACAGATACGTACAACTATACTTTCATGTATCTTCTGTTATCTACGTAGTAGATTATTATTTCGACCTCTTATAATAGAAACAATGATTTATTTGGAAGTTATGTCTTTAAAACTTTGTGTCGACTACAATATATTCATTTACGTATTTATGAAAATTAAAATCTCGAAGAAATTTTGATTTATTTATTATTCGACGATGAAAATAATTCAAATGCGGATCTGTTCTTTAAACCCCTTAATACTATGCAATTAACTATACAAAAGATACGTACAACAATACATTGGTGTATTTTGTGTAATCTATGTAATAGATTATTATTTTAACCTCTTATAAGAATAGATATATTTATTTGGAGGTTATGTCTTAAAAAGTTTTGTGTATACTAAAATTTATTCAAATGCGTATAAATACCGTAAAAAAAGTAAATTTCAAGTTTTTACATTGACAACCGTGATTGCTTGTAATTTAATATCTACAACAGAGTGAATTTGTAAATATTTCATTATCTATTTTTTATCAGAGTTTTTATTTGTTTTGATATATAATTTCACATATCCTATATCTGGTTTTGATATCAAAAAGTAAATAGACGGCTGAACTTGAGAAATACAGTATTTCGTAAAATGGCCAAAAGGAATTTGTTACTTCTATCGAGTTCAAAATTACACGGACACAATTTTTTGGAATACGCCGAAAACGAAATTTGCGGATTATTAACAGAGTAAGTGACACATTAGGAGTTTTGTTTAATCAACTTCAAGTACTTCTCCATGTACATTTTTTTCTAAAAAATCTTCAATGAAGAATAATTCGAAACTCTTCATAGAGAGACTGACATGTATCGTCGGACTTGCCTCAGTTAAGAAACGTTGCCGTAAATGCATTGATCAAGATGGGCATCAATTGGTAAACTTACAGTAACTCTTTTTCGAACCCCTTTTGTATTTTTTTTTAAATTCATTTTGGAGCTGTATTTTTTTCTCTTGACGCAAATCTATTGCCTGACTTATGCCGAACTTTGTATTTATGGGATAGGTGGTAACATGAAATTAATTAACATAAACTGTTTAGTACATTTTTCATGAAATGAAGTTTTCAATTGGCTCCTTTAAAAATACCCTTATTTTTTTGTGTACTATAATAGTAAACTACCTTGTATAAGTCGTAAATAAAATGAATTTCCCTTTTTTAGACTCCGAATAGAAAATATTCTTTTCATTCCTTATGCTTTGAAAAACCATGATGAATATTTTCATACAGTTGAAGTACCTTTTAAAAAATGGGGTAAATTAACTAGTCTTGCAAATGAATTATAACTGTGTGATTATACTGATAAATTTTAGGTTTCCAAATAAGTAGTATTCATACTCAGAATCCTATCGATGCTGTTGATCAAGCGCAAGCCTTTTTCGTTGGGGGAGGAAATACTTTTCGTCTTTTGAAAACTCTTTATGATTTGGATTTAGTTAAACGTATAAAAAAACGGGTATTGGAAAATGCGGTACCTTACATCGGAGCCAGTGCAGGTACTACACTATTGCTATATTTTTTTATGATTATAATTGTTGATAAATTATCTTAATTTTAGTTTTCTTTTATGAAAATTTCGTTTTAAAGCATAAAATCTTGACGTTTCAAACTACTTTGGTCAAACAGATCGAAACGTCAAGATTTCATAAAAAAGGGGTCTAGGAAGTAACAAATTTTTGTTATTATTGTTTATAAGGTTCAAATATTGCAACGGTTAGTATTCATACAACAAACGACATGCCTATAGTATACCCTCCAACATTCGAAGCACTAGGATTAGTTCCTTTCAATATAAATCCCCATTATTTGGACGCCGATCCTAATTCTACTTTCCAAGGAGAAACTAGAGAACAAAGAATCAAACAGTACCTCGAAGAGAAACATTCTAAAACTGTTCTCGGTATAAGAGAAGGATGCATCTTATCTATACGAGATACTATACTTGAAGTGAAGGGTTTGGCAGGCGCTACATTATTTCAAAAGTCAGTTTTATATTTGTTGAAATTACTAGAAACCTAATATAATATTGATGTTTGTTTTAGGGAAAAAGATCCCGTACAAATTAAAGTTGGGTCCTATTTGAATGATTTATTTCAAGAAGATTAATAGGAAGTGATTATATATATTTATATATGAATATTTTATATAGAATTGACGATATTTTTTTAAATAAAATTTCATGGGATAACAAATAAATTACTTGTCTTCACCAATGAGTAACAAAAATCGTTCAAAATAGTGGTTAGTGGACTCAGTGGGTGTAATAGTATATATTTGCATAAAAATTATAATTTGAACATTTTTTCATAAGAATGAATACTAAGACAACCTACCTGTAAAATGCACCAGTGGTGTTTCCTATTATATTCAAATACAAAGGACCCCTTTTGGAAACCCACAAGTCCCTTAAAACTACTCCCGAAGAATCCAGGATGAAGGGAATTTGATTTTGACCAATTATTCTGAAACTTGACAAAATGACGTTTAACTAAAAGTCTCAATGAGCACGAAATTCCAAAACCCCAAAAAAGAGGACTGGTTTCGGTCAATTTTATGATTCTATATCTTTAAGGTTCTCTATGATTTCTAATGTGAGTTGAGGAAAATCTGGAATTGCATATTGATCTAAGGGTATATATTGATTGTGTACGTTTGTCGATAATTACCCCAGTAATTCCTCCTAGAGTACCTTTGGAAATTCAGGGGTTGGGGGTTTCGTGGTAATTAAGACTTTTAATCAACTTTCTTCAAACGATCATTGTGCCAAGTTTCAGTAAAATTCCTAATCAAAACTCAATTTCCATAATGATTGTGCGGGGTCCTTTGACTCAATTTTATTTCGAAAACCTCTCATATTTAAGAAAATCCACCTATTCTTACAACATTGTAAATAATTTTACTTCTAACTTGTTTCTTCTTTTTTGAAATCACATAATGCCTCGAACGTTATAGCTAAACGGAAATTTTTGAATATTTTAAATGTGTCTCAAGTTTCTTCTTTCTTAATCGGGATGTATACGTATATAGAAAGAGACACCTAATTATGTTAACGTCAATACTTCAAATTTGTTTTTATCCAGGGACGCATTTTTTTAGCAAAGCCGAAACAATATGATTTTGTATCTAACAAATTCAAAACTGAAATTGTTTCAAGAAATTCATAAAAATCTTGGTTAATCCGTTCTGCATAACAGGGTTTATGGTTCCAGTAATAATATTCAAAAATTTGCAAAATATATTATTTATTATATAACTGACACTGAAAAAAATGTATATACATCGTTGTATTTATATATTAAACAAATATTAAAAATAGCTTATTGATAATGGCGTTGATCGTAACATTTATATAAATAAAATTATAAAATAGGAACTTGTAAAAATTTCTATTCATATAAAAAAAAAGTATGGAGTTGTTTTAAATAGTAGTATTAACCGAAATTTTTGCATTCAAATATGGGAATAATCCTCCAATAACGATTCCCCATATCTAACGACGATATAATCGTGATAATACATCATAATACAAAGCGGTTGTCCCAATATAATTGAAGCCCAAAATACTAAATTACCAAAGCGTGGTCCGTAAGCCTTTTCGATAGCTTTAGAAAAATGGGATAGCGGTACTTGAGCCATCATACCCATAAACGCCCATATTTTATAAGTTTTCAAAGGTACACTAACCATATATTCGTGAAAAAATGCGCTGATGAAAAACACCGCGAGACTAGCTAGCGATTTACCGTAACCCATTTCAATTAACGGAAAATATAAATGTCTCAACGCCCACCTATGGACGGGTAAGTTCCAATTCCTCCAAAAACTATCTATGTTGTTGCAATTCCACCAATCACCGTAGAAACTTCTATCGGCAAAATGTAAAATTTCACCCAATAGATTCAACCACGAATGGAACATGATGTAAAACATACACAACCACGCGAGGTGGTTGGGAATCTACAATACAATTCAAAAAGGTAATAAAACCACCCGCCACTGGTGGAATTTTCACAAAACACAAAAGAATTTACAAATAATCTCGATATGTCGAATAATCTTTATAAGTAATAAATGAGACTAAATGTGGCAACAGTGTAGGCTATTGGAATTAAATCGACTAGACTTTTGTAGACATTTTTCAAATTAATTGCTATCATTTTTCATAAAAAAAGTGTCTCTAAATGTCTTCAAATTGATTTGGATAATTAACACACTAAAATAAGAAGAATTACTTAACCTCTACAGTATATGATATTTGCATGGTTTGAGAAAAAAATAGTTTTGAATAGTTTACATACAACTTCTATTATAATTTCTTAGTTTATATAATCGAAAAGAACTGCTAGTTTTTGTAATTCAAAAAACCAGTTCCAAAAGCGAAATAGCAAGTACTAAATTCCAATAAACCGTCCACAAACTCAAAAACACCAAATAAGTGTGGAAACACAAGATAATAAGAAGTAGGATTAATAAAAAAGAAAAACACGAAAATTGAGAAAGTAATGGAAGAGATTTAAAGAAGAGTAATTTCTACTTACCGCCAATTTCAATAGTCTTTCCGTTGCTTTCGTATAATCCATGTTGCTAAACGGAATGAGGGAATTTTTTACAGACGGAATCATGTACTGTTGTATAACGCAAAAAATCAATTGCGTCCCTAATACTACTTCGATTATCCTTTTAATCAAAAATCTCTTTCTAATCCTTTCAGTTTTAGGAAAATTCAATTCGTAACAAAGCGTAGGCGCCAATAGAAAATAATAAATATCTTTAAGATTCAAATTATCGGGATATTGGACTAATTTTAGATCTTCTAAAGAATCTTCTCTACCATCACTATCTAGAAATATAACTCGATGAATATTATTCGATACTTAATCCTTTTACATACTTTTCCTTTTCCTTAAATTGTTATAAGACATCGACTGTCTCCTTAAACTACTTTTGTTGTTCAACCTGGCGAGTCTACACCACATGTTCACCTGAACGTACGACCATAATTTTAAAAATAAGATACTGTATAATGTAGTTACTGTAGAAGCACCAACTACGACGAAATTATAAAATTTATAATAATTTTGATTTGTAACTTTTAAATTACCTAAACTAAAACCGTCTTTAACGTGTATAACAGCCATCGGAAGTAAATTTAATGCTATGAGGTTTACTACGTGAACAAACATACCGACGTGATTGGGAATAATTTCCTAAAAAAATCGATTTTAACCGAAATTAATTGTTCCCTAGCATAAGGAACTTACCACAGCCAAACCTTTTTCAGTTAAAAGGCACAACATTACAGGCACACAAGAATCTACGGAAATAATATACATAGTAAGAAAATAAAAATCTTCAAAATTTGATTATTTACACATTATTAAAACGATAGACGGATGTTCGGATCCAGAATCATCTTGACCAGTTAATATATACAACCATTGGATTGGATCTATTCTTATACCGTATCTGTAATGAAATTTTTTTCGGAATATATGTTATTATTTGAGATGAGTACCTACTTGATAAAATTTTCCAGTAACAGTCTTATACCTCCTATGGAAAGTAATAGAAATGCCCAATTTACAAAACCCGTGAAATTATCAAAGCCCGAATTCCAAGAAAACAAAGAATCTCTTGGTTTATGACACCTAAAATATATACTCATAATAACAATAAATTCCTCAAATATCTCGAAACTTATTCTATGAAATAATCGAGAAATACTTCCACAATAACATTTATTTATAGTATATAAAAAAAAGTGTATTTAATACACAAATCATTTCCTTACGGTTTATCAGGTTGATTTTTTCTAGCTTTCTGTTCTTCAGCTTGTATTTCTTCGGCTCTTGTAACACTTTTCGTTCTTCGATGCATTCTTTCTACCTGTTCAGACATAATTTCTAAAAAAAAATATCGAATTGTTTTCGTTGCAACAGATTGAATTTAATAAAATCTCCTCGTGTGGAATTAACTAATAACTTGTCGATTCGTTGGCTTATGACCTTTAACAATTTTATCATTGCTTATCTTAGTAGACAACTTGTAATTATTTAGATATAGATTTCCTGACGCACCTCTTTATATTTTAACTTTAGACAGAACATAACCTATTTCTTGGTTATAATAATTATATATATGATGCCAAGTTAACTACTACCAAAGTTTTCGAATTTAAATAATAAAAGTTCGATTTAAAAACACTTTACGTAAATATCATAATTTTGAAGGAACGTAAAGTAAAAGCGTCTTATTATATTTAGATCGAATATAAATAAACATAACATTTTTATTTTATTTCAATTGTAAAAAAGATTAATAACTTAATTGTTAGATATAGTGATAATTCGTGATATATGACAACATCGGTTCTTTATATAAAATTTCCTGTTATGAAAATTTATCGACACATTTAATGTTTATGTTAATCGATGTTTATAATTATTATAAACAACGATATATTAGTATCAATGCAAATAATATATTTCAAAAATAACGTACGCTAAACAACTGCATTCACGATATGAATTTACTATTTGTAGAAAAACGTTTTTGTTTTACAACTCTGTAATTATACCTAAAATGTTTACACCGTTGTAAATATATAAAAAAACTTTTTAGCAAAAACTAAAATTAGTTATTGTTATCAGAAAGTTAATGATTAATCCATATTTCATGCCAAGTACTATTTTCATTTTACGAAATCTATGATTTATGTTATATGTTTTCGTTTTATTTAAGTAAACGTCGGTATGGGAAAGAAGAAAGAACGTCCTTCATTTTCTATATCTATACTGCGCATGATTGAGAGTGCGCAGAACCGAACTTTACGAATTTTACCAACGAGACGAAATATTAATAATAAAAAAAACTCACTTTTTAAGGTAATTATTAATAAATTCGTAATTTTAAGAAATAAAAATAATTGGTATTTACAACGTTTATTAATTTGTGAGTGTTATTCGCTAAAATAATTATAGAAATGGAATATAATAATTGATATTTTGTCCTTGAAACGAAAATTTTTAAATAATTTGAATACGTTTCATCATTTATTCAACCTGACGTTCTTTTTTTTTTTTAATTACTCCATCCTCTTTTAGATATTTAATGACGCACGAAACCTTCGATATTATATTTGAATAATATTTACATTAACAATTTGCTTAGTAAAACAAAAAGAAGGAAAATTCGACGATACGAGTTATAATATATATTTTATTCGAATCGATAAACGAAGTAACCATAGCAACGCGATTCCCGCTATCAATATCCAAAGCACCTCAGCTGAATGACACGACAAACGACACCGCGATTGGCGTTGTCCAGAAATGGAAAACATTCACATATTCAAAAAGGTAATCTAATAAATATAATCGAAGTAGGCAGGCACTTCGCCTTGATTGCTTGATAGTCGAAATCAATTAGATTAAGTAGGCTATTTGAATGGCGTACGGCATGATGTTTTTAGCTATTATACCTTTACATGTTTTTATTAATCTTGTCTATGTGTTCGAACGTTTTAATTCAGTCAAGTTTTACTCGAAGAAAGATATTTATTCATAAAATTGTGTTTGTTTATATAGTCGCGGTACGATTTTGCACGTTAATTACGAGGGTGTCGATGAAAATAGTTATTTATAAATTTTTAGAGAATGGTGTATCCTGAACAATTAATTTTAGACCAAGTCGTCAATAAAAACGTTCAAAACGCTTCTTCGTGGTGTAGCGAACCGCTAGAAAAAAATAGCAATAATATTTTTGTTCGAGACGATTCTATTAAAGATAAATACGATGAAAGTTCATATAAAAATGGTGGAATTCATCAAAAGTGAGTAATATTTATAAAAAAAAAAAAAAAAATTTAAAATCGCATATGGAAATTTAATTTTAGTACGGCCAACAGGCAATTCATTCAAGACCGTATAAGACATTTGGTGGACGCTTTTTCTACCAGAACTCAGGCCGCTCGAGAAAGTATAGTAACTCCCGCTACTCCTTCTTCGATAAGCAGCAGAGAAACCGTCGTCGATCAACAAACTACGGTTTCGATAAAACCAAAATTAAGTATTTCCTTTTCTGATAAATACGTCGAAGATTATACCGAAATAAATAACGGAAGATCGGATTTTTTCAGACATTTCGGTAAGCGGATACTTCCAATTCTAATATAAATATACAAATATTTGTGTCAAACCATCTACGTATATTATAAATACGAGGGTCGCTACTTCTAATGAAACTTTTTTTAATCGAAAACACTTGAAACAATTCGAGTTCACGATCACCATTAAAAATGTCAAATGTCAACGTCAGATGATCTAACATAAACGAATCGGTGTTGCCATATCAAACGTCGGTACGGGAAACAACGTCCTCCATTTTCTATATCTATACTGCGCATGATTTAGAGTGCGCAGAACCGAACTTTATTAATAATTACCTTAAAAAGTGAGTTTTTTTCTTTTTGGTTATTAATATTTCACAAGTCTCGTTGGTAAAATTCGTAAAGTTGAATATCACTTACCGTAATTTTTAGAAATAAAAATAATTGGTATTTACAACGTTTATTAATTTGTGAATGTTAGATGATTTGACATAAACGAATCGGTGTTGCCATATCAAACGTCGTTACGGGAAACAACGTCCTTCATTTTCTATATCTATACTGCGCATGATTTAGAGTGCGCAGAACCGAACTTTACCAACGAGACTTGTGAAATATTAATAACCAAAAAGAAAAAAACTCACTTTTCAAGGTAATTATTAATAAATTCGAATATCGCTTACCGTAATTTTTAGAAATAAAAATAATTGGTATTTACAACGTTTATTAATTTGTGAATGTTAGATGATTTGACATAAACGAATCGGTGTTGCCATATCAAACGTCGTTACGGGAAACAACGTCCTTCATTTTCTATATCTATACTGCGCATGATTTAGAGTGCGCAGAACCGAACTTTACCAACGAGACTTGTGAAATATTAATAACCAAAAAGAAAAAAACTCACTTTTCAAGGTAATTATTAATAAATTCGAATATCGCTTACCGTAATTTTTAGAAATAAAAGTAATTGGTATTTACAACGTTTATTAATTTGTGAGTGTTAGATGATTTGACATAAACGAATCGGTGTTGCCATATCAAACGTCGGTACGGGAAACAACGTCCTTCATTTTCTATATCTATACTGCGCATGATTTAGAGTGCGCAGAACCGAACTTTACCAACGAGACTTGTGAAATATTAATAACCAAAAAGAAAAAAACTCACTTTTCAAGGTAATTATTAATAAATTCGAATATCACTTACCGTAATAAAAATAATTGGTATTTACAACGTTTATTAATTTGTGAGTGTTAGATGATTTGACATAAACGAATCGGTGTTGCCATATCAGGAAACTTGATTAGTAACTAGATATTTCATTCGACAGATAAGAAAATAATCGATCCGAACGGCCATTTTTACATAATATGGATGTGCGTAGCCGCCGTATCAGTTTTCTACAACGCGTGGGTGATTCCTTTAAGAAGTACGTTTCCGTATCAAACGAAGGACAATCGTCCGATCTGGATGACCTTCGATTATTTCGCCGATTTGATTTATTTAATCGATATGGTTTTCGTACAACCGCGAGTTAAATATTTGAACGAAGGGTTTTGGGTTACCGATATCAAATTACTAAGGGCCAATTATATTAAAAGTAAAAGATTCAAGGTAAACTGCTCGATATTAATTTTATCGTTCTATATACAATTGTATTATTTGGTTTTTTTTTTTAGCTGGATTTGTTGTCGCTGTTGCCGTTGGATTTTCTCTATATTGTTTGGGGACCGGAATTCGTGATATTACGTTTTCCGAGATTTTTTAAATGTCACACGTTTTGGGAATGTTTCAGTTTGGTGGACAAATTGTTATCGAATCCTTACGTCATACGCATCTCGAGGACTTTGATGTACATGATGTACCTGATACATTTAAACGCGTGCGCGTATTATTCGTTTTCCGCTTGGGGAGGCATAGGTAGCAATAATTTCGTCTATAACGGAAAAGGAAACGCCTACATAAAATGTTTCTATTTCGCCACAAAGACCGCAACTTCTATAGGTTAGTTGAATTAAACGTTTTATTTATTTCGGCAATTGGGGGGTAATGTACGTTTGTCATTTAAGGTAAAAACCCTAAACCGACCCAAGAAATCGAATACATGTTTATGACTTTCTCTTGGTTGATGGGCGTATTCGTTTTCGCGCTTCTCATCGGTCAAATACGCGATATCATATCGACGGCCAACAGATGCAAGACTGAGTATCGAAAATTAGTCAACGAAACGTTGGAATATATGCGCAGATTGAATTTACCGCAAGATATGCAGCGCAGGGTACAATTATGGTTCAACTACACTTGGGAAACTCAAAGGACATTAGGTAAATCGAATTTTTTGTTTTTAATTGTTTGGGAATTACGATATTACGAAACATTTCATAAGAATTCTTCTTTTTTAATAATATTTAGGTATAGCGTTTTGTAGATCTTCTAATTTGACAAAAAAAATAACCTATCTAAGTCGTCTGTATGTTTATCACTACTTAATTGTTAATTAAAATATATACCAGCTTACCTTTACCCTAAATTACACCACTGGCAAAAAAAAACACCGAAATTCACATTAAAAACAACGAAATTCGTTTTACGTTAATAATAATCAGCCGGACCTGTGTTATGAGAAATCCAATATGGCCGGTGTGTAGTGAAGTTAGCCGATTGTCAGTTAGCGTTGCCAATTATAAAATATAAAAACTACTAATGGTGGTCCAACTTAACGATTGGTGTAATATACCAAATATTTCCCTATTTTCGATCGTCTTTGAATTAAAATTACATTTGGCAACGATACTATTTAGCTGTCGTATAGAAAAAATTACAACATTGCCGAGTTTTATGATGATTTTTATGTTAAAGTTACATATTTAATTACATAGGAAATACAAGATAGTATTTAATAAAAAAAAATATATATATCTTTAAAAACAGTTTAGTATTTCGTCTCTGTACAGGGTGTTTCAAAAAAAAGATGATTACATCTCTAGGATAGATAGAAAACTGTGCGATTTCGCCGCAACTACTGGCAACACCGTATCGATACATTCGATGAATTTGTTTTTATATCTGACTCTAATAGAGGGCGCTAGTTAAACGGTTCGTATATTGAACATAACTTTTTCAATATTAGATTTATTAAGTTAAATTTACATAATTAAATTTTACACACTATTCGTATAAAATTTAAATACAATGTTGCCAATAGTTGCGGCAAAATCGTAAAAAATGTGTATTTTTCTTCAAAGCAGTTTATCTGGAATACGGATGGCGTTACGAAACTTTTTTACTGTGTAAACTCCAAATATTTTTCAGTTTTCTATCTATCCTAGAGACGAAATCACCTTTTTTTTTGAAACACCCTGTATATCTAACGATTTCGATGTTTTGGACGATTTTTTGTTGAGTTCATCCACATGAATCACCGATATATTGACGTTTATCAAAAAATTTGCTATCTACAGATTTTGACAGGTTCGATTGACAATCGCAAAAGTGTCAAAATGGTAGTTTTCAAGTTCATTCTATGTTGTGGACATTTTTTTATCTAATTTATCCACATGAATCATCAACAATGCCACATTTGCCAGAAAAATTATACTAAATTTGATATCTATAAATTTTGACAAGTTTTATTGTATCCAAAATGACAAAATTGCCCAAACTGCCACTTCTCAAGTTTATTCAATACTTTTGGATAATTTTCTTCGCTAATTTATCCACATGAATCACCGAATTTTATTTAAACATTAACGTGCAGTTGAATGTAACGTAGCTACGAGGGTGGTTTGATAAGTTGAATGTAACGTAGCTACGAGGGTGATTTGATAAGTCGGTAATTTTTTAAATATACATTGACGTTGGAATATTTATTTATCGTAGATGAAAATATTATTATGGATTGTCTGCCGCACAAAATGAAAACCGATATCGCCATAAACGTCCATATACAAACATTGAGCAAAGTTAAATTATTCGCCGATTGCGACGAAGCTCTTTTAAGAGAACTGGTTTTGCAATTAAAATCGGTAATATATTTACCCGACGATATAATATGTAGAAAAGGGGATGTCGGTAAAGAAATGTACATAATTCAATCGGGAAAAGTTCAGGTATTTACCTAAATATTTATACATCGGGAATAAAACTATTAAAAAAAATATGTATTTGTACCTATTCTAGGTCATAGGACCAGACGAAAAACAAGTTCTTGCCACTTTATCCGAAGGTTCCGTATTTGGGGAAATAAGTCTTTTGGGGATACCTGGGATGAATAGAAGAACCGCCGATGTGAGGTAATATTCCGTTATAAATTACACACTATATTTTCTTCAACATGTTCGTATCAATTCATCGTCTTTTTATTACATTCTAATCTTTTTCTTTCTTTCAATTCATCCAAAACTTCAAATATCCAGTTATATGTCACGTAAAAACGCCAATTGTCACGTCAAACGTCACTTCAAAGTGTCACATGTCACGTCAAACGTCACTTCAAAGTGTCACATGTCACGTCCAACGTCACTTCAAAGTGTCACATGTCATGATAAAACGCCCCGTGTCTCATGAAAATGACACGTATCATTCCGAAACGTTTCATTTTGCGTTAAAATGACACGTGTCACAACAAAATGTCACGTGACAAGTTAAAATGTGGCACGATACGTTAAAAAGTCACATATCGAGTTCCTTTTATTAACGAGTTGAAATATTATTACACTGACATGTAAAAACGCCAATTGTCACGTCAAACGTCACTTCAAAGTGTCACATGTCATGATAAAACGCCCCGTGTCTCATGAAAATGACACGTATCATTCCGAAACGTTTCATTTTGCGTTAAAATGACACGTGTCACAACAAAATGTCACATGACAGGTTAAAATGTGGCACGGTACGTTAAAAAGTCACATATCGCGTTTCTTTGATTAGCGAGTTGAAATGTTATGAAATTTAACAGTTTTACTGTCAAACTACGTATTCAAATATCAAGTTTTATTTTCGAGCTTCGTGTACAAATTTAGATTGATCATATATGTCACAATAAAACGTAATATGGCACGTAAAACGTGACTTGTCACGTCAAACGTCACATGTCACGATAAAATACCCCGTTTCTCACGAAAATGACACATGACACATTATTGATATCAACGGAATCAACTTTTATTATATTCGTAGGTCTCAAGGTTATTCAAATTTATTCGTATTGAGTAAAGCCGATCTGAATGCGGCTCTGTCTCATTATCCCGAAGCTCAAGAATTGCTCAATAAAAAAGCGAAAGTGCTCATGAGAAAAAACGCAGATTTAGAAAGGAAACACAAAGCAATGATTGTTATAAATAATCCGGTATCTCCGGAAAAACAGACGAAATTCTTGAATACAGTTTTACAAGTAAGTTCGTTTTTAATAAAGAATAAAACTGTTGGTTAGGTTATACACCCTGTATAATATAATTTATTTATGTTGTATAACTTTCTTCTTCTATTTCTTCCTCGAACCAGGCAATCTAAGAAAACAGCTGATTCACTTCAAAATGACGGCCGTGGGGTAAACAATCGATTTTCTCATATGTACTACTCTGAGTTTTTCTTGGTGTTTACCGGTAGTTTGGTTGTTTTATGTTGTTAAGCGGACTCCACAGATACTTTTCGAATATATTCCAGTGAAACTGATACAGTTTTAGAAGAGTTTTTTGCAGTTTTCTTAGTAAGCTTTCAAGAATTTTACAAAATCACAATACTTATATTTTGTTCTTAAATTATGAGAATCGCCAGGAAATTTCATACTTCCCAAAGTAGCAACTCTGTAGGAAACCATTTCGGAACCAAAATAAGAATAATAAGGTCTAAAAACCAACAAAAGAATAAGTTTACCAATGTAAATTCCAAATGTCATTGCCTTTAAAAATGGACGTAGAATGTTTTGTAGGTTTTACCACCTGATTCGGGGACAAACAGACTTCTCCGATTCGGTAGTCGAGGAAAACCGAGCACGAATCCCGAATACGACAAATTCAAATACAGAAATAGTTTACCGATAATAAGAAGCCCTAATGAAAACCTTGAAAATCATTTCGAAGGTAACGTAATCGTTCACCGGACCACGACTTGAACATTTTTAAATATATAAAGAAATTTACGTTCAATTACCTCATTTTATCAGCAGAATGTCGAAATTTTAAAACGGCATAGATATACAGAAGTATATAAAGGTTAAAATGTGATACAAGATGGATTATTTAATGTAAATAATAATTAAATATATTATAAGACAGTATGATATAAAATAAATATTAGAAAAGTTTTATTTATTTTTTTTATTTATTATCCAATAATACCAAATTAAATATACACAATATATCTCAAATTATTATAAGTAAGTATGTAACGGCATTTTTTTGATATCAAAAAAAAATTATAACTAACCTTTCAAACGACCCTCGTAACTAAAATGAATTGCAAATATTTGTTACGTGGTAACTAATAACCATTTAGTTGTGCTTTTTTTTCTTTAATAAGATCCGGAGCACCTATATCGTATTTTAAAATATCCACAGCTTCCATCAAGTAAGTTTCCGTTATATTTTCACCATCCTATAAAATAATACAACTAAACATTAGTTAATTTCATAATTATTGTGAATATTTACCTTATTTGAACACGAGAAATAATGACGTTAGGTTATAGTAAGATTTTAGTGATTTGTGACAAATTTTGATTTTCTAGTTTATAATATTCTTGTTCAGCAGTTTAAAATCGTCGCGAGAAGTTTAAAAAAGTGACAAGTATCGTAATCAATTTCGAAATTTTAAATATATAACCGAACAATTACGCATTACATAAATTGACAGTTCTCATTACCAAAGAATTTATAGGTTTGTTCTTAATAGTTGCACTGGTAGAGCTATTGTACACTAAAGCGTTATCTAGAGTTAAGACTGTGCAATAAGTGTAATCTGGAAACGGTGGCACTACATAAAGTACAAAATCGTTTTCTATTATTGTGAATACTACAAGACCCGAATCACATCAATTAACCTCAAATACAACAATCGACAAATCGTTCTTTGTATCCGATCGAACTAATTCTATACACTCATGAACTGGCCTACACTACACAACCTTATACTTTTTTAACGATGTCTATAATCGATTACTGAGTAAAAAAGCGATCGATTTTCGTTAATTTCAAATGATTTTTGAATTCAAAACAAAAGAAATTTTCAGATCTCACTAAATTGATAATCATTGTGTCACATAGAAATAACTATTTTCGCAATTTGTTGATTTATAAATGAAATAAATCCTGATTTTAAAAATAATCGATTATCGTATTGTTTTGTTGAGTAGACACCAATTCTTAATGAACTACACGGCGTTGCCAAACTGAATATATTTTCCTGATATAATTATGATTAATCGAAAACTGTACTAGTAAACACACGAAGTCATGTAGAAGTAAAGGTAAATAAATGAAAGAATTATTTTTATTTAAATACGTACCCAACCTTCAGTATCATCTCTGGATTTTAATTCTTTGTTGCACAAATATAACTCGTAACATAATAACCCTCTGATTTTACATTTACCAATTCGTAATTTTTTTATTAATTCCAAGATATCTTGACAATACCGCTTTTTAAGATGTATCAAACGAGAAGGCAAGTCTACAATCAAACAAATCGTCTACAAATACATCCAAATTACTTATAAGGGATACAAAGAATAATTACTTTCCCATAAATATCCGCTTCTGTATCCCAAAATCCAAATAATCTTATATTTAAGTTCAACGGCCACTTGGTTCGTTTGCGGCATATATAACGGCAGCTTCTTATTTAAAAACGTATGCATACGATCGAAATCGTCGGCTTCGAAACCGTTTAAGACAGACCCGATCATGGTTAAAATTCTACCGACATTTTGTTTGGAATTGCAAATTTCGCATTGCCAACTAGACGTTTTTTGCGGTAACAAATTTCCCTTACATTTTTCGCAATAGATGGCGGTCATGTACGTACCGAATTCAGTCGGATCCATACATCTAAAACGTGTATAATACGTATATACAGGGTCGTTCGGATTTATTGTGATTTTTTTTTCGAAAAATTAAATACTCCAACGATCGATTTAGATATGTGAAAAGATTGATCTAAAACGTGTATAATACGTATATACAGGGTAGTTCAGATTTATTGTGATTTTTTTTTCGAAAAATTAAATACTCCAGCGATCGATTTAGATATATGAAAATATTGATCTAAAACGTGTATAATACGTATATACAGGGTAGTTCAGATTTATTGTGATTTTTTTTTTTCGAAAAATTAAATACTCCAGCGATCGATTTAGATATATGAAAAGATTGACTGAATAGTGTTCTTCATAACATACGGGGGGTGTTAGGAAGTTGAGAATTTTTACCTTTCGCATTTGCAGATGAAATGTTTCGAATTTTTCAAATGAAACTTTCTGGTTATTGTGCCCCATAAAAGTCTTGTATAAGCGTGAAAAATTTCTGAATTTTTCGGTATAAAAACCCCAGCCCTGACGATCATTTTATGTTTTTCGCCAAATACGTGAAAAGCGTTAGGGTAACAGCTGTGGTTTGCCAAACTTCCCAGAGGATATAAACCTGAAATAAACAAAAAAAAATTGTTATTTTGCACTTTATTTAAATCAACAAAATTCTACCTCTTACGCTGTTCATATTATCTTCGACGTCGGTCAAAACTTCGAATGCATTAGCGTCTAATACCGTACATACGAAATACATAAATTTTTTCTCTTCTTCTATTATATTTAATCCCAATTGTTCCGTCAATATATCCACTTCTTTTCCATGTTGATCGCCTCTGTGAGATTTTAAAATACTCACTACTTTCAAATCTTCTTCGTTCAAAATTAGAGACCTTAGAGGCGTTAAACATTTCGTAAGCTTTTCTTTGTCCCCCTCTTTAAAATCTTTATCGGTTTTCAACTTTCTAATTAAATTACATTCTTTAGAATGTATATCGGAATCGACGCAAGAATTACATATTGTCAAATGACAATTTTTATTACACGTAATTAAATTAATCTTCCTGTAATATGAAAAAAAAAAACAATAATTATATTTCAACAAATGACAATCGCTACATAACAACATGGAAATTCTAAAGTAAAACTAATAATCGATTTGGCAACATTGTAAATGTCAAACTCGTATTATTTACCTATAGCATATCGTACATTGTGTAGGAATATCTGGTACACATCGTGGCCCGAGTAGTACAGGTGAATCTATAAATATTATTTCTCCCGCTTGTATATCTCTTTCTGCGAATATACCGAATCCTCCAAGTGACGATTTTTTTATCATCCACAACCTATCTTCTATATAACAAGATTTTCTTTTAAGATATTCTTGAATAATTGTATTTAAATGTACTTCATTTCGGACGATACCCATTTGTAAAAAGTATACTACGATTAAATTATAAAACTTTTTCGTATCGAACATTCTTTTATATAAATTTATTTTCAAACGTACTAGTATTTATTTGAGAAGTATAAACATATTTAAAATATAGCTGTTAATCCAGACAAAAATAAATTAATCCTTAATAACAAACAAATGGATTGTTGAAGTTATACAGGGTATACTCTAGTTGATTTTTAGTAATTACGTTATGAATTGACGCCATATTGTTAACTTATTATGGATAGAACGTTAACGTCATATACAAATGTCAACGCCATGTTTGAAATTGAAATATATCCAAAGGAATGTAATAGAGTTCGTTGACTTGATACAATGTGTCTATACCATTTAACTCATATTGGTACAGATTGTAATGATGATAATACGTTGCTTTTTTACGCGGCGGAATATTCATTTAGTATATAGCATGTATGGGGTTATATATTATGGACTTTTCTCACCATTAAATATAGCGTCTGATTCTGATTCTAAATATATAATCTGAAATAATTCTTTCATATATAAATAGTATTTTAAAACATTTTTAAATAACCTGCAAATAAAAATGTTTATACTACACGTAAAAACTTAAAATACGAACGCGAACGAATCAACTCGAACGAGCATATTTTTCCAGCGTTGCCACATATATTTCGTAATCTACAAATACAAGTCAATAATCGGGATTAAGTGCTAATGTCTGCGTAGATATTTTAATCGAATAACTATTAAAAGCATTTTATTATTATTATTATCGATTATGTGTTCGTTGTAGAATAATAGTAATATTTTATAAAGAAACTGTATTATTATTCTGTGGTGTTATACTTTAAGAGTCAATTTTAGTTCCTGAAAAAAATCATCAAGTGGCAACACTGTATGTAACGGATCGGGTGTAACGTTCTCTATATAAGTGTTGAAAAAAAAATTCGAAGTTACGTCAATTTTGTTGTTATTGAAAGAATTATTAGTTATTATGGATAGAACGTTAACGTCATATACAAATGTCAACGCCATGTTTGAGATTGAAATATATCCAAAGGAATGTAATAGAGTTCGTTGACTTTATACAATGTGTCTATACCATTTAACTCATGTTGTTACAGATTGTAATGATACGTTGCTTTTTTAAGCGGCGGAATATTCATTTAGTATATAGCATGTATGGGGTTATATATTATGGACTTTTCTCACCATTAAATATAGCGTCTGATTCATTACGTCACTATATATATTTCGATAAGAAAGTTACGTTATTTCGTAGATAAAAATAATCTATTATAATTAATAGTTTTATGTATTTAGTGGTTTACTAAATTAATTTGTGACTTACCTCTTTATCTTAACCGCACTTTTCACTTGATCCAATCGTCGACAAAAAAAGATCGTTAATTGTTTTAAAGTGGTATGTTAATTATTTAGTATTGTTAATTACACGGCCCCGTCAAGTCTTTTCTATTTTTAACAGACGTGACAACGAAAAAAAAAACAGTTTAGCAACGTGAGTTATTGGATGCAATTAAGCGTAAAGTCGAAAATTGAATAATATTAAATTTACTACTGATGATTGATGAAGTGTTGGAAATCGTTTGTAAAAAATAAAAGTGAGTTAAACAGATACGGATTTTTCGTATAAATTTGATAAAAAATTGTCGTTACTTTTTTTATTCATTATAATTACGATTCGATATTTGATTTGACGTAAATGAACATGACGTCATCGCGTCTATGATCAGGATAGGACTAGGGAAAAGGAAGAATTTAACGTTCAGAAAAAAAGAAAACCATTGAAGTGGAAATTTTCCTTGCAATATATTGGTCAAGAATCAAATCAACTCTAGCACAATTAACGTCACGTGACCTATTGTTATGGGAGTGTAGTTACTACTGAGTTTTGAGATATGGCAACACTGATGTGAATATGTCAAATCTGACATTGACATAATGAAGTTTTACATTTTTTAGCGGTAAACGTACTCAGAAAATACTGTTATACGAGTGCTATTACAATTGTTTACAAATACTTGAAACATTAATCAATTAATAATAACAAATAGTTCAGTTCTAATTATTAGATTAGAGGAAGGGGAGAAATTATCATGTAGCATCATTTTGTATATATATAATGATTCTATTGGGAAATTGCGGTGTTGCTAAACCTAATTTTTCAGGTTTTTCAAGTTTTTTTCATAATTAAACATTTTTTTTTTCAGTTTTTCTCGTTTATGTTGATATCGAGGACGTTCAACTTGTCACAAAAAAAAATATTATATTACGATGTTGATTGAAAATACGTTTATTTTCGTTAATAATATTTTCGAATGAATCCGGTCCTGTTTTCTATAGGTATAAGTAAACCGGTTTTATTTTTTCGTTAAACGTGTTTCATAAAATATATTTTTAGATTACAACAAACTATATTTACCTTTCTGGACTAAATATAAATACCGAATTGGAATAAGTAGGTAGTGAAAAAAAAAAAAAAGACGGTAGTATTAAAAAAACAAAAGAAATTTATTCGGATCAATAAAAAAGTTTCAACATACAATAGATTTTGTAATATTTCATGAAATTTAAGCTTTTTATATTTATCAAAAATATACATTTAACGGTTCATAAAAAATTAAAAAAAAAAATCAAAAAAAGTAAACGAAAAAAGATCCAAACGTTTATATAATAAGAAAAAGTCTACAATTTAGTGGGGTAATTTATGAATTCTTGCATAACTTATTATTAAATGGTCGTAGAAAAAATATAGTATATTACTCGATACATAATTACAAAAAATAAAATTATATGATGATGAAATCATTTTTTGCAGTGTAGGTGAAATGTAAAATAAATTACAGACTCCTTCTTAGCACGATTTTCTTTCTATTCTAATAATCGTGGGGTTTTTTCTCATTATTATTGACGGTTTAAACGAAACAGGTATTAGGAAACGACGTTCTAATTTATTCGAGTGATCTATATATGCCTTTTTACTGAAAAAAAGTGTCACAATATATCTAAAAGGTTTTCGAAAACCTACAGTTCATTATTTTTAAGTAGCAGAGCTGAGACACAAAAAACAGTAACATTTTTCTAATATCATTACAGCCACAGTCTATGGTTAAATCCACAAACAAAAATTACTGATTTAAACTGTCGTAAAACGTTTATAAAAATTACCGAATTAAATTTCTAATATAAGATTCGACGATTCTAAATATATAATCTGAAATAATTCTTTCACATATAAATAGTATTTTAAAACATTTTTAAATAACCTGCAAATAAAAATGTTTATACTACACGTAAAAACTTAAAATACGAACGCGAACGAGTCAACTCGAACGAGCATATTATTCCAGCGTTGCCACATATATTTCGTAATCTACAAATACAAGTCGATAATCGGGATTAAGTGCTGATGTCTGCGTAGATATTTTAATCGAATAACTATTAAAAGCATTTTATTATTATTATTATCGATCATGTGTTCGCTGTAGAATAATAATAATATTTTATAAAGAAACTGTATTATTATTCTGCGGTGTTATACTTTACGAGTAAATTTTAGTTCCTGAAAAAAATCATCAAGTGGCAACAATGTACGTAACGGATCGGAAGGAGGTTTCGTGTAACGGCGCTTGCGTTCTCTATATAAGTGTTAAAAAAAAATTCGAAGTTACGTCAGTTTTGTTGTTATTGAAAGAATTATTAGTTACAACGCAGTAATACTAGAGTGGTTTGGATCTAGTCTTACGAATAAGGTAATTTAATGAAATAAAAGGAAAAAATAAATACGATAACAACATTTCTACTGAACTTTTGATAAAACTATATAACTTAATAACAACATAGTGCCGGCTGAAAGAAGAGCTGCTACCGGAACCGTTACCACCCATGCAGAAATTATATTTCTGTAACAATAAGACGCATTTAATTGATTCGATACCCGTTGTTTGGAGTTTTTTTTTATCTATTTACCTAAATAGACTCCAATCAACTCCCCTTTTCGACGAACTAAAATATCCGACAAAAACAACAGACCCAACTTTGCAATGCGTAGTAGAAATAGGTATGCCGATCTTACTAGCTAACAATACTGTGAACGCCGAACCGACTTCTATGGTAAATCCACTAAAAACATTTAAAAAATATTCACGAAGTTGCCTAACAGAATATATATTACGAGCAACGTTGCCGTATATCTTCTAGAAATAAATAATTGACGATTTGTTCCGATTGGAGAGATAGAAAGTGTAGTTATAGAACATGGACAGGGCCGGATTAAGATTTATAAGGCCCAGGGATAAAATAATTCCCTTAAGGGATTTCGGAAAGCTGGAAAAAGAATTTTTAGTAAAATAAATTATTCCAAATGATTGGGCCTGGGGTTATAACCCCCCCAAGCCATTAGTTTAATCCGGCCCTAGCCAGGGTGGATAATTTAAAAAAAAAATAATAGTAAGATTAAACTCATTGGAATAGGAGGAGAATATAATTAAAATAGAAGGAAAAGTAATTAAAGGGCGATTTGAGATCGGGACGTGGAGGAGGGTGAGTTTTTAAGGGTAAAAAACGGTTTATCTCGATTTCCGGCAAAACTACAAGTTATATGGAAAAAAATTAAATAGAAAAGTTGCAGGTTATAAAAAGATGTACAAATTTTGTATTTGTACTTTTTTCACATAACCTCAAAATTTATGTGGAATTTTAAAAAAATTTTTATTTTTATCTTTTGTTTCACCATGGTAGTGGTAATATTTATTTAAACCATCAGAAAGTAGAGATTTACAAAAAAACTCAAAAACTATTCCAAAAAAGCTGGAATTTTCTTTTTAAAATTAGGGTGCGTTTTCGATATTAAGTCAAAATAAGGGTGAACAGATACATTTCAAATAAACTATCAACCTTTCGTCAAATTTCGTGAAAAAATATTTTTTTTTTTGAGTAAGAAAAGTAGGAAACCAAAAAGTTGGTTTTTTAAAAATTTCACATGAATTTTGAGGTTATGCGAAAAAAGTGTGAATACAAAAGTTGTAGATCTTTTTATAACCTAAAACTTTTCTATTTGATTTTTTTCCATATAACCTGTAGTTTAACCATAAATCGAGATAAACAATTTTTTTACCCTTAAAAACTCACCCCTTACCCCTTCCCGACCTCAAATCGTCCGTAAACTTCTAAAATCTCCTACCCTGGTCTATTATTTATAATAATAACTGCGAAACACGTACAAATCCATCATTATAAGAAATTATTAATAAATTTCACTTTTTAACAAACTATTTTATAAATTTGGCAACATGGTTTCGTTATGACAAGTAGATACTTACGTCGATGGTGTGATTGTAGTCAAATCCTCTCCTATTGTTTCAATAACTCTCCTTCCCCACAACCAAAGACCCACAGAAATACCAAAACCACCATACAAAAGTATGAATAAGGGAGTTTCTGCTTTTTGTTGAACACTGCCTTCTGAATAGATTAACCATAGAGTTATTAACGGTCCGATAGCGTTACTTAAAATAACAAACGAAGTAGATTTACAATTATCATCGAATTGAATGATTATTACCTCACATCGTTACCCCCGTGCGCAAAACTACCGAACGTAGCTGTTAGGGCTTGTAAAAAACTAAACAATTTCGATACACTTTTATTTTCAACAAATAAATCGCCGTTTTTTTCAATATCACGAACTGGTATCGCTAAAAATTCGAAAAATAAAATTGTATCTTTGTTAAATTTAATATTTATCGTACCTTGATCACAGTGACCAGCGGAATTCCTATTTATAATCAACGGAACGCCGCTTGAGCTTGGAGATAAAGCGGGATTGACACTTGTCGTACTCTCTACTAGTTTAAGTTCCGTGGGTCTAACGTATTTGTGAACGTCAGTATCTTTCGTACCTGCTGTAAAAACCGGCTTATCGCTGGTTTGAACTGGAAATATATATTTAGCCGCCGTTATGCGGTTTTGATCGAGAGCTTGTAGTTCTGTATTTTCGGATATGACGGTTAATTGACGATCGAAGCAGGCGGAATTGCGATTCGGTTTACGATTCGGACTTCCTTCGGGCGAAGTATCTAACAAATAGAATTAATTCGTTAAGGGGGTTACACACTTTAAATAATTTATTAAATTCTCCATGCTTACCCGAACTTTCTCCTATATTAAAATTAACTGCAGCTTTCTTATCTTCGATTTCCTTTTTTTTAATGATCCTTCGTTGCCAGGGTACTACGAACAACCATATAACTACCATGAAGAAAAGAGATATACTGACGCTTATGGTAGTAGCCATCCATAACGGGATGTTATCCATATGGAGTAGCTTAGGACCATCATGGATAATGGAAAAAAGATTTATGAGTATCGTGAAACTGTAAAATAGCGGTAATGACATTAGACCGGCTTCTAACGGATCCGGGCGGGATAATATGAATCTTTTTATTACCCACAACAAACAACAGGATGTAATACCGCTAAAAACTGGAGAGATAAACCAAGAACCAACTGAAAAATAAATTGTATTAATATATATATGTAAATTTTAAATGAAACGTGTATTTATTTTTGTTACATACCAATTTTTCCTAAAGTTTTCCATTGAACACCTTGGGTACCCCTTAAAATTACGCTATAGCCGACTGTAGCTCCTACAATACTGTGAGTTCCGGAAATGGGAAGCTTGAAAAATGTAGCGACTATCAACCAGATTGCGCTAGCAGTTAGGGCGCTTATCGAGCCCAACATCAGTTCTTTTTCAGCATCTTTGTACATATTCACGTCCAAAATACCTTTGCGCATCGTATCCGATACTTTATAACCTATAACATTTTAAAAAGTATTCCAAAATTAATAAACGATGATCTGGAAAACAAATTTGATATTAAATGAGTGGTCCCATAAGTACTGGATGACTTAAAGATTCAAATAGTTTGCATATGGTATTGATTTGAAGACATCATGTTGTTTAGTGATTGTTTACAGAAATCAATAGCGAAATTTTTCACTAAATATAAAACAGTAAAAGATATACCAAGACAAGCATCCTAGAAATCCATCAAATCAGGCGAAAACTCCGTAATTAGTGAAGAAAATCCACAAAGCGGTCTTAGATTATTGTCGACTGAAAATGCACGTTTTAAACGAAAAAATTTTGGATTTTGATCCGAGAAATCGGTGTGCTACTTTTGCATGGGTTTGAGTCACTTGTCGAAGTATTCTTTCTTCCGAAACGCGTGATTTTCAACCGCTTCTTCAAGTGTGCCAAACAAGGACTGTACGGAAGATCACTCTTAACAAATGCCATTTTTTTCGAAGGACTTCGTGTGCGAACAACTTTCGTTGGATACAACGCGAACAAATCTTTTTTACAGCAAAATGTTTATGCAAAATTATCTAAAACTATTTATAAACAACACGTTTTGAGTACGTTCACCATTAAAAATGTCAATGTCAGATTTGACAGATTCACATCATCGTTGCCATATCTCAAAACTTAAGTAGCAACCTCTCGTACTGCGTTTGTTAGATTATACCAGAGAAAAAAAATTAGTGAAAACCATTTTGTCTTCAATTTATTGTAACGTTTCAGTTAAAGTTATTTCATAAAGATAACGCACCAGCTCATAAAACAGTTATTGTAATGGACAAAATTAATGAATCAAAATTTGATATTGCCAAAGCTAATTCCCTCGGATTATTATCTGTTTTCAAACTTGAAAAATGGACTGAGGTACTTGTAGGACCACCCTCGTACTAAGTGATGTTTACCGATTAATATAGCTCCCGAAATTTCGAAAATTGTAGCCAAACAACAAGCTTGAAATATTGTCAATACTTTCGATCCTACACTCGTTCCGAACGAATTTGCTACGTCGTTTGCCCCTATACCGAAAGCTGGAAAAAAAAACCCAGTGAATTTCGGAACGAACATGAAAATTTTTCAAAACTCACCCAAAACAAACGCTATGAGAAAACCTAAAACAACAAGCCATATGTCATCTGAATTATATGGTTCCAACATAATTTGTATCTAGTGTTGAAAAAAATGCAAAATAAAATGTTTTGGAAGAGTGTATTAAAGAACAGCCATTTTGAAGAAAAGGAGTTTTGTGTTTGTTTAGGTATCTGAAACAGAAAATTATCGTTATTTCTAATCATTTAAATTTAATTAATTCAATGTAT
The DNA here is from genome assembly GCA_026230145.1 of Diorhabda elongata. Lineage (NCBI taxonomy): Eukaryota > Metazoa > Arthropoda > Insecta > Coleoptera > Chrysomelidae > Diorhabda > Diorhabda elongata. The sequence goes on along the minus strand of CM047928.1, from coordinate 41,406,991 downwards.
CGAATGGGTTATCTTTAAAACGTACGAAAACAAAATTAACTGTGTTTCCCCGTATCTAGGATAAAGTTACATTCGGCAACAATGCCAAATATTTTTGATGACGTTCGATATTATCTAATTTGTTATTTTACTGTGAGTAATCTCATAAAATATTTTTGGATGTAGAAAAAACTGCATTTAGCATGTTACTAGTTTCTCCAAACTTTAAAAAAATACTACATTCATTTCATTCATCCGGAGTTTCTACGTACAACTCAATAGATTTCAGCAATTCTGCGTTGAAAACTACACTTGGCAACCCCGCGACATAATTTTCTGTAATTAAGTCATGGAATTTGGTTTGTGATAACAGGGCATATATTCCGATTTAGTAACTTATTAAATTTCCCTAGATTCGGCGAAAAACTTATAACTTATAACACAGCAACAGTCATATGTTGCATTATCTACATTTGAATAAAGCTCCGTTTGGCAATAACGCAACCAATTTTGTTTTTGATTTTAATGAATGAAACCCGTTGAGGTTATTTGAGATACCTCCCATTGGTTACCACAATAAAATGATGTTTCTTTAAGAAAAAGCCCAAATATCTAACTTTCTATATCGTCAATCTGTTACTGTCAATCTACAAACTGAAAATAATCCAAAATCTACAATTTCAACCCTCATTACTTATTTTAAATTATTCTACTCGATTTTTTTTTTTTTTAATTTGAAACAATAATTAGGAGAAATTGATTTTATTTTGTAAATTACGAAATTGTCCTAATAATAAGCGTCTGGTAGAGACAATCTTAAAATGTTCAAGCTCCAAATTCAAATCGTATTTAATTTAATAAACGATATTTTAGCAAACAAATTTCCAAAAAATTGTGAATTTATGTTACAATATTCCTATCGATCTGTACCGGGTGATAACCCACGTGGAAAAAATCTACTCGTCTAAACAAAGATTCCAGCAAGCAATCTACTTCATGCACCTATAACTATTTTCTACAAATTTGTGCTATACAAAACGTCACATCTAATTGATATATTTACATTTTGGACGTTGGATTTTCCAGATTATTTCATAACGCCATGTTACAGAAAGTGCGGTTCACAAACTAATGTCCCGTGCGCAGAATCGTATCTTTTCAGCCGGTCGGGATCACGAAAAGGATTACATTGAGGAAGGAAAAAGGACGGAAGGGGGGACAATAAATGGAAAATTCTATACCTGTTGGTTGAGAAGAGGGAATATAACCGATTTTTTTAGCCAAAGGCGTACATTAAACAAGTTAGTTCGAAAAATATTGAAAGTTTATAGATAAAATAATTTAATGCTACGCAAATATTTTTTGCGTGTAAAAATAAAACAATCGTATACGCTAGGTATGCATTAAATTATGTTTTATGAGATTGGCCTACAATCAACCCTCGTGTTCGTATGGAAACCGCGATCTGAAGTATATTTCATATCCCTTGAAATCTGCACGTCACTGATCAATAACCATATAATTTTTTTTTCCACAGGAATAATTCACGAAATAATGAATATTATTTATCAATGAAAATAAGTCTTCTACTGTTAATAAATATCTTTTTTTTTTGTATTACATCTCAATTTATTTATGATTTCCGTTTCTAATGATTTAATATATAAAAAAAGCAGATATGAAAGCCTAGATTTTCATTAAAAAAAAAATAAATAATGGCACCCATACTACAGATAAGTTTGACAGTTGACAGCGAAATTTTCCAACTAATCCTGAAATTTACTAACCTCATAGCTTATCCTCAAATCGTGTTTATTCGTATTATAATAATAATACAATAATAATTTCGCATGCTCTGATTTTTTTGTGTTATAAATGATTTTTCTATAAAAATCTTTATAATATTTTGTAAATATGTTTGCAGCAAGTGCCGTAAGAAACTTTAATACCATAACTTATAGTGACAATGTCTAAAATAAAACGAAAAATAACAGTTAATTTAAGCACTAAAGGTAAAGGGAACATTCCCAAAACTCGTCCTAGTGTTTTCGAAAGACTCGGTACCAAAGCCACGAATACAGGTAAGATTTCAGATTTCTATATGATATTATCGGTATAAATTTCAAATATTTAATGTTGAAATAACAAATTTTGTTCGTTTTCGATATATAACTATTGCTTTAGAATTGTGAATAAAGTTACAAATTTTCATTTAATAATAGTTATTTTGCATTTGTATCGACGATATATTTATTGATAGGGAAAGAATATTGTCACCATTGGGCTCAAAGTGGTTCATGTCCTTATGGCAAAGGTTGTAAATATTCAAGTACTCATACCCTTATAAGCCCTTCTAAACAAAGGGCCGCTAAAACCCAAAGGCGTCATATAAAAGATGGTCATAAGAGAGTACAACAAGAAGAATGGGATCAGTGGGATCCTGAGGAATTGGAAGATGCAGATCCTGACGATTTAGAGAGAAAGAGACAAGAATTACAGAGAGAACTCGAACTACAAATGAAAATGGAAAGTAAAGCCAAGAAAAAAGATAAAAAGGTAAAATTGTTTTAAATGTATTCTAGGTATTTAAAGTGTTTAGAATTTTTTAGAAAGAAAGTAGTCAAAGTAGCGAGACTTCTAGTTCTACCACAGATTCTACTACTTCAAGCGATGATTCTAGTTCGTCTAGTACAAGTTCTGCAGATGCGAAGAAAAGAAAATTGAAGAAAACCAAAACTAAGAGGTCCAGTTCTACTTCGTCTGAAGAACGGGGAAGGATTAAACACAAATCTAAGACTAAGAGATCTTCAAAATCATTAATAAGGGAAAAGGGAAAAAAAGGTAATGAAAATTTATTTATTTAATGTAGGTATTAAAAGGTGCTGTGCAAGTGAAATATTTATTGCATTGAGTGATTAATAGAATTATGTATTTTCAGTAAGTAGCAAAGCGGTCAAAACCAAATCCGTCTCGCCGACGAGACAAAGAAAAAAATCCGAAACACCCCCGATAAAATCTAAAGCGTCGGTTACAAAAAAATTGAGTTCCGAAAAATCTCCACGACCCCAAAGTCGATCGAGCAACAAAGAAAAACACCGCACGCCTTCACCTAAACCGAAAGACAAAGAACGCGAAAAAGAACGTGAAAGAGAAAGAGAACGCGAACGGGAAAAAGAAAGAGAAAAAGAACGCGAACGAGAAAAGGAAAAAGAGAGAGAAAGAGAAAAGGAAAAGGAACGAGAGCGCGCCAAAGAACGAGCAAAGGAAAGAGAACGAGAAAAAGAGAAGGAACATAAAAAGAAGGAATCGAATAGATCGCCGAAAAGGGATAATAGATCCGGAAAGGACGTACGTAATAAGAGAGATACACCAGATCCGGTACATACCAAGGAAAGGAAACCATCACCGGGTAGAGGAAAAGGAAATATCAGAAAGGATCACAAGAGTCCTCTTAAGGATGATAGAAGAAGCGATAGGAGAGATGATAGAGATAGGTAAAACAGAGACAAAATTATTATCTTACAAACTCTTATTATTATTATTAATTTTTTTAATTGTAGATCTAGAGGTAAAGACGCTCGATTATCAGATAGAAGCTTGACTCGTAAAGACATCAAACACGATTCTAGAGATAGGGATAGAGAGCGCGACAGAGAAAAAGAAAGACGTTTAGCGAGAGAAAGAGAAGAAGCCAGAGAAAAAGAACGAGAAGAAGCGTTGGCTAGATGTCAAGAGAGACAGAGAGAACGTGAACGTTTAAAAAAGGAGGAGGAACAAAGAAGGAGAGATAGGACGAGAAGAGAAGATAGGGGATTGGATAAACCGTCAGGTATATAATTTTATTTATTCGTTATTGTTAAAATAAATAGATAAATGAATTTTTGTCAGGCGATCGTGTCGAACGTCTCCTTCCTCCTTTGGAAGAACGCGTACCGCCATCTCGAAAAGGCCATTCGAGCGAAAGGGGGGATCGAGATAGAGGTAGGGGGGATGGTCGCGGACGTGATCGTACCCCAGATCGATCGTTAACGCGCAAATCTCCCGATAGACGCGGAGGAAACGATATGAACAAAGATCGATCGTACGATAGAGGCCACGAAAGGGATTACGTTTCGGTGCACAGAGACAAAGATTACGACAGTCCTTACGATCGAGGTCGTCAACACGACGATAGACGATACCTCGACGTAGACGTAGATCATTACGACGACAGAATGTACGGAAACAGTTTGGAAGATAGAAGAAGCCGGAGAGATATGTGGGACGATATGGCGGACGTCGAAATGGATCATAGATTGAGATACGGAGGACAGAGAGACGATTTGAAATCGAACAGAGCCGGTGATTGGATCGATCATCAACATTCTGATTATCCAGAACACGATTGGGATAGAAATAATCGACGAGCTTTGAACCCCGATTGGGATACCAGAGATAATTGGGATAGTCACAAACAGGTCGCCGCCGGTGGATGTCTGGAAGAAGAATGGAGGCATTATAATAGATCCATGGAAGCTTGGAATAATGAAGATAGGCGCAGATGGCAGCAGCAGGATTGGAGGGAACGCTCTAGACCCAGAAGTGCCGCGTCGCATCATCACGTAGAAACTATGAGCGGTAAATAATATATTTCAATGTTTATAGTTTTCCTCACTTTTTTTTTTTTAATTTATAGTTCCACCATCCGAAGATTCTAATTTAGAATCGAACCGTAAAAAGGAAGTATCGGTCGTAGTGGCGCAATCCACGGAAGAATCGTCGCAAGTTAAATTGGATATTGTCGCCGGCGAAGAAGATGCCAATAGATCGACACCCGCGTCTCAAAAACGTCCAATAGATGAATCTTTAGATAGTCCCGGAAGTTCGAAAAAACTTTGCGTCAAATCTGATATAATGCAACCAGCTTTGGAAGACGATCTCAGCGAAATAAGCGACGACGCTGACGATATTTTGAATAGAGACGAAGTAAATTTTTTATTACCGAATATTTTGATAACCCCAATAATCCCTCTTTTACATTTAGGACATACCCGAAACTAATATAGAAGAATCTACTGAAACGCAAGGAACGTCCGAACCTAGCGGTCCGAATGCAGCTACAACGACGGAACAAACTTCCGTAGCTTCACAAAAATCGTCACAAACTCCTCCGGGCGAACAATCTCGTCCGCAATCACCTGCAACCGCCGCAGCTACTAATAATAAAGGAGGATCGATCGACGATGATCACATGGAATTAGATTTCGAAGAAATATCAGAAGATGAATTGGAAGAAGAATCGAAGATGAAAGGTTTAGTCGATGCTTTGGGCGTCGATTGGTCTAGTTTGGTAGCCGAATCGAAACCTAGAACTAAACCGAGTAGTAGCGCCAAAATTAAATGGGAAGCTCATAACGTTTTAGTCAACTTGGGGGTTTCCGTACAGTTGGCAGGTAATCAATAAAATTTCTTTAATCCGTCGGTGATATTTAACAATGAAACGCTCACAATTACATAGTCTGAAGCGCGTTTCTTTAACTAAGTTATCGTCTTCAGAGACTGAATGTAAAACCGCAAGATCGGCACGCCGGTAAATAATAAACTTACATCAAAGGAAATTAAAAATTCCCCATAATCAATATCATTTTGATAAAACAATTTTTTAGGCGAAGATTTAGTAAAGTTGATCCTGAAAGAACACGCCGACGCAAAAATGGCTCATCAAAATAAAGAAGTCGTAAAATCGGAGATGGTAGATGTTAAGGTAAAAATAGAACCCGATGAATCGATTACGAACGGCGTAGAGGCGAATGTTAAGATTGAAAATCCGGAAGTGAAAATTGAGCCTACAAATATGGAGGATATTAACGTCCCCGAATCTCTGGCGGCCATTCAAGTAGCCGATAGGTTGGTTGAAATTGCACAATATTTTTATTCGTTTTATTAATTGTGAGATGTACAAGTATAATTTGAAAACAAAAATGGACAAGTCTCGTTCGAATTTAGTTTATTTTTTATAATGATTCGCATTATAAACTTTTTATTTTAGATTATTTCGAAAACCTAATCTTTTCAATATGTTGTCAAGTACCATCGCAGAGTCTTCTCAATAATCGACTGTCAACCAGAGAAGGCGCGGTTTTCCTCTCAGTCGCCGTCCCCCAGGAACTGTATCGATCAGAAGGTATACTAGCCACCTCAGACGCGCCCCTCGGTTGTACGCCACCAAATCTGGTTCGTCGTTCATCTGTCTCAGCTTAGTATTCCCCCGCGCAAACATCTTCAGCAGGATCTTATGTTCCCAGCAGTTCAAAATCCGCTCACTTAACGTCGTCATAGTTCACGTCCCGTATCCGTAAGTGACTACGGGACGGATTATCGTCTTGTAGTAAGCTTTGACCTTGAGCGCTATTTGGACTTCCCAGCAACTCTTGTTGTCACGTCATTATCCTCAGTTATCAAAGTCCCTAGATATTTGAATTTGTGGCACACTGGGAAACGATGGTCCCCGATTTGGAAGGTCGGGGTTCTCATCGAGATTCTCATCTAATTGATTTTCCGTTTATTTATTGCTTCAGCTAGTTGAAAGAGCCGAAATAGTTCGTGCCGTGATGTCGACATCATCCTCATAGGCGACGTGCACGTATCCAATTTGTATCCGATTTATTATTGAAACGACATTGTTATTTTTTATTTTAGGGAAAGATCGGCGATCCGGAAGAGTCTCTTTACTAATGTCGGACCTCATAGGAGAGCGTTAGCAGCTAGAAGGGATTTAACAATCAGGAGACATTTGTGTAATTTACCGATCACCGATAAGCACGTAGAAGTACCTAAAAGATACGATCCAGATTTATTTCAATTGGCTTCGCAATTATTAGAAAGAAGTTTGTAATTTATATTAAAATAATAAACCGATGTAACATTTATTTAAACCTGAAATTTGTATTTAAAATATAGAACACTCCAGGATAGTTGTTAACTGCATAATCATATAGGAAGATATCGAGTTATAAGGAAAAAGAGAAGCCTCGTTGTAATGATATTCAAGTCACTTTGGTTTGGGGGGTAATTGGCGACAAAATAAAATGTAAACAACAAATTTAATTAAAAAAAATTTATTACAGAAAATAAAGAGTACGATAAAATTTTCTTTGTTTACAAAAATGTGATTATAATTCAAAAGTACCTACATCAATTTTATTTTAAACATGCAAATAAATTCGATACCAATAAAACATAATATCTAATATACAAGGTAATTCCAAAAATAAAATGTTGTTATGTAACAATTAACGACATCACCCTGTACATATAAATGACGTTTTTATTTATTCAATATTGTGAAGTTACCCCGTAGTATTTAAATTATTGAAACGTAATATAAATAAATGCTCCTTATGCGTTACAACATTTACAAACATCAAAAATAATTTTGTTGCATAAAGATAACGAACAAAAAATTTGTATAAAGTTTCTTTGGCGTAATCCCAACTAATTTACTTACGTGCAAGGAATACAAATATATAAAAAGTTGTTTTAAATATGGATGGAAATTTTAAAGGTTTCGTAGTAAAAAAACTATACTCGTCTTTCTGGGATGGAAAAGACATCTAATACCCTGACAGAATTATGGCACCCCATAGATCTATACACACTATATATGTCTTAATTCCGATTACAAAATTATGACAGACACTGTGCATTATTATTAGCAAAATATAGGAAAGTTTACATTATAGAGTATATCAACATCATTTACAACTAATAAAACACTTCTTTATTGAAGAAATAGTTTTCATAAACAAATTTTTGATACACCCTATATAGCAAAAAAAAAATGATATGTTTTGAAATTTTAAAACCTAACCGACTTTATAAACTCCGTTATAAAGCGATGTTTATCTGTTTGGATTGAGCTTTTTTCAATTGCCACCTTTGAATTGGAGGAATCGTAAATAGAATTAATCCACTTATTCCAATTGCCACACCTGCAAGTACAAATCCGGGATTGTAAGAAGCCGTCAAGTCAAAAAGGCTTCCTGAAATTAAAAAAAAAATATATATATATATATATATATATATATATATATATATATATATATTTATATATATATAGATCTTTTCGTCATAATTTTTCAAATTTTTACTGATAAAAATAGTATAGCTGAAAACGTCGTTTAGATAACATTATTTAAATATTTGAAAGTAGATAATGTTTGACGTACAATTACCATACGAAATAAGTTCCGACATACTATTTCGTTAATAATCGATTACGATAATCGATAAATAAATTAAGCTGATTATTTGATTATTTTCAGTATATATTAATATTACAAGTGCAATTAGGTTTAATTGAATTTAAATTACGTAATAATAGTCATTATTACATTTTTAAAAATAATATGAATCGAATATAATATCGATTCGTCGACAAATCAGCGCCACGGATTCATTCGAATATGTCATTCGTCCCTCCAAGTAAAGCTAACCTAATTTTCATCGAGAACGCCAAGCAAATACGCATTATACAGTGTTTTTATTCTAAATTCGTGTGCAATCGATGTAAGAAATTGAAATATATAATTTTATTTCTGATACATGTTGAGCTGAAGTATTTTCGATTAGTAAAATAAACTCATCCGTTTTATCGTATCTTCTCATGAGTAAGTCTTTTTGACTAGAAAATTATTCAACTTTTTCGATAAGAAAACTATCGCTGATGCCGTATATGTCTGATCCTACAATTATCGCGAGGGTACAAAAGTACCTAGAACGAAACACTGATAAAACTTACGTTGATATAAACGAAATAGCTGACGAACTGCAATCTCAATATAGAGAATACGCAAAACGAAAGCGAAGCGCTTTCAGAGCCTCAGTTAAAAAAGCTTATACTATTGTTTTAGCTCGTTACGGACTCGATTCGGATAATACACCCGGAAACAGTGACGAGAGTAGCATCGATTTAAACGACTATACTCCCGAAAACGATTCCATGAACAATCAATTGGTAAGTAGGTAAAAATCGAATTTGTATTAAATAATTTTTAATAATAGCAATTTAATGGTTAAGAATTTTCTTCTTATTAGGTCGATCTCTACAAAAAACCCGCACCAATTAAAAATATGGATGAAAATGAACTTATAGATATAAGTAGTGATGATGAAACAGAGGCACCTCCGTCATCCGTACCAACTCACATAAGCAAAGACGTTAGAGTACATTCTATAAATGTAGATAAAAATGGTATACAACCGATACATGAAAATGAGAAAAATAAGAAACGCAAAAACAGTTACGCCACCATAACAAACGTAATTGGTCAACAACAGAATAAGAAAAGGAAGTACGTATCTTCTGCTAACGAACTTAGAGATGGAGAGATAAATTTTTCCCATGTCGGAGGTTTGGAAAAGACACTCGAAGAAGTAGCAAAATTATTACTGCACATTAACCATCCAGAAATATATAGAACTATAGGAATAACACCTCCAAGGGGTTTTCTGTTACACGGACCTCCTGGTTGTGGTAAAACTTTATTAGCTCATGCTATAGCTGGGGAATTAAACATACAGTTGTTCAAGGTAACTGCTCCGGAGTTAGTTGCTGGAGTTTCGGGTAAGAATTACGTATTTAATTTTATATATAGTTAATTTTTCGTTTTGGCAGGTGAAAGTGAACAAAGAATCAGGAATCTATTTCAAAGGGCTTTTATAAATTCTCCGTGCATATTATTTATAGACGAAATAGATGCCATTACACAAAGTAGACAAAATGCGCAAAAAGATATGGAAAAAAGAATGGTGGCACAACTATTAAGTTGCCTGGATGGTAAGTATACAGTTAAACTATCCAAATTGTTATTAAAACGTTATTTTCAGAATTGAATAAATCAGAACAAGGCAGCAGAGTTCTTGTAATAGGAGCTACAAATAGACCTGAATCGATCGATCCAGCATTAAGGAGATCTGGTCGTTTCGATAGAGAAATTTGCTTGGGAATTCCAAATAAAGAAAGCCGCATCTCGATATTGAAAATTGTTACTAGAAAGTTGAAACTCGAATCAAACTTCGATTTTGAACTTCTCTCTTCATTAACACCCGGATATGTTGGAGCTGATTTATTGGCATTAACAAGGGAAGCGGCTATGGTTGCAGTTGATAGGATGATAAGAGAAATGAAAGAAATCGAGAAAAAGGTCCAAAGGTAAATCCCTTATAGAAATAATTATTCATAAATTTCATTTGTAGATAGAGGAAGAAGAAGAAAACGAACCCGTTATAGTGAAAGCTGGGAAAACCGTAGAAAAAGATCCAACCGTAGTTACAGCTACATCTCCTCCTCCTATTTCGAATGTAGAAAATGAAGAAAAAGAGGATCCGGATATAATAGTCGATGACACTCCGGAAAAACCATCGGCATCAGCACCTACCGCCCCTTCAGATAATCTGTCAGAACCAATAATTCTCATAGATGACGAAAATCAAACTAAACCCACGACAACAAAGAAATTAGGAATAACTCAAAATATAAGCGCTCTGGATGAAATATTATTCTGGTTACATGATCAGTTACCTCTATCGGACGAAGAATTGGAATCACTTAGAGTCACCATACAAGACTTTAAAGCCGCCTTAAAATCAGTCCAACCTTCGGCAAAGAGGGAAGGATTTGTTACTGTACCGGACACAACTTGGGATGACGTCGGATCGCTAAACACCATCAGAGAAGAATTGCAATTATCGATAGTGGTAAGTCGAATCAAACTTTATAGATAAAGGAAAGGAATAAATAATTTGAGTAAATTTTTCCGTAGGCTCCTGTACGTCATTCGAAACAGTTCGAATCGTTGGGTATAACAGTTCCGGCGGGCGTATTATTATTCGGTCCACCGGGATGTGGTAAGACTCTTTTGGCTAAAGCGATAGCCAACGAAGCAGCCATAAATTTCATAAGCGTCAAAGGACCCGAATTACTCAACATGTACGTTGGTGAAAGCGAAAGAGCGGTAAGAGTCTGTTTCGAAAGAGCGAGAAACAGCGCGCCGTGCGTCATATTTTTCGACGAATTAGACGCTTTATGTCCGAAAAGAAGCCATTCGGACAACAGCGGTACATCGAGAGTGGTAAATCAACTGCTAACGGAAATGGACGGTATATCGGGAAGGAAAGGAGTGTTCCTATTGGCGGCGACAAATCGAGTAGATATAATAGATCCGGCCGTATTAAGACCGGGTAGATTAGATAAAGTTCTGTACGTTGGGCTACCGAACGCGGCGGATAGAGCGGATATTTTGAAAGCGATTACGAAAAATGGTAGAGTAACAAAACAAAATAATCGTTATATTCGATTTGATATAATTCGATTTTCGAATTTCAGGTACATCTCCCCTTTTAGCGTCGGACGTGTCCCTGTTGGATATAGCGGAACGTAAAGAATGCGAAGGATTTACAGGAGCCGATCTAGCAGCTTTGGTACGCGAGGCGAGCGTCGCCGCTTTGAAAGATTTATTGTGTTTAACGCAACAAGTGGACCGGGAAGGTCCGTTGGCGGTGACTTTGGATCATTTCAACAAAGCGTTTAGGAAAATTAGAGGATCGGTAAGCGAGAAAGATAGAAATTACTATGAAAGTATGCGAAGGACTTTTTCTTCGGATAGGAAGGATAGTGAAGTCGAAGAAATGGAATTATCCTAAGTTATAAATTTTTCATTTTATATTTTTTAAGATTTTCATTGTATACAATATTATGCGGTGGTAATATAATGATATTGTTGTTTTAAATTCGATAATAAAAGTTTATTTTAAAATCTCTTACAATCAATCAGTGACGTTTTAATCGAATTGTTTTAAATTAATTTTCAACTTTTCGCCAAATTATTTGTTTATTATTTAGAAATGATTGTTAGGTTATACAATCGAATTATCAACAAAATGTACCTATTTTTTTGAAATATAATAACTTTAGGTGAAATTTTTGTTTTATTTTACCCTTTACCAAATCTACCAAACAAACCTACAAATAATAGACTAAATCCCTAACGAACGCCACTGCTTTTAAATTTGCCACTAGAGGCGCTGTTATAATACAAACGTATGTCTTTTATTAATAAACTCACAATTTGACGTTTGATACATTCGCCGTAAAGTTTCCAACAAACAGTTAAATTAGCTACTGTATGATAGATGGCGGTAAAAATTTTCGCCATATTTACTCCAACATAATTTTAATAATTAATCTTTATTCTATGTTTGAAATAATAATGATGGAAGGATGATGTGTAAATAAATGATTGAGAAATGTTTTTTTCTGCAATAATTAGCGATAATTATGAAATAACATTAATATTTTTGCACAACGCGATTGGGTAATTATAAATTGACGTAATCAATAAAAATGAGGTATTAACGAGCTGTAATAAATTTAATTATAAAAGCCATTTTAATTATGCCGGTGAAAATAAAACCGATTCTTATTTTACAACAGTTGCCATAACTGCCAACTAAATTATTGGCAATAAAAAAGAATTGCAAAAATGGTTTGTGTAACTGCATTGTGGTCGATATTTTATTGGCAATAACCGGTAATTTATTTTTATGCAAGTGCATTAATTAATCGAGCATTTATTTATTCAAAATCGTATATTTTAAATAATTAACCTAAAAATTTTTTGGCAACATAATTCGAGGTAACTCGTTTTAAATTTTAGGGAAAATAATTTGGTTTTATGTCGAAACAATATACAGAGTGTTAATTTCGACAAATTGATCATATTATTTGTCGTTTAAGAAAAAAATCGTTATTTCATCTATAACACAATTTAAGGTAGCGCATTTTCAATTAGAAGAATAACGCTAATTTTGATATCAAAACAATATACGGAGTGTTAATTTTTCAGTTAATTCATACTTAAAGAAATTTGTTTTCGTACCAACTCATTAATTTTTATATTTGATCCAAAAATAATTCATTAGTTTGTGTATTACACATTTAAAGGTAACGCAATTTGATTTTTATGAAAACAGAATTGTAATATTTGATATTAGAAAAATATACGGAGTGTTTATTTACGCAAAATAATCAACATATTCCCCTTTTTTTTAGTCTCACAGCACACGTAAAATTTCTTGCTGTATAAAAAATAGTTTCTATAGAAATGTGCAATTTTATGAAGACATGTCATTTTTGATACCAGAATAATATACGCAAAATATTCACAATTTACGATTTTTTTTATTAATTTCAATTTAAACTTAAATTTTCCTGCTGCGTCAAATAGGTTACTTTGAATAATAAAGGTTGCGCATTTTGAATTTTTACGCCGAAATAGAATACTGTATACTCGTTTTCTTTTCAAAATATTGAAATTTTGACAGTTTTTTGGAAATAATACATCGAATTTCATGTAATACCAAAAAAATTCATCGGTTTCTGTATATATAAAATAATTAAAGGGTACCGCATTTCAAGAATTGTTCATCATATTATCTGTTGTATAAAAAAATCGTGAGTTCATCTATAACACAATTAAAGGTAGCGCATTGTCAATTAGAAAAATAACGTTAGATAAGTTTCTTTGAAAATAAAGGTTACGCGTTTTGAATTCTTTTAATATACAGTATACTCGTTTTTTTTCAAAATATTGAAATTTTGTTTGTTTTTTGGAAAGAATTCATCTAATTTTATGTTAAACCAAAAAAAATTCATCGGTTTCTGTATTAAAATAATTAAAGGGTACCGCATTTCACGAATTGTTCGTCATATTCTCGAGAATTCATCTATAACACAATTAAAGGTAGCGCATTTATCAATTAGGAGAATCATGTTAATTAATTTTCTTTCAAAAAAAAAAGGTTGCGCATTTTGAATTTTTACGCCGAAATAATAGTTTACTCGTTTTTTTTCAAAATATTGAAATTTTGTTTGTTTTTTGGAAAGAATTCATCGAATTTTATGTCAAACCAAAAAAAAATTACCAGTTTCTGTATTAAAATAATTAAAGGGTACCGCATTTCACGAATTGTTCGTCATATTCTCGAGAATTTATCTATAACACAATTAATTCGAAGAATAATGTTGAGTTTCTTTGAAAAAAAAAAAAGGTTGCGCATTTTGAATTTTCACGCCGAAATAATAGTTTACTCGTTTTTTTCAAAATATTGATATTTTTCATGTTTTTTGGAAAGAATTCATCAAATTTTATTTAATACAAAAAAACTCATCGGTTTCTGTATTAAAGTAATAAAAGGGTACCGCATTTCACGTATTTTTTGATTGTTCATCATATTCTGTGTTGTATAAAAAAAAATCGTGAGTTCATCTATAACACAATTAAAGGTAGCGCTTAAGTTTCTTTCAAAAAAACAGGTTGCGCATTTTGAATTTTTACGCCGAAATAATAGTTTACTCGTTTTTTTCAAAATATTGAAATTTTGTTTGTTTTTTGGAAAGAATTCATCGAATTTTATGTCAAACCAAAAAAAAAAAATTACCAGTTTCTGTATTAAAATAATTAAAGGGTACCGCATTTCACGAATTGTTCGTCATATTCTCGAGAATTCATCTATAACACAATTAATTCGAAGAATAATGTTGATTTTCTTTGAAAAAAAAAGGTTGCGCATTTTGAATTTTTACACTGAAATAATATACTGTTTACTCGTTTTCTTTTTTTCGACTTACCTGCAATGGGTGGTCCGACAAGAGAAGCGATTCCTTGGAAAAGTAACAACAAACCGAAAGCGTTGGTTAGACTTTCGATACCCAATAGATCGACAAGAATAACCGAAGTAAGACCGACGTAAGCGCCCGCCGTAAAACCGAATACGGCGCTGTAAATCGCTAGAGTATAAAAAGTACTACAAAAGGCACTAGCTAGAGTGGCTGAAATCGAAAATATAAATTTTTTAATCGACATTAAAAACGTTAAAAAACTTACCAGCCCCACATATGGTGAGGCTCCAATTATATATGTACAGCCTGTTGATCCACGGTTTATCCGAAATATATCCCAATACGATCCTACCTACGGTATTGGCGCCACCTATTATCGAAATTAGCATACCGGCTTCGTCGATAGTCATTTTCAATTCTTTAGCTTTCGGTACGAGGTATACGTAAGGTACGTTGAAACCTATACTGGTCAATAAATTACTCAAAGAAAACAATAAGAATATTACATCGCGCATAAGTGAACAATTCAACATTTCCCGTACCTGAAAATAATTTTCTCCTTGATCGAAAATCGATAATGGAAAATTGTCAAATTAAATTATTTACCTCGTCACTACACGGAATACAACCGCACAATTTTCGGGATTCGATTTCGTTATGTTTGCTATACGTTGTCGACGAGGGACGTTCCATAAATTCACCTTCTTCACCTCTTCTTAAACTCAATCTATACGATAATAATAATAAGTCAACCATCGAAACATAGATGGCGTCGCTAATGTCGAATGTTTCAAATTCCTGTATTGGAAAGTCGTTCACGCGATTGGTTAATAGCCTCGAGCTTAGAAATTAATGGCGGCTCCAATGAGAAAAGCGCGCGAAATGATCCAACAATGTTATTGAGATATGAATTAAAATTATAAAAAAATTTATGAAGGAAAAAATGAAATTACGATAAGAGACGATGTTTAAGTAAAACAGAACGTAATCAAATTCAAATTTGATATGTTTTGTTTACATTCGCGATACCACATGACAGGAAAGACCGCCATTAATTTCTTTAAAATAGGGAGTAGAAAAGGACGCAGAGTTCTCTCTCTTACACATGGGTATTATAGTTCGCGTCTAGACTTTTCTATACAGGGAGTTCACGAATGTTGTTTGTACGTAAAAAATGCAAAAAAGGTATCGAAAGTTTAGAAAAACTTTGTAATTCGTAAATGGAGGGGTTTTAAATGAACAATCACGTTATTCATGGACTCGCTTGTTAAATTACTGCAAAATAAAACCATGCAATGAAAAATGTAAGTCAAAGGTACAATATTGAAAACGGAGACATGATACGGTGGAAAATACGACGTTAGCTTACCCCATAATTGATAATCTAGTTTTAGTTAACGAACGCAAACACGCTACTAATAATGATACGCAAGAAACCCATATGGGGCAACTGCAATTATACAAAAATAATATGTCAGGAAAAAAAAATCATTATTTTCATTATATTTAAGTACAGGAAAATTTTTAATTTCGAATAAATTCAAATACTTGTTTACGCAAACCATGTATATATAGGGTGTTCAAATTTAGAGGTGAGATTTTGTTTTAATGCGAAAAAACTTTTTTAAAAAAGATTTTTTCAAAAACCCGAGAGAAGTAAGGAATTTACGAAAAAAATGTTTGTTATACGAGGTCTGAATAATAAATATTCAATAAGTATGTTAGAAATTACAGCTTTCAAATCCATTTTCTAATAATGGTCTATATATCGTTAAAAAAATCCGTTATTAGTTCGAGGTTGATACTCGTACGTCGTCGTGACCTTCCCTAATAAATTAATTTTGTAGTTCTTCTGGTCAATAGAAGATGGAGCCGTGAGGTATTTCATTTAAAAATCCCTGTATAGGGAGTCCGGATACGAGCAGTTCACGCTATTGGCTAAGAATTAATGGCGGCTCAAATAAGAGAAACACGTGGCCTGTTGAAATGATTGCACAATATTATTGACTATTGAGATATATGTATATTCAAACTATAAAAGTTTCATGAAAGTAATAAAATTGCTAGACATAAATAACGAAATTACAAATAATGACGACTCAAATGCAAATTTCGTACGTTTTGTTTACATTCGCGATACCATATGACAGGAAGGACCGCCATTAATTTCTTGAAAGGAGCCAATAGAAAATGACGCATAATTCTTTCTCTCTCTTACACGCGGATTTTATAGCTCGTATTCAGACTTTTATATACAAGGAGTTTATTTAATTCAAATTAACGATACAAAAAGTCAAAGTTTTAATACTGAACTTGATATTATGTATTTTTAATAAAATAATCTGATATATATATACTTATCAAAAGATTTAGAAGAGGAAAATTCCTTTAAAAAACAATTTATCTGTTTATTAGCAATAGAGACGAGAATAGTCAAGTATACGAGGTTAATTCGATAAATAAAAATATCGAATATATACGAGTGGCGTACGAAAATTTTCGAAACTTACTTGGATCTATACGACGGTATATTCATCAAGCTCCCTTGATAAAATATATCGGGTCTATCGAGAGGTCCGTGTTTTCTCCAATTTTGACTACCGAAATGATAATGTTGCCTATATTTTCCTTCCGATTGCGTTAACATCGGTTGACTAAGGGCCAATCTATTTATATCACTTTGTAAATGTTTTTGGGACGAAGGTACGTTACCGTTAAGTTCGGTTTTCGTATTTTTCGGTAACGTAAAATGGGCAACGCTGTGCGGTCGATGCATATTACCATTTATCGTACCTATAATTTCATATCATATATAACAACGTCTCCCAATCTATACAAAAAAAAAAAAATAATGATTCGTTTTTTCGTTATGCCTCACGTAATGAGTCGAATTTTGTATACGAGGTGTGTAAGCGAAGTAATGAGATTTTTTTTTTTAATTCAATCGATAAACTTCGTTCATAGTCGGCCAAAATCGCGTGCAACGAGTAGACAGACATCGCGAATTCGCGTGTACGTGTCGGGACTTGAATCTTCATCATTTACCATACGTGTAAGACATCGAAACAGATATATACAAAGATAAAAATCGAAAATGACAAGCACGGAAGATGTTAAGGGACAAGTTCGCCCAATTGTAGTACAATTCGATCGCAGACATTGTGGAACGCCTTTAAGGCATCTCTAGGAAGCGTTAACTCAATTTACACACCTCGTATTATATCCCGTAAAAATACGTTACCGATTCCAAACTTTCAAAACCTACCATACCCTCCATACTGACCGTTATGATGCGGTACTCTACTGGTAATTTCATCAAAATCGTGATCCGAAATGTGTAAATCAACTTTGGCTTCCGACGATTTCAATTTCTTTCCTTTATCTCCATTATTATTTTCCAAAGGTCTGAACAACGCTCCGAACAATATACATTCCAAAACAATTCCGCCGATGATTAGAATGGATCCCCTCCAACCGTATTCCGATAATAATTTCGAGATGATCGGAGCGAAAAGGAAGGTTCCCAAACCGGAACCGCACACGGCTATTCCGGTAGCTAGGGATCGTTTCTTTTCGAAATAAGTGGTGACGCTGACGATGGCCGGAAGATAGATGAGACCGAAACCAGTTCCGGTACCGATGCCGATCGTTATACATAACGTAAGTACGTTTTCAGCGTAAAAAGATGCCACTAAACAAGCCGCTCCTAATATAGAACCGGCTATCGTGACTGCTCGACACCCGTATCGGTTAACGAAATAACTAGATAACGGACCTGGAAAAATAATTCGATATATTGATGGATAATCGAATCGTATGTAAAAATTACCGGATCCGAGCGTTACGCCGACTAGAATTGAGAGAATCCACGATGTGAGACCTTTTCCTTCTTTAAAATATTCTAAAAATTCGTCGTAAAATATTCCAAACGAGTAAGTAACGCCGTCCGCTGTAACAACAAAAAATTTTAATAAAACCTCCGCAAATCAAATTTCTCCATATACCCCACCGCCACAGCTAGTCGTGGGTTGAGATATGGCGACACTGACGTGAATATGACACATTTGACATTGACATTTGGCATTGACATTTGACATTGACATTGACATTGACATTTGACATTTGACATTTGACATTTGACACTGACATTTGACATTGACATTTGACATTTGACATTGTTTTTTTATTTCAAAATTATCGAAATCGTCAATCACCATTTTTTTTATATTCGCTTGGCATCATGGTCGCCATGACCTGAATAATTCGAATTTAATTTTAGAAAATTTTATAAATAGACGTAAACGGAGAACAAAGCAACAGATTATTTATACGTTAATAATAATTTATTCAAATCTTATCGGTAAAAAAGCGAAAACTAGATAAAACTTAGATAGAACGAACGAACGGCGTTGCCACTTCTATATAAGCGAGTATGACATATTTGTTATATACAATCGTGGGTGTTTCCACACTCTTATCAAATATTCAATTCGAACTACTGTTAACGTATGTTATTATTAAATTACGTATCGGTTTTGCAATATTTTCCAATATAAAATTACACAAGTTTAGATAAATAAACGTTTTCGAAACTATTCAATTTCGAAAAATACGATAAGTTTAATCAGGGGCGGCTTTGAATGAACGCCGTATTAGTGTTCTGCGCGCTCTTTTCATTATCTACGATAAACTTCGTTATAATTGAATTTAATTGAAGAAAATCCCTGTATAAACAACAAAAATAAACAGAAATCATCGGGTAGCAAGGCCAATGACCCATCGATTCGATGTTATGACTATTCAAAAACGTTCTACGTTCCTCTAATGAAACGTTCAACTCATCGAGTACGTTCACCATTAAAAATGTCAAATGTCAATGTCACATTCGACATATCTCGCAACTAAACCATCGAATTCATGTCAAATGTCAGTTGTAACAAGAATATGCGTTAGTTTGTTTATATTTTGTTGACGAAAACATCGAAATTCGTATTTATGATTGCGTCATTAGATGCAACTCTAAATGAATATCGAGTTAGTCGATATATCACAGATTTTTATCCCAAGCCGCCGCGCCAGTGAATTCTAATGATTTAAAATAATTACAAATCGGTTAGAAATACTAAAATTGTCTAAAAACCCGGTGGAAGATCTGACAACAGCGTAGAAATGTCGTGGAACGATTCAGTCTTTGTCGCCAGTTCTTTTTATCGTCGAACGATGATTCACGATTTTGTTTTTTCAATTCCAACATTATTCTATTGTAAGATAAACGAATCGCTAAAAGTCGAGAACGGCCGGACCGATTTGGTTAATTTTGGACTCGAATTATTCGGGGTTCAAGTCCAGAGAAGATTTAAACGTTTAATAAATATGAAAACGCTCGGAATTAAATACAAATACACACGTCACAAATTAGAACGCGGGCCTTTTGAACGTTTACAATTTCCGGTTCGTCTGGACTTTGCGATGACTATAAATAAATCGCAAGGCCGATCGTCGAACGTTTACTTGGGAGTATTTCGGAAAAAATTCGTTTTCTAAATGTAATAAATCGAACCCGGCCGGCGTAGGTGAAAAGTTCATTGATAATGATTATTGCAATTGGCGCAAATTCAATGTTCAACTGTGATAAATTCGTCGAAGCGGCTTCTTGTTATTAATCCGACGATTCCGGTTATTTAGTATTCGGTGATTAAATGTACTTGAACTCGATCTTTTTTATGTGTTGCACTTGTTCTAATTTAATTACGGTTGAATTGGTTAAAAAAAAATAACAATGCGTATTATCGAATTAGATGTTTAGTAAATTACGACCTAATTTAAAATACTTATTCATTACTCACGAGATAATTCAATTGATATCTTAAGCGGAACTTTTAATTTATTTGAGAAAATTTGTCGCGTCGAGTCGATAAAAAATTTTGTTTATAAATCCCACCGAGTACATAGTTCATCGATATTTTTGGTTATTATCAATAAATATTAGTTTAATAACAAAAAGATTTTCAAAAAAGGCATAAAGAGAAATATTAAACATTGTCTATGACTGTAGAAACGAAAAACTGAACTAAATCGCGCGTGCCGAATCTCTAGAAGCTACGTAGCTCGCCTGAGATCTGAGCGTTCGTTGCTCCGAGACACTAGGATTCAAAACGCATCGCCTAGGTTCGTGTAAACGTATTGGTTTTTCCTAAAACGTGGTCTAAAGGGCGTTTATTCTAGTATCGAGGTAACAAAATGATAAAAATGCGATAACTACTAAAATTTACTACATAGGCACAATTAAAAAACAAAACAATACACAGAAAATAATAAACGAAACGAAAAACTGAACTAAACCGCGCGTGCCGAATCTCTAGAAGCTACGTAGCTCGCCTGAGATCTGAGCGTTCGTTGCTCCGAGACACTAGGATTCAAAACGCATCGCCTAGGTTCGTGTAAACGTATTGGTTTTTCCTAAAACGTGGTCTAAAGGGCGTTTATTCTAGTATCGAGGTAACAAAATGATAAAAATGCGATAACTACTAAAATTTACTACATAGGCACAATTAAAAAACAAAACAATACACAGAAAATAATAAACGAAACGAAAAACTGAACTAAACCGCGCGTGTCGACTCTCTAGAAGCTGCGTAGCTCGCCTGAGATCTGAGCGTTCGTTGCTCCGAGACACTAGGATTCAAAACGCATCGCCTAGGTTCGTGTAAACGTATTGGTTTTTCCTAAAACGTGGTCTAAAGGGCGTTTATTCTAGTATCGAGGTAACAAAATGATAAAAATGCGATAACTACTAAAATTTACTACATAGGCACAATTAAAAAACAAAACAATACACAGAAAATAATAAACGAAACGAAAAACTGAACTAAACCGCGCGTGTCGACTCTCTAGAAGCTGCGTAGCTCGCCTGAGATCTGAGCGTTCGTTGCTCCGAGACACTAGGATTCAAAACGTATCGCCCGGGTTCGTGTAAACGTATTGGTTTTTCCTAAAACGTGGTCTAAAGGGCGTTTATTCTAGTATCGAGGTAACAAAATGATAAAAATGCGATAACTACTAAAATTTACTACATAGGCACAATTAAAAAACAAAACAATACACAGAAAATAATAAACGAAACGAAAAACTGAACTAAACCGCGCGTGTCGACTCTCTAGAAGCTGCGTAGCTCGCCTGAGATCTGAGCGTTCGTTGCTCCGAGACACTAGGATTCAAAACGTATCGCCCGGGTTCGTGTAAACGTATTGGTTTTTCCTAAAACGTGGTCTAAAGGGCGTTTATTCTAGAATCGAGGTAACGAAATGATAAAAATGCGATAACTACTAAAATTTACTACATAGGCACAATTAAAAAACAAAACAATACACAGAAAATAATAAACGAAACGAAAAACTGAACTAAATCGCGCGTGCCGAATCTCTAGAAGCTACGTAGCTCGCCTGAGATCTAAGCGTTCGTTGCTACCAGACACTAGGATTCAAAACGTATCGCCTAGGTTCGTGTAAACGTATTGGTTTTTCCTAAAACGTGGTCTAAAAGGGCGTTTATTCTAGAATCGAGGTAACGAAATGATAAAAATGCGATAACTACTAAAATTTACTACATAGACACAATTAAAAAACAAAACAATACACAGAAAATAATAAACGAAACGAAAAACTGAACTAAATCGCGCGTGCCGAGTCTCTAGAAGCTACGTAGCTCGCCTGAGATCTGAGCGTTCGTTGCTCCGAGACACTAGGATTCAAAACATATCGCCCGGGTTCGTGTAAACGTATTGGTTTTTCCTAAAACGTGGTCTAAAGGGCGTTTATTCTAGAATCGAGGTAACGAAATGATAAAAATGCGATAACTACTAAAATTTACTACATAGGCACAATTAAAAAACAAAACAATACACAGAAAATAATAAACGAAACGAAAAACTGAACTAAATCGCGCGTGCCGAATCTCTAGAAGCTACGTAGCTCGCCTGAGATCTAAGCGTTCGTTGCTACCAGACACTAGGATTCAAAACGTATCGCCTAGGTTCGTGTAAACGTATTGGTTTTTCCTAAAACGTGGTCTAAAAGGGCGTTTATTCTAGAATCGAGGTAACGAAATGATAAAAATGCGATAACTACTAAAATTTACTACATAGACACAATTAAAAAACAAAACAATACACAGAAAATAATAAACGAAACGAAAAACTGAACTAAATCGCGCGTGCCGAGTCTCTAGAAGCTACGTAGCTCGTCTGAGATCTAAGCGTTCGTTGCTACCAGACACTAGGATTCAAAACGTATCGCCCGGGTTCGTGTAAACGTATTGGTTTTTCCTAAAACGTGGTCTAAGGGGCGTTTATTCTAGGATCGAGGTAACGAAATGATAAAAATGCGATAACTACTAAAATTTACTACATAGACACAATTAAAAAACAAAACAATACACAGAAAATAATAAACGAAACGAAAAACTGAACTAAATCGCGCGTGCCGAGTCTCTAGAAGCTACGTAGCTCGTCTGAGATCTAAGCGTTCGTTGCTACCAGACACTAGGATTCAAAACGTATCGCCCGGGTTCGTGTAAACGTATTGGTTTTTCCTAAAACGTGGTCTAAGGGGCGTTTATTCTAGGATCGAGGTAACGAAATGATAAAAATGCGATAACTACTAAAATTTACTACATAGACACAATTAAAAAACAAAACAATACACAGAAAATAATAAACGAAACGAAAAACTGAACTAAATCGCGCGTGCCGAGTCTCTAGAAGCTACGTAGCTCGCCTGAGATCTGAGCGTTCGTTGCTCCGAGACACTAGGATTCAAAACATATCGCCCGGGTTCGTGTAAACGTATTGGTTTTTCCTAAAACGTGGTCTAAAGGGCGTTTATTTTAGGATCGGGGCAAAAAAATGATAAAAATGCGATAACTACTAAAATTTACTAAATAGACACAAATACCAAACAAAACAATACACAGAAAATAATAAACGAAACGAAAAACTAAACTAAATCGCGCGTGCCGGAACTCTAGAAGCTACGTAGCTCGCCTGAGATCTAAGCGTTCGTTGCTCCGAGACACTAGGATTCAAAACGCATCGCCCGGGTTCGTCTAAACGTATTGGTTTTTCCTAAAACGTGTATCTGGTATATTTGGGAGGATTGATTTAATTGCGTGCTATTAGGACATCAAGAAGATGATGAAAGAAAGGATTTTATCGGCTTCTAGGAATAATTTGGGGTAATATAAGGAATAGATTCCCTAGGAGGATCGTTTATGCCCCATGGTGCATCCAGCTCCTCGACAACGCGAACCTAAAGAGAAGACTGAAGAGCACGAAACCTTTTGAATTAGTTATTCAAGTGTTTAGTGTAAAAACAGAGGCGATTTTTACATATTAGTGTTAGTGTAGACAATAGCTACGAACTTCAGTTAATTAACCCCCCCACCGTTTTAGATCGCCGCGATTACGTCATATTAAGTTATGGAAAGAGCGTTCAGAACACGTTTGTGCATCTTATTCCCGCAGATCTATATTTCAGGAAGCAATTGATGCTTGGAGGTCAATCGAAATCGAAAAAAATACTTCGACGATTCAAAAACTTGAGGAACGACCCTCGTATAATTGTTACGAACGATTCAAAAATGAATGGATTCGATCTGCCGAAATTATTCGGTGAAAATTACGACACTTACTGACTACGTGTATCATGAATGATCCAAAAACGACCACCCATCCCCAACCGCCGTCGGGAGGAGGTGGTAATTCACTGTCTTCGTCTTCATCTCTCCGTTTTGAAGAATGAATAGACATATTATTATCCCACTGTAAAGAAAAATAATAATAATAATAATTTTTTTTTATTTACGTTGTATATATCACGTGACGACTCGATATATCGGTAACCTTGATATGTTGAAGGTTCATAATAAACAAAGAAATATAAAAATTGCATTACTAAAGCTTTTTTTTTATTAGTTTTTGTAAAAATTGAGCGAAAGTCAATTGATAATAGTATATATATTGTGTTATTACATACAGGGTGGATGCAAAAACGCAGAACAACCGTCAAAAACCGTTCAGAGACGACATCTTGTAGTGTCTAGTTTTATTACTAATTTGGTTATTTGGTATTATTTATTTCGTTTAATATAATCATTTATGAGAATAAATCGACTATCGGAGCCAATATGAATAATGAAAGCTTCACGTTTACACCATATGTCAAGCAGCCATATTAGTTTCAATACTGTCACAAAATGGAAACCGTTGTTCGCGAAGTATATTTATAATTAACCGAAATAAACGTGGTACCCCGTATCGAAGATTATCGAACATTTTTGGGAAAAGTTACTGGACCTAAAAGGAGATTACGTTGTTTCAAAATTTTTGTGTTGTCTTTGTTGTACCGGGGTATTTATGGAAACGTCCTCGTAATATCATTGAATCAATCATTGACTGACTAGTGAGAATAACGATTTTCATTAGAACGAATCTGTAAACGAGAACTACACGAATTGTAGCAAAAACAACTGCACAAAGGGTACGGTATACGGGGTGTCCCACGAGAGTTAAAACTATCTGTATATGTGGCGAAATGCCACCTGCATCTCTAAAAATTTAATATCTGGATAACGGTGAGGTTTAGATATAGGAAAGTATATATGAATTTTTTAGTTCCGAATGAATTAAAATAGAAAAAACCGGGTGGTTCTATTTGAAAAAAATAAAAAAATTTCATATTTATGAAGTTAAACTTTGAACACTTTTTATACACACCCCGTATAAAATGAAAAACTTTTCAACATAGATTCTAATATGTCTGACCTTGATCAAAACAACCGAATAAAAACCATTTTCATATCTTTGAGGGTATCTTCGTAAAAAAATAATTTATAAGGGTGTGCAACGGTTAAATTTTTTTACAAAAAAATTAATAACTCAAAAAGTATGCATTTTTGGAAAAAAGTTTCCAGACAAAAGTTTACTCAAATTTTACGTAGATTTTAAAAATGTATTAATATACAGGGTGTTCTATGCAAAATAACAAAGTTACAGTCGACTTCCGGTAGAACCGGAAGTCGGTCATCATTGAAAATATTTTAGTTAAAAAGATCGTATCCGAAAACCCAAACGTAGAAATTTTCATGATTCTACTATAAGTATTTAGCCATATTTATACAGATAGTTTTTTAACTCGTCGTGGGACACCCTGTACAATGGATTCTAAAGAATTGTTATCTTTGGATCTTGTGAACTGTCACATTTACTTTCAAAAAAGCGTTTCCTGTTACGTAAGTTCACGTTTCATTGATCTCCATTAGCCTGCACGCTCGCCGGATCTATCGCCATGTGACTCGAAGGAAATATACGATATATCATAAGACAATTTGAAGAAATTGAAATTCATGATATCCAATTTACAAAATGATTGTTTTAATGTTATATATTCCATAAATTAATGCGTTTCGAAATATTTTTGCGCCACCGTGTATTATAAAACATATGTTTTCATTAAAATCATAATTTATTTGTCAATAAATGATTGTTAATACGAGTTTGGAATTTTTAATTCAAATACCGTTGCATTCCAAAAATAATTTACGTCGTCACGGCCTTGCGTTGCTGTCTGATCGTCAGATGTAGGATACTTTCGAATTGTGAGGTTATGTCATTACGTTTTGTTGATATCGGAAACAGAATATGATAATTTTGTCATCAGAAAATCAGATTTTAATGAGACAAATTAAGTTTAGATTATTTTGATTTCGTTTTATCAATAAGTACTATAAATATAGATAAATAGATTTGAAATATAAAAAAAATTGTATTCCACGTGAAGCTGATGATAAACGAGGATTAAAATAGTAAGCTGAATGTCGCGTGGGACTTTTTACAAAAACACAGCCAATTTGTTGGTGCAATAACGTGATTTTAAACAAGCAGCTCGATAGGAGCCATTATTATAAGAGAAATCGAAATATATTCTACAAAAAACAAATTTCCTAATATAAATGAATATGCTTAATCACCCGATTAAAAGTTTAAATACCATGACCTATCCTTACGCAAAAAAAAACGAATTTTCAAAATCGCACAGTGTCTATTTCAAGCTTAGCAACGGTTTGTTGATAAATTATTTCAAGAAGCAAAATGACCTTGAATTTAAAACGGTTCGTAACGAAAGTGCAAGTGAAAATATGTGATTAATCAACTACACAGTTTATCCAACGATTATGAACCAAACGACGAGTCCGGATTCATTTTTAAAAATCGTCGTAACAGTTAATAATATGACAAGGAAATGCTGATAATTTCGTCCATTTTCCGAATGACAGTTGACAGGAGAATGATTGACGTAAAACGGAAAACTAAATTTTGTACAGCTCACAACTCAATTCCGCCTTTGAAAACAGTGAAAGTACAAATTATCTTAGCTATAATAAACAAATTCCTAACCTCAAATTTTTATTAATATTAATTAAAATGAGATTGCCCACACCAATTTCGTAAGAAGATAAAAAAAAAGAAGACGAAGAAAATTGTTTCCAAACGTGTTTTTTAAATATCTACGTACCAAAAAACTTCTTCGAAATCTTTGATTGCAAATAACCGTTGAACTTTTTCTAATACCACCTGCGAAACACATGTCTACACGTCCTATAAAAATTTATTTATCTACCAACCTACATATTATCGTTTATGGCCCCTTTTTATGTGAACTAAAAAAACTTTTTGTTCGTGTTTATAACAGACATTCATATAAGTTATATAAATTATAAATAAAAAATAAATACTAACCTCAATAAATGAAATAAAAGTTTAAAATAAGAGCATTAATACTGAAATATCACAATCAACAATAAACACGAGGTAGGTACACTTCGTAAAACAAAAAACAAAACAAAACAATCATAAAAACACCAAAACCGAATACAACTATAAATATATATTCTAAACACAAATTCCCAGTACGATATACCCACGTGGGAATAAAGAGATGTGTTTCAAAATAACCCGTAGTGAATTACGCCGAGTGTACTTCGACACTGAAACAAATCCGACTGTCCACTTTTCGAAAACGCGTGGTGCGACAGCGACGAGAACTTTGGCAAACAGAATTAATATTGTTTTAAGATTATGTACAATTTTCTATAGATAAGAGACTAATTTATCCCCACCGCATATTTAGTCAACTGTACCAAGAAATATGTCGTTTTGTATTTTTTATAATTTTGTGTTAAGGATGGACGTTCAAAGTTAAAATAAAACGACAATGAATTACGTCATTATACATCAGATAAACAATGACCTGGCTAACCTTCACTTACTAACATACTAAAACCACTTTTTGAGACCGTAACATTTAAAATAGTATTATCTAATGAATATTCTTATTTATGACTATACTTGTATCAAAATAAGGAAGAATTAACCATTTTATTTTTAAATAGAATGTACCATGGCAACAAGCATACCTCTAGGGTCATTTTTTACGTCCTGTCGTTTCCTTAAAATCGTTGAATACCACTAAGCGCAGTTGCCAGATTGTATTATAAATCTCTAGATTTAACGAAATTAAAATATTTCTTTATATTTTTACTATACAAAATATACAGTTTATTAACAATACATTCTAAAATGTAATTTAGATGAATATTTTAGTTTCCATAGACTTCGGGGAGAAACATTTTGACAATTACAAAATGGGAATGTTTAGAAAATCATCAACAACCGAAGGTAATCGTGTCATAAAAGTCAAGGAACTATTGAATTTAACCTTGCATTATGTTTAAAATAGAATGTGGAAAATGTAGCCTATTTTTACGTTCTATAATTGTTATTTTAGAGGTTAATATAAAAAAAAGCGATTGAAACGGATTTAATCGATAAAAACTGCGTTTTATTATCTGCTATTTCGAGTTCAATCACTTCGTACCGTCGATTCTTTAGTTTTTTTTTCAATACTTATTCTACTATTCGTCATATTAAAAAAAAATGATGATTCCAACTGACGTACCATTTGAGTTCTTCTTTTTCATATTTTCCCTCCAATATGATCTATTACGTCTGCCGTTCGTAGCTATAGAAAAGAGTCACATCCGTTTGCGTTTGTCACGCGATTTTGACATGTGACGTTAGGTTATTTTTTTTATTATTTGTTTGTTTATAGTAATTTTTTGCATTTCCTTGTATTCTCTTCGTTATTTTCCGTAATATCGTCAATAAATAAACGGATTACGAACAAAAATATTACGAAAACAAAAAGCAGTAACGTCAAGTTAATAAATAAGGCGTAGAATTTGCTACGAACGTCGAACGTCATCGGCGAACGGCAACGGGAAGTCAAGTTAATGAATCGGCTTGAAATATGTACCAAAATCTAAGACAATAACCAATAAATAACCTACGACATATAAAAAATTTACCACACGCTGTATATTTAACGACCTTGGGTTATTTTTGTTTACGTATCTTCTGTAAAGAACTATGGACTTAATAAACATCGTAATCATTTATTTACTTGAATAACAAAAATCGTCTTTGTTTACCAAGTTATTTAAATCAAGATTTTATACCCATTTATATAGATAAGAAATTATCTTGTCTTTCACGATACGGTTGGAATAAATATTTGATGACAAGCTAAACGTTTATATTCACATACATTTTGAAATTTATTTACTCTTCAAGTTACATTGATGTTGAGTTGAGTTTTTATTTATATTATAGAGATTTTATAAAAACAAAACTATTTTCAATACCGTTAATTACGAATGACAAAGTCAATTTGTAGATACACCACGAAAAACGTTCCATCCCACATCCCCCTCCTAAATTTTGGGGGAAAATCACTAAGTTGGTAACTCTGACAACCATCTACGTATCACTGTGTCTACTCTATTCTGATTGGATTGCTATGACGTCAAGTTAAGTGATGGAGACAGGGAAAAATGTATATATGAGAAGTTTCGACAAATATCATGCAAAAAAAGAGTAGAAATGTGAAAAAATTAAAGTAAGACATGTGTATAGTCCTAAAAATTTACGAGATTTAACACAATTCTTTTAAAATCTATTTATCGAAGACGACAAATAGTAAAACATATTCACGCATAGTGCACGTGATCGAAGCCGAGCATGTAACAGGACCGCACTTCGCACTTAAGGAATAATTTGCGGTTTCATACAGCAAAGTTTGGAATAGATAAAAAGTGGACGGTCAAAATATGGAACACACTCATTTGAAAACCAGGTAATAATAATATTTTTTCTATTTTCCTCGCGAAATTTCTCAATTTTTCTAAGGTATTCCTGTCTTCACACAACTATTTACGCTTTTTCCAATAATAAACTATTTCTTTCTCATTTTTTCCATAAATTATAAAATGTTGATATTTTCATTAACTACTTTTAGCACTTTATCCGCTGTAGGTAACATATTTTGAAACAAAAAATTGAAAATCGAAATCATCGATTGAATTGTTAATTTTTTCTTGATGGATACAGAATTACGCAACATACAAATATAAACAATTTAAATGCAGTACGATAATACGATGCCGTCCCTGTACTACACCTCATCTAACTGCTTTAACAAAGCGATATGGCGTTCGCCCCTCCCACGCGGTATAATATGGCGCCACTGATCTAGACCAATAACGACACGTTTCTCCCGGGATGTTCACGTGATGATCACGCACCAATCATTACTTTGATAAAACGCTAAAAAATTATAATTAATATTGTAAATTTTTAAAATTTTTGATTTGTAATACATTTTGTAATTACTACTTCATTTAATCATTAATCAGATACAAAAATCACTTGACAGGTGACTTGTTTCGACAAGGGTTTAGTTTGTCTGTAATCTGATAATCCCCCTTCTTTGTAATCATAATAATATGAAATATATCTAATCGATAATTAAATTTATTAATTGTTATATTTTCGATATTCCTGGTTTTTTTTTCACGCGAGATAGCAACGATTAAATAGGTCAAACTGTTTACACTTTTCGTGAATAACAAAGTTCCCTTACCTCTAAACGCATAAAATTAAAAATCTATTTTAAAAACGTCAACGATCAAAAGTCTCCTATCCGTTTTCCACACAGCACTCATCGTGGTATACAAAATTTATACGTGAACGACACCACAACAGAAAAACGGTATTTCTTTTATTAACACGTATGATTTTGCTATCTTTCATCCGTCTGGTATTCAAAATACAGGTTAATTTGGCAAGTGTGTGTTTATACGGAAAATCTCAACTCGCGGCCAGGTCTTCTAATATAAACATTAGTACGGAGGCAAAGCGGACGTTTTCGCAATATCGGAAACTACTTTAAAATATAAATAATTGAATCGTTTTTTTTTTAAACGGGCGTGAGTTCAAGAAAGTAAACAAAAAAAAAATGTTTTATTTGAAATATTTTTTAAAAAATGTCAACATGTAAAATAATTCAATTTACAACACGAATAAAAATTTTACACTATAAAGAGATAAAATTTCAAGGAAAATTTTTATTTTTATTCTAAGACAATGTTTGAAATCCAATTAAAAAATAGTAAAATTACTTTAAATGAGTTTAAAATAGGAAAAAAAAATCAAATATGAATATTTGAGGTCATATTTCTGATTTGTGAGTCATCGTTGGTTTTTTTAACAACGAAATCGCTGGTAACCTCTAGAGATCTGTCTTCAATTGACCTATCACAAATTTCTTCTTTCATCTTTGCAGTTTTTAAAAGCATTCGACCTTTGTAAGCCTTGACTGAAAGTGGGGAGAGAGTATCTGCTTTTGTATTAGCCCATAAAAAGTTGTAATGTGTTTTTTCCTTCTATTTTTTTGCGATATACACGATTTTTTGTAAAGCCTCCTGACATTGGAGAAAATTTCCTTCTAAAATAAATTTTGCTTCAAAAATACCAGTAAAACTTTTCAAAATGTTCTGGATTTCGTTTGCTGGGCAAAACCAGGAAGAAATTATTATGGAATTCGACAATGCCAGTAACTAAAATTATTTATTTTAATGAAATTAAATAAATGTTTCATTTTCATTTCATTTTATTTTAAAATTTCGATAATTAAAAAAAAAAACGTATCAATCTCCCATACTAATACGGAATCGGTGTGCGCATCTGTATGTTCTTTCTCTATCTAAACATCAATTTGGAATAACAGCTGATGTTAGTGAACGTTATGATGCGCAGGCGCGTTACGTTCCCAATTTATCATAGAATATTTCCGTTTAAGCGATACTGGATGTGCTCAATTTTCTGAAAAATCGTATCGAGATCCAATCGACTCGACAAAAACGACTCTATTTTCATGATGTCCTTATAACTTTTTACCGTGAGGATTTACAAGGATTCGCTATTATCGATAGTTTGCTTATTTTTCAATAGTAATAGACTTATAATACGAGGTAGGACATTATGAACAAACGAACAACAAAATGGTCGTAGCAACAAAATTAAAAAAAGTTGTTAGCCATTTTCATGCTAAAAGAAATGTATACAGGATGTATTAAAAATTCCACACAAACAAGTCGAAAATGATTAGTTTGGTTTCAAATTTAAAAGTCGAAATCTTTATGATTGATTACCGGCTATTCTGTAAGTTTAGTCGTTCAATAAGAGATGGCGTTATTAGTTTTCTCAATTAGATGAGGGCGAGGAATGACGTAAATCCGTTTATGTGATTTTAAAGCAAATTTTGTAATAGAAATCAGGCAAAAGGCGTTAGAGAATCAGTTTTTCGATGGGGATGTAAAATTTCGTAAATTTCATAGCGTTTTTACCATTAATAATCAGTGGATATTGATTAAAATATGATTTTTTCCATAAATATTTCATTTAAACTTGATATAGATCAACATAATATATGAAATTTTTATAAGAGGAAAATTTCGTACACAAAAAAAGGCCTCTACACACGAATTGCATACAATATTTTTTCTACTAACGAACATTTTTATTAATATACACAAGTTTAAATATATTTATTAATAGTTTGAACATCTTAATCAAGATTAGAAAGTAGAAAAATGAAAAAAAATGGCATCAACGCGACTTTGAACCTGGGACCACCCGCATATGAGCTTCGTAAACTAACCACGACCTTAATAACACACTTTTTCACGTACTAGTGTGTGAGAAAGTTTAATTGCATACTACGAGGTATATCCACAATTAAAATTTTGCTTTTATGTCTATTAGCTGCACCCCGGACTTTGCTCCTAGTGACTTTTAAGACCCCAAAGTCTTTCAACGGTACAGAGAGAGAGAGAGAGAGAGAGTTTAGTTTACACAGTAGAAGGCACTTTCCAGTAAATAAACCCTCAAATTATTGCGAAATAATAACGATTCGATATCAATCGGCAAATGATTGTGCATTTTTTTTGTATTGTAAAGTATCGAGCCATTAACTAATTCTGAACGTGGAGTGGTTATATAGAGATCGTGCTCCGCGTTTGAATTGAAGAAACGTGATTACGACTTAAGCAAAAACGTTTAGGGAAAGAGCAGCCAGAATTTCTCGAATCATTTAAATAAGCCCCCCTGTTGTTTATACTCCGAATAAATATCTAACAGCTCTCTTTTGTACATCGAACATTCGCTCAAATTATTCGTAAAGCAGCCGGTCCTGTCCGATGGTAACGGAATTCTAAAATTTGGCGAAAACGCGACATCTTCGATATACGTTGATTATACTCGGAATTAGTTCGATGTTTCGTTCTCCTCCATGCACCAGCGGCATGAATGTGACGACTTAGATGGCAGTGTCCGGTTAGATGAATGAAGGATGGGTTCCGGGCGTCCATTGGTGGGTTCGCCGATCCCACTCTGGCGATTGAATCCGCTTCGACGTCGTCTTCGTCGCCCGAGTGATAGCAGGCGGTTTATTTGTTTCGTTTCTCTATTTTCTAGAACTTTCGAGAATTTCTTTTGGGATATAAAGAGAATTTGCGTAGATATAAATAAATTAGTTAAGTGTAAGTGTGTTTATTAATAACAATATCAAGTTTTTAACGTATACGTACGGGTGTGAGTGATAAATAATTGAAAATTATAAATAAAATGAATCTGATCTCATTTCTACGTAACGGCGTCCCTGTAGGCCGATGTAAAACTGAAATATTACCGTCATATATATATTAAAGTCGTAACTACCTAAATGCGCATCCAAGTTCCGAACCCCTTAATCATCGTTCCCTATTTTACCCCTTTTATATCCCCCGCGAGGTGGTGCCCTCTGGCTTCGGTTATTTTCCTGCGCTAAACGCGAACTCTGAAAAGCTGCGGCAGCTTTCAGCTTTCAGTCGTTCGAGATCGCGGCACTACAACGACACGCAAAATGGCCCTCCGAAGGGCCCTCCTCGTTCTCCACGTCTTGGCGAGCTTTGTACATTTTTCAACAGCCAGAGCGGTGAGTAAAAAATTAAAAAAAATATTTCAGCTTCGCTTATTACAGATGAATTGGGACAAAACCCGAAATATTTTTTTTATATATATAAAAGAAGGTTAAACAAAGAGAAAGGGAGAATTTTCCTCATAATTTATTGATGGGAGGTAAATATTGGGGGATCGGTCGACGTGATAAACCGATGGGGTTAGAACGGTGCGGTTTTTATAATACGGGGTTGGAAGGTAAAGTTGTTTATCACATCTACGAAAAATTTCGAATTTCGAAAGTTCGAAGCTGCGTTTAGGCATTCATGATATTTTTTTTTTGTCTCCGTGTACTAGTCGACGCCCTATTCTCCGATAAATTTGGAGCCGGAGCCCAAATCTTAGATTCCATATCGAAATTTGAACCGTCTACTCAAAATCACCAATCTTCAATTGAAATTGGACACGTTTCCTTTTTATACTTTTCGGAATTTCATTATAATTATAAAACATTTAATATCTATTATATAACTCACGAAAAAGTGATAAAAATCAAAAGTTCTTGTAGATCATGTTGTAAATTTGACGTTTCGTAAACTGTCATCAAAATCTATGATCCACAATCAGTTGTAAGTCGATGGTTTATCCATTGACGTACGTCAAACTTTTGTTTCGATACAAATCCGGTTTGTTTATTACTCCTATTCTTCTTCCACGTCACGTATCGTGTTGTTTTCGATCTGGATCGTTCAGATAAATCGATTTGCGCACAGTACTTGCGTTCGAAATAAATGACGTTGACAAGTGACAGAGCCGCCGTGTTTTATGTATTAAATAGTTTCTTTCGAAAAATTAACTCGACAAGGAACTGATTAATATTAAATAAAGATGAAAACTGAGAATAAAAAAAAACGGGCTACTTTCCACGGTTGTGCAATTACGTTTTCAGTCTGGAAAAAAACTCAACCACCGACTCCGTTCCGGAGGTTAGTTCGCTTGTTTACTTAAAATAACTTGACGCTTCTTTTTATATTTTTTCCATTCCGTTGCTTTCGTTGTTAGAAAGTTAAAAATAAAAAAAAAAAAAACAATTTTAAGTCTTTGTTGTCGGTTTAAAAGTGAACCTGTCAAAAATGTCACATACAGTACTTTGTGATGGATTCGAATTATCACCACAGGGTGTTCATGAATTGTATTTGACCGATGATTATGAGATTTGGGGTATTGATCTAAATGTTAACTTTTCGTCGTATGAAACGTACTGAAATGTAGTCAAAAATTCGATTTATTGAAAATTTGTCTTCGACAAAGCAGGGTTGTATTCAAAAATATTAAAGTAGATCGAAATATTTTTCGTAATTATGCGGTTTAACCCCCTCATCTCCGATTACCTTGAAATTTTAATATGTTGTACAGTTTTTCACGCTGAACGAGAAAATATATATATATATATATATATATATATACAGGTTGTCCACGACGAGTTAAAACTATCTGTATATATATGACAAAATACTTATAGTAGAATCATGAAAATTTCTACGTTTGGGTTTTCGGATACGATCTTTTTAAATAAAATATTTTCAAAGATGGACGACTTCCGGTTATACCGGAAGTCGATTGTAACTTTGTTATTTTATATGGAACACCCTATATATTAATACATTTTTGAAATCTACGTAAAATTTCAATATAATTTTGTCTAAAAACGTTTTTCGAAAAATGCATAATTTTAGAGTTATTAATTTTTTTGTAACAAATTTCACCCTCATAAATTATTTTTTTACCATTATACCCTTAAAAATATAAAAAAGGTTTTTATTCGGTTACTTCAAGCTAGTTCTGATGTATTTGAATGTATTTCGAAAAATTTTCCATTTTATACAGGGTGCGTATGAAAAATATTCAAAATTTAACTTCATACATATCAAATTTCTTTATGTTTTTAACTAGAATACCATGTATATTAATACATTTTTGAAATCTACGTCAAATTTCAATATAATTTTGTCTAAAAACGTTTTTCGAAAAATGCATAATTTTAGAGTTATTAATTTTTTTGTAACAAATTTCACCCTCATAAATTATTTTTTTACCATTATACCCTTAAAAATATAAAAAAGGTTTTTATTCGGTTACTTCAAGCTAGTTCTGATGTATTTGAATGTATTTCGAAAAATTTTCCATTTTATACAGGGTGCGTATGAAAAATATTCAAAATTTAACTTCATACATATCAAATTTCTTTATGTTTTTAACTAGAATACCATGTATATTAATACATTTTTGAAATCTACGTCAAATTTCAATATAATTTTGTCTAAAAACGTTTTTCGAAAAATGCATAATTTTAGAGTTATTAATTTTTTTGTAACAAATTTCACCCTCATAAATTATTTTTTTACCATTATACCCTTAAAAATATAAAAAAGGTTTTTATTCGGTTACTTCAAGCTAGTTCTGATGTATTTGAATGTATTTCGAAAAATTTTCCATTTTATACAGGGTGCGTATGAAAAATATTCAAAATTTAACTTCATACATATCAAATTTCTTTATGTTTTTAACTAGAATACCATGTATATTAATACATTTTTGAAATCTACGTAAAATTTCAATATAATTGTGTCAAAAAACGTTTTTCGAAAAATGCATAATTTTAGAGTTATTAATTTTTTTGTAAAAAATTTCACCCTCATAAATGATTTTTTTACCATTATACCCTTAAAAATATAAAAAAGGTTTTTATTCGGTTACTTTAAGCTAGTTCGGACGTATTTGAATCTATTTCGAAAAATTTTCCATTTTATACAGGGTGCGTATGAAAAATATTCAAAATTTACATATCAAATTTTTTTATTTTTTCAAATAGAACCACCCGGTTTTTACCTGATCCTTGTTGGTAATTCCAATGAATCATACTTATTGGTCGATATTTGAAGAAATTAACTTTTTTTCGACAAAAGGTGAAACAAAAAAAAACAAAAACGACTACGAGATTTCGTTGGGGTTAATACGATGTATTTGAAATAAAAACAGAGGGTAGTGATTAATGATGTCAAAACAAAAAGACAAAGTAATTTTGTAAAAGTAAAATATAACAAAATAGTGTAATAGTGGTGAATTCCAACCTTGACGTTTGACGTTTCCATTGGCCAATCAAAATAAAGCCTATTTCGAACAGGTTTGATGATTGGTAAAGCAAAAAATCTATTTCAGGGATGTACCACAATGCAAAATACTGTTTCCACGTCGAACTGCAGTTGGTAACCTTGGTTAACCTTCTCAAATGGACTAATAAAATATTTTAGGTTAGTACGAGCGACATCGACGTAGATACGTCACGGTTCACCCAAAAACATGAAGAATCCTTTGAAAAGGAAGTTAAACCAACTAATCTAACCATCTGTTTCCCATTTATAGTTTATTTGTAAACATTTTTTGTAGTTTCTCTCTCCGAGACAATTTTTGATATCAATGAAATGCTTAATCGTCTATTTTCCAAAAACTGGGATGTTTGTCCTACGTAAATAACCTCACAATCATTTGTATTTGTTATTAATAATGTTATTTCTTTTGTTTTTGGATGTTTTATATTTTAGTTTAGTGAAATATTTCGATAATGTATACGAAAACTCAAAATCAGGCAAATAATCGATTTTTTTTACATATTTTTTGCAAATAACTCGCTTCCTATGGGTTTTACGCTATTTACATATCGTATCAATATTGTAGAGCATCAAATTATCTACAACTTTTGTTTGAAGAATTTTTTCATACGGTGAATCGTTTCTGAGATATAGGGCTATAAATAGAAAGGAAAATGTAAAAAATGTAAAAAAAATCAATTTTTTGCAAATAACTCGTTTACTATGGGTTTTACGCTATTCGTATTCATTATCAATATTGTAGAATATTAAATTTTCTATAACTTTTGTTTGAAGAATTTTTTCATACGGTGCATCGTTTCTGAGATATAGGGCGGTTAGTATCCCGTTTGAAATCAACTAGTAATCAATTATTGCTAAATTACATTTTCCTTTCTATTTATAGCCCTATATCTCAGAAACGATTCATCGTATAAAAAAATTCTTCAAACAAAAGTTGTAGAAAATTTAATATTCTACAATATTGATAATCAATACAAATAGCGTAAAACCAATAGTAAACGAGTTATTTGCAAAAAATTGATTTTTTTTACATTTTTTACAAATAACTCGTTTCCTATTGGTTTTACGTCATTTGTATTTATTATCAATATTGTAGAATATTAAATTTTCTACAACTTTTGTTTCAAGAATTTTTTTATACGATGAATCGTTTCTGAGATAGAGGGCGGTTAGTATCCTGTTCGAAATCAATTGGTAATCGATTATTACTGAATATATAATTATAAATAATTTTCATTTCTTATCAACAATTACATTATATTTAAATATTTTTTTTTAATATTGAACTTATCTATGAATTCAAAAATACTTTGTTTCTGTGATTGAACAACCACTAAGGGACATACTTTAATTACATTTTCCTTTCTATTTATAGCCCTATATCTCAGAAACGATTCACCGTATGAAAAAATTCTTCAAATAAAAGTTGTAGAAAATTTAATATTCTACAATATTGATAATAAATACAGATAGCGTAAAACCCATAGTAAACGAGATATTTGCAAAAAATTGATTTTTTTTTACATTTTTTACATTTTCCTTTCTATTTATAGCCCTATATCTCAGAAACGATTCACCGTATGAAAAAATTCTTCAAACAAAAGTTGTAGAAAATTTAATATTCTACAATATTGATAATAAATACATATAGCGTAAAACCCATAGTAAACGAGTTATTTGCAAAAAATTGATTTTTTTTTTACATTTTTTACATTTTCCTTTCTATTTATAGCCCTATATCTCAGAAACGATTCACCGTATGAAAAAATTCTTCAAACAAAAGTTGTAGAAAATTTAATATTCTACAATATTGATAAGAAACACAAATAGCGTAAAACCCATAGCAAACGAGTTATTTGAAAAAAATTGATTTTTTTTCACTTTTAACCCCCGATTTTTAAAGTTGCTCACATCGAATTATAAATGAGTTTTTAGAGAAGTTTTAGGACGTCAAATGAACAACTTTAAACGATTTTATACCTGGGTATATCGATTTTCCGAAAATTTTTGCCTAAATCCACCTAAAGCGACCGGACTAATTCTGTTTGGCGATTTTCCGATTTTTTTGCCTAAAGCGACCGGACTAATTCTGTTTAGCGATCTTGCGAAATTTTTTCGTTTTTACGACCGCATTTCCCGTAACTAGAGCCGGATGCATTCGTACGGTCTGTAGTGGCTTCTCGCCGTTTTCTCCGAATGTTTTTTTTACGATTTTTTTTTCTTTTCAATTCCAACTATTTTTTTTCGTAGTTAATGAACATAGTCACGCGCGAGAACACCCGTAAAGACGAACCAGAGTAGAATTAAGATGTGGTTGGCTGGTCGAGAATAAAAAAATTTTCATCTACCGTCAATCCACTTAAATGAAAATTGCTAGCTGTTTGAGTGGTTGCATACAAGGTGGCAGCTTTTGTATTTCGTGTAAAATTTCGCTATCGACATGAATAATTGTCTAAAAAACACATACCCAAGTATGTGTCAATCACGCACCATCTTCCAATATCATTAGACGACGCAATCTGAAAGTTTTTCGTTCCGTAATCATTTAAATACGGGAAGTTGCGTTTCGAGTGTTCCATGTAATGAAAGTGACAGTTCCGTACAGCAAAACGCTCTGGAATGACTCTAGTCACTTCAATATTGACAGTCGATAGTTTCAGTTCGATGATCCATTCAAATAAATATTAATAATTGTCCTGGAGGTACAATCAACATTACTTTTTGCAAATAACATTATAGTACATTATATTGTTCAATAAATAAAATGTTTATAATTCTCTATTACTTATTTTCTTTCCTCGGTGTTAAAAATGTCAAATGTCAATGTCAGATTTGGCATATTCACATCAGTGTTGCCGTATCTCTTAAAATACATGGAATTTAAACTAGATTCTGCAAATCTGTATAAACTTTACTACAATTTTCATAAATCTGAATACGAGGATCATTTAGATAGACCAGCAGTTTCAAATTTTGGCAAATTTGAGCTCTAAATATGGATTTTAAATAGTTACAATTTAAATATAAAGTTTAAACTGTGCTTTAACGCCCCCTATTGGCGAACCAGTGCGAGTTACACGAAAAAACTCCCGACAAGGTCCGGTTTAACAGAACCGGACTTACAAAATTTCCCACTCTTCCCTACGTCTTATTCCAAGACGTAGACTTAACCTTGTAACATGAAAAATGCGCAGAATTTGTTAAAACACGCACTCTAAACTTAAATTTCTGTGAAAATAATTTTTTTTTGTAATATAATTCTTTCGGGAGACACGTCCGACGAAATTTTTTTAGTTGTCCACCCGGTACGCGTATTTTACAGAACAGAAAAAAACTGTTTCTCTGTAAAATAATTTCGTGGCGTTAGGAGTAAATCGAAACCGGGTGGAGAATATCCTGAATCGAGAAAATTCGATTATAATTGACCGAGATGGAGAAAATCCCACGAGACTTCACACTTCAAGAGATTTTCTTTAATAGTCGACTCGAAGTTTCGATTTTCGGAGCGTCTAAAGCAAAAACATACAAAGAGAAAAAAATCGGTCGAGTTCAAATTAACGTAAAGATGAAAAAAAAAACTTATTCCTATCAAAATCCCGATCGTGTCATAGTCCTTTTGGAAATCAATAAAAATAACTGTAGAAATCGTGAAAATCCACTTTGTCTATAAAATAATGGGATATGTCTTAACTATAGTTAATTTGATCGAAAATTCGTCACACAGATGGCACTGATATTGTCAAATCCGTATGACATTGATGACGTGCCAACTGTCAAAAGACTATGTGTCAAATGTCATAACATTTCGATTAGTCATTAAAAAGTGACAGCTATTCGATTGGAGTTAATTTTGTTATGTTTAAAACGATTTTATGTGTTTATTTTTGATTGGTTTGATGGTTTAAACGTTCTGGTCGTCAAATTGAAGCGGTTACTACAGAAGACATCAAAAAAGTCCACGAATTGATGATTGGGAGTTTTTGACTATGTTTACATTCAATAAATCGATTTTTTTGCTTCGATATGTGATAATGGATCCATCATTTCATTCCGGAATCAAAACGATCATGATATGAGTGGACTGCAGTCGGTGAACCAGGTTCAAAGACACAACAGTCAGCTGGGGAGGTTAGGGCTTCAGTATTTTTGAATATTGTCGATGACTGTCACAAAAATGAAGAAAAAAATCAAGGAAAAATGTTTTCTTATCTAATCTTAACATATTATTAATTTTCCGTACTTTTCACGAGCCTAACGAAACGATTTCGGATTTAAAACGAATGAATTAGTTCGAATAAACAGATATAAAGTTTGAGTTTGCTATTTACATTCAAATTTCGAAAACATTTCACAGAACTGTCACGAAGAAAGATTTATATTAGAATGGAATGTTGGATATAAAAAAAAAAAC
Source organism: Diorhabda elongata (assembly GCA_026230145.1). Lineage (NCBI taxonomy): Eukaryota > Metazoa > Arthropoda > Insecta > Coleoptera > Chrysomelidae > Diorhabda > Diorhabda elongata. The sequence goes on along the minus strand of CM047928.1, from coordinate 41,365,382 downwards.
ATGAAATACATGAAAAATCACACCCCGTCCCAGTGCTGCTAACAATCTGTTTCATTTTTTTTATATTTTGTCTCAATTTATTGCGAAAAGTCAACGTATACAGGGTGTAGTAAAAACATTGTTACAACGATACAGCGACGATAATTTTTTGGCGCTAGAAAATCGAAAAATCATCCGATTTCGATGATTTTTTTTTCGACTTGTTCGTTTTTTTGTGTAGATTACGGAAAAAAATGTAAAAACTTCATTTGTTTATTCGGAAAAAAGTTATCAACAATTATACGTGACCGAGTACATTTTCATAAACATTTAAATATCTGAAACCAACATGAGTTTTCATTTCGAAATACATGAAAAATCAACATTTTTGCACAAATTTTTTTCTCAATTTGTTCGTTTTTTTGTGTAGATTACGAAAAAAAAATATAAAAACTTCATTTGTTTATTCGGAAAAAAGTTATCAACAATTATACGAGACCGAGTACATTTTCATAAACATTTAAATCTCTGAAACCAAAATGAGTTTTCATTTCGAAATACATGAAAAATCAACATTTTTGCACAAATTTTTTTTCCAATTTGTTCGTTTTTTTGTGTAGATTACGGAAAAAAATATAAAAACTTCATTTGTTTATTTGGAAAAAAGTTATCAACAATTATACGAGACCGAGTACATATTCATAAACACTTAAATATCTGAAACCAACATGAGTTTTCATTTCGAAATACATGAAAAATCAACATTTTTCTACAATTTTTTTTTTCAATTTGTTCGTTTTTTTGTGTAGATTACGAAAAAAAATATGTCAACTTCATTTGTTTATTCGGAAAAAAGTTATCAACAATTATACGTGACTGAGTACATTTTCATAAACATATAAATCTCTGAAACCAACATGAGTTTTCATTTCTAAATACATGAAAAATCAACATTTTTGCACAAATTCTTTTTCCAATTTGTTCGTTTTTTTGTGTAGATTACGAAAAAAAATATAAAAACTTCATTTGTTTATTCGGATAAAAGTTATCAACAATTATACGTGACCGAGTACATTTTCATAAACACTTAAATATCTGAAACCAACATGAGTTTTCATTTCGAAATACATGAAAAATCAACATTTTTCTACAATTTTTTTTTTCAATTTGTTCGTTTTTTTGTGTAGATTACGAAAAAAAATACAAAAACTTCATTTGTTTATTCGGAAAAAAGTTATCAACAATTATACGTGACCGAGTACATTTCCATAAACATTTAAATCCCTGTAACCAAAATAAGTTTTCATTTCTAAATACATGAAAAATCAACATTTTTGCACAAATTTTTTTTCCAATTTGTTCGTTTTTTTGTGTAGATTACGAAAAAAAATATGTCAACTTCATTTGTTTATTCGGAAAAAAGTTATCAACAATTATACTTGACCGAGTACATTTCCATAATTATTTAAAGCCCCCCTAAACCAATATAAGCCTCCATTTTTCTATCCCTATAATTTTTTTCATAAACCCGTCGTAAAAACGGAGATTTAAAAACAAAATTTCATCGAAATCGGCCGATTTTTCGATATTTCATATCCAAAATACGAGGGGACAGCGAAAAGTATAAAATCCCCCGTCGGCGTTTTTCTTCCAAAACATTCTTACTGACATATTTTTCGTTCAGGTGAACATCAGCAACGCGTGGGTGCTCCCCGAAGAAGGATTTCCTGTATTCTACCGCTATTTCCGAGATCGCATCTCTTGGTACGAAGCAGACGCCGTCTGTCAATTCCATCACAGTTATTTAGTAACCGGTAAGTACTTCCATAAATAATTCGATGAAATTCAATCAAAAATTGAATTACCGATGAAAAAACAAAATATCTATTATCTAGAATGCAATTTTTCCAGATTGTGTGTGTGTCGCGATGTCGCTGTCGCCGTCCCCGTTGCCAATGACGGTAGTCGGTAAATAGCTACCGCCGCCGACGATGCCGATCGATAGCTTTTAGTGTAGTTAGTTATCACACAGGCCAAATAGACAATACCGAAAACCAGACCGCATCGAACACACACGATATAAATCTGAAAATATTCGTGAAATTTTCGTATATAAATAGAAAAAAAAAAAAAAAGGTTTTTAGCACTGAAATATTTTAATTTGTTGTCACGTTTCTTTTCATCTCGTTATAGATCGGATAGATACTAGTCGTCAAGGTCAACACCTGCGAACGATTAAATTAGAATTTCTGATAGTCCAGTGAGTGGAGTCCAATTTAGAACCGAAACCCGCGAAAATTAATTATGTTGCTGATTTTTTGGGTTTACCTAGTTTTCGGGGTGTTTTATCGATACAGTGAAAATTGACATCAAAATTTTGGACGATAAGCGATATATTTTTGTTTAAATTTTGAAAATTTCGAATTTTGCAAATAACTCGGAATCTATGCGGATTTTCGAAAAAAGTGAAAGGATCAAAAATGTAGTACAAAAAATTTTCTACAAAAAAGGTTTCCTGTGATTTTTTACTAATCCCAAAATTAATCGTACAAAAATCGAATTTCGTGGTTACCGGATTTTTTCAACGGTGCATTTTTTGCGGATAACTCAAAAAAAGACTTGAAATTTAGAAAAAAAAACTGCCGAGCAGAAAATTACCTCCGAAGAAGCTCAAATATGATTTTTCCTAACCTACAAAAACCTTTAAAATGCTAAAATTCCACTAAACTTAATTTTCGTGGGTCGGGAGCTGTGATCACTGGACTATGGACCCAACACTCATCATTATACTGTCTGACGCGATGTTTCGATAACCAATTTATCATCTTCAGAGATTGAAGATTTACTTTTAAAACTTTTTGAATCGTTATATCTCAGAAACGGTGTCTCGTAGGAAAAAAAGTATTGATACGTTTTTTGTAGATAATTTTATGATCTACAATTTTTATCTGAGGTATTTTTATGATAAAACTCACCGTTACGCTGAAAATTGAGAAAAACTCATTTTTTTGACTTTTGACCTTGAATAAAATTTTTTCCATACACGGAAATGATGGAAAACATTCAAATTCTATGTTCAATTGTATTTTAAACAATTTTACTGATTTTCAGCTTGATTCGAATTTATATAACTTCGAATGTCTAAATTGACCGGATTATAACTTTTACAACTTTTTGAATCGTTATATCTCAGAAACGATGGGTCGTACGAAAAAAAGTATTGATACGTTTTTTGTAGATAATTTTATGATCTACAATTTTTATCTGAGGTATTTTTATGATAATACTCACCGTTACGCTGAAAATGAGAAAAACTCATTTTTTTGACTTTTGACCTTGAATAAAATTTTTTCCATACACGGAAATGATGGAAAACATTCAAATTCTATGTTCAATTGTATTTTAAACAATTTTACTGATTTTCAGCTTGATTCGAATTTATATAACTTCGAATGTCTAAATTGACCGGATTATAACTTTTACAACTTTTTGAATCGTTATATCTCAGAAACGATGGGTCGTACGAAAAAAAGTATTGATACGTTTTTTGTAGATAATTTTATGATCTACAATTTTTATCTGAGGTATTTTTATGATAATACTCACCGTTACGCTGAAAATGAGAAAAACTCATTTTTTTGACTTTTGACCTTGAATAAAATTTTTTCCATACACGGAAATGATGGAAAACATTCAAATTCTATGTTCAATTGTATTTTAAACAATTTTACTGATTTTCAGCTTGATTCGAATTTATATAACTTCGAATGTCTAAATTGACCGGATTATAACTTTTACAACTTTTTGAATCGTTATATCTCAGAAACGATGGGTCGTACGAAAAAAAGTATTGATACGTTTTTTGTAGATAATTTTATGATCTACAATTTTTATCTGAGGTATTTTTATGATAAAACTCACCGTTACGCTGAAAATTGAGAAAAACTCATTTTTTTGACTTTTGACCTTGAATAAAATTTTTTCCATACACGGAAATGATGGAAAACATTCAAATTTTTTGTTCAATTGTATTTTAAAGAATTTTACTGATTTTCAGCTTGATTCGAATTTATATAACTTCGAATGTCTAAATTGACCGGATTATAACTTTTACAACTTTTTGAATCGTTATATCTCAGAAACGATGGCTCGTACGAAAAAAGTATTAATACGTTTTTTGTAGATAATTCTATGATCTACAATTTTCGTCTAAGGTATTTTTATGATAAAACTCACCGTTACGCTGAAAATTGAGAAAAACTCATTTTTTTGACTTTTGACCTTGAATAAAATTTTTTCCATACACGGAAATGATGGAAAACATTCAAATTCTATGTTCAATTGTATTTTAAACAATTTTACTGATTTTCAGCTTGATTCGAATTTATATAACTTTGAATGTCTAAACTGACCGGACTATAACTTTTACAACTTTTTGAACCGTTATATCTCAGAAACGATGGGTCGTACGAAAAAAACTATGAATACGTTTTTTGTAGATAATTTTATGATCTACAATTTTTGTCTGAGGAATTTTTATGATAAAACTTACCGTTTTGCCGATAACCGCGAAAAACTCATTTTTTTGACCTTTGACCTTGAATACATTTTTGTCCATACACGGAAACATTCAAATTTTATTTTCAATTGTACATTAAACAATTTTCAGCTCGATGGAAATTAAGTAGCTTCACTTTTATTTTTTGGTCTATTTTGACCGGACTACTAACAATCTCTTTCCTTTTTTTCCTTCGACAGATCATTTCTCGCATTTTTGTCATACATCCTTTTTATATCGGAAAGCATATTTTCCAATATCCCTCTTATTTACAATAACGTTTATGAGATTTTGGGGAATGTTGTCATAGAGCGGTATCGCGTACTTAATATACGTAAAAGATTTATGTGACACACAAATCAGATAATGTCTCACGAAATCTTTTGGAATATTTTTAAATCAAGTTTCCGAATAAAAAAAAATAAAGAAACCCGCCATCTCATCTTTAGGATAAATCCGAAAGGATGTTTATAGGAAAACTCTATCAAAATATTGTATCGAAAATCTTTTTCTCGAAAGAATAAAGATTTTTATTCATAAATAGCAAGATTTTAGATATGGCAACGCTGATGTGAATATATCTGACATTGACAATTGACGTTTTTAATGGTGAACGTATTCAGAACGTGTTGTCAAACGAGTGATATTTTAGTTGTTTATAATAAACTAAATATATCGTTACACATCGAAAGAAAGATTTGTACGCACGCGTTGAGATATACCTACTCAAATTTCAGCCATTTTGTACACTTATTAGTGTATAATATCGATCGATGGATGGTAAAACACAACGTACTCGCCGATTTTAGGCTATATATTTATATTATATATTTCTTTTCAAAACGCCGATTAGAAGTAAAACACTTTTATTATATAATTTAAACAATGGAAACACTTCACTTTTGTACAATTAAAATAAAAGAATTGAAGTTAATATAGTTAAAATATTCCGTGTATTTATACGATAAATGAGCGGGAGACGGTTTTGATCACGTCTTAGTAGCGTGACCTCTACCGTCTACGTCTTACTTCCGACTGTTATTGTCGGATTTAGGCTGCTGAAGAGAACTCGTGTTTCGTGCGTGGCTGTAGGATAGAGTAGAGCAATAATCTCAATCCTACATATATCAAATTTTTCATTACTACTCCATCTCTAGATGGTAACACGGTTATTACAACCCCTCAAAACCCGGTATAAATAACGAATCAAATTTCGTTAATCAAAGTTCTATAATATAACGTACTGTTAGTGATATGAATTAATTAACGAACGAATCCATGTTGGATATTGATTTTAGCGCGTTATAAAAAAAAAATCGCTGTTCACCCTAAAAGAACCCCCGAGCGGTATATACGCATACGAAAATAAGTTAGTTAATGAAACATGTGCCTTGAATTTGGTTCGGTTAACGTTTATTATAGATACACGTATCGGATCTGGAGTATTATAAACGGTGGTGTAAATAGGAAAGCGGAAGGGTGTAGTACATTCATTTCCGTCATGTTACCCCTCAAATTGGCCACGAACATGTGGCTAAATATTAATTCGCATCGATGCTTTATTCAATAATCTATCGAACCGAATTTCTCCGATAGGTAACGTAACATTTTATACAGTTTGTCCCAAAAAATCGACCATTTTAGTTTCAATTAATTATACAGGGTGTGTCCCACGACTATCTGTATATATATATATATATATGGCTAAATACTTATAGTAAAATCATGAAAATTTCTACGTTTGTGTTTTCGGTTATGATCTTTTTAACTAAAATATTTGCCAAGATGGCCGACTTCCGATTCTACCGGAAGTCGACTGTAACTTTGTTATTTTAAATAAAACATCCTGTATATTAATACATTTTTGAAATCAACGTAAAATTTTAGTACACTTTTGTCTAAAAACTTTTTTCGAAAAATGTATAATTTTCGTGTTATTAATTTTTTTGTGAAAAATTTGACCTTTATAAATTATTTTTTTACGAGGATACCTTTAAAGATATGAAAATGGTTTTTATTCGGTTGCTTTAAACTAGTTCGGACGTATTTGAATCTATGTTGAAAAAGTTTTCATTTTATACAGGGTGCGTCTGAAATGTGTTCAAAGTTTAACTTCATAAATTTCAAATTTCTCCATTTTTTTTAATATAACCACCTGGTTTTTTCTATTTTAATGCATTCAGGGGTAAAAAATAAGGCAAATTCATGTATACTTTCCTATATCTAAACCTTAACGTTATCCAGATATTAAATGTGCAAATTTTTAGAGATGCAGGTGTGGATATCTGGATAACGATAAGGTTTAGGTATAGGAAAGTTTTGATGAATTTGTCTTATTTTTTACCCCTAAATGTATTAAAATAGAAAAAACCGGGTGGTTATATTTAAAAATATAAAGAAATCTGATATTTATTAAGTGAAATTTTGAACACTTTTTACACACACCCTGTATAAAATGAAAAATTTTTCAAAATAGATTCAAATACGTCCGAATTAGTTTAAAGCAACCGAATAAAAACCATTTTCATATCTTTAAGGGTATAATCGTAAAAAAATAATTTATAAGGGTCAAATTTTTTACAAAAAAGTTAATAGCTCAAAAAGTAGGCATTTTTGGAAAAAAGTTTTCAAACAAAAGTTTACTTAAATTTTACGTAGATTTCAAAAATGTATTAATATACAGGGTGTTCCATTTAAAATAACAAAGTTACAGTCGACTTCCGGTAGAACCGGAAATCGGCCATCTTTGAAAATATTTTAGTTGAAAAGATCGTATCCGAAAACCCAAACGTAGAAATTTTCATGATTCTACTATAAATATTTTACCATATACAGATAGTTTTTAACTCGTCGTGGAACACCATGTATAAAAACGAGATAGACCTAGAAAGAGAGAGAGAGAGAGAGAGAGAGAGAGAGAGAGAAAAGAGAGAGGTTCGTTGTGATTTATTTATTGGGGGAGACAGGGGTATTTTTTTAATGGGATTTTATTCGTTTTATGAATGACCTTGATACAAGCTTAAACGAAGAATAAAAGAAATAAAAATCGATCTTTTAGACATCGATTTAAATCGATTTAAAAATCGATCTATTTTAGAAAGAATCTTGGGATGGCGATACGCAGATCTTACATAAAGTTTACACGTTCGCGGGTTTTATTAAACGTGTGAACGTAGCATAAACCTCGACGCATTGTCTCTTTAAATATCAATCGATTTCCGCACAAAATTATTCACGTATAAATAAATACTGCACGGAATGGGATTAGTTACTTAATTTGATATTGTGGTCTGCCGTTATGGGTGAATTTTTAGTGTATTTTTAAATCGCCGGGGAATATAAAACTAATTTGAAAACGTTACGAAATTCGCTAGGGGATATCAAACAATTTATTATTAAATTTCATCGACCAACCGTGTACTGTTTAATACAAACTATAAAGCAAAAAAAAAAAATTACTACTCATCAAATCGGGGTTTTTAAAATGCTCCAATTTTCGGTGATATGTCTAGATGTCGAATTTGTATTAAACATTTCCCAACTACTTTGATCGTTATCTCAATTAAAACTTTCCTTCTTAAACAAAAAAACGTTTAATCAAAAATACCGATTTATCCGAACAAAACCTTCGCAATTTATAAAACGGCCCGTTTCGTTCCTAATTTATATCCACCCATTTCCCGACTACCCGACGAATTGAAGCTCCGAACACTTTTCAAAAACTTTCCAAGATATTGGTGGGTAAACAGTAGCGGAGAATAGCGAAAAATTAGACACGAACTACTAATAATTTCGAATTTTTTCACCGACAGTTATAGAGGTGCTCAAATACTCAAAATAAGAGAGCTAATTATGGAGCGAAGTCTTCTTGATGTGGCGTACCAAGTTTTGGCTCAAATTGAGAGGAACAGACTCAACGAGTACCAATAGAATACCAAAGAGGTTTCGAGAAAGGAACCGCGGATCAGATCAAGGATGAAATCGACAGCAGAGTTTGTGTCAGGTTGCAAGGAGATCCAATGGTACCATAAACGGCAAATGATTTGTAAAGAGGGCAATTGAGAAAGGGGAAGGAGTAGAGCAAAGAAAAAATCGAATCGGAGATCGAAAATACAGAATCGCAATCCGAAAAAGTCGTCCGCGCCTCTCCATCAACATCAAAGAGGAATCCAGGCACAAGATTATCGGAAACTTGTAAATACGAAGCGATGCAACTCAATTTTTACGAAAAGTTGTTGTATAATAATAATTATTATTATTTTCCGAGAAAATTTAGAATCGTGCGCGTATTTATTTGTAGTACTAATCAATAATCGATACAAAAACGAAAATACCTTCCAGTTAAACTACAGTCAAACATGTTTTTCATCAAATAGATGGAAAAAAAATCCTTTTTAGATAGATCGCCAATGTACACACACATCTCTTTGTAACCCAATCTCTCTCTTTTTTTCTTTCGAAACCTTTTTTAGTTATCGGCACGTTCGCTTTTCTCGAAAGGTCGCCGAAAATCCCATCCGGCTCGAAGGACCATAACTCTACGTCGACGGACACAAATATTTATCCCTTCGAATCCGCCATTGCTGTGTCTTTCGCTATTGCGGTTCGCCTCGTGAATAGGGTCGAAAGAGTATTCGTAGGGTTTGAACTACCCTATATATATAGATATATATGCGTCCGTTTTCTCTGTGTCTACTATTCGAAACCGTGGGATTTATAATCGACTTTCGGGATGTCTTCTGGAAAGGGGCGGGTGATTCTAATTGCTCGCGATTCGGATTCCGGCCAAAAACACAATCGGCACTCAACTCCAAAGTTGGATTAATCAGTTTTTCGGCGATTCGATTTGGGATAGCGATTCTGTATTTTGGTTCTACTTCTCTAAGTTGGATTGTGTCTTCCGTTACCAGATCCTTGTCCCCTTCTCGAGCTTTTCCAGTTTCCAGGTCAGCTTCGATGCTTCTTCCAAACTTTTGCCCCATGCATTGTAGTCGTTTCGACGCTAATGCTGTGCAGTGACACATTAGGCACAGAGAACGTCGGTTCTGAGTCTAGAGCTTACTGTGCAGTAACCTGTAATCACTGCTACGATCCTTCGGATTGAGGCTTTCCCACACTTCTCTAATATCCTCATTAACCGTTTGTTAGCCTCTTCCTCTTCTTCTATTTTCCTTTTTGGTAATCTATATCCCGATATCCTTTTATTAGACCTTAATCATCTTATTCTTCTTTTCCAATGTCCTTCGATTGTTTTTATTCCTTAATCCTAATTTGGACTGTTCTAAATCGCTGACCTCTATTCCCAACCAAGTTTCAACAACTCCAAAATCTTTTGGCGTAATTTTTCGCGCAACAAACCAACAAAACTGTCCGTTTTTGCTTTCTTTTTGGTTCAAATCTGGTATAGTTTTGGTCCTTTGAACCAACATCATTTTCAATTTTTCATGCCGACGAACCACTTCTCAAAATTGACGCTTCTATAATTAAATTCGAAAACGTCTTAAGTTGCTTACATTGTGACGGCTGATCGCCGACTGACATACAGATTTTATTTTCGATACGATCTTTATAAAAACAAAACGACGTTTCTCTATGTTTCTCTATTATCCTAAACGATGTTGTTTCTGGCAAATCTGTTTGTTTCCGCGTTTTATTCATGCGTTTTAATTCTGCCGAGCCCTTGGTTTGAAAAAAACAATCCCGCCGGAAGGTATAACGAAAAGAAGAGGTTATGTTCCGGCGGAGTATGCTAATACGCGGCTTTACACATACGTCTAAACCGGATTTCATTTCCTCCGGGACAAACAAAGTTCTAGAAGATTCCATAAACGCGCCCTGCTCAAAAACAACCGTATTTTTTTTCTCAAATTTCTCACGTTCCGATACAGAATAACAAATAATATTTTCCACCGTCATAAGTTGATGGAACGTATCCGTAATTCAAGCGTTCCGCGTTGTGGTCGAATGAAGCAACAGAAATTCTCAAAAACGGGCTCTGTTGCCGACGCGCCGAGTTCTTGAAGACCGGTATCTGTAATATCCAACGAAAATATGGAAACAGCGTCGCTGGCTTTATTTGTACGATCGAATTAATCTATCGGGAAAATTTTAAATACCCAATCGTTCTGAACGCATGGTTTATCGAGTTTATCGTCCGCGTCTCCTCCGCGCACTTCACGCGGACGATTTCGACCGCAGATTGCTACAAAATCGTCCAATGGCGTAGAAAACGTACCAGAAATTCTTAAAAACGGGCTCTGTTGCCGACGCGCCGGGTTCCGGAGGACCGGAAGTTCCTTAAAGTTCATTTTTGCCGAGCTTTCGCAAGCACCGCGTTTTTGTAAGAGTACCACGACCTCCGAACCGCAATCGAAGAGGAATTTGAAAAGTTTTCGCGGACAACTTGACATGTTATATACAGAGGGACTAAAACGGATCGCGTTCATCGTTGTTAGGAAACTGATTGACTTAATCGAGTCGTAGTTGACCGATGGGGGAATGAGATCAATTGAAGGGTTGTTTCATGGTTTTTTTTAAACTCCAAAAGTCGTTTATTCACCTTAAATTACTGAGGTTTGCGGTCTGTCTGCTTTTCAGTATTTCAACATTAAATTTTGATGCATGGGGGGAGATAATTAGTTGATAACCACCACGTTACGTCCGGGAACTGTGTGTATCGGTTCTACAACCGCGACAAATTCTCCATGTATGTGGAAAGCGGAAACTCAATTTCCAAGGTAAACCTTTTTTTTTTCTCGCAGAAGAAAGTTTGCATAACAAGGTATCTCATCTCGGATTTCCTTTACGCGTACATGGGCGTCGAATATTTTATATCAACATCGGTTTTCCATCGAAAGAAAAACTGTTTATCCAACGGTATTTTCGAAAATGTTCTATTCGCTCCTTGAAGTTCATTTTTCAGCCCGTCGATCTCGTCAATCGAGGTCTGGCCCTTGCCGCACAACTTTCCATACGTTTCTACCATCGATCTAACCAGTGCTGGAAGTCTTCTTTGGTGAGGATCTGCTTTACCGCTTCCATCGACTCAAATCGTGTCCCTTTTCCTACCCTTTCAAGGAAATCCGAACAGACCCGTCGACGCAACATCTTTCGGTAAGGAATTTGCACCAACTTCGTACAGATTCTTGTCATGTGTCATTAATCGTTTGTCTAACAGACTCGGTAATCATCTGGATGCTCAATTCGGTTGATTTTGGTCACCGTTTGAAGAGTCGAAACAATCACAGAACGACCTGGACGCTGGTCATCTTCAGCGGTCTCAAAAACACGCGCACAAGATAGAAAATTGTCCCAATAAGCTCCTTGAATCGATTTATACCATTCGGTGCGAGTTTTTTTTTTTTTTTTTAATTTAACGAGGAATTTGCGATTGATACTTTGTCCTGTTCGTTTCAAACCTCACAAACGCTATAATAGTGACGTTATTTAATAACCAGACCTCGTATACCGAATATTGATTTCTTAACCTCACTTTTGAACGGTTCTCGATGTCTATAAATGTTGACCAATCATATAAATCAACTCGATCTTTTAGCTGGTTCAAGTTAGAGCGGTTAGAGCTTTTAGAGTCACGTTGATTCGTCTTTTCATCGACATTCCTCCATTTGCTTTGATGTGCAAACAACTTTAGTTTGATTTGAATAGATGTTTTACAATATATAAATAGCAACCCCTCGTATCAATTTATCACTTTTCTAAGGATTTATCCAATTAATTAAACCGGCGCCTTGCGATTATGATAATGGAAAGGGTCCAATAAAAAACCCGATAAGCTGACTGGGCTCTGGAAAAGGCCATTTTCGTGGTAGAGCAAAATTACTACTTCAAATTTTGTCTTACAAGCCTGCAGGAACAGATAAAGGACCTTTTTATATAATAAACTATTGAAAAAAGTACGAAATGCTGGAAATTTGATTAATTAAGACATTAATTAATAACGAATTGGACAGTCTAAAGGTAATTTGAATCAATGGGTAACCTTCTCAATATACCTGATCTAGGAAAAAACCAACACCTTCTACCTTCTACAGCCTCCCAGGCGAGGCGTTTGGAATCGAGGAGAGGCCATACTTTTGTTACAACCCTCGTTAAATGGAGAAACAGAAAGTTATTTCAGCCCATTACCATATCAGAGGCGCGCCACACACGTAGAAGGTAGATGGATCGCTAATTACGGGAAAATAAGGGTAGTTTTTCGGCTAGTCAGTATTTATTTGTTTATAACTCGACAGACCCGCAGAAAACAGACTTACAGCAAAAATTAGTTTCAATCTCGTCGAAACTATTAACCGGAAATTTAAAAACACAAAAAAAAAACGTGTCAAAGATTAATCCCGAAGTGAAAACTCGTTATTCGATGAAAATATTATCGTGTATATAACGCGCGTCAATCACCGAAACGCGCTCGCTTAAAAAAAAAAAATTAATAAAATTTTTGTCGACACATTTTTTCATTGTCGTCAAAATCAATTTGTCATTTAAGCGCGACCGTGTGCTCGTTAATTGCCCCTCTAAAACCCCTTTTTTTTTTCACAGGGCAGATATCACATTATCGAATTTTGTTTTCAGTATTATGTTTGCTCCTTTATTGGATTTCGGCTTCGAGGGTTTTTTTTTACCATAATCAACCCTCTTTTTCAATATTTGAAAAATATTGTATAAATACGACGTTTTAATGCTATAAATACGATCAAAAAGTTTCAATAGACTTAGAAAAACGCTTATATACATATACAGTGTGTTTAAATGAATGAATAACCTTTGGAATTAGGTCGATCATGTGTTAAATAAGATAAAAAAAACAGTATTCCTATAACCGAACAGGAACGGCTTCACGCTCTATGTCGAAGACGATTTCGTATCTAAGATTAGGATGTGGCCAAGTCATTCGCAGTTTATTGACCTACGTTGTATAGCGAATTTCAGCGCACATTTTATTATATACTATTTCAATTATTATCATAAATTTGAAAACATTAACATTTTTGTATAGAGAACGAAAAATCCAAAATTAATTCGTAGCACAAACTGTATAATATTACATATATTGTGATAACGCCAATATCAATCAAATCTGCGTATATTGCACGATGAAAAACAAGTTTTCCATTTTCGCTGTCATATACACGGTAATTAGATTAACATAGTCAGAATTTCAGCCTTCCGTGAGCACCGCGCTTTCGAGGCAAAAACAATTCTCTGTAGAAACGGAGAAAAATATTTTCTTTTTTTTTTTATAGTCGACATAACAATAAAAAAATACGTTTAAAACGGCGTATACACGCCAAAAACAAATATTTTCCAGCTTATCGAGAATAATACGCGGCACTTATGTTTATTATATGTTTGTGTAAAGGTAAATCTAAAAGCAAAAGAAAGCAAAGATAACAAAATGAAAAAGGATTGGAAAAATTCTAATTTCTTAAAAAAAGATCAGCCGGAACCTAGTCCGTATCTGTACAGTTGATAACGTTTCGTAAGAAAACGAGAAACTGACTTATTATTAAAACGCTTATTACCGTTCAGTGAAATAATTGCCTGACCTATTTCGTAATATTCTAGTTTCTATGTTCAAATTGCATCGTCCCTAAGCTATTTAATAACGGCAGCAAATGTTTAGTGAGTTTAATTTCGGCTGAGATGTCAAAATATTACCAAACATTTTCGTAGCGTTTCATACAATATAAATTTAGAATGTTTTTACCGACAAATATGTATTTATACACACACACCATCTAGCGATTCATTTAAACACAAAATAAAAATTCCTTTGTTATCGTTTTTCACAATAACGGATATTTGTATATGAATTTCGAAAAGTTTACAAAAACAAGTAAACAGAAGCAGAAGTTATTTTCTATACGAGTTCGTCGCCATATTGAAAATTAAATAGATAAAACTTACAGAGTCATATCAGCATCAAACCATTTCAATGTTAACACACAATTTTTTTAACCTCACATCTCACCAACAATGTTTTACTAAATCGCTAGAACTATTTACTCGAAGAAAAATATTGAAACGGTTAGTTTGCGCGTTCGAACAGACATATTGTCATTTTAACTTGACGTATAACGATTATAGTAGAAGAAACATTGGAATAATTTAGCAATTGGCGCCTTTAAGGGTAGATGTCATTCGATCAGTGCTACCACATGAACAGTATAATCAACTTAAATTTCTTCATTAAGGATATTTAGAAAGTATGTTCACGCGGCATTTTTAAAAGTTTAATCATACGATTTGAAATAATTAATTTCTATATACGGGGTGATACAATTTATTTTGTTTTCAGCTGACAGTACTTCGCAATACGACGCTATAAGGGCATATCTCAAAGAATTAGACATCACAGATACCGTTTGGATAGGATTGTCGAAAAATGCAGATAAACCAAACTTTACATGGACGTAAGCTGCTATATAAATATATATATTTTATTATACGTAAAAAAAAATTGTATTCACAGGAACAGTTTGCAACCGTTGTCGGGGGAAGGGCATTGGCAGGAAGCGATTCCTCCATCGAAAAATTCCCAATGTATCGCAACTGATTCCTCCAAAGATTTTCTATGGGAAACTTTAACCTGCGGAGGACCTGATGTAGCTTCATTCATATGCGAAATGCCAAGTAAGAAAAAAATTAAAATATATAAAATAACTAGTATTTATAATGTACAAAATTCCGTTTCCTTTTTTATTTATCGTTTATATGGACTGTCTATGCGTATTCTTCTTTTTTAAATAGACTGTCAAGGACTACGGAAGGTCATTAATGAATTTTCACGCATAGATAAATAAAAAAGTCGTGAGTATAAATTTGGGTAGTTGTTTGTCGACGTTGTTTACTCACAACTAAAGGAAATCTGCGAGTATTATATTTAATCCAACATGATGAGGGTGAATAGAGGGTAGTTTGGTATAAATTATGTACTTTAGTCAAGATAATGGACGAATTAAGGAGAAATTTGTATGGGAAAGCTTGTGTTGGATCCAATTAGAATAATTTTATACTTTCGATCATACCCGTAGTTAATACTATCGTTTTTTTTTTAAATAAACATCCTGTATATTTTTATATATTAAAAGAAAAGAGAATCTTCTTTTTTTTTGCATTGTGGTCTTTTACTAGTTTCTCCACATTGACCAATATAGTTCCAGTGATAACGTTTGACATTCAATCGATTAATTATTTGTCTATGAGCCGATCAAGACATACGTCAACTGTCAACAATAATTTGACATCATTTATTTAAGTTAAATTTGTTTGTTATCGATATTTGTATGAAAAACGTATTTCAATAAAACAAAATATTATAAAAGTGTGTATTAATGAATATCACGGTATGGGATACGATCTTTTGTTATTACTTCAATGTAACTCTGAAATTTTTATTTCGATTACCGTTTGGACGAATTGTAGCCACTGAAATTTTAAACTAGTCCCAAATTAAATAAACTTTGACTTGCTAATAGAGTCGAAGGACATATTGGCGTTTAATTTTGCTCGCTTTTAATAAAACATTTTTTCTATTCTCCAGTTTTGATTATTAGATTAACTATGTGAGGGACATTTTAATTGGTGTGTAGTGATTTATGCTGTATTAATTAGAATTTTATATAATTAAATTTAACAAGCATTTATTTATCAAATATTATGAAAAGATACTGCACCGAAAACTTTTCAACTGAAAAAAGAAGTTGCAAAGTAGTTGTGACATTAATTTAATCCTCCTCTGCTTTCTGTTAAAAAGTGGAAAAACGAAAAGTTTCAAGAAATTCAAGAAATTACGCAAATGAAATTTTACGTAGTAAAGGTTTTAAATAACTGACTGAAAAACGTTCTGAATTAATGAGAAAATATGAGATACTTTTCCAGTTTTATAAAAAGTTTTTTTCCTAAATTCCCCCAACAAGAGTTTTGAATAAAAAGTTTTTTTCAATTTTTCTTTTCATCGGTTTCTCGTTGTTATTAATTTTCCTATTGCAGTACCTTCTTGGGCGATGGGTCCCAAAGGATGTCTATTGACTGAATTACCTTCGTTGACCGTCCTCTACATACCCGAACAGTCCTCCCTGGAGATGACGTCCGACTGCGGTCTTGACGGGACCAAGAGAATAGCTTGCAAAGGGAATGCGGTAAGATTCCTTATTCGCAATTTCATAAACTCCTGCATAACCCTGAGCGTTTACAAATTTAATCCCAGTCGTACGAAATATCGGTACATATTTATCGACTTTCCCTCGTATACTACGAATAAACTAAAGATGAGTTAAACTCGCGTCTCAATATTAAATATTAAATTAAAAAATGCCGATATTATGTAACTATCGAAATAAATACTGTAAATATATTAAAACGAAAGTCAATCGTATAATATTGTACAAAAAATAGTCTCGTCAGTGTTGTCCTTATAAAAAAAAACAATAACCATACGTAACGACGAAGAAATAAAGACGTAAGATGTTGTTGAATGAGAGATAAAAAAAGAAAGCGTTAACTCTAGAAGACAAGTGATTGTAGTGTGTTCTTTGAGTTGTCAAGGAAACGATAGAGTTGGGAAAATCTCGACCTAATACAGTTATTTGAGTTTTTTACTCTTTTCATAAATAATAATAATAATAAATTACTATTTATTGCTATTATTCATTTCTCTTTTCAAATAAAATATATTATTGAATTATAATTGTACTGGAATATTCAATATTTTCATACAGGATCGTGAGGAAATCTTAAAACAATTAACTTGCGCTATTTCTAACGAAGATTTCGAAGATAAATCCACGAAATCCTCAATACTAGCATCTACAGTTTCCTACACGCAAAGTGACAACAAAATAACCAAGATTTGGACGTCTAATACCATCGACGTCGATTACGGCATACCTACGAGACATCGAAGAGAAACCGAAGATACTTTGAGCGCTTCTTCGACGGATAGCACCGAGAAAATCACAACAACTCAAAGTTTCACAGGTAAATTAGTATTCTAAACCTATTCGAATTCATTATAAGTATAAGAAACGGTTATTTTCAAACTGTAATAAATGTAAATAAAAACTCCCACCTCTACACACATAATTTTTACTGTTTTTTATAATACGTCTAGACAAACGAACTTTTGCGTTCGTAGTTGAAACTGAAGATGGCGTTGTTTTAATATTACAGTTTATTTAATTTATAGTTGCCACGAATTATGATACGGAAGTGACGTCAAATCCAATTCCCGCTGCGTCAACTGTAATATCCAGTACTCCTTTTATTCAAACTACAACTCCAATCAGTACAACATCTGCTAAAACTATCGCCAAAACGAGTACTATTTCTTCTACGTCCGGTACAACTGAACAAATCACTCCTATAATCGAAGCAGTACATACCTATACAACCGTTACTGCCAGTTCCGAATCGAAACCGGTTAAAACTACCACTGAAAATGACGAAAAGGATATCGTCATTGAATACCCCAGCGCCATTAGTCAAGGACAATTGTTTAGTATCATAGAAAACGGTAAGCATTGTTTATTATAGGTAATTATTATTGATAGAGAAGTAATCAAAGACGTACGCCATTATTCAACTCATAGAAAAATATCAAACGTAGAAAGTGATCATAGACATACGTTCGATTTAACTGATAGATAAACGTAAAACGTAGAGAACTTACTATCACAGACATACGTTTGATTTGACTCATAGATAAATGTAAAACATAGAGTAAAAATCATAGATATACGTTTAATTTACCTCATAGATAAACTTAAATCGTAGAAGAGTCATCACAGATCAACGTTACAATTATGTGCATAGACAAAGTTTCATAATAGAGTAATAATAATAGAAATATGTCGATTTAAATGTGATAAATTTAATAATATAATAAATAAAAAGCGAGACAAATGAAGAAATACTAAAAGATACATTTATTTTTTTATCACTTGATTAAATAAACTTAATATTAGCATTTCATCTTATTTATCGAATTTGTTTGCAGGCACCATGTTCGATATAATCGAATTAAACGACACGAAATTGTTTCAACAGCAAACTACCTCAATTGCGGAGACAAAAACTTCAAAACCGTCGACGAAACTCCAACAATTAGACGAAAAGAAAACGAAGAACGCGGATTCGAAAGGCAAAGTTGCCACCAAGAAGGAAATTTACAAAAATTCCGATCCGAAGAAAAAGAATAATCAGAAGATAATAGAAGATAAAATTGAGAAAAATGAAACTAACCTCAATGTTAAAAGATCGGCATTAAAAACGTTAGAAGCAATTCCGGACGAACGAACAGAAGATAAAAAAGAAGAAGTTGCAAGTAAAGAAGAATTGGATTTGAATAAACAAGTAGAAATAATTCCGTTGAAACAAACAATACAACCGGATCGAAAAGAAGATATAGAAACGAACCTATCGAAAGAAGACGGCATACAAACGCAGATAAACTTGGATCGAGAAATGGAAAACAAGGAAAGCATGGAGGAAATGGATCTGAATAAGGAAATCGAAATATTTCCGTTGGTGAACGACAAATCGCCGCATTTGAACAGAACCTTCAGAAAAGAACTGCCGATGATGGCGGACGAGCCTCCGTTCGAGCCGATCAACGGCGAAAACAAACTCGAACTAATGGATATAGACGAATTCGCACCGGAAAACGAAACTAAAATCGATCCGAATATTTATTTACTCAATAAAAACATCACCAAGAATAATGAGAGCGAAATTATAGAGATTTTAAAGAAGCAACTCCTTCCGAAATTATTGCAAAAGAAGAACGTATCAGTGGAAAAAGAGGAATCGACAACTACCGTACCGGTAATTGCAGTCGAGGAAATCGGCGAAAGACCGAGACCGAATAGACAGAGGCAATTGACGAGGCCGCACGGTAGATCGTTTTATCCGAATTTTTTTAGCAGGGTTTTGGGATGAACTACGAAAAATGTTGATTAGAAGTTGTCCACGAGGATGTTTGTTGATTTTGGATAAAAAAGAAGACGAAATAGACAAGATTTATTCACAATATAACATGAAGAAAAACTATTTTTATCACAAAATGCTATATATTTAACGTCCTAAAAGTCAAAGTATCAATATTTCCAGTTATTTCATCAATATAGTTATAAATAAAATAATAACGTTTTTTTTTTTAAATACTATTAATACGATATTCGAGAAACATCTCGTATATATCAGTACTAAAAATAAAACCTTCAGATATCCCCTCGTAATATTTGTAATTACGTCGCCGAAACTATAAAATTGTGAATTTTTGAGTCTATTACGTTTTATAGATTATGATTTTAGTTGTAGTAAAATGAGCGTGTCTAGATTAATATAGATTTTAAGCTTCATGTTATGTAAAAAAGAAGAAGAGATTTTGTTGACGTTTTTCGGAGATTAGATAATATCGTAGGTTTTATAGCACACATTGAAAACAGAAGAAGAAAGTTCGAAAAGCAGATTTAGTTAAATCTAGTAGTAGTAATATTTGAATAGTAGTTGAAATGTTACCCAAAGGTAATAAGTTGTTTGGTATTGCTTAATCGGATTTATATTTTTCACGTACGTAATAAAAATATCACGTTAGTAGTATTTCGTAGATGTAGATGTAAGCTGTTTTCAAATTTCCAAATGGAACTGATTAAATTTTATCGTTTAGTTTACAAGGTATTAGTAGAAAAATATTATTTCGATGTTTCGAATATCCTGAAACAATTTATTTACTACAACAATATATAGCATAAATAATTCGCAATTTGAAAGTGCCGAACTTTAACATCTAATAATATTAAGTATTTCCATCGATATAGTAATAAACTTGTTTTTTTATATATACACTACACAGAACTAAGCTAATGCACGAGCACCGTCCTGCTTTATTAACCGTCCTATTTCGTAAATAATATACTGGGTGTCAACAATTAAATATACTTGTATTACTCAAATCGTTTTATCACTAAACACCCTGTATATTATGACTGGTGATATTTGGTATAGCTAAATAAGGCTCAAATGAAATAAATACTTGGAAATGTCAAATGAAACGAATTTTCGAATGAAACAAATGAATATAATTAGAGCCAGTTTAGCTCAAAATTTTATATATGTTCGAGCACAATTATTATAGATAATATAATTGTAAATATATGTTCTCTAATGTGCTAAATACATTATTAAAAAAAAATTTCTTTTATTTCAATCTATCCTATAAAAATTATTTTGAACGTTATTCCTGATTGCTATGTTCGTTTTGATGCACAAAAATCATATATACCAATGTGATTAACTAATAATCACAAAGAAAATACCTCTATTTCTATTAAGTTTATCTATGATCGAGGTGATCCCTGATTGGTTGAAAATATACTGGTTAATAGTAGGAACAAATTCCATTGTATGCATCTAGACAACCACGGTCACAAAATTTGTTAATTAAAAAGGCAACGTTGCCAAGTTTTTATCGGTATTTTGTGTTATAGATTCGAAATTAATATATTGCAAAGGAAAAATAATTGTTGAATTTGTCTGTCTGATTACTTTATTGTGGTTTATTTTCAATTAATATCAAACGTGGTTTTATTAAAATTTACATCACAAAGCTTTGTTAAGGATAGATAAAATTTGGAAAACACCACAAATTTCTTCATTGGAGCGAACGTGGCAACATTGTAAGAATACTAAAAAATTGTGATGTGTGTTATCTAATCAATAAAATCGTTTACATGGGGAAAGGTAGAATAGAAAAAAAAACAAGATGTTTTTAGAAATTTTATTACATAAAAATAACAATAAGACTAGACGTAGAACAAAAATAAATAAATCGAAATACAAAAATATATAGTAGTAGGTACGTTCTGCAGTTTTAAAATTTCATATTTCAATGATAAAAATTACTTATCGTATGCACACTGAATATATTTTAATACATAATTGGCGTGTCTACAGGGTGATTTGTAAATGGAGAATATGGAAAAATAATTATATATTTTAAGCACAACACTGTCAGTATAAATCTAATGCAAAGTATACTGAAACTTTTCTTTATCCCCTTGTAATACTAAAGGATTCATGTAAAAGTAAATTTAAGTATGAAGATCGACGATTTAGGTCCAAACAAGGCTTGTAGAATTACCCCAGTTAATAATTTGGGTAATTCTCTAAAGCCAAAATACGGGGGGATTTCGATAGTAATTTTATTTGAATTAAAAGTAAATAAATGTCATAAGATCAAAACTTATTTTTATTCTCATTTTGTCGATTTTTCGACACATGATTTCAATTTTTTTCCTCAAATTCCAAACATAAAAGTTACAATTTAAAACTTTGATTTAATTAAAAAAACAATTTTCATGAAACCGTCGCATCACTGAGATAAATTATCGACTATATTTTATAACCTTGTATAAAAGGTATACCGGTACCGACTTTTTCTTGATAATCACAGTAATTTTGCCCAAAGAAATTCAATAAAGTTATTTCTTCTATTTCTATCCTTGATTTGAAGAAGTACCAGCTTACCAGAGCGTAAACCGGTGTACAAACCGGATTCAAAAGTAAAATCTATAAAAAAACATCCAATTCAAACATTTCCATAACTCAAATGGTCATTAAAAACACAAACCTGGGTACCAATCGACCAATAAAACCACCCCACATAACTAGGATGTCTAAACCAACTATAAACTCCATACGTAACTAAAGTATGGTTACTAAACTTTTCACATTGCACCTGTATAATAAAAAATATAAATTTTTCAATGATTTTCTAAAGAAAAAAAATCTACTACCAAATGATTGAAGTTTGATCCAGCAGTCAACATTGCAGTTTTTCTTAGTAATTCCCCCAGAACGCATATACCCAAACCAATATTTGATAACCAATAAATTTGCTTCAACCCTAAAAAATTCATAAAATCCCACTAAACTATTGAAAAAAAATCGAGTACTAACCTGGAAAAAAGTAACACTGGAGGAAAAATTCTAGCCAAGAAGAAAGTGCAGCTGCTATATATTGAGGACTGTGGTTGAGGACAAAGGAATCGGTAGATACAAATTTCGGTTGGACTAAACCTATAGCAATAAACTCGCTAAAATGGAAGAACGCCATCACACACATATAACCCCCAAATATTTTGATATGAGGAGGGGCAACTAGCCTTACAAACACTCCTAAGGCAAATAAATATCCTAAGAAGCTTGCTCTAACAGCAATCTAAAAATAAATTTACACATATCAAACTAATATGTTCGAATTTCAATTTATACCTCACCTGAAATGGAAAATATCCTTTAAAGAATACTTTAACGATAATGCTAAGTATTACAGCAGTGGATGAAAACACTAACCCATTGATCCAAATATTTATTAAATTATAGTATATCTGTATAAATCCGACTAGTCCTGCCAAAACTAATGATAAAAAGAAAGCTTTGAGACCTATTTGAACTTGAATGCAGATCATAGTTACGTATTTACATAAAAAAATAGCTTTGAATTTAATATATCTGCAGAAAGGAAGCCTCTGGATACTGGAATATTATACTGTAGTGGTAAATCACATTGATTTCGTGCTATTTTTGATTAGAGTTGTTTTTAAAACGATATTTATTGAATGAATGCGCCATTAGGTAAACATTATGGGTAACTAAAATAAGAAATGATACACAAACAAATAACTCACTGACGTTTACGTCAAATGTCAAGTACTTTTCCTCGAAGTTATTCAGCCAGGAGTAGTTCAAACGAAATAATTTACATTTCTTTGGGATATATTACACTGATTAGTACTTTTTAGTAAATAATTTTATTTAAAATGTTCATTTTGTTCAAATTAACTAGCAATAAATACGATTATTAGATATTAATGGTGTAAGTCATTTGTCAAAATGGTTAAAACGATAGACGACCCCTTATTCTATGACGTTTTAGTGTTCGAATCAAATGAAATGAACAGAGCTGGTGATACGAGGTGTAGTCAAAAGGAATAAAAATTAGAAAGTGTTGTTACGAGGTGTACCAAAATATAAATAAAATTAAATTGATAAGATAACAAAAAGAAAATATATCTACTTACCATTAGTCGAGAGGTATAAAAGGACGATTGGAAAATGAAAAAGTCGACAAAACATTGTTTTTTATAGTTTTTATTTAACAAAAAAAAAACATTCATTAGAAGGAATGTTTGATAATTCACATGAGGAACCTTAAAAATGAATTTATTTACAAAAAATTTCCTAAAAATCCATTCCGACGATCTACAATTTTTTTTTAAACATTTTCATAATTTTAGAGCCACAGTAAGTTGGTAGATATCGAAAAAACACGCCAAAGTCAGTGTAAACTGGATAATTCGTAAAATATCTTTGTCCGACATAATCTGGTACTATAAAATTCTTCGATGACACTCAAACTTCTTTTTCCTTTCAATAACGATCGTCAGAAATGAATAAAAAATCAATTACCAAGCAACAATCATGATTATTTTGATAAATGCTAATACTTGTCAACAGGCGCTTTACTTTCGTATCTGCCCGGCCAAAAAATATAGTTGAATCACATTAATTTAGCGTTTTCTGAAACGTAAAATCCATTTATCGAGGTCTCATAATTAGATTCTGTTACCTCCTGTTTGGCTTTCTCAAACTGGATTTATGAATTAAACGAAATGTTCAATTTTGTCGGACCTATCTATAAGAAAAATTGACCGAAGAGGGGGAAGAAAAGTCAAAAATAATTTTTTTCATGTTTTCTTAAATCAACTTTTAAATATTTTCGAAATTGGAACTGTCTCACGATGTTGTTGAGCAGACCGAGGAACAGAGCCATATTCTGGTTAGGTTAGGTTTAAGTTGACTTTAGCTTCGATTAGAATAGGCTAAGTTGACTTTAGCTTCGATTAGAATAGGATAAGTGGACTTTAGTTTCGATTAGAATAGGCTAAATTGACTTTAGCTCCGATTAGAATAGGTTAAGTTAACTTTAGCTCCGATTAGAATAGGTTAAGTTGACTTTAGCTTCGATTAGAATAGGTTAAGTTGACTTTACCTTCGAAGAAGAATTGCTGTTATTTATAAATTTAGTTCAAAAAACCGAAACGGAAATCCATCAATTCCATTATTTATAAAACCGGAAGTATCGATTTCCGACAAGTGGGACCTCGATAAATGGATCGTGCGATTTCGAAAACGCTAAATCGGCGCGTTTTTTTACCGAAAACAGATACGGAAATATTTTTAATCGTGAATAATTCGCTAAATTCCTCTCTCGAATCGGCAACATTTACAGCAGGACGAGTTTTTGGCGATTTTTTTTTATAGGTATCGTTATATAAATAACACTCTGTACATGAAAAATAAATAAAAATATATATAATGCCGTAATAACTCGATAAATATGTTCAAATATTAAATTACACAAAAAAAAATTAAATACAAATCGGCAAATAGTATTTTTTAATTTTGCCTCACACTGTATTCGATTAATTATTTGTGACTATATTTATCTAAATTTGGATTTGGATAGATAAATAGTTGCCGTACTAAAAACTCACCCTTTATATTTAATTATACATTAAAAATAAGTCGTAGAATGAAATAACGGTAACTATTTTCCAAATATATTATAAAATAAATTATTCAGAACACTCAAACACTCGCTAATACATTATTTGGTCCTTCGAGCCGCGTACGTATACGGCTCGAAGGACCAAATAATGTAACAGCGATTATAGATGGTTAGTAGTAGAAAATAGTGAGATTTTCATATCGAAATGGCGAAGAGGAGATGATATTACCAAATTTCGTTTAAATTTTTTTATTAATTTACGTAATTCGTAATAAGTTTTAGAGATTTAGGACATAAAATCAGTTACTACACTCCTCATTCTACCAACAATCGGTTTCCTCTTGTTGTAATAAAAAAAAAAACAAAGACGTACACGTGCTAATGATAAATTAACTAAGATTCATCGTCTGCATATCGTCCAGACTCTTTTTTGCTTTTTGAGAGATGTCCCCCATCGACTTTTTCGCACTCGTAGCTATATCGTCTAAGGATCTTTTGGTCTGGCTGAAAATTTCGTCCGTACTTCTCGTTAAATCCTTCACTTCGTCGTTCAATTTATTTATCACCCATTCCATAGCCTGTCTACCCTTTCCCGCGTTATTTGATATTTTCGTCGTCAGCAAATCTTCCATATAATTTGTTAGAGGTACTCCTTTCACAGTTACCACTGCTTCTTGTTTCAAAAGTGTTTTGGAAGGATCCGAAGGATGCGGAACGTATTTGAGAGTTTCGTTTACGGCTATGTGTCTACAAAATGTCAGATTTATCGTTTTTAATACCATTAAACGCAATGAGGGATTCACTTCTGACTGTTCACTGGCGTAGCAGATCTTAGCCGAGCCTATGAGCTGAAATACAAAATTATACCTAATAAAAACAATCACAGACTTTTCAAAATAATACACAAATCAACAAATCAAGTTAAAACTTGCTAGTACCGGTTTATTTCTTAATTATTTCTTCAGTGTTTATGATTGTAGTTTAGTCCAAATTTATACTTTTTGGACCAAAACATCTTTTTGTAAAGTTCATATATTCGATAGAAAACGTTTAAAGCGGCATCGGAAAAACCTTAATCACTGAAGATAAACGTTTTGTATTGATCAATAAACGTGATCTGTATCTGAGTACTTCTACAGTGAAATGGAGATTATGAGGAACTTTCCTTTAATTAAGGTGGAATTTTTATGACTTATACAACAGCCCTCGTATATTGTTCGATGTGATATTTACTAAAAAAAGTAATAAAATTCAATACCTTGATATAGACGAATAATTTTTTCCATTTGAGACACAATAATCTTGATATTGTTGATAATTGATTATTTTTATTATCAACTTGGTATATCAGTAATATTATTATTAACCATTAATATTAAAATCCCTTATCTAGGTCTTATCTGTGTAAAAAAACGAATATCTAACTATCTAACGATGTTTTATACTAGAAATATTAAATCTAAAAGTAGAATAAACGTTTGAATCTGCCTCAAATTTGATTGAATCATCTATGAGACTTTTTTAATTGATCACATGAAATATAACGTGTGGGATGTGTCGATTTGGCAACTATGGACGTTTAAATGTTTTTTCTAAAATTCATACATACACGCGCTATTGCTTAACAGTTTTTTTGAAGTTGTGCCAAAGATGTAAAATCGTACACTGACAGGCGAAAAAGAAAACTTACATAACCTCACTTTTAACATCAATTGATAAGACATCATTTATTTTCCATAGTTCATATTTGACATAAGCAGAATAAATGATACAAAAACATGACGAAAAAACTAAACATTTTTTCCTGATAAAAAATTTTCCATTTAGCCCAAATAAATATAAAAACACGTAAATTAACCTTTGTTATTACCAAAACGTATTCATTAACTTTAATTGCTTAAATTAGTAATAAAATGTAAAGAAACAAAAGAATTAATGGAAAAAACACCCCGTGCATGTCGAAAAAAATGATTTCCAAATATTTTCAAACGATAATTTAAATAAATAAAACATATTAAGTTACAATAACCTTAAAATGCAGTATCTCATTGTCACTAAATGTAAATCAAGGTCACACACATTCAATTTATATAGAATTAAAAATTACTTCCTGTTTTTAAATAGAAAAAAAAAATAAAACTTTTTCGTAATTTTCGTAATATTATTAATTTCACAACCCTATATATATGTTAAAGTATGAAATGTACTTACCGCTTGTGCCCATTTAGGAAAGTACCAAATAGAACTAACTAATCTATGCGTATGTAATACTCCATCTACTACTTTCCTTTCGACGACATCCGTACCTATAACGGCAGTATTATGAGGATTTGGATATTTTCTCCAAGCTGCTGTTGCAACCTTTTCCCAAGGGTGGCTAAAATGAACAAAAATAATTAATAAATATATACGTATCTATTAAATTAATATAAGGTATTCTTACTTGAAAGTGTGTTCACTTGTCCAAATTTTCATTGTTGTTTTATTACTAAAGTTTTTATGTAAAATCTAAATTTTAGACAAGCATCAAACAGCTGAGCGTGAACAGTGAGTGACGTCTCGAACCGTTCGTTACGAGTGACAGAACACTAAAAGAAAGATTTTAGGTATTGTAACTTAAAACGTAATTCAAACAATTCAAAGTCTAATAATTTACTGTGACGAAATTGATAAATTCCACATGATGAATACCCAATATATAATGACGTCATTCGTTTATGAAGTAACAATAACTGACATCTGTCAGATATATCCATAGATAAGCTAGAAGCAATCGTTTTAGACGTATTAAACTATGGTAGTTCTACATCGAAAACAAAATAAAATAATACGAAATTCATATTAGAACATCATGATATATTACAAAAAACTGGGAAACATTTAGTATTTGTATAAAAATCATTAATATGTTAAGATAGGCAATATACGTTACACTCATGCACTATTTTTTTTGTATTGTATTTATTAAAATAAAAATTAATTTTCGAGAAATATGGGACTCGAAATCACTCAGTTTTATTAACCAAAATTTAATATACTTTTATACAAATTTGTTAATAGATAGAGTAATTTTTTAAATTAGTAGGCAACAATCATTACACCTCATTTTTAGGTATTACTGGTTATCTAACCTTTAGTTTTTAAAAATCTTTTAATATAAAGAATCCACTTAATGAGCATATAAAATAAAACCGATTCCATTAAAATTCATTTTTAATTTTGAATTTTGTATATTTGATTATAAATATGACGAGAAAAATAAACTATTTAAATGATAATATATTTTTCGAACTCACTCGGTACATGTTTGAATTCAGAATAATCATCTTTGTGATTAAAAACATGATTCTAACGAAGAAAGTAGTAAAAATACAATGAAAAGCAACACCGGAAGTCGTGAAGCTATTTTTAAAAGCAGTAATATATCTGAAAAGAGTAAATATTGATATACGCAGATAAAGAATATAATTATGAATTGAACGTTCTACTTTTGTAGATAAACTGAATTTCTCTATTGATCCAAGGGATATCATGTGAAATTCATAATAAATACAATAACTATCATTGAAAAAGTATAATAATTATTATGAGCGTGAGAATTTCCCATTCATAAAAAAATACGCTAATGTCGAAAATATACAAAGTATACATTCAAACTCGACTCTATATTACTTATACATTAGATCTAATTTTCTCTTATAAAACACCGTTCTATTGGTATTTTATCAAGCCGATATCCAATAAAAGAAAGGAGATAAAATATGTTCGATTCCTTTACACTCCGTAGTCGTTCTTTGTCGGAACCGATTCGGAGCAAACGATACCAACACCAGAAATATGAAGTGTGAAATGCTGCGTTGTCGGACCTCACAGATTTTACGCAAAAATAATAAATTCCTGAAAACAGGAATTTTTATTTCGAAAATTTCAATTAAAGTTGTTCGTAATTGTGAATCAATGTTGAAATTATAATTAATCTAATTTTTTCAAGGTCAAAATAACATTTCTATTTCCGAATTCATGTATGTGGAATTCTAATATTTAATATGTTTTATAATATGTCGATTCTTTGTATTTTACTCGAATTTATTTATATATTTTCTTCGTTGTATTCTTCGGAGCAAATGCAAAAAAAATTCTCAAAACATCTTTTCAGCTTCTTTTACCGAAATTACAATTTTTTTCTATTTAATTATTATAATATCTTGATTTATATGGATTGAATAATGAAATAAAGTATTAAATATTCACATCTTATAACGTGTGGAAGATAAAACGATGAAATAAACAACTAAATATTCACATTTTATAACGTGTGGAAGAAACTCTTTTTTTTTTTAAATCAACTTGGCAACATAGCGAATCGAATGGGATGTATACGCATTGTAGATTGTAGCCTTGAATTTAGTTTCATTCATAATTTTGGTTCATTGGAGGGTATGACAAACGTAAACCAAAAGCACCCTACCGTACGATCTTTGTTTTTACTAATTTAAATAATGTTTAAATGTGAAAAGTGTCCGCGTATTGTTATAACGACGATCAACAACCAGACACCGCGTTTAGTGCATACAACTTAATGGTGCTTATGTCAAACACACTCCAATTTATAGAACTAAATAACATGGCTGACGAATTTAAAGTTCGTCTGGAAGAACGACTCAAAATAAAGATCGGTAAGTAGCGTTTATTTATATTCGTATCTATAACTAATTAAATTTGTACGATGTAAATTGGTTAGAATTTAATGTCTTGATGGTATTGAAATTCGCGTGGGTGTTAGGAGGAAGTGGTCATCTTTCCAGGTGTCTGAAGAACTTTAAATTTGGGCACGAAAAGTCCTTGCAAATAATTGTATAACTTTTATTATGCGTTTTTGACGTTTTAAAAGTTTGGGTTTTGGTAATTTTATTAGATTATTACGAGAAATTTCAATATAGGTTTTCTAAAAAATATTTTACTTCCTGTGTTTGATTATATTTGGATTAATTAAATAAAATAGTGTAAACTGGATGAATTTAGAAATTTTTATGAATGAAATCTATGAATGGGTATTCGTTTCGTGAAAAAAAAAACACGTTAAATATAAATTTACTTTATATAAGTAATAAATATGATTATTTATAATTTAGATGATAAACAAATTACATAGTTACTTCTTTTATATAGATATACATATAGAATGATAACAAAAAAGATTTTTCTTTGTATAAAACTTTTAATTATCCAAACTAGTGAGTCATTTAATAATTTTATTTTATTCGTAGTGGCTTTCGGTATATTTATAATTATAAACGGGGAGTACAGTTATTATATTTGATTCGGAAAATAAAAAGGAATAAACTCCAGTCACGAAATATCTTAAAAACTCGATATTTGACAACCGTAAAGAATTGATTTTCAATTTTTTGACTGAGCTATCTATTATTGACCTTGAAGGCACCATTTGGGTCGTGCAAAGTTTTTCGATAAAATAAATTATCGAAGTATTTTCTGCAATTATTTGATTTAACGGTTACGAATATTACAAATCGATTAAACGTTTCCCAAAGTGTCGTTTCGATGATGCTTAGATAAGCTCCAGAAAACTAGAACTGAGACTCGTAGAAATCCTCGTAATAACCGCGGTGTACGAAGCGAAAAAGTATCCAGAAGACAGAGATTTTATTTAAATGTGTCCAAGATAAGAGATTTTTAATTAAATGTGTCTAGAAAACAAAAAAATCCTAAAAAAAGGGTTTAGAAGCCACAAAAAATCGAATTGAAATGTGTCTGGCAGATAAAAACATCACGAAAAGGTGTCCAGGTGAATAATATTCAATTAAAAATGTGTCTGGTAACCGAAAAAATCATTAAAAAGTGGCTACCAAATAAAAAACATGCTGAAAAAGTGTCCAGGAGAGAGAGATTTCATTTAAATGTGTCCAAGAAAAGATATTTTGGATTAAATGTGTCTAGAAAACAAAAAAATCCTAAAAAAAGGGTTTAGAAGCCACAAAAAATCGAATTGAAATGTGTCTGGCAGATAAAAACATCACGAAAAGGTGTCCAGGTGAATAATATTCAATTAAAAATGTGTCTGGTAACCGAAAAAATCATTAAAAAGTGGCTACCAAATAAAAAACATGCTGAAAAAGTGTCCAGAAGACAGAGATTTTATTTAAATGTGTCCAAGATAAGAGATTTTTAATTAAATGTGTCTAGAAAACAAAAAAATCCTAAAAAAAGGGTTTAGAAGCCACAAAAAATCGAATTGAAATGTGTCTGGCAGATAAAAACATCACGAAAAGGTGTCCAGGTGAATAATATTCAATTAAAAATGTGTCTGGTAACCGAAAAAATCATTAAAAAGTGGCTACCAAATAAAAAACATGCTGAAAAAGTGTCCAGGAGAGAGAGATTTCATTTAAATGTGTCCAAGAAAAGATATTTTGGATTAAATGTGTCTAGAAAACAAAAAAATCCTAAAAAAAGGGTTTAGAAGCCACAAAAAATCGAATTGAAATGTGTCTGGCAGATAAAAACATCACGAAAAGGTGTCCAGGTGAATAATATTCAATTAAAAATGTGTCTGGTAACCGAAAAAATCATTAAAAAGTGGCTACCAAATAAAAAACATGCTGAAAAAGTGTCCAGAAGACAGAGATTTCATTTAAATGTGTCCAAGAAAAGATATTTTGGATTAAATGTGTCTAGAAAACAAAAAAATCCTAAAAAAAGGGTTTAGAAGCCACAAAAAATCGAATTGAAATGTGTCTGGCAGATAAAAACACCACGAAAAAGTGTCCAGGTGAATAATATTCAATAAAAAATGTGTCTGTGTAGAAATAAGTCAAATTTCGGTTGAAAACTTGTCAAGCAGATACGTACAAATACGGGTAGTTCAATTTATTAAATGTACAAAGTATTTCTGAACGAAACGTGATTTAACAATCGGAAATATTTGGAAATTCGTTTCTAGAATTCCGAAATAGTTTATGGGGGTCGTAAAGATGTTTTTGTTATTCCGATAGCCATTTACTATCAGCTTACTTCCGATACATTCCGGATATCCTGTTTACGATTGTGTTTGATCACATTTTAACATTTAACAATCAACCCCTGCTGCAAATGGTATTCCTTTAAATAAACACGTCGACTTTTGGGGTTTCGTTTCTCTGTCGGGGTATTGTAATTTTTGTAACGAATAATAACATTCGATTAAATCGATTATTTTACGAAATCGTTTAAATATTTCAGGTGAGGCTAAAAATTTACCTGCCAGAATACATGGTTCGACTACTTTAAGAGACGTTTATTGTACGTTGTCTCTAGATCAAGAAGAAATATTTAGAACGAGCACAATACAACAAAGTTTGAGGTTAGTTTTTGTAATAATTAATTAATAACAAAATTTCATTGAAATATTTGATATAATCGACTAAAATTGAAAAAATATTGCAATTACTGTCGACAATTCACGAAAACGACGATTTTTGCACATTAGTGAAAAAAGTAATTTTCCCTACCTATTGCGTACTGTATTTTTTCTACGACCACGCAAATTTGAAGTGAAAAAATGGCGTGAGAAACTCGATAGAAAGTAATTTTACGTATTCGCGTTTTGTTTTATTGGATTAACGTCTTGTTAACAACATTCTCATGCGTCACTTTGTTAATTGATTTTGTAATATACAGTATGTGTTCCTAAAAGTCCCACAATTTTTATATTACTTCGAAATTTTCAAAGAAATTATATTAGAAAGTGTTTGGGAGGCGAAACCTCGCATAAAAAAGGGTCTAGCGAATGGAAACGTAATTTAAAAGTGTCTAGGAGGAGAAAATTCATTTGGAATGTGCCTATGAAACGAGAAAAACCATTGAAAAGTGTCCAGGTGAAGAAGATTCAATTGAAATGTGTCTGGTAAATGAAAAAATCGTAAAAAAGATGGTTTGTGAGCCAAACAAACTGCACTGAAATGAGTCTGGCAGATAAAAACATCACGAAAAAGTGTCCAGGTGAATAATATTCAATTAAAAATGTGTCTGGTAAACGAAAAAATCATTAAAAGTGGCTACCAAATGAAAAACATGCTGAAAAAGTGTCCAGGACACAGAGGTTTTATTTAAATGTGTCCAAGAAAAGAGATTTTTAATTAAATGTGTCTAGGAAACAAAAAAATCGTTAAAAAGGGTTTGGAAGCCACAAAAAATCGAATTGAAATGTGCCTGGCAGATAAAAACATCACGAAAAAGTGTCCAGGTGAATAATATTCAATTAAAATGTGTCTGGTAACCGAAAATAACATTGAAAAGTGGCTACCAAACAAAAAACATCGTTAAAAATGTCCAGGAGAGAGAGATTTCATTTAAATGTGTCCAAGAAAAAAGATTTTGGATTAAATGTGTCTAGGAAACAAAAAAATCCCAAAAAAGGGTTTAGAAGCCACAAAAAATCGAATTGAAATGTGTCTGGCAGATAAAACCATCACGAAAAAGGTCTGGTAAACGAAAAAATCATTAAAAAGTGGTTACCAAATAAAAAACATTCTGTAAAAGTGTCCAGGAGAGGGAGATTTGATTTAAATGTGTTAAGTAAACCGAAAAAATGTGTGAAAAACGAAAAGTTTGATACAAATATGACCAAGAAAGTTTGTTCGATTCAAATGTGTCTAGGAAACAAAAAAAATCGTAGAAAAGGGTTTGGGACAAAAAAAATTCAGTAAAAAGTACGTGGAAGGCGAAAAATTTCATTAAAAAGTGTAAGGTAACGATGATGTTCAATCTTAACATCGAGAATTTTCAAAAAACTGCGTAGATCTCGATAGAAACTACTGCAGTTAATTTTCGATTACCCTGTAACTGTTTATTTTCCCGTACTATTAGTGGAAAAATATGTAAACTACGTTTTCTTACGAAAAATAAAATAACATTTTGAAAAATAAACCGCGCGTTCTATTTTCACACGATAAACATAGGAAGTGTATGAGAAAATGAAAATAGACGAATGAAAAAAAAATTTTTTTTTTCCTTTCGGAAATGAAAACGTCTCA
Organism: Diorhabda elongata; assembly: GCA_026230145.1. Classification (NCBI taxonomy): domain Eukaryota; kingdom Metazoa; phylum Arthropoda; class Insecta; order Coleoptera; family Chrysomelidae; genus Diorhabda; species Diorhabda elongata. The sequence continues at coordinate 41,331,223 of CM047928.1, read as the reverse complement.
AGTGGCGCTACTACATATTATTATATTTCGATTCCATTTCTACAATATTTACGTATACTTCGGAAACAAAACACAAAAAAAAACGCTCAACTTACGAAAACACTATACGGGGTTTAATCGAAAAGTTTTCGATCCGATCGTGGGCAGTTATTTGACTTTAATAAGTCCTTTAGGGGCGTCATACAAATAAAAGGCATTTATTTATCGAAAAAAATCAGTTCTAATCAAATCAATACGTACAGGTGCTGTTACGAAATATTTTTTTGATAAACAGCTACCGCACACTCAACATCATTCGAAATATAATTTTTCCAATACATAAATATCTGAGGATGATTCAGGAGAAAAATAAATGAGTTTAAAATACGCTTTCAATTTTTTTTCATAAAAAATAAATAAATAATTCACCCGAAACCACCCCTGTACATGTTGATTCTACGAGATCCAATTTTTTTTTTGTAAATTAACCATCTGAGGATGATTCGACATCATCGCAATTCGAAAATAAGATTCAATACAGGTGCAATTGAATTTTTAAGGTATTTTAGAAACGAATTTCGCCTTGCTACGGTCCTGGGTTTTCCGCAGCGTTTAAATATAAATCAATAAATGTAAACTTTACGTTTTCCCCTCGTATAATGATTTACACGTTAAAGGACGATAAATAATCAACGAAACTAGATCCTGTACATATTATTTGACCTTTAAAGTTGTAACATTTATTAAATATTACGGACAGTTATAAATTTTTATGAATGAACGTCTAAAAATAGCAATTGGTTTACATTCGTTTTTTGTAATCGATGGATATGGATGTTAATGAATGCGACCGTTTATCTATATACATGTTTTAAGTACATACCTTAATTGTTATTATTATTTTTCATCGCTTTATCTCTTGTTAGAATCAAGATTTATGTCGATAATCGTTAATCATTTATGGCGTAATTCAAAATACATTATTTTGAGGTTAGAATTAATTTCCGAATAAATACCTTCTAAATATATATAAAACCACAGAAAAATATTAAGTACGGCAACACTGCAAAGTTGATTAATGTTACACGACACTTAAAGCGTTTTCAATATGAATTAAATCTGTTTTAACCTCAAAAAATATCGATTGTGAATTGTATATAAATTATAGTGTCCTTCGTCAAAGTGAATCACTTTTTTTCGTTATAAAAAAAGATTTTTTATGAATCACAACTACATATTTTAAGACAGTTGCGTAATTAAAGAGAGAATACGTGAATTAAATGAAAATCTACCACCGAGAAGTATTAGTCTACCAATATGAATCACCCCGTACACGGAAATGACGTATATTAATGATCCAAGTAAAAAATAATCGTGGTATCACGTAAATAAAATATAATAATGTAAATTGATTGATAATTTATTCGTAATAAATTAATAAACTTTTAATTGACAATGGTTCTGAATAAAAAAAAACTAATTTACTCCTGAATGGTGTGTCAAAATGAATTCGATCACAATGCCACCTATCTGGTCCGATTCTATATGTAACCTTCACTCAATCAATCTCAAAATCGCTTCAATCGTTGAAATTAACAGATTAAATGATCACTTACCTTTCATAAAACATTCAGTATATTAACTTTCACTGTATACATCTCCGAACATCACAAAACAAAATGTCTTCCCAATAGAATCTGTCAATTTACTGACACAACTGTCCCTGGAATATATGCATTCCCGTAGGTTTCTAATAATCCAATTAATTTAAATATTTATTTATTTATAACGAGTATCATCGATTTTTTTTATTTGAAGTAATAATTATCTTTAATAAATTCCCTTTTCGCGCCCATTGCCAATCAGTCAGACGGTCGAAGATAAATTTATGTCGAATTTACACAGCGTTGCCATGTTTACATTACATTCCATTCGAAATAACATCACATTTATCATAATTTTATTTTAAAAACCACAAATATTAATAAAAAAGCATTAGTTTCATGTATTTTTGATGCTTTTATTACTTTACGTCAAATTTTTCAAAGTAAGGGAAGGTATTTTCGTGAAATTAAACGTAGATAGATTAATTCTGTTCAAAAGGATATGCAATCATTTTCATATATTAATTACAACTGACAACATCACAATAGATTTATATTCATGAAGTATGTTATTTAGGTTATGTGTAATTCTAAATTTAAGTTTATTATTAGTGAAAGTATTTAAATTTTTGAAATTGTTTGGAATTTTTACATAAATTATTTCACAGGAACACTATGTAAGTTAACCTACCTGTATTAAACAGCTCATTGAGTTTATGAAAATGAGTTACGTGTTTTTTTATGTTCATTCAAATATATTTTGTTTCCGTAAACTCATATATTTACACTACACACCTTATGTTTGTTCCGTACGACGGTATTATCAAAATGAACGTAATAAATTTAATAAATTATACGCGATTATGCAAAGATATTTCCACATTCTTTTACTGATAAAAAAATGACGAAAAAACGGTATCTTTCATTTCCGTTTATCGAGACCAAATGTTATGCAACTGATATCCATTCATGAAATAGAAAACACAAAAAAATTATTAGACGAAAGTTTTATACGAGGGTTGATCTATTTATTATTTTATACGATCGTATTTTTCACAGTCCATAAATGCATTATACGAGGGCGACCTGGTATTATGTACGTATCGTGTTTTTCAACTTGGATTTTCAATTATACCAAGGTTGCATGATATTTATCTTATTTGTTATTTATATTTTGGAAAAATATTACCGTCGAAGTCGATTATTATTTTTTTTTATATTTGAATATTGGATATTATACGAAGATCGAACGATATTTTGCATGTATCATAATCATTTACTTGATTATTTATAAAATAGTATTATACGAGGATCGAACGATATTTTTTTACTTGAATACTGAGAAAAATTGTATCAAACGATATACGAGGACCGAACAATATTATCTACGAATTGTATTTTTTCTTTAAATATTGAAAAAATAGTATTATACGAGGGCCTAACATTTTTTTTTACTTTTTACTGAGATAAAATGTATCAAACGATTGATAATATACGAGGACCGAACAATAATATGTACGTATCGGTTTTTTTTTATTTTGAATATTGTATAAATAGTATTATACGAGGATCGAACGATATTTTTTTACTTGAATACTGAGAAAAATTGTATCAAACGATATACGAGGACCGAACAATATTATGTGCGCATTGTATTTTTTTTATTTAAATATTGAAAAAATAGTATTGTACGAGGATTGAACGATATTTATAAGAAAATTAGTAAACGAATAATGAATAAAACGTTTTTAGAACTATATTACGTATTTATTATAAAAATATTGTTGTAGTCCTTTCTTCGGGGAAGAATTCCAATTCGAGGTGCCGCGTAATTTTCGTTTCATCTCGATATACGTTTCGGATCGAGATCGACATTTGAAACAGGACAAAATTCTCGGTAAAGTAGCCATAAGAAGGGAACAGCTGTCTTCCTATAACAATAAGGATCATTGGTTCCCCATAAAGGCCGTCGACGCGGATTCTGAAGTACAGGGAAAGGCCAATATAGAAATAAAATTCGATACGGAATCAAGCAAAAGAAGGCTGTTAGTACAGGTAATAGTAGAGTAGTACCATACCCCATAATCGAACTGATATTTATCTTATACATTGTTTTGAATTGCAGATAGTGCGTTGTTTAGATTTAACATTAAAAAACGGTTCCTGCGATCCGTACGCGTTAGTGTGTGTATCGTATACGAACGGTAAAAGTGTATCGAAAAAAACGAAGGTTCGCAAAAAAACTACCAGCCCCCAATTCGACGACGTGTTCGCCTTTTCGAATTTCGACGGCGGCGGCAAGGATTCGATGTGCGACGGCGACGCCGAAATATGCGAATTGCACGTGTCGATGTGGCACGATACGCCCGGTATAAGCGACGACGTCTTTCTAGGCGAAATCAAGGTGCAACTCAAAGGGATGCAACAACAGAATTCGGCGCATCGGAACGCTTGGTAAATATCATTTTATTTCATCTTTATCCTTGTTTTTTCGATAAGAAAAATTGTTATGCTCTGCGCGCTCTTTACATGACTTCAGTCCGACGAAACGCGTAATACGATCGATAGATGCCGAGTAAATAGATTTTTTCGGCGACTTTATAGTCCTTAAGGACGATTTTAACCAAGTAATAATATATTGTATGTGTCAATTTAACCGATACGAGTTCTCGTCGAAAATACTTGAAAAAGGGCTCTGTTGTCGACGCGTCGCATCCCGGACGATCGGATCTACGACAACTAACGAAAATACGGAAACAGTGGCGCCGTTTTTAGTTGATCGACCGAACGAATCTGCGGCGCATCGAATTGACCGAAGGATCCGCAGTTGCAGTATTAAAAAAGGGCTCTGTTGTCGACGCGTCGCATCCTGGACGATCGGATTTATAACAACTAACGAAAATACGGAAACAGTGGCGCCGTTTTTAGTTGATCGACCGAACGAATCTGCGGCGCATCGAGTTGACCGAAGGATCCGCAGTTCCAGTATTAAAAAAGGGCTCTGTTGTCGACGCGTCGCATCCTGGACGATCGGATCTACGACAACTAACGAAAATACGGAAACAGTGGCGCCGTTTTTAGTTGATCGACCGAACGAATCTGCGGCGCATCGAATTGACCGAAGGATCCGCAGTTGCAGTATTAAAAAAGGGCTCTGTTGTCGACGCGTCGCATCCTGGACGATCGGATTTATAACAACTAACGAAAATACGGAAACAGTGGCGCCGTTTTTAGTTGATCGACCGAACGAATCTGCGGCGCATCGAGTTGACCGAAGGATCCGCAGTTCCAGTATTAAAAAAGGGCTCTGTTGTCGACGCGTCGCATCCTGGACGATCGGATCTACGACAACTAACGAAAATATGGAAACAGTGGCGCCGGTTTTAGTTGATCGACCGAACGAATCTGCGGCGCATCGAGTTGACCGAAGGATCCGCAGTTGGAGTATTAAAAAAGGGCTCTGTTGTCGACGCGTCGCATCCCGGACGATCGGATCTACGACAACTAACGAAAATACGGAAACAGTGGCGCCGATTTTAGTTGATCGACCGAACGAATCTGCGGCGCATCGAGTTGACCGAAGGATCCGCAGTTCCAGTATTAAAAAAGGGCTCTGTTGTCGACGCGTCGCATCCCGGACGATCGGATCTACGACAACTAACGAAAATATGGAAACAGTGGCGCCGGTTTTAGTTGATCGACCGAACGAATCTGCGGCGCATCGAGTTGACCGAAGGATCCGCAGTTGCAGTATTAAAAAAGGGCTCTGTTGTCGACGCGTCGCATCCCGGACGATCGGATCTACGACAACTAACGAAAATACGGAAACAGTGGCGCCGTTTTTAGTTGATCGACCGAACGAATCTGCGGCGCATCGAGTTGACCGAAGGATCCGCAGTTGCAGTATTAAAAAAGGGCTCTGTTGTCGACGCGCCACCACCTGAACGGTGACGATTTCTACCTGTAGGGCTTTCTCGAGGATCGCTTTTTTGTAATTGAAGATCAAAATTGAAACTGTCCGCGGAAAACTTGACGTGCTTCGCCGAACGAACGAATATAATTACCTATAATTAATTTTCGCTTATATGAATACAATTGAAACTAGATCTCGAGATTTCTAAATAAAAAAGTTCTCACGATTAATTCGCCGCCATCTTACGAACAAAAGAAAATCGCATCGCGTAAGTGGTAAAAAAATTACGGATTCCACCATTCTGTTGTTCGTCTACTAAGAAATTATTTATTACATTGACGTTTAGAATGGATAATTCAGTTTCTAAACTATTTATCTATTGTCTATTGTTCGTAATTAGAACATCGATTTCGTTTTTATTTTCGATTGCGTCGCGAGGTCGATTAAATAGGCTACGAATATTCCTGGACTATAAACGACGCTATTTACCGTACAATTGACGATAAAATTATATTAATTAATGAATTATTAATGAGCGGTTTTTAAGTTGAAACGATCCTCCCCTCTCTTACTCAATCGGTAACTCATTGGCGTAGGTAGACGTGCCTGAATGCAAATTAACGACTAATTGTTTTAAACATTCTTTATTTTTTTCATTTTTATTTTTATTTTGTACGATTTTACGAAGCCCGCCAGACAATAACAGCGAGCGCGCGTTTGAAATCGACTTTGTCGTCGCATTCTAAATAAATAAACATTAAAACGTGACCTCAATCGTAATTTTTCGCTATAAAATTAAAACAACCAATAAATAAATGATAATTATAGATGTCGGACGAGAACGGCCCCGTAACTGAATACATCCATTGTTCGATATCGTTGTATTCGTTAACAATTGGTATTTGTTCCTTTGCGCGGCCATTTTGTTCGTTAATTAATGGAAAATAACAAAACGAAAATCAAAATCTACGCTACCAAGTACCAGAAATTGTTAAAAACGGGCTCCGTTGTCGACGCGCCGCGATCTAAACGAACGGTATCCGGAAACGGCGTGCACCTCGGATACAGTCGGGACGATCCGCAGTTCCAGCACTCGAGCCGGATCGATCAGAATCCTCACGCGTCTTCATTGAAGCAGAATTAAACTCGTCACGTGATTTAAGCGCTTAATTAGTCATCTGGTTTATATAAGTACGGAAAATTGTGCGTTACGGGCTAGATAGAAGAGAATCTTGACAACCCAATGGACCTGGATTGAATATAGTCGAATTTAGTTCCATACCACAAGATTGCGGTAACCTCCGAGCTCCTGGGGTCAAAATCTGGATGGAAAAAGCGATTTTGTTATCAAGAACACTCGGCACTGCTCGAGGAGTCCTTTGTGGTTGATTGTTCTGCGTCAGTTTTTCAAAAACGCATCCTTAACAAACTTAGTTTGTTCCTTCGTCGCGAGATATAGCGATTAGATTCGTTTCGACGAGACGTTGACTCGTAATAAAACTTATCCTACTAAATGTTCGATCAAGCTGGACTGAATGGTTTCGACTATTCTGGGACACATTGTATGTGACATTATCGATTTTCAGGTATTACCTTCAGCCTCGATCGGCTAATAAACGACCGTTTTTAACACATTCGACTCCTCCAGGAACTCGATTATCCAGCGACAATACCTTAGGTTCTTTAAGACTTCAAATCCAATATACGGAAGACAGAGTATTTCCAGCTTCCGTGTATGACGGTTTAAAGAAACTTCTATTAGAAAGTACAAATATACAAGTGAGTTTTTCGGAAATATTTTGAAAACTTCGCGATGAATTTAAACGATCCGTTTTGTCCGCAGCCGATAACAGCTACTTCAGTATACCTTTTGGGCGAGATTATCAATAAAATGGACATAGCTCAACCCCTGGTTCGAATATTTTTGCATTACGATAAAATCGTACCGATGATTAAATCATTAGCTAACGTCGAGATTTCCAAAGTAACGTGAGTATTTATCGAAATAATATTTCATCTAAATTCACTAACACTAATTTATTTAATTGCACTTTTTATTGTTGACGAACTCCGACTGAGCTTTAGTACAGGACCGGCTTCACTGTTTGTTTTTCTTCGTCGTTTCAGAGATCCGACTACAATTTTTCGGGGTAATACTCTAGTTTCGAAAATGATGGACGATACGATGCGTCTCATAGGCCTACAGTACCTGCACAAAACCCTACGACCGACTCTAGAACTTATCATCAACGAAAGGAAACCGTGCGAGATCGATCAGACGCGCGTTAGGGACGCTACGACGGTCGCGGCTAATTTAGTCAACTTAAAGGTATGTTCCCCTAAAATTTTTCAATAGGGCAAAAAAGAAACAGTCAATTGTTCAGTTTGTTAGTAGATGGCGCTTGAATCCGTATTATTTTAAATTGATCCTAACCTTCAAAAGACGCGTGTATAAATTTGACAGTTGACGTATTATTCATTTGTCATTCGTAACAATTATGAACTTTAATTTGAGAAAAATTATTGATTTTTGATAAAATGTCTCTCCTAATAAGAAGTTTCAACATTTTAGCTTTTCACTATTCCATGTGGAGCTTAAAAAATTTCTTCACTTGATATTTTTATTTATATTTATCGCTTTTTCACTGTTTTAAAGTGGATCCTTAATAAATTTTTGTCTTGATATAAATCCTTTTCACTTTATATTGTTTTCACTATTTTATGTGATCCTTCATAAAGGTCTCTCCAAGTCTTGATACTTGAGCTTTTCACTCATTCCATACCTTTTTCACTATTTTATGCAGCACTTTTACTTGTTTCATTACTTTTTCACTATTTTAGATAGATTTCCATTAACTTCGGTCTTAAAGCAAAGTCTTTTCACCTAATTTATATTGTTTTCACTATTTTACGTGGTTAATTATACGTGTTTATGAAAAAATGAAGAGTTGCTTAAAATTTCACTTATTTTGTACATTTTTCACTATTTTATGTAGCACTTTTACTTGTTTCATTACTTTTTCACTATTTTAGATAGATTTCCATTAACTTCGGTCTTAAAACAGAGTCTTTTCACCTAATTTATATTGTTTTCACTATTTTACGTGGTTAATTATACGTGTTTATGAAAAAATGAAGAGTTGCTTAAAATTTCACTTATTTTGTACATTTTTCACTATTTTATGTAGCACTTTTACTTGTTTCATTACTTTTTCACTATTTTAGATAGATTTCCATTAACTTCGGTCTTAAAACAGAGTCTTTTCACCTAATTTATATTGTTTTCACTATTTTACGTGGTTAATTATACATGTTTATGAAAAAATGAAGAGTTGCTTAAAATTTCACTTATTTTGTACATTTTTCACTATTTTATGTAGCACTTTTACTTATTTCATTACTTTTTCACTATTTTAGATAGATTCCATTAACTTCGGTCTTAAAGCAAAGTCTTTTTACCTAATTTATATTGTTTTCACTATTTTACGTGGTTAATTAAACATGTTTATGAAAAAATGAAAAGTTGCTTAAAATTTCACTTATTTTGTACATTTTTCACTATTTTATGTAGCACTTTTACTTGTTTCATTACTTTTTCACTATTTTAGATAGATTTCCATTAACTTCGGTCTTAAAGCAAAGTCTTTTCACCTAATTTATATTGTTTTCACTATTTTACGTGGTTAATTATACGTGTTTATGAAAAAATGAAGAGTTGCTTAAAATTTCACTTATTTTGTACATTTTTCACTATTTTATGTAGCACTTTTACTTGTTTCATTACTTTTTCACTATTTTAGATAGATTTCCATTAACTTCGGTCTTAAAGCAAAGTCTTTTCACCTAATTTATATTGTTTTCACTATTTTACGTGGTTAATTATACGTGTTTATGAAAAAATGAAGAGTTGCTTAAAATTTCACTTATTTTGTACATTTTTCACTATTTTATGTAGCACTTTTACTTGTTTCATTACTTTTTCACTATTTTAGATAGATTTCCATTAACTTCGGTCTTAAAACAGAGTCTTTTCACCTAATTTATATTGTTTTCACTATTTTACGTGGTTAATTATACTTGTTTATGAAAAAATGAAGAGTTGCTTAAAATTTCACTTATTTTGTACATTTTTCACTATTTTATGTAGCACTTTTACTTGTTTCATTACTTTTTCACTATTTTAGATAGATTTCCATTAACTTCGGTCTTAAAGCAAAGTCTTTTCACCTAATTTATATTGTTTTCACTATTTTACGTGGTTAATTATACGTGTTTATGAAAAAATGAAGAGTTGCTTAAAATTTCACTTATTTTGTACATTTTTCACTATTTTATGTAGCACTTTTACTTGTTTCATTACTTTTTCACTATTTTAGATAGATTTCCATTAACTTCGGTCTTAAAACAGAGTCTTTTCACCTAATTTATATTGTTTTCACTATTTTACGTGGTTAATTATACTTGTTTATGAAAAAATGAAGAGTTGCTTAAAATTTCACTTATTTTGTACATTTTTCACTATTTTATGTAGCACTTTTACTTGTTTCATTACTTTTTCACTATTTTAGATAGATTTCCATTAACTTCGGTCTTAAAACAGAGTCTTTTCACCTAATTTATATTGTTTTCACTATTTTACGTGGTTAATTATACTTGTTTATGAAAAAATGAAGAGTTGCTTAAAATTTCACTTATTTTGTACATTTTTCACTATTTTATGTAGCACTTTTACTTGTTTCATTACTTTTTCACTATTTTAGATAGATTTCCATTAACTTCGGTCTTAAAGCAAAGTCTTTTCACCTAATTTATATTGTTTTCACTATTTTACGTGGTTAATTATACGTGTTTATGAAAAAATGAAGAGTTGCTTAAAATTTCACTTATTTTGTACATTTTTCACTATTTTATGTAGCACTTTTACTTGTTTCATTACTTTTTCACTATTTTAGATAGATTTCCATTAACTTCGGTCTTAAAACAGAGTCTTTTCACCTAATTTATATTGTTTTCACTATTTTACGTGGTTAATTATACTTGTTTATGAAAAAATGAAGAGTTGCTTAAAATTTCACTTATTTTGTACATTTTTCACTATTTTATGTAGCACTTTTACTTGTTTCATTACTTTTTCACTATTTTAGATAGATTTCCATTAACTTCGGTCTTAAAGCAAAGTCTTTTCACCTAATTTATATTGTTTTCACTATTTTACGTGGTTAATTATACGTGTTTATGAAAAAATGAAGAGTTGCTTAAAATTTCACTTATTTTGTACATTTTTCACTATTTTATGTAGCACTTTTACTTATTTCATTACTTTTTCACTATTTTAGATAGATTCCATTAACTTCGGTCTTAAAGCAAAGTCTTTTTACCTAATTTATATTGTTTTCACTATTTTACGTGGTTAATTAAACATGTTTATGAAAAAATGAAAAGTTGCTTAAAATTTCACTTATTTTGTACATTTTTCACTATTTTATGTAGCACTTTTACTTGTTTCATTACTTTTTCACTATTTTAGATAGATTTCCATTAACTTAGGTCTTAAAACAGAGTCTTTTCACCTAATTTATATTGTTTTCACTATTTTACGTGGTTAATTATACGTGTTTATGAAAAAATGAAGAGTTGCTTAAAATTTCACTTATTTTGTACATTTTTCACTATTTTATGTAGCACTTTTACTTATTTCATTACTTTTTCACTATTTTAGATAGATTCCATTAACTTCGGTCTTAAAGCAAAGTCTTTTTACCTAATTTATATTGTTTTCACTATTTTACGTGGTTAATTAAACATGTTTATGAAAAAATGAAGAGTTGCTTAAAATTTCACTTATTTTGTACATTTTTCACTATTTTATGTAGCACTTTTACTTATTTCATTACTTTTTCACTATTTTAGATAGATTCCATTAACTTCGGTCTTAAAGCAAAGTCTTTTTACCTAATTTATATTGTTTTCACTATTTTACGTGGTTAATTAAACATGTTTATGAAAAAATGAAAAGTTGCTTAAAATTTCACTTATTTTGTACATTTTTCACTATTTTATGTAGCACTTTTACTTGTTTCATTACTTTTTCACTATTTTAGATAGATTTCCATTAACTTCGGTCTTAAAACAGAGTCTTTTCACCTAATTTATATTGTTTTCACTATTTTACGTGGTTAATTATACTTGTTTATGAAAAAATGAAGAGTTGCTTAAAATTTCACTTATTTTGTACATTTTTCACTATTTTATGTAGCACTTTTACTTGTTTCATTACTTTTTCACTATTTTAGATAGATTTCCATTAACTTCGGTCTTAAAGCAAAGTCTTTTCACCTAATTTATATTGTTTTCACTATTTTACGTGGTTAATTATACGTGTTTATGAAAAAATGAAGAGTTGCTTAAAATTTCACTTATTTTGTACATTTTTCACTATTTTATGTAGCACTTTTACTTATTTCATTACTTTTTCACTATTTTAGATAGATTCCATTAACTTCGGTCTTAAAGCAAAGTCTTTTTACCTAATTTATATTGTTTTCACTATTTTACGTGGTTAATTAAACATGTTTATGAAAAAATGAAAAGTTGCTTAAAATTTCACTTATTTTGTACATTTTTCACTATTTTATGTAGCACTTTTACTTGTTTCATTACTTTTTCACTATTTTAGATAGATTTCCATTAACTTAGGTCTTAAAACAGAGTCTTTTCACCTAATTTATATTGTTTTCACTATTTTACGTGGTTAATTATACGTGTTTATGAAAAAATGAAGAGTTGCTTAAAATTTCACTTATTTTGTACATTTTTCACTATTTTATGTAGCACTTTTACTTATTTCATTACTTTTTCACTATTTTAGATAGATTCCATTAACTTCGGTCTTAAAGCAAAGTCTTTTTACCTAATTTATATTGTTTTCACTATTTTACGTGGTTAATTAAACATGTTTATGAAAAAATGAAAAGTTGCTTAAAATTTCACTTATTTTGTACATTTTTCACTATTTTATGTAGCACTTTTACTTGTTTCATTACTTTTTCACTATTTTAGATAGATTTCCATTAACTTAGGTCTTAAAACAGAGTCTTTTCACCTAATTTATATTGTTTTCACTATTTTACGTGGTTAATTATACGTGTTTATGAAAAAATGAAGAGTTGCTTAAAATTTCACTTATTTTGTACATTTTTCACTATTTTATGTAGCACTTTTACTTATTTCATTACTTTTTCACTATTTTAGATAGATTCCATTAACTTCGGTCTTAAAGCAAAGTCTTTTTACCTAATTTATATTGTTTTCACTATTTTACGTGGTTAATTAAACATGTTTATGAAAAAATGAAGAGTTGCTTAAAATTTCACTTATTTTGTACATTTTTCACTATTTTATGTAGCACTTTTACTTGTTTCATTACTTTTTCACTATTTTAGATAGATTTCCATTAACTTCGGTCTTAAAACAGAGTCTTTTCACCTAATTTATATTGTTTTCACTATTTTACGTGGTTAATTATACATGTTTATGAAAAAATGAAGAGTTGCTTAAAATTTCACTTATTTTGTACATTTTTCACTATTTTATGTAGCACTTTTACTTATTTCATTACTTTTTCACTATTTTAGATAGATTCCATTAACTTCGGTCTTAAAGCAAAGTCTTTTTACCTAATTTATATTGTTTTCACTATTTTACGTGGTTAATTAAACATGTTTATGAAAAAATGAAAAGTTGCTTAAAATTTCACTTATTTTGTACATTTTTCACTATTTTATGTAGCACTTTTACTTGTTTCATTACTTTTTCACTATTTTAGATAGATTTCCATTAACTTAGGTCTTAAAACAGAGTCTTTTCACCTAATTTATATTGTTTTCACTATTTTACGTGGTTAATTATACGTGTTTATGAAAAAATGAAGAGTTGCTTAAAATTTCACTTATTTTGTACATTTTTCACTATTTTATGTAGCACTTTTACTTGTTTCATTACTTTTTCACTATTTTAGATAGATTTCCATTAACTTCGGTCTTAAAACAGAGTCTTTTCACCTAATTTATATTGTTTTCACTATTTTACGTGGTTAATTATACGTGTTTATGAAAAAATGAAGAGTTGCTTAAAATTTCACTTATTTTGTACATTTTTCACTATTTTATGTGGCACTTTAAAAATGTACAGAATATTTTTACTCTTTACATTCATTTTTCACTATTTTAGATAGACTTTCATTATCTTCAGTCTTAATAATGCAAAGTCTTTTCACCTAATTAATATTGTATTCACTGTTTTTTGTTGTTCCTCATAAAAAACCCTTAAAAACTACAAAGTTCTCAATTTTTCTTAGCTTTTTCACTATTTCACTCCTCTTTTCACCTCCTCTTTCACTTTTCACTCTCCTTTTTTCTGTTTTTTGTTGTTCCTCATAAAAAACCCTTAAAACTACAAAGTTCTCAATTTTTCTTAGCTTTTTCACTATTTCACTCCTCTTTTCACTATTTCATATGTCCCGACACAAAATATATTTCAACTTTTCACTTTATCCAACAATTTATTCCGCCGATTTCGAAATAATTTACAGCGAAAGTTCATAATTGTTTATAAATGGGCTTTTGCTTTTGAAAACGGCCGAATTTTTATCTCCTCTTCTTTTTTTTTTTTTCAATGACGGAAGTATATTTTCTATTCCAGTGCTATATACAAAAAATATTCGAGGCAATAACGCAAAGCGCCGTCCATTGTCCCGCATTGATGTGCCAGATATTTTACAATTTGAAAGAATGCGCTATGAAACAATTTCCGGAAAACAAAGGGGTGCGCTATTCGGTCATATCCGGTTTTATATTTCTCAGATTTTTCGCTCCGGCCATATTAGGACCGAAACTATTCGATCTCACAACCCAACCTCTGGTAAGTCGATAATCTCGTCGATTGTTTTTGTTGGTATTATTCTTCTTCTTTTTTTTCGTATAGGATTGTCAAACGAACCGAACTTTAACGTTGATTTCGAAGACCATACAATCGCTGGGTAACTTAGTTAGTTGCAGGTCGACGCAGCAGGTGTGCAAAGAAGAATACATGGAGGGGTTATATAAAGAGTTTTATACGGAGACTCACATGACGGCCGTTAGGCAATTTTTGGAAATCATCTCCGCGAATACTTCTAGTCAACAAGTCATCGAAAATGATTTGCCGGTGATGCTGAAAGAAGGGTGAGTCGAATTTCATTTTTCTTTTCTTTTCTTTTTTTCATTTTTCGTTAAAAACAAATTCGATAATTTATTGTTTTGTTTTTGCGGCAGATTGATTACGAGGTATGAATATTTTTTATTATGTATTTTACATTCTATTTTATTGTAAAATTGCTAATTCTATTTATACACCAAAAATAAATTCACCAAAATATGCAATAAACACTACACTATTTACTAAATTATTTAGTAAAACTTAACTACTCACTAAACACTGCACTATTCACTAAATTATTCGGTAAAACTTAACTACTCACTAAACACTACACTATTTACTAAATTATTTAGTAAAACTTAACAACTCACTAAACACTGCACTATTCACTAAATTATTCAGTAAAACTTCACTAAACACTACACTATTCACTAAATTATTCAGTAAAACTACACTAAACACTACACTATTTACTAAATTATTTAGTAAAACTTAACTACTCACTAAACACTACACTATTCACTAAATTATTCAGTAAAACTTAACTATTCACTAAATTATTCATTAAAACTTAACTATTCACTAAATTATTCATTAAAACTTAACTACTCACTAAACACTACACTATTCACTAAATTATTCACTAAAATTCAACTACTCACTAAACACTACACTATTCACTAAATTATTCAGTAAAACTTAACTATTCACTAAATTATTCATTAAAACTTAACTACTCACTAAACACTACACTATTCACTAAAATTCATTTACTCACTAAACACTACACTATTCACTAAATTATTCAGTAAAACTCAACTATTCACTAAATTATTCATTAAAACTTAACTACTCACTAAACACTACACTATTCACTAAATTATTCAGTAAAACTTAACTATTCACTAAATTATTCATTAAAACTTAACTACTCACTAAACACTGCACTATTCACTAAAATTCATTTACTCACTAAACACTACACTATTCACTAAATTATTCACTAAAATTCAACTACTCACTAAACACTACACTATTTACTAAATTATTCAGTAAAACTTAACTATTCACTAAATTATTCATTAAAACTTAATTACTCACTAAACACTGCACTATTCACTAAAATTCATTTACTCACTAAACACTACACTATTCACTAAATTATTCAGTAAAACTTAACTATTCACTAAATTATTCATTAAAACTTAACTACTCACTAAACACTACACTATTCACTAAATTATTCATTAAAACTTAACTACTCACTAAACACTACACTATTCACTAAATTATTCAGTAAAACTTAACTATTCACTAAATTATTCATTAAAACTTAACTACTCACTAAACACTACACTATTCACTAAAATTCATTTACTCACTAAACACTACACTATTCACTAAATTATTCAGTAAAACTCAACTATTCACTAAATTATTCATTAAAACTTAACTACTCACTAAACACTACACTATTCACTAAATTATTCAGTAAAACTTAACTATTCACTAAATTATTCATTAAAACTTAACTACTCACTAAACACTGCACTATTCACTAAACTATTCAGTAAAACTTAACTACTCACTAAACACTACACTATTCACTAAATTATTCAGTAAAACTACACTACACTACACTATTTACTAAATTATTTAGTAAAACTTAACTACTCACTAAACACTACACTATTCACTAAATTATTCAGTAAAACTTAACTATTCACTAAATTATTCATTAAAACTTAACTACTCACTAAACACTACACTATTCACTAAAATTCAACTACTCACTAAACACTACACTATTCACTAAATTATTCAGTAAAACTTAACTATTCACTAAATTATTCATTAAAACTTAACTACTCACTATTCACTAAACTATTCAGTAAAACACTAAACACTACACTATTCACTAAATTATTCATTAAAACTTAACTACTCACTAAACACTACACTATTGTGTAGTTTTTCACTTTCACAATCTTCACTTTCACTTTACGTCGCGAGTTAAAATAAAAAAGGGTTATTTGAAAAAAAAAATATGTTACAGACTTATGATAAAAAGGGCTCAAGGGAGGAAGAGATTCGGTAGGAAAAATTTCAAACAGCGTTATTTCAAACTCACCACACACGATCTCAGTTATTCCAAAAGTAGAGGTGAGTCCTACTTACCATAAAATATCGATAATATTATAAGATGTTACAAGAAAAATTCGTTGTTATTGTTATAATAATTTTTCAGGAAAAGAAGCTTTATGTCGAATCCCTTTAACGAATATCTTGGCGGTGGAAAGATTGGCCGAAACGTCGTTCAAAATGAAAAACATGTTTCAAATAGTCCAACCGGAAAGGGCGTTGTACGTCCAAGCAACAAATTGCGTCGAAGAAAAAGAATGGGTCGATCTATTGACGAAAATATGTCAAACGAACGCGAACAGATTGAAAAAATACCACCCTTCGGCGTTCATCAACGGCCAATGGATGTGGTAAGCGATACAAATAAATCCCCTCGATCGGTCCCCCTTTTATCATACATTCCGTTATTTATTTATCCCCAGCTGTAAATCCCCCAACGAATTGGCGCCAGGTTGTAGCGAAGTATCCCGATCAGACAGTAACTTTCGAATGAATTTAGATCCCGAACGAGATTTGCAACGAGTACATTCTCTGGTCATATCCCAAATGGATACATTGGAAACTTTCATCGGAATATGCGCCAACAAACAACGAGGAGGCGATACCGAAGCGGCCACCGTATACGACATCTTACGGAAATTGAGAGAAGTTGTTTACCAAATCGAACAAAAACACAGATTATACAAGAGGACCATCGACAGGAACACCAAATACGGCAGTCTGTAAGTTTCAACTTAATCATTTACATTTAATATTTTTATTTTTTGTTAATTTTGTCAAATTTCCTAATGAAGACAACCATGGACTAAACTTCCATCTCTAGAATCAGTTTCTTTATTTTCCCTCGAGGTAACCTTATTGACCTACCATCACCATCATCTGTTTGTCTTCCTTCCTTCTGGTACTAACAGGTCTCGATACCGTTGAAGAAACCGGGAAATCTCCATGAAACAACCCCAAGTTTATTTGGTCTAAAACACGATAACCAGACTAGGTCATGATGATAAAACTGCAGAACAAATCATCTATGAAATACTCAACACTTGGATAAGCCTCACAACTTGTCCTATGACATCAAAGGATTCAAACCGAAACGCCTGTCGATTTCTAAAAGGATATACAAGTGAGGCCTTTCTAAAGCTCTATGTGCTCAACCGTCCACAATGCTACTAAGAACTATGATGACTTCATGACCGGTTCAGGGTTTAAGCAAAGCCGCGAGGATCCTTGTTTGTATAGTCTGCACACTGTAGGTGGTGCCCACGAATTTGGGTCTACTTTTGAGATAGCTATACACCAAAAGTCACGATTATACTGTCTGAGGCGCGTTTCCATAATCAAGTTATCGTCTTCAGGCGCTGAAGGTAGACTAAAACCTAATAACATTCTAAAAAAAAACGCAGGGATCAGGTGACTATTGGAAAAAATCTTTGACTTTATTAAAAAATATACGGGAAAAGTAGTTATTGTACTATTATTCCAAAATTTTATAAAAAGAATTAGCTGTAACTATACACAAGTTCTACAATGTTCTAGAATTATTGCTAGACCTTATATAGGGCAGTAGGTCATAGTACAGTTGAATATTGTAGATAATTGTCGAACAATGCAATGATAAAATTGGAAATACTCATTTTAGAACTGAGATAAATCGATTTTATAACCTCGAAAACTTTAAACTAAAGTCTTTTTATCAAGACTATTCTAAATTAGACAGATTCAGAAGTATAATCAATAATATAGCGTTTTTTAATATTTAAATGATTTACTTTAAATTAACCACCCTGTATATATCTAATTTTTGTTTCCAAATTTTACATCTATTATTTTAATAACACTTATATCAATATTCTTTCGATAAAAGTTGATTATTCATTTTTTATAGTAGGTTTCAATTCAATGTCCAAATATTTTTTCAAAATTTTCCTTAAAATTCCTAAATTCACGAAGAAATTGTTTGTTTACCTCTAATTTGCATTTACATACCCGAAAGAAAGATAAAGTTTATCAATTGAATTGCTCTTCGTTTTGCTTTCACTATTATAACTTGTCACTAAACAAATTTTTTTATTTTGTTGAACAAACACTTCACAAAAAACTTGCAAAAATTCACTATTAATATTCAGTAGTTAATTTTAGGTTATGTAAAGTTTTAAATACACGTTCGAATATTTTGACACAAGGTTGAAAATATCGATTAATCGATTCTTATACAATCATTCGTCTATTACTACTTCGATGTTTGATACACAAGCGCCATTGTGGTCAAAATGTAAACTAAGATTTCTTCATAGATAAAGGAGATTAATAATTTCGTTTTGATACACTTTTTGTTTAAAATCGAATTTATTTTTTTCAATTTTAATAATTAATTTTTAAATGTTTCATAGTTTTTTTAATAAATACAATTCGTTATTTTTTTTTCTTGCAGAGCGGCACCTATAGGCGACGATAATTATTTATTAGCGTCGCGTTTAAATGTTGATCCCTCTATAATAAGGCGGTGCGCTTCTAGTGAACCGACTTCATGTCCCTGACGTATCTAAATGTGTTAAAAACAAAATTAGCCAAAGAATTACTTGTTCACCATAAGAACAATGACATTTTGAGTTTTTAACTTTGTTCGTCCACATTTATCCGTATTTTGAAAAAAAAAATCGTCCAATTAAGAGCTTATATATATATTTTTTATATAGGGTGCTAAAAATGTCGAACTGTGCCTTCTATTTCATTTTTCCTTTACCTTTCGTCAAATTTAAATCTCAAAATGGTAATTCTTATTTTAAGAAAAAAAATGAGTAAAGGAATATGGAAAGAATAGTTTTATGCAAAGATTCTCAATTCAAAGACTGTTCTATAAAGTTAAGAAAATATAAAACGAATAACGTCACTACCAGTGAATACATAAAGATTAAAGGGTTGTGTATTTTGTTTTAATTAACGTTTAAATCGTCTTTTAAAAGTGTTTACATACATAAAAAGTTGAAACATATCAACAAAATTTTCATTTAATTCTATGAAATTAAAAGACGTTTCAAATGTTTTGTTATTTACATTTATATTGATCTTGTTATTATATAGAAAATCGTGGTGAAATATACAACATCCCGCAGCAATAAATTGATATACTAACCTTATAAAAATTGATTTAAATCCAATATCAACTTAACAATTATCATAACCTCACTATAACCACTTTTGTTTAATTATTTATCGTATCGTGATATCCACATTATATTTACAAGGAACTGTCAACATTTTATTTCTTCTTTTTCCTAATGTAATAATTTTCGATAAAACAGAACTTTCGGCAACTTTTTATTAAGCATGTGATTGTAGCTCTTCTTTTTTGTTTCGATTCTTATTGATGTGATATAAGAAAAGTAATAACCTTCAGATGGCTGGAAGGAGTGATGACTATGAGTCAGACGCGATAATATTCGCAATTCTAGACAGTTAGATCAAATCTTATGGACTCTTAACTTAGTCTGGTGGGTGGATAGTCTAAGGGTTGAGCCCATCACCACAAAGAAGAAGAAGAAAAGTAATAACCTTACTTTTACGCATATTACAAATAACTGCAGAATACGTTTTTTAATCACTTAACAAAGTATAGAATTCTATAAATCAGTGGATTAATATCGATTTAGTTATTAAGGCATTTCATTCTAAATACTGAATTACTTTAAAATTCGTCGGGGTTTTATATTTCACTGTTTGATTTTTGATATCTCTAAATACTAGATTTTAATGTTAATTATAGTTCTGTAAGACAATCAATATTACCCTTAATACTTCCCTATACAAAATAAATAATACGTCAACTACCGGGGGTATACGTAAAGTTTTCATTTGGAAATATTTTATTATCCCCCGCGGTTGTGTGTGGAGTACAAATTAGGGCGATCGTCGAGTATCGCGTCAGGGTAAAAAATATTTTCTTTTTTTTTTTTATTAGTAAACAAGCAATAATACGTGTTGGAGTTGGGAGGTATATTTTTTGACCAGATTATATACGTACGGATAAAATTATATAAATAAAAATATGGCAATATAGTTAAAAGTATTTTGAAAAATTACTATATTAATGATCTATATATATAGTATCTATATTTTTTAGATATAAACGGGGTGTTCCATAAATATCGGTAGCTCTTATATAGTAGCACAAATATTTGTATATATTATTATAAAAATGACGTCCTTTATATTTCGTACATTTTGCACTTTGCTTCATATGCAGTTATTTTTAAACGCCACCCCGTATCTTCCGATTGTTAGCAATTTTTCCTAATAAGTAGTAATTAAAAATGGCTTCCTTAAATGCGTAGAAATGGGTACATATCATGAAAGAATCATTTTTTTTTGAAAAATTCAGTTTGAATTCTTGTCTGTTGTTTAACGGGAATGTGTATCGGTTAAGGTTAATAACGTTTTATAAGGCTCAGTTATCCCTAATCAGCACTATTATAAAGTTAGGTTAGGTTAGTGAACAACCTTAAATAAGTTGTTGGGCTGTTAGAGCGAGAAAAATTGAAGAAAATTTCATATCATTTTGAAGCTTGTACAATTAGCTTCAAAATTTTACTTGAAAAAAAAAATACAATTTCGCCTGAGTCCAGCTACTCGATATTTTTTTTCTAAAATGACCATTCATGATGTGTACTTTCGTACTTTATATAAATTTTTGAATATTGTTATACGTTTTATAAAGTCCCTAAATTTATATTAATTATTTAATGTATATTTCAAGACCTAAATTGTTACTTACTGTATAGTGTAGATATTTTTTCGAAGAGATGTTTAGGAAAATGGGCATTTAATATACAGCTGTCTGCTTCCTTCGTTCATGTTATCGACACTAAAAGTGCCAATTCAAATATTTCATCTGGTGATATCAAAAATTCCATTTTTAAATTTATCAAATTTTTTTTTCCGTTATCTTCATACGAAAAACAATTTTGATATCTTAGATCTGGTTATATTTTTTAATTAAAAACAAAAAATTGATAATACGTTTCGTATTCTGTGTCAAAGGAATTTTTTTACACTCCTCGTATGTTTAGAAACGTTGGGCGATTTCAAAAATAGAATTGTTGATGCGATTGGGTGATTAATTTTTTTGAAAAAAAAATTCTTGCTTCTACATACCGTTTTATATGTATGTATAATTCTTATTGTATATTTTTATTTGCACTGATTTTATAGATTTTAATTTAATATAATTGTTTTGTTCTCTCAAATTAACTTATTAACTTTTTTGTAAATTTTTGTGTAATATTAATGTTGTTTTTTAAAAAACAAAGTTTTAATAAATATTTTCAAAAGCGACTGAGTTTTTTTTATTTATGCGTCACTCAATTATAATAATGGATGAAAGGTAACCAAGGCCACGACCAAGTAATTAAAACCTAACCTTAAAATCAATATGTCATTTCAACACGATGTCAAGTTAATGTCAAAATCAGCTGATTTTGATATTTGTACTGTAAACCAATTATGATTTAAACGATTATGTGGAAATATACATAAAAGAAATGTCGATAATTTTTGTACAGCCCTCGTAATTATAACTCAATCATTTCTCAATTATCGATTGTAAATTTTCCAATACAGTGAGGATAATATTTAAAAAAATAAACAAAATATGTTATTAAAATATATTTATTAAATTGTTAATAACAGAAAAATAGCTTTAAATACAGTGAGCACTGAAAATAACGAAAGAAAAAATTAAACAATAACCAGAAAGATAAAAAAAATACATTTGATTTAAAAAAAGTTAAAGCAACATTTCTTCATCATCCGATTCTATAATGGTGGGGTCGTGGTCAGGATTCGAAAATAAATCTTCAACAGGTTTTAATTTGGGTTTTTGTAAAATTGCCACGTCCCCTCTTTCATTGTTAACACCAGTTACGCCGCTGGATTCAATAAATGGTAAACTGCAACCAAAATATAAATTATGGTAAAGACCTAGATTAAAACATCCTGTAGTTTTTTCCAACACTGGGAATTCGGGTTATATATTGTATTTTATATTATAAGCATCCTTTAACTGATAAAAATAAATTTTTTTTACTGATTTTTATAACAAGATATTGCAAGATATGTTATTCTTCTTTTTCTTGTAAGTCGGCCTTTGCCTAATATGTTTACACAGTCATCAAATGTAGCTGGTAGAAGTATAGGCAAAAATATGTATACAGGGCAAGACTGTCAAACTGAAGGTTGCACAATCATGAAATGTTAATAGATGTAGAATTTATAAAAAATACGTAAGTAGGGCAACGCTGTAAAGTGAAACTGATTTAAAGATTACACTGTCATTGAATGTAGTATAGGAAAATAGAATTTATAAAAAATACGTATACAAGACAACACTGTAAAGTAAAAGGAATGGGAGATCACAAAAGATTAGAGCTAATAAAATATTTTGTACTAGACAACTGTTGATTTTTTTTAATGATTTTTTTACACCAAGGGTGAAGTGAAAAGGTTAAGTTTTAATTAAAAAAAAATCTACTCACTCTTTTAATTTACCGAAATCTCCGATTTGGTTATTCTCTTTATTGGTTTCTAGAATAAACCCAAATTCCATACATTCCCTAATCAAGGTTTCTTCTAATTTAACTTCGCATTCATCAAATATTTTAAAACCGGCATCGGAATGGTGCACATCACAATTTTTAACACTTAAAAACGATCCCGAATTTCCGATAATAGCTGTTGAAAATCCCGTAATTTCACAATTTTCCAATTCCAATCGAGCCCCTTTCAAAACTATAATTCCCTGATAAATCGAAGAATTGCCTCTACCAATAATCTTGCAATTTTTCAAAACGCATTTGCCTTGTCTAACTAGTATGGCGCATTGTGCCGTTTTGGCATCTATAGTTAAATTCACCAAATTCACTTCGTTTCCCTTAAAATCTAACATCACATCTTCGATATTTGACGTGATAACCACTTTATCTCTGGCCCCGATTCCTCGCAAAGTTCCGCCTTTTTCTAAAGCACCAGTCGTTATAATCTTGTGATTAGTTTCGTTTAAAACATAAATATCCTTGGGGTTACCTGTTTCTAATTTCGCCGCTAAATTCGTGGAAAATTTCAAATTTTCTTTCGGATATAAAGATTCCACTTCTTTCAAGTACTTAACATGCTGCTCGGCAGTACCTTCATCAAATATCAACCAAATTTGAGCGTCTACGTTTTTAGAAATCTGATCTAAATGAGAATATTTTTCTATAATTACATTACGAAGTAGTGGATTTTCGGCAATCTCGATATCTGGACGAATTTGTAATAAACGCACGTGAATTTCCATCAGACACTTTGTTTTTTTATCGAAACTATCTCTATTTTTATCCCCAACTTCGTCTTCTTCTTTACTCAACTGTTCTTCTATTAAATCTCGTTTATTTTGTAACCTTCTAGCTTCAGTTAATAAACAATGAATATGTTCGGCAACAGCTCGTGGAATTTTACCATTTTTCAAATCGTAATAAAATCTTAATCTACTTTCCAAATGGGTTTCTTTCCAATCAACGCTGTCGTCTTCCTCTCTATCCCAAGGCATATATAAATACAAATAAAAAAATCTCAACATATCCATGGAATTTGCCGTTTGATTCAAATCTATAGCGATGCTCTTATCTTGTTCTTCAGTAGGCCAAAGTTGAGTAAGAGGTACCCAATTTTTTTCCGGAATATTAATATCACCTTGTATAGCCAACACCCTCACTAAAGCTTTCAATTGTTCAGTGTTTATAGTTAGAATTAAAACGAGAACCACTGATGGAAAGGGGATATTTAAGGCTTCACATTTTAACCTGGGAATCTTCCAAATAGCCTGCCAGCCTATTTTATCTACTGTAAGGTCGATAAAAAATCCCCACTGCTTTTTTAATTGAGAAGACGGCACAACGTTATAATCTGACAATACTTCATCAAACTCTATAAAACGTTGTTGATAACTTTTATCGAATGTTATTATTGAATCCATTATTATTGCAACCGCATAGAATAGAAATTTTTAAAACGTTAACTTTTAAATTTGGCAGATGTCATTTTTTCTTTTCAAGTACTTAAGCTGCAGTTACATAGAACTTTCGAAAAAGAAACAGCCAATCAGTACTATTCTTTGAAACCCTATCCCGCAGAATAAAAGCGGTATCCGCATTACGATATAGACAATAACTGTTTGAATCTACATCATAATATTAGTAATTATGAGTTTAAAATATATATTAAAGTTAAATTTATATTGATGGTAATGGAAATTAAGAAATTGATTGTCGCTATTACTCTTTGTCTATTCTCTGTAATCATACCTTTACGTATAAGCTTACATCTTCTTCTTTTATCATTTATTTGTTTTCGTATATGAAAAAGGTAGTGTCTATTCACGTATAACCCGGATAATTGCTTTTGTTTTAATTTAAACGATTATTGTATGAATAATTTATTTTTGTTCGATAACATACTCATAAAATAATGAGAAATATATGAAAGATCAATTTTATGATATTCGAAGTAAACAAATAAAAGTGTTTTGAAGAATAATCGTTTTAATTGTACGATAATCGTATGATTAGCAACAGCCAACGGAATTGTTTATTTTAAATGATTTAAACTTGATACCAAAAAGAAGAAGTGACGTGTAGTGACGAAACGTTTGTGGTGCTAAATAAATATTTTTTTTCATTAATCCCGATATGTTCAAATTTTAATTGATATAATTTACATTATTCGTTTTTTTACTATTAAACAAGTTAGTTACAAAAATGGAACAATTACAACGTCGTTATCTATTAATCATAATTTTGTGTTGATGACGTTTTTGAAATTTAAAACACCCTCCCTATTTATAATGTATAATAAAAATAAGTGATGGAAACAATTTTTTATAATGGAATTTATCGAAATGATAAAAACTCCAAAATTAGACGGTGTAATTTTACATAGCCCTTTGGAAAGCCCAATAGATTGTAGATTATGTATAACAGGACACCATTTGATAATTTCATCTAAAAAAGAGGACGCTCAGGAATTGTGGGTATGTTTAAAGTTACCCTCAAACTTATTATTTTTTGCTTTTATTTCGTAATCTATAATACCATTATTCTGTTTTCTCTTTTGGGCATTTTTATTTGTTTTCAAATTCAAATTGTTGAAATTTCAAATTCAAATTGTTGAAATTTCAAATTCAATTTATTGTTATCAGGATCCGAATTTTTTAGTTGTTGCATCAAAGTATAGATTCTGTAGAAAAAAAAGTTTCTGGTAACAACACAGCTCAATGTGGTGGCTCAATATTACTAAAATGTAAAGATTTTCGAATTTTACAACTAGACATACCTTATCCAGAAGATTTCCAAAACGTTTTAATCTCCATCCAACGTTTGTCTAATCTGGAAAAACCCGAACTTCTGTATCCATTCTTTTATAGACCTATGTATAGTATATTAGAAGACGGTCATACACTTTTCGACTTGGAAATAGAATTCACTAAATTAATTGCTGGGGATGAATGGAGAGTCTCACATGTTAACAGAAACTTCAACGTTTGTGGTACTTACGGTAGTACTTTAATTGTACCAAAGAGTATAGATGATGAAACAATTGTAGCATCAGCTAATTTTCGAGATGGCGGGCGTTTCCCTTGTTTAAGTTATAGGTATTAAAATGTGAGATAATTATCTGGGAAATATTAATAAAATCGAGTTTTAAGGCATGAAAATGGCACGGTGTTACTTAGAAGTAGTCAACCAATGTTAAATAATTCGAACCGAAGGTGCAAAGCCGACGAAAGGATCTTAAATTCAATTTTAGGTCCTTATAAAAAGGGGTATATTATAGATTTAAGGAGTACTGCTTATATTAATTATTGTAAAGGAAAAGGGGGTGGTACCGAGCCGGATGGTTATTACAATCAATGGAAAAAAGTTTTTAGGCCTATGGATAAAATTTCTAAATGTGATGGTTCTGTTTTGGAACATTTAGCAAAATTTATTGATGGTAAGTTGCTGGAAATTGATTTTTATTATAATTAATTCATCTGATATCAGTACTTTATTTAAATTAAGATTTAATTTCATACAACAGTTGTTGATTTCCTTCCAAATTTAATCAAAATAATAATTTTTGAAAAAAAAATTCTTCATAATAGTAATTTTTTGAAAACTTTTAGTGGCCCTCTGTCATTATTTTAATTTTTTTTGTTATTTTCATTTCCCATTTTTTCTCCTTTCTAGATGCTTTACCAATATTTTGTTTATACTTTCTTGTCACATTTGTTTGGTATGGATTTGAAAAAAATGTAAAAAATTATGAGGTTATGTTTATATTTAAAATCATAGAAATATTTTGTTGCTAAATCACATTTTAGTCGATATATTTCACTAAAAACATATTCATTTAAAATTTTATTCACGACTCCGGTTTATAATCAAAATTCATTTCTTGTTTGTCAAAACTAGTTTCCGTATCCTCCGTTGACCATAGAAAAATCGTAGGTCAAATGAGATAAATTAAATTTAAAAAAAGAAGAATTTGCGTCATTTTGTTACATACGGTGTTGCCAGAATTGAAAAATTTTCTCCGTTTTAAAGATTTTCAACTATTTTGTTTAATTAATGAATATTTTGATAAGTTTTATTGAGATTGAAAAATTAATTAGTTGTATAAATCACATAAAAAAACATCATTTTAGCTGTGCAATATCCTAAATCTTAAGAGTTACGAATTATGTATTTGAACGAAAATTTTGATTAAAAATAATTTCACTTATAAATGGATGCTGGCGTTTTGTATTTATTTTGATGCAACTAATTAATTAGTTACAATAAAAATAAATAATAATTATTAAAAATTTTGTTTTGAAATTACTCAAACTCGTATGAAATCATCTTAACCTTAATTGGTACATCTTTTAGTTCAAAATAAATTTTTAAATTCCGGCAACACCTTATAAAAATTAACGTCAAAAGAATGTGCCCATAATAAAGTCTTCTTCTTTTTTTAATTTTAGTTGATTATTATCATTATATAACAGAGGATTTAGAAATCAATTTTGATAGACGAGAATTTATTTTCGATGATGAGTGAATCATTTTTAATAAAAAAAGAAAGTTTGCGCATATTTTTAATATAATATTGCTACGTAAATAATTTTTTTAACGTCTGTAATTACATTAGAAATTATAATGATATTTACGTGAAAGTAATTGTCCTTAAAATAAATAAATGTTTGTGTTTTTTTAGCTTGTTACGATATAGGATCATCAGAAAAATGGATATCTAAAAGTAGTAATTGGTTAGGACACATACAAAATTCTTTAAATGTGGCTTGCCTTGTAGCCCAATGTTTAGATAAAGACGGTGCTTCGGTGCTTGTGCACGGCACCAACGGGCAAGATAGTACATTAATCGTTACTTCTTTAACTCAAGTTATCTTAAATCCGGATTGTAGGACGATTAGAGGTCTTCAAGCTCTAATTGAAAGAGAATGGTTGCAATCCGGTCATCCGTTTCATACCAGACATCAGAAATTCTGTTTTTCCGGTACGAAAACCAAAGGAATTCAACCTAGTTTTTTAATATTTCTCGATTGTGTTCAACAATTGCATTACCAATTTCCGAATAGTTTCGAATATAAGACTGACATGTTGATTTTAATATTCGAACATTCTTATTTCAGTCAATTCGGTAAGAAAATTATTATATTGAAAAATGAGTTTGTTTATTAATAAGTGATATGTTTTAGGTACGTTTTTATGTAATTCAAAATGCGAAAGGAACAATGTTGATTTATTTAAAAAAACTACAAGTTTGTGGTCTTATTTAAATCGACCTGATGTTTTGACTTCTGTTTTAAATCCCAGTTACGAGCCTAATAAATCGCCGATTTGGCCTAGTGTAGCCCCTGTTAGTATAGTTGTTTGGTCTGATCTCTATTTTAGGTGAGTTTCATTTATATTTATTTATTATTTTTAAATTAGTTCATACTATGAGTGGTTACTTCGTTTTTTGTTATAGAAAATCGAAAAATCATCCGGAAATTCTTGTTTTTATGTAGAATTTATGAAAATAATCATGGGTATAATAAAAAATGTTGTTATATTAGTTTTAGGAGTTGAAATGTTGATTTAAATGTACTAAATCGCATATGATTATTAATAACTATTTTACAAGTAATCAAATGACTTTTTCTTGGTTCATTTTACTCAATCTATACAAAAAATATATTAATTCAAAAAATCTTGTACAAAATTTTTGTTTTTGAATGTTTTTATAGCTTGAAATATTATATAGGACTAATCGAAAAAAAGTTGATTTTAATTCTATTTCAGTTGTAAAAGTTTACTAAATAAACATTATTTTATATGATTTTTTTGTTAAAAATGTCCATTTTATGTGTAGATTAACAAATAAAATGCATAACCACAATTTGATGTTTTACAAAAAAATTATATTGAAAAAAGTGCCCCATTTAAACTCACACGAAATATTTTTCTTATTTTTTTTCTATAATTCCGCTATAAAAATTAAAATTTAAGAAAAAATTTAATTGAAATCAGAAGATTTTTCGATTTTCCATACTGAAAATTACAAGGGGATTTCGATATACTGTAAAATAATTTTTCGATATGTAGGTGGTTGATAGACCAAGAACAACAAAAAAAGGCCTTAATTAAAATACAAAATTTGATTCAACAAAGCAAAGATCTCAGAAATACTGCCGGAAAATTGAGGAAACAATTGTTTGATAAAATCAAAGAATTTCAATGTATGCAAGAAGAATTGAAAGAAGAAGATTGAGTCCTGTTAATTTTTTTTTACAAAAAAGTAACCTAAGAATCTCTTTGAAAAAATAACAAATGTAAATTCCATATCACTTATATATAGGGTTATTCCATATGAAATCAACTAAAAAAAAAATTCTTATATATCTCGGAATCTGCCTTTTTGAGCAACATTGTATTTTGTTGCTATAATTTCTTCAACCTGGAATATAGTCGAAATACGGAAAGCTAAAAATTTTATCATTTACATGGTATCGTGAGCTACAACACTTATTTATTCAAGAATAAAAGTCTTTTCTTTCGAAACAACACAATTATCAACCAACAGATCTAAATTGTCATCATTAACAACAATTTTTAACTAATATTTTTTGTAAACCTCAATCATTTCAAAGCAATTTGGCAACGTCGATGTGTAGAGCTACGACATACGTTCATATCGAAAGATCATAGATAAAATAATTCAATAGAAACTGATTATCTCTGTTTTGCAAGACTTGTCTGACTGATTGGAATTGCAAATGCTGTCATTTAATCTTCTTTTTCCTCGATCTTTTATTATTATAGATATACAGATAATTGTTAACGAATCTCAAAAATGACAGTTGGTTTAAAAGTTAATACTGGGATGTGTAGTGTGGTGTAATTACGATTGATTGGGATTGTAGATATTAGCTTTGTTCGGGGGTCAAATTCCTTATCAGTTTAGGACGGATCGCATTCGCATTGTCAAAATTGTTGATTCTGGGGACTGAATATAGACTCTTGAACGTATGCAATGGATCCTAAACTTATTCGGAATTTGACACGCGAACAAAGCTATTCACTGGTATCTTTCGATACTGAGAATAATCTATTATCTAAATGATATCAGCAGGGAAACTAAAAATTGCGAAAACTAGGTTAAAGTAGAATTTGTGACATTCGAACAGTGAAAAAATAAAGGAAATTTTATAAATTCGTCAACAGTATTATTGGAAGGTAATAGAATTTAAATATTTAGACGTTTTATTACTTTCATCAAGTGATTGTTAGCTTGTTTTTTAAATTTCGTTGTATATTGGGTTAAGTACATACTTCAATATAATAATAGTAACCTATAAAGTACTCAATTATTATTTAATTATAACTCAATAGTCTACCAACTTTGATATTGTGGAAAAAAATTGATTTTTAAACAATAATTTTTATAACAAAGTTTATTGTGTTGCTTATCAAAAGAAAGGGAATTTAAAACTAAGTGAAATGAGTTTCTCAATTAGGTGTTTTCAAAATATGAATTTAACATTTTTTACAGCAAATTTAATAAAATTTTGTATTGATTTGATATAGAATGACCTTTAAGTCAATTGATTTTGTATATAAAAAGTATTTCTATATTACATAATCAGTGCTAGTCATTAATAAATCTACTAGTGTGATATTTAACATGTTTATCATATCTCAAAAAGTGTATCAGTCTATTATGTTTTGTAGGAATAATCTACTCTATAATGTTTTATCTATAAAATTTTATTTAGTTTTGGGTTGAGAGAAAAGTAACTTTTTTGGATATGGATAACTCGAAAAGTAAATAACGATACGTGTATTAAAATGAAAATAAGTCAATTGAATATCGATTCTGGTAAAGAAAAATATTCAAAAATTTGAATTTATATAGTTTTTAATATATTAAAACAATTTGTATTTATTTTTTTTTGTTGAATAAAACAATATGGACAATATTTTTTGTAGTTTTTATTATGTATTTCCTTATTCTTGGACAAAAATCCAAAAAAAATTAATAAAACAATATTACATGAATTGCGAATATTTATTGTTTTACTTATAAATTAGAATATATCTACCACAATAAAATTTTAACCTGTAATTTCTCATTTTTTTTAAACCTCAAGTATTAATTATAATTTTGAAGTATTTATCTTAAAAAATCAAACAAATGCTTAAAATATTAAGAAAACTCGATTAAATTTGGCAACGTCGACGTCTAGAGCTACGACATACGTTCCTATCGAAATATCAACCCAATACCATAGATAAAGTAATTTGATAGAAACTTATTTTTTCTTTGATCCACAAAATTTGTTTGGCGAACTGGAATTGTAAACACCATCATGTATCTTCTTTTTTTTGGTCTTTTACTATTATAGATATACAGGTAACTAACAAATTGTTAATGTAACACGGTAAAATGGCGGTAAAATTTAAATTTCATCTTTAGATAGTAACAATACTATAAATCCTGTTTTTTTTCAGTTTTGATGATTTTTTTTAGGTTAAAATAAAATAAAACAATTATAAATAAATTTCTGTGTATTTACAGCTGTAGTTATACATAGTTAATATATAATAATACAATAATATTTATATATACAATACATAATTTCATTAGTTTACAGCATGTTTTGTTAACTTTTCAGCAAAACTTAATTAGAATAATTTAAATATGTCTTGTCTCGTGAATTGACTAATATAGTGAATAATAGGAGAAACCGCCCCAAAAACACAACAAAAATAAATTATTTCAACTACTACGTAGTAGATTATTACGTACATTTGATAAAAACAGGAAATTTACAAAATAGGAAAACAAATTAAATGCAATTATTAATTTGGGGTGATTTTTCTCACATTCCGTGACACCTAAGGGTCTTTTCAACTAAAAAATCGAACAAACCTCGACTACTTAAGGGTGATACTTCGTCGTACAATAAAATAATACAACTTATCTTTTACACCTCGTATAATTAATGTCGACGTATTAAAACAATAAGAAAAATTACAATACGGGTTATTTTTTTGTTAACCCAGACGATTCGTTTTGGAAACTAGTATAAAAACAAAAGGAAATTTGAAAAATAGTTTTTCTGAAAATATTGTTACGAGGTTTGTCTAAAAAGTTTTCGAATAACAGAAATTTCTAATCAAAGTGCATCATTGTTTTCGCGAAATTTTTTGTAGATACATTTATATCCAGTTCGATTAGAGATGGAGGTTCCGGAAGGTTAAAAACAGATACAATTAACGATAAAAGTCACTGTGGCAATAGATTAGAAACATCCAATAATTTTGTCGAGATTCTAATATTAAAAAAACATAAAAACCAGAAATTGATGCTGGAAAAGTGGATCGAATGAGAAAAATGCTATTTTGGGGGGGAGAACTATTGAATTTTTCTCAAAATAATTCACCTGTTCACTATTAAGTCACCATAACAACTAAGATTCACAATTTCACTTTGATTCGATCTAATATTTCATCAAATTCGATCCCCAGTGATTTTTTCACTATTCGTAACCTATAAATTTGGTTTTTTCTTCATCGAACTAATGATTAGAAAAAAGGGCGAAGAAAATATCGATTGGGAAAGTGGAAATTGATTATAAAAGTAAAATAATTCACCCTTATAATGAAAAACCGCGATATTATTGCGATTTGAACGAATATTTTACCAGATTTGATCCTTACACGTTTCCTAACCTAAAAATTTGTTTTTTTTTCTTTATGAAACCGGTGAATAAAGTAAAAAATATAGAAAAGAGTAGAATCGTTCGTTTTAGACAACCCTCGTAAATACAAGATAAGAAAATATCACCTTGTACAAAAAAATATTTGCGGAAGATTAAGAAACTATTATGAACACAAACTACGTTAACATTCTCGTCGATAGAAAATAAAATAAAATAAAAAAAAAAACCAACACCAACCAATCATCGTCGCGATTATTTTCATCTTTCAATAGAGTATCAAAATTGTTTGAATTGATATGTCGCCAGATGGCGCCACTAAGGTTATACGTCGTGGCGCCACCTATCGGAAAAAACTCGTATAAAATTGAATATTACAATTATTAGCGTTTTTACAACACAAAAGGCCACTAATTTTACATTTTTAATTGGTACTAGATTTTATAAAACGCGGGATTAAGTCGCGCCCTAAAGTTTTACTTAAACGTATTTCAGTCCACGTTGAATATTATTGATATATTTGTTTTGACAACCGACAGTTCATTTGGATGTTTTCCTTTAATTAATTTTTAAATATACAACGAAATAATTGGAAAACGATTTATTTTCGAATACGCCTCGTATATATGGATATTTTTGTCATGGGTGAAATAGTTTTATTACAAAAAAGAAATAATGAAAAAAAGAAAACATTGAAAAACATCCGATTTTTCAAATTTTTTTTAATTCAAAATAAATTATATAAATAAAAATAATTTTGATTTTTTTTAAATTTTGCTTTTACCCCCTTATAAAATTATAATATATTTGAATAATTTTTAAATTATTTAAAATTAAAAAAAAAAATCGATTAAATAATAAATTTTTTTGTTTACTATGATTATCGCGAAATTCGGAATATAAATTCGATCACGTGTAATTGTCACGTGGTAATATGTAATTATGTGGGGATTTTATAAAATTTTTTTCTCCTTTAATCGAAAATGATTGTTATACACATCCGCACACGCAAATTTTGTTATGTATATATGTATATAAAAAAATAAAAAATTAATTATTTTTTTTTACACTCTATAAAATCATTATTTTTAGGAGACAAAAATGGTATGGGTACATACAAAAATATTTTTTTTCTTTTCCGTAATATTTACATAATATACAGAATTAATTGAATATAAAAAAAAATTAAAAAAAAAAAGTAATAATTAGTTTGTATACAAGAATTTTTGACTAGTCCTCGTATATAGTCGGAAAGATAAAATTCGCGAAAAAACAAATTGGCACATTTATTCATATAGAATATTTAAAAAAAAAAAAAAAAGATTTTATTGTATATTTAATACTGTTTATAATATAGGGGGTAGTCGAAAAATATTTTTTTAAGTTTTATTAATATTTAAAGGGTATTATTTGAGGTTTAATTTTTTTAGTATATATTCGAATATATATATAAAAAAATGTCGAATTTCATCTAGAAAGATTAAAAATTATTTTTTTTTACGAAATATCTTGAAAATATGAAAAAAAAGTTTTAAATAATAATTTCTTATAAAATATCTCTGAAATGGACATTTTTTTCTAAATTTCCTAAAAGGGGGGCAATTTTCTAAATCAACATTTCATATTAATATGAATTTATTTTTTTTTTCGAATTTAGTGCAGTATAAATATTCAAAAAACATGTAAATTTTGGAATCTTTATTTATCTTTAAAGTTAATTTTTTTAAATATAATGAAAAACATGAAAAAGTCGACTAATTGATATTTTTTTGGAATTTTTATATTTTTAAAATTTTCATAATTAATAAAAAAGTATTTCAAATCTATGTCTTATGGAAAATAAATGATTGAAAAATTTGAAAAAGTTTAAAATTTCTAATTTTTCGATAAAATTTTATTTAATTTAATATTTTTATGATTTTTTTTAATTTAATTTGAATTTAAAAAAATTAAATATTCAATTTTGGATGGACATTTTTCATTTTTTTTTAAATACTAAAAGGGGGCAATGTTTTAAATCAACATTTCATATTAATATGAATTTATTAAATATTTAAAAAATTATCAAATTTCAATTTAATTTTTTTTTTTTCGAATTTAGTGCAGTATAAATATTCAAAAAACATGTAAATTTTGGAATCTTTATTTATCTTTAATATTAACTTTTGTAAATATAATGAAAAACACGAAAAAGTTGAATTTTTATATTTTTAAAATTTTCATAATTAATAAAAAATTATTTCAAATCTATGTTTTATGGAAAATAAATGGTTGAAAAATTTGAAAAAGTTTAAAATTTCTAATTTTTCCATAAAATTTTATTTAATTTAATATTTTTGTGATTTTTTTAAATTTAATTTGAATTTAAAAAAATTAAATATTTAATTTTGGATAGACATTTTTAATTTTTTTTTAAATAGTAAAAGGGGGCAATTTTCTAAATCAACATTTCATATTAATATGAATTTATTAAATATTTAAAAAATTATGAAATTTCAATTTAATTTTTTTTTTCGAATTTAGTGCAGTATAAATATTCAAAAAACATGTAAATTTTGGAATCTTTATTTATGTTTAATATTAACTTTTGTAAATATAATGAAAAACACGAAAAAGTTGAATTTTTATATTTTTAAAATTTTCATAATTAATAAAAAACTATTTCAAATCTATGTCTTATGGAAAATTAATGATTGAAAAATTTGAAAAAGTTTAAAATTTCTATTTTTTCCATAAAATTTTATTTAATTTAATATTTTTGTGATTTTTTTAAATTTAATTTGAATTTAAAAAAATTAAATATTTAATTTTGGATAGACATTTTTAATTTTTTTTTAAATAGTAAAAGGGGGCAATTTTCTAAATCAACATTTCATATTAATATGAATTTATTAAATATTTAAAAAATTATCAAATTTCAATTTAATTTTTTTTTTCGAATTTAGTGCAGTATAAATATTCAAAAAACATGTAAATTTTGGAATCTTTATTTATCTTTAATATTAACTTTTGTAAATATAATGAAAAACACGAAAAAGTTGAATTTTTATATTTTTAAAATTTTCATAATTAATAGAAAATTATTTCAAATCTATGTTTTATGGAAAATAAATGGTTGAAAAATTTGAAAAAGTTTAAAATTTCTAATTTTTCGATAAAATTTTATTCAATTTAATATTTTTATGATTTTTTTCAAATTAATTTGAATTTAAAAAAATTAAATATTCAATTTTGGATTGACATTTTTCATTTTTTTTTTAAATACTAAAAGGGGGCAATGTTTTAAATCAACATTTCATATTAATATGAATTTATTAAATATTTAAAAAATTATAAAATTTTTTTTCAAATTTAGTGTATTATTTTTAATAATTTTTTAATTCTACAGTTATTTTTAATTATCTCGATTTCTTTACGTCAAAATTTTATATAAAAAAAATCCATTTTTTTTCCAAAATTTTTTTCAAGATATTTCAAAAAAAAACCCCCATCCCCCCTAACGAATATCGAACATTTTCTAACCGTAAATTTCTCAATTATATACATAAAATAAAATCGAATAATTTGAAGTTATACAGGGTGTTTAATATCATAAAAATCCTTCTTATACGTTTATTTACGAAATTTACGAATTACATCGTGCTAAAGTCGCAAAATTTAAAAAAAAACCAGATACGGACTAAGCCAAAAGGTCACAAGTTTAAATTTATTAAATATTATACTTTTAATATCCACTTATTTAATTAAATTATATATAGATTCAAAATCGGTAAAAATTATGTATATATATAGGGTGATAAAAATAATAATAAATTTATTGATTTTTTTGCAAAATTTTCGGAAAACCCTGTGTACATATGAATCAATTCTTTACATCGATACCATTTTCTACTCCTTACAGTGTCGCAAATTAAAAAAAAAATATTAATAATAATAAAAATAAAAATCAATAACAAATCATCAACTGAAAGACGAATAGCGATCGCTACGTCTTGGCAGGTGAATGATTGTTCTGAACGGAGCCTATGACGTGGTTCAAATTCTGCGGCCCGTTGAGTTGAGAAGGAGTAGAATTGTTGTAGGGGTGATTGGAGTTGCACAACACTGTGTATACATTGTCCATGTTACTGAGTTTTTCGAAGAACGGTATAAGATCTAACAGTTCGGAATCGTTCATGTCGTCGAACCAAGACGCTACCGGCACCTAATAAAATAAAAAAATTTCAAAAACAACCCTCGTAAAACGCCGTCGATATCACTTACAGCATTATCTGGATGGAATATGTAAGAAGCGGGCGAATTATCAACGATAACGATCTGTTGTAATTCTCGTCCTAATTTGTTCAAGTCTTTGACGTAGTTACCTCTGTAGAAGACGCAACTATCTCGAAATAATCTAGCTTTGAATACGTCCCATTTATCTAGTAGATCCGCCACTGGATCGGCGTATTTGGCTAGAGACGCCGTAAAAAGGACGCATTCGTACAATTCCCCCATTCTTTGGAGGAATTCGTCGACGTGCGGCCTTTTCAAAACGTACACTTGATGTAAAGTACCGTCTATCTCGACAGGTACCACGAAATCGGCGTTATTGATTGGCTGAAATTGAAATTTTATTTTTTTTATACAGAAATCTGCTATAAAAATATTGTTTCCGATGGTTAATGAAAATTCTAAATTAAATGAACATTATAAAACAAAAATTACTTGTTATCTACCCAATTTTATTCTTTTCCAGCTCAAACTAATTTGAAATTGATTAAATAATCTGTAAAATCACATCCGAGAGATGAAAATTGTTACAAATACTTAAATACAAAATTTCAAGGTCTCTAGGAATACAATCAACATTTATGATTGATTCACAAAACACTACAACGTTGACGATAACTCAAATAGAAGGCTAAGTTGCCTTTAAATAGATCATAGAGAAATTTTCAGTCAAAAGAATGAATCAAACGGCATTTCAGTACTTTTTCTTCATTCCCAATTCGACTAGTTTGCAGAAACTTCCAGAAATGTGAAGATAAACTATTCCACCAAGATACTAAGGAACTATAAGCTTTTCCAAAAGCGAAAATGTACCAAAATTGAATAAAAAATAAACCCAAACTCAATGATAATAACTCGCTTGTCGTTTATTGTTACATACCTTGAAGCTGCTGTGTACTAGAGTTTCGTCCAAATCTATAACCATACATTTTTTGTTTGTATCCTCCGCTCTGGGAGGACTGAGTAGATAACTGCATCTAGTGTGATCGACGCATTGGGTACCGTCCAAACATTGTTCCGATGTGGGAGGTTTCGATTTTTTCGGTCGGAGACAACAGAATAAGGAACGAAAGAAACTCTTCGTGGAACTCTTCTTCGTCGCCGTCGACGACGACGGTTGAAGTTGAGCGAGTTGTTCGTTACCGCCATCTTGTGTAGATAAAGAGCCTTTGAAAACAATCACCCGCTGTTACTGATTATTTGTACAATCAAACGCAAAAAACAATTTAATTTCGAGATATTAATGTCATTAGTTCAATTATTACATCTTAAAAAACGTAATATATGATGTAATAGGTTTATCTATAAATTGAAAACAAATTATAAATACGAGCAAGATATATTTTTAAATTAAGATCATTTATACATCAAAACAATTGTTTAAAATGGTTAAATTGATTGAGAAATCCTGTTTATCGTGAAAATCGATTGCTAAATGTGAAATTCATTGAAAAACAATGAACTATAACGTTTTTCCTCAGTACAATCCTGTCTTAGCCCTTAGTGCTTCTACCACGTTATGGCAATATACACTATCAATACTGATTGTTTTTTATTCCAAAATGGATCTAACTTTACGAGAATCCCTCGTATTATAAAGCGAAATATTCGACCTCGCTATTAGTGCTTCTACTATACTATGACGAATTGCCATATCAGTACTAATTGTTCTTTATATCAAAATGGATGTAACTTTATGAGAACCCCTCGTATTATAAAAAAATTATTTTACTACTTTACTCCTAATATAGCAATATACCATATCAGTACTAATTGTTTTTTATTCCAAAATGTATCTTTACGAGTATCCCCCGTATTATAAAAAAAATTTTTTTCATTTCACCTGTATATTTTCAATAAAATCAAAAACTACTGATTGTATTTTCATGTGGTTTTTATTAGTAGAAATATTCATGAGAAAACCGTTGAGGGAATCCAGCAAGTTCATCCCTAAGTTTATTAAAAATAATTGAGTACAGTACTGGCAAATTTTTAAATTATTATCAAGTAAAATAAAACGTATAACTTAAATGAAGAATATTTTTTATAACAAACAAAATATAATTGAATAAATTTAACTAAAGTTGACGTTTTTTTCGTGGTATCACGTGCGAGACGTGACGTCGCTAAACCTAGAATCATTGATACCAACCTATTTTTGGAAATGGACGTTTATTTTTGGATTGGAATAATGATGAATGTGATTTATTTTTGGGTGACCCTGTACGCAATACGCACTTGTTAAATATTTACGTAAAAATCATAATGTAATTTAGATATTTCGGGGGTTATAGTTAATCGTTTATTAATGTGAAAGTATAATATATCTACGGTTTCTTCTTAAAGAGGTCATAGAGTTGGAAAAGGAATGTGGACAATTTACATATTTAAATGACCAGTCCCACCTTTGCTTAATTGAACAATCAAATTACAAGATTCGAGACGTCTATATTTCGTATTGACAACAATGTTGATTTTGCAGCTTAAATAATAAGTTGTAGAATAGAAGACCTTGATTAAAAATCAGAATCTTGATTTTAAGTGTTTATCTCACTTCTCTGTTTACACCTCACACGCCTACTATGTTATCAAGTTATATTTCCCTATTAATTTTGTATCAATTTTATATTAAAAACGATTCTTACACGATTAAAATCTATTTGATATCTATGAGAATATTTACCTTTTTCTGTAGCATAATTATTCAGATGTTCCTCGTCTCTTGACACCTGGGTAATGATGGAGGATGCTTCCATTTAAACATTTGCTTATCACCACTTGTTTTTTTTTATTTATCTGCACATTTACCACATTTTCGAGATTATATAGGAACTATACCGATGCACTTTAACGATTATTTTACTACTTTTTTCGTATACTTCGCAGATCTAAACAACAATCAACATACCCATTAAAATGTTTTAACAGTATATGTCAAATTTTCACAGCGGGAAGTTTAAAATCGAAGTGGCCATTTAAATTCAAAATAAAACAAGATTTTAAATCATAAAATTATTAAGGAAAACTATATTTCACTATTTAAATAAGATTTTTAATAATTAAAGAATATTCTATTTAATATTTAAGATATATAAATTAGGAAATTATTATTAGGAATGAAAACTGTCAGTTGAGTATTCTTCTTTTTTTTTTTCAATTTTCGCGTGCCAACTGTCGTTATAACCTAATCCCATTTTAAACTTAAAATCTTAAAATTCAAATAGATTTTTTATAAAATGTTTTAATAAAAATTTTTTGTGGATTCTATACTTTATCACAATGTAGTATTAATTGTTTAAAAGTCTACGGTTTTATCGTTTTTATTTTTATACTGTCATTTATTATAATGAAGTTAGGTCATGCACAATAAAACCGATAAGTGAAAATAAATGACATGTAGTGTTTATATTGCATTTTTTTAAAAATTAGTTATAAGTAATTAAAAAATCTATTAAGAAAATGTATAACAAAACAATGCACAATTTTTCAGTAATCTTATTACTTCATCTATATTTTTTATTAATATTATCCGATCCAATTGGCCGTAACATATCAACGAAGTCTATAGTGGACGAACCAGCGTGCCAAGACGTAGGCATTATATGCCACAATTTAAGCGAAAAAGACGACGTTCTTATATTGGAGTGTTTATTAGCGTCCAATCCACAGCAACTGAATCGTTTAAATAGGGAATGCCAGAATATAATTTGGGGTAGAGTACGAAACATTACCGCATACGACGGGGTACAACAGTACCTTTCGCCGTTCTGCGGACAAGAATTAAAAAAAACCGAGTGCCAAAGAGATAATTATTTAAAATGTTTAGTAGATAAAGTGAATAATATCGAAAATCAAGATTGTTATAGAGGAATTAATCGCCTGGAGAGTATCGCTTTTACCGATTACAAGTGGATATCGGACTTTTTAGATCAGTGCAATGAGGATATAAAAAAATTTCAATGTGGCGTTATAGACGGAGATAATTTTTCTCAAATTAAATCAGTTTCCTGTCTACAAAATAGAATTTTGGAAGTCGGAGATAAATGTAGGAAAGAAGTGTTCCATTTATCGGAATTACAATCTAATAATATAAAATTAGACGCCCAGCTTTATTTAGAATGCAGAGAAGATTACCAAAGATACTGCGGAAAATTTTTGGAAGGTTAGTCAATGAAATTAAAATTTGTTCAATATCTAAGTTAGTTGTGGTGTAATTTAAGGATCTGGTAGAGTTTTTCCTTGCTTAATACACCAATTACACTTGGACGATTCGACTTTGGCCACCAAATGCCGACAGCATTTGAGACGTAGGGAAAAATTGATTTCTCAAGAGTTTAGAGTTAGCAAGGGATTACTAAGGGCTTGTAAAGAGGATATTAAAAAGACGCGTTGTAAAAAAAATTTGTCTAGCGATAAATCCGTCAGATTAGCTCAGATTTTATTGTGTTTGGAAGATTATGTTAGAAAAGATTCCAATAATCCCAGCGTTTACATCAGTTCTGAATGTGATAGCGAACTTACAGAACATAGGCGAATGTTGATGGAGGATTACAGGTAAGTTTTGTCAATTTTTATATATACAAGGTGTGGTAAAAAAATATCATTCTATAACTGCTATTATCTACCAATTTCGTCTTCAAATTGAACTCGGATTGTTACAAAACAACTGAAACTAAAAACCATGAAATCCTGGTCAAGATTCTCATTTTATCTGATAACCAAGCAGTAATTAGAGCTCTGAGCTCCAATTTTTAGCCAAAAAAGACCAATTAATAATTGTGAATCATGTTAGATTATTTCTAGTACCCGAAAAGGGGTGGAAGCGACTTTTTCTTGGGGCTTTTGGGGTAAGGGATGCAATATAAGCACTGGCAAATTGATTTTTTTTATACAATTATTTTCTTATTGTATAGGTTGTCTCCCGAAGTTGTGAATAATTGTAAAAATGAGACGGCCATGTTTTGTCAAGAATACGGTATCGGAGGTAAAACTTTGCATTGTTTGATGGGTCACGCTAGGAATATAGCAGCTAGATTAGGACCGTCTTGTATGAGAGCCGTGAGTATTATATACAGGGTGATTTATAAATAGTGACGATCGGTTGTATGTAGGGAAAACGTTTAATATTTAATCTACGACAAAAATATACAAAAATTGGAGGTATAAAATTGAGTTTTCTCGATGTTTCAGTCAAAAATACGTATAATAA
Source organism: Diorhabda elongata (assembly GCA_026230145.1). Taxonomy (NCBI): domain Eukaryota; kingdom Metazoa; phylum Arthropoda; class Insecta; order Coleoptera; family Chrysomelidae; genus Diorhabda; species Diorhabda elongata. Next base: position 41,288,633 of record CM047928.1, on the reverse strand, counting down.
AACTCATTTCACTTAAATTTCTACGCAACTAGTGATTTTTTCAAGTTTTGAAACCATATAATTCGCACGGGACCTAATCTGGAGAATACAGTGGACGGATAATAGTTTTTGGTTTAATTTGGTTATCGCGAGGTCGTAAATGGAATCTAGTGCGTTGTCATGATTGAAAAGTACAATTTTTTTCGTAAAAATGGCGTTTTTTGCGTCAAATCGTCTCACAAATGATATATATGTAAGTTTCACTTGGAGAAAACGGTGTCCACCACGTTTCCAACCGATGGGACAATCTTTGGAGCATGTTAATCGATTATTTCTTGGTTTCTTGTGAATACTAGTGGATTTTTGTTACTTCAAACGTTGCTCCGAAGTCGAGAACGCGAAACACGGACTATGACGATGACGATTTGGAGGATTTTGTACTGCTGGGAACCTAATATCCTACGAGTATCATCCGGGGGTTCGTTTGAGGTGGCTAGGATTCGTTCTGATCGATACGGTGCCTGGAGGACGGCGACTGAGAGGAAAACCGCGCCTTCGCTCGTCGGAGCACGTCGAGGCGAATCTGATCCAGTTTCGACGTTGTAGACACCGTGTTCAGGACGGGAAAGGATTGTCGAGAAGGACCTGGTTCTCGAAGGAAACGGTATTTTGGTTTTTGGCATCATTATCCACCGTTATAACTGTTTTTAAGGCACTAGGACGTGCGACTACTTTGAAAACGGTTTCCATCGATGTAAAATGGTCACTGTACAAATATTTCACGATTTATTATCAAAAAAATCCGACGGATATTGTAATTTTTTCATTTTTTTTTTTTGTAAAATCCGCGGTCGAAACAAATTTACGAATTTGACTCGGTGAAAACTTATCTCGCCGCCCTCGTATGTGTTAACGAATCCGATTTGATGGTATATTTTGTACAAAATTTCAAAATAAAACGTTTTACGACCGATCGTCACCGTCCATTTGCAACATACCAATTTTCGGTTAATTTTCGAACAACAGCTGGAAGATTTGATGCACCAAGTGGATCCCGGCGAAAATTGGAACGTGGATCCGGTTTTACGTCAAGCTTGCGACGCCGTAGTAAAAGTGGCGTGCCGGAACGTCAGAGGCGGAAACGGCAGAGTTATGTCTTGTCTGATGGATAATATGCGATCGGAAATAATGACGGCGGATTGCGAAAACGCCCTTTTGGAAATCCAATATTTCGTGGCGAGAGATTTCGCCTTGGATCCCCAATTGTACAGATCTTGCAGCGCGGACGCGACGAAACGTTGCCATTTCGATACCGACAGCTCGGCACCGAGTTATTCGCGACAAGTTCTACCTTGTCTTTACAGATACGCGTATCTAACCGACGAATCGATGAAATTGGACAAACAGTGCCTCGAACAAGTGCAGCGCGTGATGCGACAACGCGCGTTGAGCGTCCATCTCCAACCGGAAATCGAGGAGGCCTGCGTTAAAGATCTGAGTTTCTATTGCCAGGATAAATTGAAGAAGGGCGAGGAAATGATGTGTCTGCAAGAGCATCTGGAAGAGCTGCAGGATAAATGTCGAGATACGGTGGAATCTTTCACGGAAATCGAATCGCAACGCGTCGAATTGAATCCGTACATATCGAAATATTGCGGTAAAATAATCGACGATTTGTGCGCCGACGAGGACGATATCGTGGAATGTTTGATCGGCAATAAGAATAATCCGCAAGTGAAATCGACGCCGAATTGCCGGGCGAGCGTCGAACATTTTCAATTAATATCGTTGAAAGATTACAGATTCACATATAAATTCAAAGTGGCTTGTAAACCGTACGCGAAGAGATTTTGCGGCGCGTCGACGACGAAAAGCGACGTTATCGAATGTTTGAGCGAACACGTTTTGAACGCCACCATAAACGGCGACAAAGGTTTCATACCCAAAGAGTGTAAACAACAATTGAAGGCGCAGATATTCCAGCAGAGGGAAAATATCGATTACGATCCGCAATTGAAGAAATTTTGTTTGATGGATATCAGGAAATTTTGCAAAAACGTCCAATCCGGAGAAGCCAAGGTCAGTTTTATATTAACTCGTCCCCCGTATATCGAATATTTTCATTCGGTTTTTTTATATCGTTATTGAAAGGTCCTCGTATATTTGTAACTTATAAAATTTTCATTTATGGTCATTTTTCGTCGTTTACAATTTTCAAAATGTTTCGTTTTATAATAATTTATCCCCGTATATAATCGCGAAATTAACTACGTCCTTTTTTATATTCGTCGAACCTCGTATTTTCCAAATTCAACAGAATTTTGTTTTTTTTTTATATCGATTGATCCTCGTATATATTTTCGAAATTGTCGAATGTACTAATCATATTTTGATTCGTCCTCGTATATAATTTGAAAAAAGTCCCATTTTCTATCGATTGGTCCTTGTATATATTTATATATTGGATAAACCTCGTATCTTCCAAATTCGAAAGGTTTTTTTATATTGATTGATCCTCGTATATTAAAACTTTTATTCGGTTTTTGTATATCATTATTGAAAGGTCCTCGTATATTTGTAACTTACAAAATTTTGATTTATATTCATTTTTCGTCGTTTACAATCTTCAAAATGTTTCGTTTTATATTCGTCGAACCTCGTATTTTCCAAATTCAACAGAATTTTGTTTTTTTTTTTATAATGATTGATCCTCGTATATATTTTCGAAATTGTCGAATGTACTAATCATATTTTGATTCGTCCTCGTATATAATTTGAAAAAAGTCCCATTTTCTATCGATTGGTCCTTGTATATATTTATATATTGGATAAACCTCGTATCTTCCAAATTCGAAAGGTTTTTTTATATTGATTGATCCTCGTATATTAAAACTTTTATTCGGTTTTCGTATATCATTATTGAAAGGTCCTCGTATATTTGTAAATTATAAAATTTTCATTTATGTTCATTTTTCGTCGTATACAATTTTCAAAATGTTTCGTTTTATAATGATTTATCCTCGTATATAATCGCCAAATTGTCAACGCCCCGTTTTTTATTTTATATTGATTGATCCTCGTATAAAATTTCGAAATTTTGGAGCGTTTCGTCTTATATTAATTGTTTCATCCTCGTATATTAAAAATTCTATATGGTTGTTTTCTATATCGATTGATCCTCGTATGTAATTTGAAAAAAGTCCCATTTTCTATCGATTGATCCTTGTATATATTTATATATTGGATAAACCTCGTATCTTCCGAATTCAAAAGGTTTTTTTATATTGATCGATCCTCGTATATTGAAACTTTTATTCGGTTTTCGTATATTATTATTGAAAGGTCCTCGTATATTTGTAAATTATAAAATTTTCATTTATGTTCATTTTTCGTCTTTTACAATTTTCAAAATGTTTCGTTTTATAATAATTTATCCCCGTATATAATCGCGAAATTATCAACGTCCCTTTTTATATTCGTCGAACCTCGTATTTTCCAAATTCAACAGAATTTTGTTTCTTATTTTATATTGATTGATCCTCGTATATTAAAACTTTCATTCGGTTTTTTTATATCATTATTGAAAGGTCCTCGTATATTTGTAACTTATAAAATTTTCATTTATGGTCATTTTACGTCGTTTACAATTTTCAAAATGTTTCGTTTTATATTCGTCGAACCTCGTATTTTCCAAATTCAACAGAATTTTGTTTTTTTTTATATCGATTGATCCTCGTATATATTTTCGAAATTGTCGAATGTACTAATCATATTTTGATTCGTCCTCGTATATAATTTGAAAAAAGTCCCATTTTCTATCGATTGGTCCTTGTATATATTTATATATTGGATAAACCTCGTATCTTCCGAATTCAAAAGGTTTTTTTATATTGATCGATCCTCGTATATTAAAACTTTTATTCGGTTTTTTTATATCATTATTGAAGGGTCCTCGTATATTTGTAACTTATAAAATTTTCATTTATGGTCATTTTACGTCGTTTACAATTTTCAAAATGTTTCGTTTTTATATTCGTCGAACCTCGTATTTTCCAAATTCAACAGAATTTTGTTTTTTTTTTATATCGATTGATCCTCGTATATATTTTCGAAATTGTCGAATGTACTAATCATATTTTGATTCGTCCTCGTATATAATTTGAAAAAAGTCCCATTTTCTATCGATTGGTCCTTGTATATATTTATATATTGGATAAACCTCGTATCTTCCAAATTCGAAAGGTTTTTTTATATTGATTGATCCTCGTATATTGAAACTTTTATTCGGTTTTCGTATATTATTATTGAAAGGTCCTCGTATATTTGTAACTTACAAAATTTTGATTTATATTCATTTTTCGTCGTTTACAATCTTCAAAATGTTTCGTTTTATATTGATTGATCCTCGTAGATAATCATAAAATTAACTACGTCTCTTTTTATATTCATCGAACCTCGTATATCAAAAATTCTATATGGTTGTTTTCCATATCGATTGATCCTCGTATATATTTTTAAAATTATCGAATGTACTATCATACTTTGATTCGTCCTCGTATATAATTTGAAAAAAGTCCCGTTTCTTCATCGATTGACCCTTGTATACGATTACATATTGGATAAACCTCGTATCTTCCAAATTCAACAGGATTTTTGTTTTTTTTTTATATTGATTTATCCTCGTATATAAAATGCCATGTTTCATCCTTATATACAATAACTGCTTTTATTGTATCCATTTTTTTATTCATTAATCCTCGTATATTACATATTCTACTGAACTCTTGTTTTTTTGGTCCTCGATCATATTGATTAGTCCCTGTATATTCAAAATTATTAGTTTTGTATTGTTTTATCCTCGTATATAATTTGAAAATGCCATTTTTTATATCGATTGATCCTCGTACATATTTTTGAAATTATAAAATGTCCTGTATTATATTGATTAATCCTCGTATATAATTTGCAAACGTCCTTTTCCATATCGATTGATCCTCGTATAAATTAGAATTGTAGAATTTTCTTTCTCATTTTGATTAATCCCCGTATATTAAAAATCTTATCAAATTTTAGTTTTATATTATTTTATCCTCGTATATAATTTGAAAATGACCTTTTTTATATCGATTGATCCTCGTACATATTTTTGAAATTATAAAATATCCTGTATTATATTGATTAATCCTCGTATATAATTTGCAAACGTCCTTTTCCATATCGATTGATCCTCGTATAAATTAGAATTGTAGAATTTTCTTTCTCATTTTGATTAATCCCCGTATATTAAAAATCTTATCAAATTTTAGTTTTATATTATTTTATCCTCGTATATAATTTGAAAATGACCTTTTTTATATCGATTGATCCTCGTACATATTTTTGAAATTATAAAATATCCTGTCTTATATTGATTAATCCTCGTATATAATTTGCAAACGTCCTGTTCCAAATCGATTGATCCTCGTATAAATTAGAATTGTAGAATTTTCTTTCTCATTTCGATAAATCCCCGTATATTAAAAATCTTATCCAATTTTAGTTTTACATTATTTTATCCTCGTATATAATTTTTGAAAATGCCCTTTTTTATATCGATTGATCCTCGTACATATTTTTGAAATTATGAAATGTCCTGTATTATATTGATTAGTCCTGGTATATAATTTGTAAACGTCCTGTTTCACATCGATTGATCCTCGTATAAATTAGAATTGTAGAATTTTCTTTCTTATATTGATTAATCCCCGTATATTCAAAAACTTGTTTCACTTTTTATTTGCTCGGAGTACTCTGTGCGGTGTAACTACCCACTACCAGTTTTAACCAGTAAGATTGACATTGACAAATTAACGTCACTGATCGCAATACTGATTTTTTAAAATGTATCTGATGATATTCGAAACGGTTCTTTAGGTATTGGAATGTCTGCAGATGGTACCGCACGAACAATTAAGTCCGATGTGCGGAAAAAAAGTTTTCAAAATCCAAAAACTCGAAGTATTCGATAATAGCGTCGATTACGCTTTATTAACCAATTGCGCCGAATCCATAGATCAATTTTGTCCTAGAGCGAAAAAAGAAAACGTTTTCGATTGTTTAAAAGTAAGTTTAATAATAAGCGTTTCGATTTATCTTATTTGAATATCGATTATTTTTATTCGTAAGTTGAACAAAGAAGAAAAGGGATTCAGTAAAAAATGTCGTTTGATAGTGACGCATCGACTCATGGAACAAACTTCGAATTCGCTATTGAATCCGTCGTTGCAAAAAAATTGCCAATCGGATATAAACAGTTATTGTAAAAAAGAATTAATCGGCGTTAGGAACGATAAGAGACCAGAAGATTTGGTGATTAAATGTTTGAAAAATCAATTCAAGTTATCGAAGTTGTCGAATAATTGCGAACAGGAGATTGCGGAAATATTACGCGAGATGGCGTTAAACGTCCAAATGGATCCCCTTTTAAAGGTAAATTACTATACAGTCGAAAAAGTGATAAAACAAACGCCAACCAATTAAATTAATATTTATATATAAAACATAATGTTTTATTTTGGATTTTCCTCGTTCTACGAGGGTTATGCGAAAAGATTTCGACCTAATAATAACAAAAAAATCATCTTTTCTAATTATTTATCCTTTTTTTTTATATGTTTCTCAATTTTGGGTCGCTTTTTATTGAAAATTAGTTTTCAATTAGTTTTTCGATCTATTTTTGTTTTATATTTTGATACATACCAAAATAGGTCGAAACGTCAATTTTTATCACGTTTTAAAAACTAATTTTCAATTACAAACGACCTAAAATTAAGATGTTTTGTTGTGGGACTGTGGCAATCAAACACCAAACGCTTTTCGATACTCGATGATCTATTGTCAAGACTCGATTGTCTATCGTCGATTTTCGATTGTCTATAATCGATTCTTGATCGTCTATTGTCGTTTATCGATTCGATTACGTATTATGGATTGTCTATTGATGATAATCGATTCTCGTTTGTCTATAATCGATTCTTGATCGTCTATTGTCGTTTATCGATTCGATTACTTATTATGGATTGTCTATTGATGATAATCGATTATCTGTTATCGATTCTCGTTTGTCTATAATCGATTCTTGATCGTCTATTGTCGTTTATCGATTCGATTACTTATTATGGATTGTCTATTGATGATAATCGATTATCTGTTATCGATTCTCGTTTGTCTATAATCGATTCTTGATTGTCTATTGTCGTTTATCGATTCGATTACTTATTATGGATTGTCTATTGATGGTAATCGATTCTCGATTGTCTATAATCGATTCTTGATCGTCTATAATCGATTCTTGATCGACTATTGTCGTTTAGCGATTCGATTACTTATTATGGATTGTGATAATCGATTGTCTATCGTCGATTTTTGATTATATAAAAGATAATTCAATTCCAGATCTCCTATACTTTTTGTTTTATCACTTTCTCAATTAAAATATCCGTCGTGCTTAGGTCATTTCCGTATGACGTCATAACCAGTCGCCATATTGTCTCGGGGGACAAACCTTGTTTTGCTAGACTCTCGTTTGAGACGAGAATTTTAAAAGTTTCGTTTCGTATCGCAAGAAAACTTTCGAATACCGTCCCGAGTATCGTTTCGACGAGACGAGACCGGACGCGGTCAACACTATATCACGATAATATGGCCGACGTTTGAAATACGCGTTACTCGGAATGACCACTGTTGGAAATGTTTTCGATTTGATTTAGTTGATGTGTAAAAACGAATTGGAAACTATATGCAAACCGGACGAAGACGAATCCGGCGCCACGGTGGAATGTTTAAAGAACGCTTTCATATCGAAAGAGATCCCGACGCAGGAATGTCGCGTCGAAGTAGCCGCTTTAATCGAAGGTTCTGAAGCCGATATCCAAGCCGATCCTCTATTACAAAGAGCGTGCGCTCTCGATCTCTTAACCCATTGCAAAGATATCGAACAAGGCAACGGCAGAAGTGAGTCGAATGGAACACGATTCATCGATTAATTCTTATATTTCGTTTAACATTTCAGAAATTAATTGTTTGAAAACCGTAATGTCGAACGCGGAACAAGATTTGTCTCGAGATTGTAAAGAGAAGTTGAAAGAGAGGTTGGAAATGTACCGAAACGCGGCTCAAGTGGTGAGTGTTGGGATGAATTTACACACACTAAACTATTCACTAACACTTAACACACTAAACTATACACTAACACTTAACACACTTAACTATTCACTAACACTTAATACACTAAACTATTCACAAACACTTAACACACTAAACTATTCACAAACACTTAACACACTAAACTATTCACTAACACTTAATACACTAATTTATTTACGTTCTGTTTTTCAGATCGAGGTTCCTTCGGATCTGAAAGGTCTGGTGAGGACGGTGTCGGTGTCGCCTTCCAAGAATTATTTCGCGATTGTTTTGTTTATGATGATAGGGGCGATATTTTTCGTGGGGGTGTTTTGCGGTCGGTTCTCCAAAAGGAAATACAGGCTACTTAAAAATAAATGACGTAAAAAGATTAGGTTCGTGCCATCGAGCGATTACGTTATGTTATGACTATAACAGAGTAATATAAAAATATTTTTTAGAAAAAATAAAAAAATGTCGAAATAACTTCGTTGTTTTATTTTTGTCTGCAGGCGTCGCGCGTTTCGAAGCAACAAACATTATCGAAAACTTTCCTAGTTTTGGTTAGGTACGTTTATCTATGAAAAATCGTAAGATTTCCCTAAATATAAGGAGAAAAGAAGTACGACAACCACGCACTCTTCTTCGACAATATCGCTAATTATAAATACGATATTCATTCAGCAAGCCGTAGAATTTCCTTAGATCGAAGACAAAAGGCGATTTGGCAACATCGCATAATAAAAACGTAATTTATTTAGCAAATCGTGATTATTCCCCAGATCTGGCACAAAATGGGGTTCGCAATATGGCATCCTACAAATATTAACAAAATATCCCTAGATTTAAACGAATTTTACCTTTGGCAATATCGTAACACAGAAATATTTTATTTAGCAGGTCATCACATTTCCCCAGATTTTTGGAAAAAAAAGAAGTTCGGCAACATCGCAACCTAAAAATGTCATTTATTTCGTTGATAGTTGAATTTCACTAGATTTTGACGAAATTGAGATTTGGCAACATCGCAACCTAAAAATATGTCATTGAAACAGCAAATCGTAAAATTTCACTAGATTTGGACGAAAATGATATTTGGCAACATCGCAACCTAAAATGTCATTTATTTCGTTAATAGTTGAATTTCACTAGATTTTGAGGAAATGGGGTTTGGCAACATCGCAACCTAAAAATATGTCATTGATTCAGCAAGTCGTAAAATGTCCCTAGATTTTGACGAAAATGATATTTGGCAACATCGCAACCTAAAAATATGTCATTGAAACAGCAAGTCGTAAAATGTCCCTAGATTTTGACGAAAATGAGATTTGGCAACATCGCAACCTAAAACTATGTTATTGATTCAGCAAGCCGTAAAATTTCCCTAGATTTTGACGAAAATGAGATTTGGCAACATCGCAACCTAAAAATATGTCATTGATTCAGCAAATCGTAAAATTTCACTAGATTTGGACGAAAATGATATTTGGCAACATCGCAACCTAAAAATATGTCATTGAATCAGCAAGTCGTAAAATGTCCCTAGATTTTGACGAAAATGAGATTTGGCAACATCGCAACCTAAAAATATGTCATTGATTCAGCAAATCGTAAAATTTCACTAGATTTGGACGAAAATGATATTTGGCAACATCGCAACCTAAAATGTCATTTATTTCGTTAATAGTTGAATTTCACTAGATTTTGAGGAAATGGGGTTTGGCAACATCGCAACCTAAAAATATGTCATTGATTCAGCAAATCGTAAAATTTCACTAGATTTTGACGAAAATGATATTTGGCAACATCGCAACCTAAAAATATGTCATTGATTTCGTTAGTAGTAAAATTTCCCCAGATTTTGAGGAAATTGAGATTTGGCAACATCGCTGCCTAAAAATGTCAGTTTGTAAATAGTGGAATTTCTCCAGATTTTGATGAAAATGAGATTTGGCAACGTCGCGTTCGTTTTGTTGAATAAATTTTAAAATTTCCCTAAAACTAAGATGTGTTATTACAACATTGCATACCTACTTCATCAAACCTCAGAAAAATTGGCAACACACCGAGATCTCCAAATTGTCCTGTATATTAAAATCACTAAATTTATATAAAAACGAGATTTGACAACATCGCAATTGATTCATTTGTTATGTCATCAGATACATCCATTCATTTTTTGGTTTTAAATCGACATAATTTCCTTGATCTAGGGAAATTAATGCAAGTCTGGCAACACCGCAATGTAAATGTTACTAAAAAATCAACAACATAGTTAATTATCAAACTTATTTCGAAGAACCTACTTCTGGCAACACATTCAGTGTCTCGATTATAAATTTCCCTAGATTTAGGGTAAAATGATTTTCCAGACAGTAACATATCGACAATTTCCCTAATCCCGATGAAAAAGTTCAGCAACCCTGCAGGTAATTTTCAAAATTCCTTGATTTTTATACGATTTTGTATAAAAACTTCCTCACATTTGATGGAAATTGAAGTTTTTCAACAACGTGATCTGCAACTAATAATATTTCTCTAGTTCAAGTTCAAAAATACAAAAAAAATATTGGGGAAGAATTTTGAAAGGTGAAAAATGAAATTAAAAACGAAAATGTAGAAAAAAACTTTATTAATATGTTAAATATATTTAAAAGTATTGACGAACACATAAAAACAAAAATATAGGAAAGAAAAACAACTCATTAAAACAAATATTTCACAATAAACAATCACAAATCTACTTTCACAAACAAAAGAATAAAAAGTAAAAAACAAAATAGATTCTCAATACATAACACAATATCTAAATATTTAAAAAAAATTCATTTAAAATGAGTAACTACTAGAAACAAAAAAAAAATGTTAAATGTTAACAAAAATTCTTCTATACTGGTTGTCCCTATTATATAAATTAAAATATTAGAAAAAACTAATTTTTAGGAACACCCAATATATTTCACAATTATCACAAAGAAAAAAAAAACAATTAAGTAATATCTACGGTCGAGACACTACAAAGCAGTGGTTACCTATATATTTATTTGAAAAAAATTATTAAGGTAGTTTCACACTAGACGGTTCGCAATATGGAAGCTACGAAACCACCGCTTTCAAAAATCCTACTATTTGGATAAAAAAAAAAAGAAAAATAAATAAAAATCAGTCAATTATATAAGAAGACAAAAAAATTGATGACAACAATAATCTAAAGCATATTTTCACTGGATTATTTTATAAAATACAAATATATCAAATTTTTTTTTTTCGCTTTCTCAATAAACATATATCGATATTTCTAAATATAAATTCGCCGGAAAATATTTTCCTACCACACAAAATCATATTTTCATTGGGCTCGAACGTTTCCAACGTCAAACTTCGAAAACTAAAGGATCGACGTCGTCGGCGCTCAGGACGCCCGTCGGCTCCGTCGTTCGCGTCGACAGATACGTCTTCGCGTCGAAATATTCAACGACCTAGAAAAATCCAAATAAACATATTATTTACAGGCACGTTAATTGGAACTAAATTATCAACGTTTTCGTAGTGGGATTGTGGAAAAATAAACACCGAAGTGTACGCACTCCAATATATCTCGCGAGTTTTCGAATACAAATATTGATTCATATTTCTATAAACCGTCAATTTGAATATTTTTATAGAAACGACGAAATTTAAAACGCCACAATTCTTTACTGATCAATTCACAGACATAAGTATTCGATAACTCGGAAATATATTAGAGTTAGTACACTTTGCTGTCTAATCTAGCCACATCCAACTTCGAAAACGCGCAATTATCGGAAAAACGGCATTTTGCGATTATACCTCATACTGAAGAGGTTCGAAAGGGTTAAAAACCGCATCTACGAGTTACAATTTTTTTTTCTGTGGGTAGAAATGTGATATAACCGTTGATTTGGCGTTTTCGATCCATTTATCGATGTAGAAAATTCGTATTTGAATCAATAAATGATTTATTTGATTTCCCATTCGAATTTTTCAAGTTGATTTACGAAATTTTCAATTTTTCAACCAATCCCCCCATTTCCCCTAAATAATCCCCAAAACCGGAAGTAATAATTCTGCAACCACGATAAATGGATTATATGACCTCGAAAACGCTAAATTAATGTGTAGTATGATTCTCCAAATCGAAATTTCAGTTTCGTGAAATCTTTTCTGTTTCACCATTTTCCCGACGCCATTTTACATCGAACCCGACTAGTAGAATATGGAGAGGGGGTATATAAACATTAAAACCTTTGAAAATTAAACGAAAATAAGAAAAAAACTTTCCATTTGAACGTTTATATAAAAAAAAATTTTTGATTTCCAAAATTACCAAGACTATTCGATATGACGTCACAATAGACATACATTCGATGTTTATATGTTCAACCGTTTTTCCAATCACCGATTAAAAAAAGAAAAACAACGTTTTCGAGTATTTTTTTTTCCATTCCATACAAACAAACACGAAAAAGCCACTCCTAGAAATGTTTCCAAACCAGCGAAAAAAATTATTTTAAACACACACGATATCACCACGTGTTAGTCACGCGCACATATTAAAAAAGAAGATTATACTTACGTTTCTCACTAAAGTAGGATAATCGTTACGTATTCTTTCCCATTCTATCGGTTGAGTTAGACAGAGTGGAGACATGGCTAAATTCGCCAAGAATTCAATTGAATACGTCAGATTCGAAGGTTTCGTCGGAGTATTTTCTTTCTCTTTTTCTCTTTCGACATTCGCGTTACCCTTATTCTTGATTATCTCTTCTATAGAGAGTCGGGGTTTTCGCAATTTGATTTTATCTGATGGTAAATCATATTTTTTCATTTATATATATAAAGTGAGTTCGCAAAAAAGATCGTTTAATTTTATCAAAAGGATTTTATCGATTATACCTATACCGGACGTCCCAAAAAAAATGATTATATTACATTTATCAATTGTATAACGAAGTCGCTTTTATAAAATAAATTATTTTTCACAAAATCAACGGAAATATCGTTTTAAACAATTTTTCTTTGTGTAAATATTCATAACTTTGAATTTGAGGTAGACTTTTTTTATATAGTTGCTAAAAAAATGGATCCTATCAATTTTTCGAAATTTTTTTTTTTCGAAAAATTGAATCATCACACTTCGGGCTATGCACCTCTCCGGGCAAATCTTGATATAATAATAACGACTTTCCATTAAAATTTACTTCAATTAATATAAAATTAGTTTTATTAAATATTTTTTCAATATTAAGACTCCAATATAAACGGAAATCAATATTTTAATATGTTAGTTCCCTTAAAAACCATTTTACCTATACCGGAAGTCCCAGAAAAATGACAACAATCACATTTTATCCATTTTTAAATTTCAATTAAGTATATCACTATCACTGAGACATCCTGTATAACCACACCGATATATATATATATAAACAAAGTTCCTACCCCTCTTACGATATTTTCTAGGAGTTTTCTCATAATCAAACTATGGAATGGTTCAAGCATAAAATACACGTCACAATAAAAAATTATTCGAAAAAAAAAAAAAAACGTGCATTTATTTTATTTACCTCCATCGGTCTGTCCGTTGTGTACCGCCTCCGGCGAAGGTAGAGATTCCGGCGGCGATAGGGGCGTGATTGGAAATTCCTCGGTTATTATGGGTTGCGGTAAACTGTCAAAACTGTAAAATTGCGCCACGTCGTGGATTGGTTCACCAGAAAAATATTCATCCAATACTAATTTACTCGTCTAAAATAGGGGTGGGAATATACCAACAATTATATTTTATATATTCATTATTCAAATCGTCGATTGTTTTTTTTTTTTTCGTTTATATCACCACGACACAATCACAATAACCACATCTCGAACCATAACTTTACATTCTCTCTTTTTTCACATCGTTCTCTAAATTTTTATCACAAATAATGTACAGTCCGAAGGTATTTTCATTATATTTACAAAAAATTTGCTTACGTTGATTTACTTATTATTTATTTATAACAAACACACATTTACTTCGAAATAATATTGACAATTCACGGCCATCTTGATATATAACTGATGACTGATCCCCTCTTTAACTTTCCCGATCGCGCTATTTCGTACACATGATGTTAGCAACGTTGCCACGTTTATTTTGTCGTTTCACAAATTTAATTGATTATATATATATAAATATTTTGAAGCGTTTGGGGAAGTTGTGAAAACAATATTTTTCCAAAATTAGCATTAGAATTAAGAAAGAATATTATCGGATGTAGGCATAAATACATTTTTAGTGTCTATGAAAATCGCGCATAGAAACATGGTATATAATATTCAGTGATGGGAATTGGGAATTTATCTGAAATTTGAAGAATTGTTTTTTAAAAAAATAGATTTTTCTTGAAAGGAAACAATTTTGGGACAGTATTTATGGAAGTCCAAAAAACGTCATAAATTTTAAATTAGTAGTTAGTGTTTTTTTAAAAAAGAATGGGTGTGAAATATTTCTAGTAATTGGCAACAATGAATCGGCATGGAAGCATGTACCCGCCCACAGATTCTGCGCGAAAATTCTTTTATAAATCCAACGACTTTCCATAGAGTTTTTTAAGACTAAATTGTAAAACTTGGCAACGCTGTAACTTATATAAATATAACCATAACAACCAAATTGTAATTTCTGGTATCGTTATGACTATTTACACAATTACACTGTCTGAAGAGCGTTAAATAAACATAAACATGACAATATTTTATAGGTTAAGTTAGTATTTTGTGAAATTACGTAAATAATTTTGAACTACATTCAAAAAACAAAATCAAGTCGAAATATAAAATACGTTAATTCTTAAAAAAAATATCGAATTATCAATTATAATATTGTAATAAAAAAAAATTGAATATCACTTACCCTAACCAGATCCAAATTATCCCCGGTAATTTTAATGGTGCAACCGTTGACGATGACCGTGTACTTGTATTCGCCCAAGTTGGCGTCGTTGGTGCTCAAGCTGTGCATTAACGCGCGGGATGCGCGCGCCGAATTCGGCAACGCGCTATCATCCGATGCCGAGGAATTGATACTCGAACTGGAACCCGTCAGAGGACCGACGCTCGTCGATATCGATGGATCTCTAACAGGCGAAGCGTTCCTCCGTATCGTATCTTCGATCAACTGTTTCGCGTGACTGTTAAAAAAATAAAAACGTTTGTTCCCAACGCAGCGTTGCCGGATTTGAAATAAAAATATGGGGATTCGGGAAATTTTATTTTACGAGTGCGTTTCGATAGTTAATATTATTAAAGGGCGAGTAATGTGGATACTTACTTGATGCTTTCTTCGTTAGCGCCGGTAATTTGAACTAATCGTTCTTTAGCTCCAGGATTGACTAGAAAAATATCGAATTTTTCAATATCGTGATTTTCAAATGATGATAAAAATCGATATTATATTATGTGCTTTTATTTTTGTCAGTGCCTGGATCGTATAAAAAGGAAAATAAAGCGGGATTTTTGTTAATAGTTATTTAAATATACAGGGGAATTTAAAACAAAAATATCTATTTTGAAAATTTGTCACCGTTTAAGACTAATTTACAATTTTTTATACAATTGATGATGGTAACGACATCCAGAATGGTAAATATGATCGAATTATGAAAATTTAGTAGTTTTAACTCACCCTGTATACGAACACTCTTGTTCGATTTCTTTAATTATCGCACAGAAAAAAACAGAACAAGAAACATATCAAATAATTTATCGAAACTCATACACAACATTAAAACGCAAGCTTGGTTAGCGATGATGCCAAATTCGACAGAAACTACCACAAACCGTCGCGACTTGGACACATTTTTAATTAATAATCACCCAAATTTACCTCACACTGTATAAAAAAATAAATTTGCAATAGTAGTATTAAACGAAACATTTTTTTTTTATATGGTGAATATTCATTATATGATTAAGCGTGTGTTAGAAGAAGAGGCAGTGTCACGAACACGATAAGTTTACCTCTTTGAAAAGAAATTATAGTTTCGCTCAATTCCTCTATCATATGTACTCGCCTTCCCTTGATACCCATAACTACAAAACCAAAATAATACTAATAAAATAGTAAATTATAAAAAAAGAATCTCGACTCTTATATGTATAATACCCATGCCAAATATCCTATTCGACTTACACTTCAAATACACTTTTGTCATACATATAAGAATGGAGATTCGAAATTTAAAATTATTCATACCCCCCACCCGGATCATTATTTTTCCATCTTTCAATTCGACAATTTTTTTTCCATCAAAAAAATCCTCACCTTTCCCAGAATCGGCATTCCTGATAACAACTTCGTCTTTACAATATTTCTTACCAGGTATTCTGGTAGGTTTGGTAAATTTGCCCGAAGGTTTCAAAACTTCACCCGGCCCCAACAATGGCGGGGGCGAGGAAGTCAAAGTTGTACCAATAGATTCGTTCAAACTAGATATAGATTCGGTCATATCTACCTGTAAATTATAAAACAAACGAATCACAAAATTCCCGCGTTACAGGTTTATATATGTATCTACCTGTGAACTACCGAATTGGTTAATTTTCTTTTTATAATAGGAATTCATTCCCTCGGTGCCTTTCCATCCTTTAGCACGCAATTCGATTAATTCCAACAAATGGAGACGAGACAACACGTCGACTTGGATGTCATCCTGAGCTTTATCGCGAAATATCTTGAACGCGTGATCGAGCTGCTCTTTAAATAATATTTCCAAATACACCCCGTATACCTGGAAATGTTAGGAAATGATTCCTACACATCAACATTACTATTATCAAATTTTTGGTTATTAGTGTGACAAAAACAAGTATCAAAACATAACTACAACCCTTTTGTTTTATAAATCAATATTTTAGTGAATTTGAAGTTAGGAATAAAAAACAAATAGCGTAAATTACAGATTTTTTAATTCTCTACAACTTTTATTTAACATATTTTGTGATGGGATTTATCGTTTTACTGTAATTCAAACAGAAACACCGAAAAAACGACATTTTTGCATTTTTATTGGAAAATTTTTAGGTTATGTTAAAATAATTAAACGTCAGGAATAACAAAAATGATTCCTATATATTAACGTTACTATAATCAAATTGTTTGTTGTTAGTGTCACAAATGTCTGTGTTAACTACATCCCTTGTGTTCTATTAATTAATACTTTTAATGAATCAACAACAAAACTAACCAAATAAAGATAATTGAAACTTTCTCTTAACAATGACTAATATTTTTTTTAGTGTGGGTTTTATATGACATTGACTTTACTAAAAACGTAATAAATTATTAAATTATATGAACCAGTACGTACCTTAAGATGTTGGCATAAATTAATAACACTCTCTTTATAAGAAAGATGACTGTCTGCTAAATTCGAAGACAATAATGCCGCGACTTGATCAACCGCTTGCAAAACATCTTCCACTGCAATAATAAAAATCATAAATAAATACTAAACAAA
The DNA here is from genome assembly GCA_026230145.1 of Diorhabda elongata. NCBI lineage: Eukaryota > Metazoa > Arthropoda > Insecta > Coleoptera > Chrysomelidae > Diorhabda > Diorhabda elongata. The sequence continues at coordinate 41,270,967 of CM047928.1, read as the reverse complement.
TAAGTTTATGATTTAATTACCCGTAGATAGTACCCCATCTTGGCGGAGTTTATTCGCTAAAAGTTGTGCCTGACTGTGCGATTTCGAGAGTTCGTGCTTTTTGGGATGTTTAAGTCGCGCAGAAAGACTCGAGGACATCGTTCGCTATCCCTAAATCTCAAAATATACAAAAGTATTTTTGCGTGACTCACCAGACTGACATCTGCTTTTAACCTCACTTACTCCAAGAATTGTAATCAATCGGATAAATATTTGATTTATCGAATAGGATGATCAACTTACCTTGAAATCAGGATAGTTTAACTTTTTGAACAAATGTAAATTTTATTAAAAGATGAAATTCGCAACTCGCAACGCGTTCGTATTCGTGTTCGTTTTCTTTCGATTTAGTTCTATTTTATCCCGAAGCGCGTCGTACTTGTTAGTAATCACCTGATTAAAGTGTCTAAACTTACAAATACCGTACGGTAAACTACGACAAAACTAAAAACTACTATTTATAAAATTTGTTAAATATTTTATTTTATAATATTATTCGAAATATTGATATAATATGAAAGAATTTTATCATTTGAATATTTTGTTTTATAAGTACCGCTATCTATACTTCATTAGGCGAACTGGAATAAAACACGTAAACTTTTTATGTGCTTATTTTTGATTGGTGGGTAGAAACTTGATGGTGTGAACGTATATGGAACTACAGAGACAGTTGTCCTATTTGAACGTTGAGGTTATGTCGTTCTTCAGTGACTGAATGAAAAAATATGTATTTAATATTAATAAAAATAACACGACAGAAACAACTTAAATATAATATAGAAGTTTTAACATGAAGAACGACACAGTGACTATTCTATTTAAATTGATTTTATATTTTATTCTTACAATGTAAGTAGGAAATAATAAAAAACAGATTTATAGTGACGTTTTTTTCATAAATATTTTTCTTAAATAGAGAAAGTTGAATTGATTTCTATTAATTTTTACGTTTCATTTCGTGATTAAGTACAATCAATAACTTTCATTAGGAATTTTTTTCTTACTTAAATATTTCGTTGTTGATATCGCATTTTTATCATTTTGTTACCAGGATGTATGTTAATGAGATTTTTTTTAACATAAAATTAGCATTAATAAAAATTAAAAAAAAGAACAAGTTATATATTCCTTCTATACATATTAATTAATCTTTTATAGACCTTATACTAATACAGATGATGAAACTGTTTTAAGTTCTGTTAATACTCTTATTCTAAATATATCTAATGGAGTTTATCAAAAAAATGATAATTCTTATGAAAATGCGTCTAGCATAGCATCTGCTGTTGAACTTATTTTAGAACCTAGTGTAAATATTGAAGAGAGTGTTAAAGTTGCCATAGATTTTGAGAGTCTCGAGGGTCAAAGTAGACCCAATATTGAAAACGACAAGTCTGATTTACCAAATAGGTAAGTTTTTCAAAAATATATATATAAAAAGTGTTAAATATATATTAAGATGATTGGTTAACCTTTTAAATAATTCGTCTAATGTATTGTTCTATTTTTTATTAATTCTAACCTAAAAATTTCGAAAATTAGTTTTGTTTACGAATTTTCCATCACGTTAATCACCTATTTTATATATTTTCATAAAATTTTTGACCTTTTTTTGTTTCTTCAGCTGGGAAATGACAATTATTGACCTTCTGTGCTCGGAAACAGAATTGTTGACCTTTTGTGTTGCTTCAAATGGGAGATGATCATTTTCTGCAGGATTGTGTTTCCCCAGCTAGTAGACAATCATTTCCTGCAGGAATTTGAACCTATTGTGATTCTCCAGCTGGAAAATGATCATTTTCTGCAGAATCGTTGACCTCTTAAGGTTCTCCAGATAGGAGACGATAATTTTCATTTTTTTCTAGAGTTTCTACTGATGATACGCCAGTTTTGTTGTCAACAGAAAGCTCGACCGTGGAGTTGGATCAACTCCCGGACATTTCTGTAGTAATAACTAGTCAAAGTGAAGAAATATCTTCGAAGAAGATAGTAGTAAACGAAAACGATAACATTCCAATTAATATTTCCATTAACGGTACAGAAACCGATATAATTCAAAATAACATCGAATTAGAAAAAAATGAAACCGAAGTAAAATCGGAGGATATGCCCTCGTTTTCTGAATGGGCGCAAAAAAGGTTGGAAGAGGTGGAAAAAAATGAACAGGTCAATTCGACTAAAGGTCATCAAACTACTAATGGTAGGTTTTTAAATATTAATTAAAAACTAATAATGTAGTAGACATATTTCCACTAAAAATCCAATTTTTATTTCAATTTAAGATATAAACAAAGACAAATGGTATTATAATGCATTAGTGTACAAACTGCCTTAAATACTAAATCTTATCGTATACAATAATAATCATAAAATCAGTAGATAAGGACATTTATAAATGAAAATAAATAATTGGAGATGATATGTTGATGGGATTTGAGTGTTTAGTCATAAATAAGGGACACTTTGAATCACTTAACTTAAAACAATTAACAAATCCAAATGGTTCCCTTTAGGAGTGGCGAGATAATTTATTGATTAATTATTTCTGAATTTAAGGTTATTTTCGAATTAAAACGATATTAATAAGACTTGATTACAATTCATTCAATAAATAAATAGAATAGAATGATTTATTTCAGTAATTTTCAGCAAGTCTGTTTATTTCAGAGTGACTTCAATCCATTTTTCGACTGAAAAAAAACTATCTCCATGTTCGATTCATTATGACATAATTTCATTTTTCGAGGTATTTTCGACAAGCCCTTGTATTTGATACCCATGTATATTGTTATAACTTGTCTGTCATATTGGGTGTAGTCCTTATTGTTTTGAAATAACACTATTAAGGGATTTACAAAAGTGGTTGATGCAGAAATATTTTCATTAAGTGTTGAAAAACATTTGATACAGTTTTTATGATAATAAAATAGTTGAAAATGTACTAAACGTATTATTCGTTAATATGGATTAGAGAAACAATGATATTTGCAAACAAAAATATTTTAGTTTTAATCTAAATAAACTAACCTTCAAATTTAATTTAAAACCAAAACCTTTGATATAATACAACACTTTTGAATGTTTAAATAATGTATGAAATCCAATTAAAGTGACAGGTAAAAATTACGGGGGGTGTTTTGAAATTTACGTCAATGACAATTAGTGGTTTGTTTAACATTTACGTTAATTAACAGTCGTTACTGTGTAATTTTTATTCTACGATATTATTTTTTATAATATTTACATTTTTTCATAATTAGTACTACAAAATATTTGATAATATCTCATCGAACATTTCAAACGAATTAGTCACTGCTTTATACTTTTTTTTACAACATGGCGACGACATAACAATCCATTATGGCGTCGATTTCCTAAAGTCATTTACCGGGATGTTTATTTACGTAATAAACAAGGCAAATTAAGTCAGTGAAATCGAAATTTGTTTACGCGTATTTTAATTATAATATATAAAGTAAATATTAGTGTTTTTGTGTGGAATTTGAGTAACATTTTCAACTTGTGTTAATGGATTACAGATTCACGATTGGGTAAGGTTAGTTGTAAATATTTTGTCCCGCTTGTTTCCATATTTCGTCTATTTACTCAGATATTGATTTGTTTCGTAGTAAATATTTCGATGCGATAAGATTATTTTTATCGATTGATATGTGTAATTAAAAAAATACTTGAATGTTAAGGTACTAGTTTTTAATCAAAAGGATACGAATTGTATATAGTTTGTTGTTATAACGAAAAAAAAAATATATTTTAGTTTCTGGTGTTTTACCAAACATTCAGAATTGAATTCCGAATATTATAAGACGATTTTTACCAAATTAAACGTTGAAATTTACACGAAATATCAACATAACCTAATTTTACTGTAAACTTAAATTTAATGACCAATATAAGATGTAACAACCCTACAGAAATAATTGACAATTTAATGATTTCGACCTTGAATTATTAAATCAGTCCATTAGTTATTTAAACAAATGTTTACAATTGATTGTGTTCTACTTCAATGTTGAAACTTTTATAATATTCGTTTTATGTATATACGAGGTTTTTAAAAAATAGTTTTGGCATTAAATTGTTTTTGATGGTGTAATTTCATGTTGACGTTCGAAGGTAGCTTAGAGTTAACAGATCATTTTTTAAGTTCTCATATTTGACGCTGCATCAATACCACGTGACCTCATTTGACGTTCCAACGTCAATATGAAATTGTATCTAAATGTAGGGTTATAAAAAACAATATTTTTGTTTGTATTTGAGATGAAAAGTTTGAAAATCAATTTTTTTAGACAAAAAAAATTCAAAAACTACTCAAACTTCCCGAAATGTTTTTGAAAATTGTTTTTTCTCGAAGAATTTTGTTTTTCTTTTCGGAAAAATAACAATTTGGAAAAAAAACAGTTAAATCAACAAATTATTATGAATTTTGATTTATAATTTCGCTCTTAATTGATAGAAAATCGAGAAATTGACATACCAAAAGTTTGAAAACGAAAATTTCAAAACTTTTCTGGTTTATATAAAAAACAAATAAATAGAAATCATATCGTAATATTAAAAAGAAATAAATTTTCATTCTCTAATTAAATTATTGTGAAATGCACGCAACAAAAAAAGCGTTAATAAGAATCCTAACCTAACATAACCTAAAAATTTTTTAATAATTCGTAAAATAATCATTTTTTTTCTCAAATTTTTCGTTTTTTAAGTAATTTTCGAAAAACAATACGAAATTATTCAAAAATCATGTTTAATTAGAGGTATTCTTAGTTTTTGGAGTTTTTTATGGACAAAAAATCGAATATTATAATTATGCAGTGAAACCTAATCTTGTGTATTTTTCAAGGGAAAGCTCAAAACGCCAAACTCCGTTGGAAAAATTACGCTTCGTTAGATTGCGGAGCGAAAGTGGTGGCTGCGAATCCGGAAGCCGTCAGTCCAGGAGCGATTTTATCGCCTTCGAGCGACGAATACAAATTGAATCCTTGCACGAGTCGCATCTGGTTCGTCGTAGAACTGTGCGAGGCTATACAAGCCAAAAAAATCGACCTCGCCAATTACGAATTGTTCTCGTCGTCGCCGAAAGAATTTACGGTTTCCGTCAGCGAGAGATTTCCTACTCGAGATTGGGCCCTAATTGGGAAATTTACGGCCGAAGATGAAAGAGATATCCAAAGTTTCGATTTAGATACGGAACTGTTTGGAAAATATATTAAAGTCGAGATCAAATCTCATTACGGGTCCGAGCATTATTGTCCCATTTCCTTGTTTCGGGCATACGGAGCTTCGGTTTTCGAAGGTAAATGCAGTGCAGGTGTTTTTTATTTTTTTATTTTTTTCGTATTGAATCGTTTCGATGTTTGTCAAATTTACGATTGAAAATCCCTCAATTTTTATTTTTATGTCGGATATTGTTATATTTTACAATATCCCCACTGAATTATTGATTTTTGACAGTCATATTTTTATTTTCTCTGTTTCGGTCAATTTTTTTTACCAAAATTTGATGAAATAATGCCGTAAATGTCAAATTTTGACAGTTTCTCAGAGGATCTTTGAAATTATTGGTTGAAAATGGGCACAATTGTCAAGTTTTGACAGGTTTTCACATAATCCTTTGAATTATTTGTTGGAAACGGGCATAAACGTCAAACTTTGTTAGATTTTAATCGTATCATTGGAATTGTTTTTCGAAATTTGATACAAATGTCAAATTTTGACAGGTCTTCACTGTAACGCTGAAATTATATTTCGAAATTTGGTACAAATGTCAAATTTTGACAGTTTTTTCACCGGATCGTTGAAATTATTGGTTGCAAATGGGCACAATTGTCAAGTTTTGACAGGTTTTCACATAATCCTTTGAATTATTTGTTGGAAACGGGCATAAACGTGAAACTTTGTTAGATTTTGACCGTATCATTGGAATTGTTTTTCGAAATTTGATACAAATGTCAAATTTTGACAGGTCTTCACTGTAACGCTGAAATTATATTTCGAAATTTGGTACAAATGTCAAATTTTGACAGTTTTTTCACCGGATCGTTGAAATTATTGGTTGCAAATGGGCACAATTGTCAAGTTTTGACAGGTTTTCACATAATCCTTTGAATTATTTGTTAAAAATGGGTATAAGCATCAAATTTTGACAGGTCTTCACCGTATCGCTGAAATTATTTTTCGAAATTTGGCACAAATGTCAAATTTTGACAGTTTTATCACCGGATCGTTGAAATTATTGGTTGAAAATGGGCACAATTGTCAAGTTTTGACAGGTTTTCACATAATCCTTTGAATTATTTGTTGGAAACGGGCATAAACGTCAAACTTTGTTAGATTTTAACCGTATCATTGGAATTATTTTTCGAAATTTGGCACAAATGTCAAATTTTGACAGTTTCTCAGAGGATCTTTGAAATTATTTGTTGAAAATGGGCACAATTGTCAAGTATTGACAGGTGTAACAAAATGCGAAAAAATGATCGATTAGAAATTGAAAAGAAAAGGTTTTGAATGTCAATTTCGTGGAATTTTGACAATGCAATTGTTAAAAATGGAAAATAATGACGGGAACGTCAAATTTCGGTTTACTACGAGTTAAAGTTTGACAGGTTCTCTAAGATGTGTTGGAGTTTTTAATGGAATTTTTATTTTCGTTGTTTCGATCAATTTTTTTTACTAAGATTCGATGAAATAATGTTGAAAATGTCAAATTTTGACAGGTGTAATAAAATGATCGGTTAGAAGTTTAGAAAAAAAGGAGTTTTGGCGATGTAATCGTAAAAAATTAAAAAGTTTTGCGGAACGCGTCTCGTTTTTTGACAGATTTTCAATGAATATTTGAAATTTTTTGCAAAAACTGTTAAATTTTTGCACAAATGTCAAATGTGGACATTTTATTTCAAAATAAATTGAAACTTGGAGAGGTATTGGGAAAAATGTTTGTTAAAAATGGGTATAAACGTCAAATTTTGACAGGTCTTCACCGTATCGCTGAAATTATTTTTCGAAATTTGGCACAAATGTCAAATTTTGACAGTTTTTTCACCGGATCGTTGAAATTATTGGTTGAAAATGGGCACAATTGTCAAAGTTTTGACAGGTTTTCACATAATCCTTTGAATTATTTGTTAAAAAATGGGTATAAACGTCAAATTTTGACAGGTCTTCACCGTATCGCTGAAATTATTTTTCGAAATTTGGCACAAATGTCAAATTTTGACAGTTTTTTCACCGGATCTTTGAAATTATTGGTTGAAAATGGACACAATTGTCAAGTTTTGACAGGTTTTTACTTGATCGTTTGAATTATTTGTTGAAAACGGGCGTAAACGTCAAACTTTGTTAGATTTTAACCGTATCATCGGAATTATTTTTCGAAATTTGGTACAAATGTCAAATTTTGACAGTTTCTCAGAGGATCTTTGAAATTATTGGTTGAAAATGGGCACAATTGTCAAGTTTTGACAGGTTTTCACATAATCCTTTGAATTATTTGTTAAAAATGGGTATAAACGTCAAATTTTGACAGGTCTTCACCGTATCGCTGAAATTATTTTTCGAAATTTGGTACAAATGTCAAATTTTGACAGTTTCTCAGAGGATCTTTGAAATCATTTGTTGAAAATGGGCACAATTGTCAAGTTTTGACAGGTTTTTACTTGTTCGTTTGAATTATTTGTTGAAAACGGGCGTAAACGTCAAACTTTGTTAGATTTTAACCGTATCATCGGAATTATTTTTCGAAATTTGGTACAAATGTCAAATTTTGACAGTTTCTCAGAGGATCTTTGAAATTATTGGTTGAAAATGGACACAATTGTCAAGTTTTGACAGGTTTTTACTTGATCGTTTGAATTATTTGTTGAAAACGGGCAAAATGGTCAAATTTAGACAGACTTACGAAAATTGATGATTTTTTTTTTAAAAATTTGAAAATATTGATACAAATTCAAAATTTCAATAGTCATACATAAAATCATTCAAATTCAAAAATAGAGTAATGGAAATTTTGAAATTCCAACTTATTTGTGTATAGTTTTTCAAAATTTTCATTACAAGATCAAAATTTACCATTTTTTACGAATTTTCCAGATAAATTTGATATTTTTTCGATAAAATTTTTTCTACACATGAAAGTTTCGTCAATTTCGCGAATTAGATTCAAAAGTTAAATAAATAATATATAAAATGAAAATGAAAATGAAAATCCACTAAGATTCGTAAAATTTGTTACCTACGTCACCGTTGACAAAAAAATCTGTCAAGATTCGATATTTGCGACAGTTTTTTCCAAAAATATCAATCAAAATTACACCTTAACGAACCTTTGAACATATTTTTTTGAATAAAATTTCTGCAACAATCCCAAACCGTAGTTCTTCAAAAAGAAGACGCCGCCAACGTAAACCGACCGGACGAAGACGACGACGACGAAGATGACGAAGAAAACGGCTTAAATCCAACGCAAAACGACAAAAAAAATCTATTCAGTTCAGCAACGGACGCCGTAATGTCCGTAGTAAAAAGAGCCGCCCAAATATTGGGTACAAAAACCGACGAACAAACGCCCAATACGAAAAACGCCGCTTCGGCAGGAGCCCTAATAAACACCTGCAGTTCCCCGAGACACGTCATCGGTTGCGAAACCTGCGACGAAACCCTATTCGGCAAAGTAAATAAATAAATTCGATCCGAACGAAATGAAAACTACTTACAATCGAATACTTTTCCAGATATACGAATTACTCAGCTGCAAATCGTCGGAAATCAAACGTTTAGTCGGCGTACCCTCCGTCTACGACACCCTGACGTCGTCGTCGATATGCAAAAAATTCGGCTACGATTTCAAAAATTCCACCGAAAGGAACCATCTGATAAAAAATATCGAAACCTTCTTTCCCGAACATTACGTCGGGGCGATGTGCAACGAAGCGGCCATCGTCGAAAACACCGGAGTCGTCAACGTCAGTCAATTATTCCGGAACGTAACCTCGAATATACCGGGAGATAATATCGTCGACGTCGCCGATACCGGAGAGGAGGTTGTAATAACGGAACGGGCGACATCTATCGATAATACGGAAAATAAAACGTGGAAATATTTTCCGGCCGACGAAATAAAACCGACCAAGACTTTAACGGTAAACGAGAACGTCACCAAAACGGATACGCCCGACGGAAACGGTACGAAAAAGGATACGGAAATTGCGGATACTTATACGGAGGGTGTCGTTGGCGACGGCGGGTTCGTTAACGACGGTTACATGTCGACGGAAAGTAGCGACGTTTTGGACGATCAGTTTATATCGGATTTTACGACCGAAGGTCAAAATCAAAATTTTGTTAGTTCCTCGTCGGCTAATAGTCCTCAAGCGGCGAAAGAATCCATTTTTTTGAGGTTATTTAATAGGATCAAGGTGAGTTGTTTTTTTTTTTGTCTATTCGATAATTTTGTTATTTTTTTTATCGGTTTCGTCCACCTCTAACAAATAATTTTCGTTAAAATATCGTTCGTCTTCGACATTTTAGTAAACTTGTCTGACGACCCTCGTATTTATACGTACAACTTACGAAATATTACGATTTTTTATTTTTTTGAGTGTATCGTTATTTTGTATTCGATTCGTCCACCTCTAACTAATAATTTTCGTTGAAATATCGTTCGTCTTCGAAATTTCACTGAATTTATCCAACGACCCTCGTATTTATACGTAAAACTAACCAAATGATTGCGACTTTTGTATTTTTTTGAATGTATCGTTATTTTGTATCGGTTTCGTCCACCTCCAACTAATATTTCTTTGAAATTTTGACAGATTTCAAACGGATCTTAATAAAAACGTCAAATTGTGACGGATTTTCATCGAATATTTTATTGTTTTTTTATACGGAATTATTTTTGGATTATATTTGTATCTTAAACTTTTCTTATGACCCTCGTATTTAATCGTAAAACTCTAAAATGATTAAGATTTTTTATTTTTTTCAGTGTATCGTTATTTTTTATCGGTTTCGTCCACCTCTAACTAATAATTTTCGTTAAAATATCGTTCGTCTTCGAAATTTCTGTGAATCTTTCTAACGACCCTCGTATTTATACGTAAAACTAACCAAATGATTACAATTTTTTATTTTTTTTCGAATGTATCGTTATTTTGTATCGGTTTCGTCCACCTCTAATTAATATTTTCGTTGATATATCGTCCATCTTTGAAATTTTGACAGATTTCAAACGGATCTTAATAAAAACGTCAAATTGTGACAGATTTTCATCGAATATTCTATTGTTTTTTTATACGAAATTATTTTTGGGTTATATTTTATTTTTTTGAGTGTATCGTTATTTTGTATTCGATTCGTCCACCTCTAATTAATAACTTTCGTTAAAATATCGTTCGTCTTCGAAATTTCACTGAATTTATCCAACGACCCTCGTATTTATACGTAAAACTAACCAAATGATTGCGACTTTTGTATTTTTTTGAGTGTATCGTTATTTTTTATCGGTTTCGTCCACCTCTAACTAATAATTTTCGTTGAAATATCGTCCATCTTTGTAATTTTGACACATTTCAACCGGATCTTAATAAAATCGTCAAATTGTGACGGATTTTCATCGCATATTTTATTGTTTTTTTATACGTAAAACTCTAAAATGATTAAGATTTTTGATTTTTTTGAATGTATCGTTATTTTGTATCGGTTTCGTCCACCTCTAATTGATATTTTCGTTGATATATCGTCCATCTTTGAAATTTTGACAGATTTCAAACGGATCTTAATAAAAACGTCAAATTGTGACAGATTTTCATCGAATATTTTATTGTTTTTCTATACGGAATTATTTTTGGGTTATATTTTATTTTTTTGAATGTATCGTTATTTTTTATCGCTTTCGTCCACCTCTAACTAATAACTTTCGTTAAAATATCGTTCGTCTTCGAAATTTCCATAAACATCGTCAAATTTTTAAACATTTCTATCGAATTTTCCACATATTTTGATCTAAAAATACAAAATTATACGTATAAACGTCAAATATCGACAGATTTGACAGGATCTAGTATTTTTTTCATTGCAGATACAAATTACTTGTTAAAAATTAAAAAAAAAAAATTATATGGAATTTCAAGATTCAACGTAATAAAATAAAAAAAAAATAAAAATCCAACGACTTTTCGTACTACTCTCGTATATAAAAAAATAATAAATAATTTATTGTCAAGTCAATGCTAAATCCCACGAATTTATTTACGAAAAAAAAAAAAATTCGTCAAAATTCAAATATTTTCTAAATTTTGATACAACTGGGGAAAAATTTGATTATACGGGGTTCGTTCCAAAAAGAATCACCCGATTTCATAGGTATATACATATTTTCAAAACTAATATATTAATTAACACACCGTTTATTTTCGTAACAAATTTAACGCGCTCCATTTTTAAATAACAGAAAAAATTTTTTTCGACGACAACCGCAATCTACCGGAAATTGTTCTAAATCTTATGATTCTTTTGGAACGAACCGGCCGGTATATTAGGGATTTTTAATAGGCGCTGGAAAGGAACATGTCGCTGTCGAGTCAATACTTGGAGGAATTGAGTAAACGTTACAAAAAGCAAGTGGAAGAGATGCGCGAAGAAACCCAAAAGCGAGACGAGCTCAACAAACAACTCGAAGAACGTCTCCACAAATTAACGACCACCATTGAAAATATGACGGCCGAACGAAGGACGTTCCTCGCCATCGCGTACTGTTTACTTTTTCTCGGCTTTGCCTGTTGTTGCGTTTGTTTTTTTTGCGGCAAACGCTCGGATTGTGCGCGAGACATCGAAAAAAGCGTTGAGGTTGCTCGTCGTAAGTCTGTCGACGAATTGAAAACCGCCCATAAAGAAGAGAAGAAACGTCGGCCGAGCGATCAAGTTTTGAAGATCGTTCGTTATTGTTCGTTAAACGAAGACGATCGATTGAAGAGAATACGAAAAAAGAAGAAGAAAGTTCGTCATAACCGGTCGATATCTTTGGATAGTATAAAATTGAAAAATAGATGGCAGGATGAGAAGGAAACGACGCCGACTAATAAAATAGAAGAAGTGCCGGTGGTTTTGGACGAAAGCGACAATTCCATATTGGACGGTTGTAAATTATCGAAAGAAGTCGATGTCAAATCTAGTCAGATTGAAATCGAGAGTAATCTAACGAATTATACGAATATTATTTCTAATGAACCCGTTAAGAAAGAGAAGAAGAGCTTAAAAAGGCTGTTGAAAAAAGTTTTTTAACTATTTCATTTTATTTCTCTCAAACCCCCTGTATGTTACTTATTGTTTACTTATACTGTAATTTATTTAAATATATAATTTTTTTGAATCGTTTTTTTTTCTTTTTTACACCCACCCTGTAAACTACGAACGCATCTCTTTGTTCGAAGTTCTTATTTCGAATTATTATAATGATCGATCACGAAATTATCGTATGCGATTCGATCAATTCTAAACTAAACTAAATAAAATAGTTTTATGTTCTTGAAATACATCGATTTACATAATCGCTATAAATAAATATCCGTTCGTAATTCGATTATCATCGATATCCATCCTAAACTGACCTCGAATCTAACGCAACGTCAAGGTTGATAGCGAATAGGTTGCCCAATAACATTGGATGCGACAGACTAAAGAAAGAAGCTATTGCGTCACTTATCGAAAATTATCCATATTGTTTACGTATAATTTATGGGGTTTCTAATCGAAAGTACTTATTATACCGATTCTAATTCAATTACCCATCGAATGGGAATTTTTCATAAACTAGAATGACATGAAACGGAATCTAACGCAGCATCAAGGTTGATATAGGATGGGTTGTCCAATAACATGGATACGACAGACATTACGACACATATTTAAAATAATCCAATAAATAGTGTATATACTGGATTTGTAAACAATCGCACGGATTATTTCGATTCTAATTTAGTTATCAACTGAATTTAAATTAACTCCAAGCTTAGCAGCGAACAGAGTTAATAGAATCTAACGCAGTATCAAGGTTGATAGAGGGTAGATTGCCCAATAATATGGATGCGACAGACTAAACAGGAAAGTTGTTACGTCACTCGTTGAAATCGTTCCGAAGAATAAGCAATGTTTACATTTGATTTAAGGTATTTGTAATCAGTACCCGTATTACACCGATCATTTGAAATATATAAAAAACTGGTTATATAGAATAAATCATTAAAAATATTTATATTCTGTGATTCCGGCTATGTAGACAACTAATAATACACGGTTCGTTAGGTAGGCAACCAAACATACGTGCACAATGTCTGTTGAGCACATGCAAGTCTAAATTGAGCATTAAGTCATTTATAAAAACATTATACGATCACAAACATTAATTTATGTACGTCTATCGACATTTTTACCTACAGGATGTCTCATTCTACCTATAAATAAAATTTATGCTGTATAAATAACTACCAGTTATTTTAATCATACTTTTCTTTGATTTCAATATTTTTATGACCAATAAGGCCCATGAAAAAGACTTGTCTATATAAATAGACAAAGTACAAGTCTGGAAACACGAACAGCTCCTTACTAATTATTCCGGGTAATTAAACGTTGGAAAGTTTTCGGCTCGACACGTCTTTTCAAAGTTACAAACTAAATTCTCTCCAGTTGGACTAATTAATTTTGATTGTGGGAGTGTACAAAGGAACCCGTGACCTGCATACGCAAGCTAGAATTATACAGGAGACTAGAATTATCAATCAACAACACGAGCACACGGATTTGGACAGGTTTTAAAAGAAACGATGTTTTTCACTATAATAATTTATATTTGTTGAAGTAGAAATAATATTACATATTATATTGTAATTATGAATAAAAATAAGCAGAACGATTTATATATTTGAGTATTTTGATTTTAAAACCAATGTTAGTTACTACTTAGTATGCAACTAACATTACTGAATTATATATTGACAAAAACGGCAACAGCGCAAAACAGCAATTTTTGACATCTAGTAAAATATAAGTATAATAATTAAACATATTAAAATACAAATTACTAGTTAATTGAAAATATTGATTTTTTTAAAAAACATTTTAAACATACATACGAATTAGTAATAATAAATAGTTAGGTATATTCAATATATAAATAAATACAGGGCTACTACAAATGAATCATCAGATTTGTGAATGTATCTATAAAATTTTATTGAATAAACTAATTAGGATATCTCTTTAAAACACCAATAAAAAGATGTCACAATTGAACATTTCTGCATTTTAACGTACAATTTCCATCATTTCTAGTATAAAACATTTTAATATTAAATGCATTACATTGATATAGGCAACCAGTGTAACACATTAATAGGCAGGACTGGACTAGATTATTTCAAACTGTTCTGAATTTGCTCAACTAATAAGAAGCTCCATTCCACTATTTGAAATCAACATATAACATGGTTTAGTATAAAATAAGAAACAAAAACAGTAATCGTTTTGTTATGACAACATAATTTTTCATTAACAAAATATCAGACATCGATTCTGTTCATCTCCATGTTATATTGGTTGCATATACTATTGTTTGGGAATTGTAATTTGTGACGTAAACATTTGTCATGTGTTTTTGGTAAATTATTGAGAGTTTTATGTTTTCTTTTTTATAGTATAACGAAGTTCAGGTACTTGATCATATTTGTACTACCCCGGTAGTTTAATACGATTAATAAATCCGTGTTAGTAAAATACATTTATTTAAAATATGATGTCTATAAACATCTTTGTAATAATATTATAAAAATTAATAGAAAAAAAAACATTAGAAAAACTCAATCGTTTCTTTTATCGTTAGAAAGTTGAGTTATTCTTATTTTTATGAATAAAGAAATATAAAAAATAGAAATGTCACTGATATAAACATAAAAGAAAATAATACAAAGTATACAAAATAAAAATTGTAAAATATTTTTAAACAAAAATTGAATATATGTCATTGCGAGACGAGACCAGTTCCGGTATTAATTAAAATTGAATCTGTAACTGGTAATTGTTGTTAATTTGATACTCCAAATAAATTAAAAAAAGAAGTAACTTGGTAACTAGATTATTCCAGATATATGGAGGAGAGAAACGTTTATAATTTCAGGATAAAATGGTGAGTATACGTGGCAACGCTGTATTGTTTAGTTGTTACAGCTGATTTCTATAAATTGGAAATTTTCTCTTGCAACGTTCTCGTATTTTCGGTGTTTTGGTAACAAATAATGCAGTTTTAGTTTGTAATTGTCAATTAGTTAACACTGTAATTGTAATTTTCCGTTATTTCAGTATTTTGAAAATTTAATTTGCGTTTTTACAAAACGCAACTGTCCTTTTAATCAATTAATAACGATCAAAATGAATTTAAAACTAAGTATAAAAACACATATTTCATTAAAAAATTCAACGATTTCGAATTATTAAAGCAACTCGTCAAATAATTTGTACTTACATTAAGTACATTAGTCTGTTTTGTAAACTGTATAAATAAAATAAGGACGATGTGCTTTATCACAGTGTTATTGCGGCATATACTTTGTATTAATTTTCCTTTCGAAACGCGCAATTAAACAAAATTTGATTAAGTTAATCGTAAATAGGTTCGTTGTAGTTGCAATCTTCGATTTTACATTTTTCGGTTGTACGCGGAGACGCCATTTCCTTAGCAATTGGTTCGTTTTGAAATTTAGTAGTGGCATCGGCTTGCGCGTGCGCTAATGGCGATTGCCAAACGTTACGTCGCAAGTTAGATGCCAAATCTAAAATATCCCGGTTATCGTAAATAATTTTGGGATCCAGAGGGCTGTAGATGTGTCCTTGAGGGCAATTAGATTGAGAAAACATCTAAAAATAAAATTTAAACCACTCATTATTTCGAAATCGAGTAGATTCAACTAATATAATTCTATTTGGAATACTAAAACTTTTGTTTTACTACCGGCAACAGCGCTTTCAATCGGTTATCAAACAGACATTTACAGCGTTGCTAGATTTATTGTAAATACAATTTAATTGTTACTTAATATCAAAGATTATTATGGATTATATATTATGGAGCAATGATTTAATAAAAAGATTAAACTACCAACGGTTTTTAATGATAAGATATTTATATCCAATTGAGATTTTGATTGACATTATCTACTCTGTTCAAATATTATTATTATTACGAAAAATCTGGCAATGTTGCAAATGACTATGACGTGAATAATATGTTTAATATTATCAGGATGAATCGAAATAAAATTGATTGTTAAACTGAATTAAAAAAGAAACGTGCATACATATAGTGAAGTGACTAAATCCGTACTTTTCAAGATTTATAGCTTCTAAACGTATTTTCTCAGTTCATTCGTCTTCTTTTTTATATGCTTCGCAAAATAAAAATTAATAATTAGAGTTAAAATAATGATATACGAGGAATTATCAAGAAAATAAAAAAAGTTGTAAACAACGATTATCGATGTTTATATAGGTTTAATTATAAAAAAAATCAAATAATGGGATAGAAAATGCTTGTAGCCGATGGATAGATATATTGAAATAGGACGACGATGAAAAAGAAGAAAGAACCATCAGATTTCCATAGACAAATGCAATCATTAGAGTGATTAGAATATATTTTCGTCTTTTTTAAAACATAATTATGATAAAATAATTACTAATTTCACAGTTGCTTACTTCACTATATGTATGAATTTATTTTTGTCATATTCTTCTTGGATTGTACTAAATCTAATGGGACTTACGGCGAATTTACTTTCCAATCTGTCAATGACGTTCATGCAATAAATCAATTTATCGGCGGAATTGTTGATAGCTGTCATCCATTCGACCGAATCCATCGGGATGTCCGGGCAATAATCAGACGAAGTTTCCGATGCGTTATCATCTTCATTAAGCACATTATTATCACCTTCTTCTTTTTTCGCGACAGTATTTACCAAATCGATTTTATTTTTCTCCTCAATTTCGTTAATTAGGTTAATATTATAAGGAGAAGGAGTGCGAGAAACTTCGGAATCCGAACTGCCGATTCCACTGTCCGAATTACGAGTTTTTACGAAAGGAAGCGCCGTTACACCCTTTCCTTTTTTTAAATCGTCGAGTCCATGTTGAAGGTCGTTGGTCGTTTCGATTTTGTCGGCGATTTCTTCGAGTTGTGTTGTATCGATTCCAGATAAAAGGATTGCCGTCGGTAAAGCCATTTTATCTAGAATCAAAAAGAAATTTTGCTAAGACTCTGTTTTAGTGGGAAATAATTCATAGAAGAAGAAGAACAAGAGAAACGAGAATAATTGAAAAGAAAGATTTGCAGACGCATAATAAAAAAGAATAGTGGGGAGACTGAGAAAAAAAGTTGGCAAATACAGGATTATAATGAAAAAAAAATTAAAATATAATGAGTAAATTTTTTATTAAATTATGATTTCATAGTAAATATTTCCAATATAAAAACGTCACTTTACTATATAGTAATGCAATTAAATACAATTTTTTTGGTTTAAATTGAAACCAAATAAAAATCTTTTACATGTCGACAAAATCAAATACGTGACAACGTCGCAATCGTTCAAACAACGAACGTAGCCCGAGTTCCAAAGTCACTAGCATAATTTAATGTATTTTAACGATTAGTAACGCTCCTTCTCTCTTCCGACCATGAATTTAACAATGTACTATCTCTGTCTCTTACACTACACTGAATATATCAACTCGTATCCAAATAATGCTGCCTTGTTTAAGTCATACACCAACGCCATTATTTTTATCGTATTTATACTATTATAAAATGGCATCTACGTATTTCCCTATAATATTTTCAATGTTTTAACGTTTTCCATCTAATTGTTTCGATATTCTACAGATTAGCATTACGTGATGATCGATGCATATATAAAAATATGAATATGTTAATCTCTGTGAGAATTAGTTCGCAAACATTCACGTTCTTTTCATATCAATATTTTTAATTTATAATAAATCCAATCAGATTTCGTAGCGACATCTATGTTGTAACCAATGAAGCAAAACTGAAAGTATATACGCATTTAATGTAGACGAATTATAAATTCTACATCATAATAGAATAAATTTAATATTATGTTTTTAATATGGATTCATAATTTTAATACCAGATTATATTCGATATAAATACTAATTTGCCTACGTGATAAATGCAGTTAATCGAAAAAGTTGTCGTGACATCTATGATATAACTACTAAACTATAAACGAAACATATGATGGAAACCGGAAATATTACAAATAAAAAACAAAGAAAAAAATATAGACATAGATAAATAGTAATTACGGAATTTGATGTTGAAGTATTTTTTTGTCTTGTGTATAAACGAAAAGGAAAATTGCGTATACAAGGATTAATGAAATATTGATAAATATTTTGTATAAACATGTTATATTTATTTATATAAATGAAGAAGTAGCCGTATTCGTAAAATAAATATTTCTTATAACGATAAATTAGTTTACAATGTCTTTTAAATGATAATATTCATATTAGATGATAATTTATTTGTAATTTTTGTTATTATTACATTAATATTTTATGGATACATAATTATCAAGAAACTAAATGAATTAAAAACTGTAGTAGACGTCTGAGGACTTTTCAAGGTCATTGCATAGTAAAAAAGCTCGTTTATTTCAAAGCTCTTTTAAGTGATAGAAACGAAATATTTCCATCGGTATATTATTTGTAATATAATGAAATATCTTTATAAAAAAAAACAGTTGAAAGAATTGTGATAATAAAAGTTATTTTTATGGAATACTTTCACTTCGTAATATCTTTCTAGGCAATCTTTTGCAATTTTTAAGCGAATTGTTTGTGCGTGTCATAATTTGACAAGGGTATTAAGCCGTTAGGTATTGTTATGATTTGTCGATATACAGCCAGATGGTTTTTACAAGGCAATGGAAATTTTGTTTTCCAAAAAATCGAAGTAAAACGAATTAAATACATGTTGTTGTCGATAAAAATATTATTACCAATAAAATTATAACAAATTACGTTGAAATATACAAAAAAAGTCTTTTTTTCCGAATCTAATAGAGTAAAAATAAAAAAAGTTTGTTTTTATAAATATAAATTGACTTATTTTGAATATTTATCAAGTTAATAGTTGTTAAAATTGACTAAATCTCACCTTTTTTTTTTAAGAAGAAATCGCTCGATATAAAAAAAAGCCGCCAAAACACTGGTTGCTAATTTTAGCAAAAAACTGTAACACTGGACATCGATACACTACCAGTGACGGACAATACACAACTGATTTTCTTAACGAGTTTATTTAAATAATAATCGGTTGAAATACCCAAAGCGAATACCCTAGTGGAAGGTTTGCTAAGTTTGTTGCCACTAATTTTTACAATTTAATATTCAAACTTTTGGAAGGTACTATCTTGAAATCAATACGGTTGTATTTAACCTAACGGTACTTCGAATCGGTATTGAAGGGGGCAATAAATTTCATTTTTTTTTTCGTTTTGGTCGAAAATTATTCTCTGATCAGTTTAACACCTTTTTAATTGTAGCATTCCATGTTTTTACCTACTATAGATTTTTAATTGTTTAATAACCTACTAAAAATTACACACTTTATCTAACTAAAAATAACAGGAATATATTCATTTCACAACTGTTAAAATCTTTTCAATTCTAAACAATTTTAGTTCATCCTGTAAGTACTAAAAAAAGTGATGCTATTTGAATCGTTTCGAACACAAATTAGAACGCAACTTTTTGTCATATCTAAAATGTTTATAATTGTTTTCAATACAAGTATTGTATCTAAAAACAATAAATTATAATATCAATAAAATATCATAGTACATATTAACCTATTATTATTAATTTATTATAAACAAACATTAGTTTTAGTGACGCCATCTATTTCACAGTAGAAACATTATGGCTCCAACATTAAAATATCTACTATTATTTATTTATGTAGTTCTACAAAATTCCGCTAGATGTAGAACTAGTATTTTATTTATTTATATATTAAACATTTCCCAAATCCCGTAGAGCTGAAACTAAACAAAGATTATTTAAAAATTTCTTTTCCAACGAACAATTTTTCACAATCTTAATTAATTTGCGATTTTTTGTTGAAATATACAACGCCATCTATTACTTAGAAGCTAAACTTAATAATTACAGATTCTTTTTTTTATATTTCAATTGACAGTATTCATGAGTTGTAAATTAACGTATAGAGGTCGCTAGAGTCTTAAAATCGAAGAAATTTATTGAAATAACTTTTTAATTTCGGTGTCTATTCGAATTGGTATTATAAAATTGAAACTATATATTATATACATTGATATATACAAGGTGATCAACCGATTTACTGCCGTTATAAGGCAAATTAGTACGTGCAACATCAGTATTCAGGATTAATTAGTAAGTTATTGTTGTATCATGGAATATCTATCTAAAATCGCTGCGGTTTCTATTTCTAAATTTATGTAAACCAAATTTTAATTAAATGAATCCTTTTTTTAAAAATAAATCCGCATTTACCGATGCTTAGAAACAGTATCGAAGAGCAACTGCAACGAATTACTCGATCGGTAGGCAGCGATCGGTAGTGGGGGTAGTAAAAGTGACAGAATCTAACGGTGGTAGAAGAAAGGACGTCCTACAGCCCCGCTACCGCATCGTGGGCGGTATCGTTACGCTTACCACGCCTCACTGGTGGCGGTGGCGCAGCTCTAGCGGCGATTTAACGTACTAATAAATTTTTCTAATAGGGTCGATGTTCTTGGGTAAGGGTGAGTGGATTTGGAAATATTTTAGCGTTTTTCTTCACGAATTAATTCATACGAAAAAGGATCTTTAGTAGTTTGTTATATAATATAAAGTGTTTTATCATTACGTATTCAATATCATTATTTATTATGTCGTATTATTAAGTAATTAACCAATTTAATGTTAATAAAATGCTTTTCTGTATAATCAGCAATTTACATTTTAAATTAGTAGATTTACTGAAAAATAAATAGATCCGGCAACGCTACATTAGTGCGAGAATCGTCTGATACGCATGAAGTTTGCTTCAGACGTGACGTAAGCTCAAATTTCGCAGTTTCATCATTTATATTAATGTCAATGATATTAAGTGGAATTTTGAAAATATTTTGGAACTACATCACTGTCCAAAAAAATTATTTTCAATTCATAAATTTCGAACTATCGAATTTTTCTACAAACCCCCTTTTCCATTTGAATTTCCACACGCCGAATTTCCTTTCTAAAGTAAAATTTGCTTATTCCGCATAATAAAAGAAGAAGAATACCCCTGGAAACGTCAAATCGGAACGCACAATATACATACACATAAAATTCCAATTGAAAATTATCCCCGCCGGACCGCATTTCATGTCGATTGCAATTTCCCTTCCGCAAATTCGTCCAAATATTGCCGAACATTCGGCCATTACGAGTATCGGAAACGATTACGAGGAAATAACATTCGACGATCGCCTCCTCCGTGACCCATGGCTATCTCTGATCAACCATAAAAATATTAGCGGCAGAGGTTCCGTCCGGCCCGGCCGTCCTGTCTCACTCTACGTCTAGGACATCAAATTATTCAATGACGTACCCAAAGGGATTCAACTACACATCAAACAACGCAATTAATCCATTTTTATAATTACAAACTGAAACATATGACAACAATGTAAATACACATATACACATAATTGATTATAGTATAAAAAATCTGTGATTTAAACTGACGTTTAAAGTTTAAACTTCGTTTATAAAACCTAAATCAAATTCATTTTCGTTAGTTTTATTATTTTAAAACGTATTTTATTTAGTTAAACCAAATAAATATTAGATACACGATGTTTAATTCTAATATTCTTCTTCTTTTAATAATTTAGAAAGGCCTCGGCTGACAAGGTAATTCAGTCTATGATTGGATAGATTTAGGATATGTTATTTATCATTAACAACAAAAATATAACTAAAAAGTATTTACTGATGCTTTTTAAGTATAAAAAATTAACCGATGTATATTTATTGGAGTACGAAATATAAAATTTTATATAAATAAAGTTTACGTGACTTCACTAGCGCCATCTGTTGTTTATTTATTACATATAGAAGATTTCTGGATTATTAATGAAGTTGTAGATATTAAGATTGTATTTCAGTGCAGTTATTACTACAAATATGTAATTATTACGAAATAATTGTTTGATATACGTTACGCCAATGCGTTCTGTTAGTCTTAGAATTAATGTAAGGGCATGTCCACGTGATGGCATCTCTTTTTTTTTTTTTGGTCCAAACAAAAGTGATTTATAGTTTTATGTTATCGTTTCGAGGGTGGTAGAAACAAGGGCGAATGTTGTATATCAACGTTCGGTGATTTTTGTCGAGATTTGACACTTTTAAGGTGTGCCGCTAGAACCCTCACTGACACCGATAAAACTTCGCGATGACCTTTATTACGTTAAGATATTACGAATACGACGTGCGTGGGTCCAATAAAAATTGATAAAATCACTCGAAATAATACTAAATTTCGATTATAAAAGATTTTAGTGAAATAATTTTATCGATTGTTGATGTTGGTGGAACGTACAACCAAGACGAACGTTTTTAGACAGATTTGACATATCCACACCAGTGTTGCCGTATCTCGAAACTAAAGTAGATACTAAAATTGTTCGAAATAAACAAATTTATTTTGTTTTAAAGTGGTTTTTCGCCCCGAGTATCATCATTAAATCGGTCATTTACATATCTGCGTTTTAGAATTATTTTCCCTGCGGGAAATATGTGAAAATAAAAAAAGCCACACGAACCAAGTTCTGGTGGTGACTTGTACATCGATGAAAAGGGAGAGAGAGAGATGGCGCTATCGTACATAGAGAACGCGATTCGGAATGGAGAGAATGGAAAGAGTGGAGACTTGGATATTGGCTTCGGTTACGTGAGCGCCTTTCCAATCGTTTTTCTTTCGTTTCACAGGCACTCCGATGTCGTATTACTTCTGTTTCCAGCTTACGGCGGTGAAATATTAAATATCCAGGAGCCCCGGGGCCTCGGTCCCTCATATACGGGACCGTATCCAGCCGTAGCGGGATCGAAATTTGACTAATATGAGAAAAAAAATCGATTTCTATTTTTGTTATTGACGTAAATCATTTTTTGAAAGACGATTGGTGACAAGTGACAGCTTACAGATGCGAGGGGAAAGTTGAATGATCAGGAAAAAATCGATAGAAAATGTTTTGTAATATGTCAACGATAAACACGGCGAGAAGTTTCTCTTGAGAAAAAAACGTTTTCAAACTGAAATTCCAACCGATTATTGTTGGAAACTTATAATAGATCTTTCAGTAGCCAAATATTGTCAAAAATTATAATTATTCATTCCGTATTAGGCCCCAAAGTTGTCGATTTTTTTTATTATGTCACTATATATGTCACTTGTCAATTTTTGTTTGTTTAAAAGCCCCGGTACGTTCCAAATTTGATATATAACAAAAAATGTTGTCATCCCATGTAATTTTTTAGTTGAAATTGAACTGACGACAATTATTCATAACCCTAAACATACCAGAGGATACGAAATTTACGTTCTGTACATACTATATTTGACTTAGATAGGGATATTTTATATTTACGTGGATTGTCACAGAATTACCTCTCTCGATCTAGAGATGGCGGTACACAATGAAGTTTAAAGACGCCATTTTATTTAGTATTTATTTGACAGCCATTAACAGTGAACGTTTATAGTAAATTTGTAAACGTTCATCGTTATTTTATTTGAAAGGATTAACCGATTTATAAAAAAGCTGAACTGGATTTTACTTTGGACGAGACCGTTTTCAAAAAGTGCAGTACATAACCTGGAAATTTGGATGCGAGAAACTGGAATAGAACAAAAAAGCGTCGCGAAGATGTTTCCGTCGAGTGTTTGGTGATGTTTCAAAGAAATAATAATGAAAACGGGTTCCAAAAAAAGATCGTTTCATTTGAAATCAAAGTAATGGCGTCAGTTTTTCGGGACTGGCTATCTTGAAAATCTTAAAAAACTATCGATAGCGAACTAATTGCAACGTTTGATCGAATAAATCAAGCAAAAACGACCGCATTTGGCTAAAAAGAAGGTGCAGGATTATTTTTCGTTCCCAGACTTGAAATAAAAAAGCTCAGTAGTTAAAAATTATTATAAAAAGTGTATTAAACTTATTGTACTTCTCGGAGCTATGGAATTTTCTGGATAAAAATGATTTATTGTCGATAAATTTAATCTGATTCCGTTCCTGGTGTCCAATCTGGAGTCCAACTCATGTACTGACGCTTTTACAAATACCCTTTTCTTTTTTGTGTTATTCCTCCTCCTTCTCTCGCTGCAACAGCCTCCATTTTAATCACCGGTTGGTTTTCCAGCAATAAGCGCCTTGGCGTCGTCCACGTCCATCCATCCAACAACCATCCGACCATTCTCTCTATTAGCCGAAATCTACCGGGGTCCCAATCAAAGCGGAGCTCTATTAACCAAAAAGTTGCATTTCCGAAATTGATTTCTCGTTTAATTGGATAGAAACACTCCATTCGAGTACGTAAACTTTTAATTTTTCATTACGACGCAAGAAAAAACGTTAAAAATACAGGGGGAAATCGATAATATCAAAGGTTTCCAAATTATAGTATTGAAAAAAGTCTAAATCAGTTACTGAGAAGACTCGAGGACCTATCTAGACCTTTTTTCCGTACAAAAAAAGCATTATTGTTAGATCTGGGTATCTAGTAGGCCGAAACATCTTCAACCAAACTGATTAAGACTGTAAAATTAATTGGAAATCCGTCAAGTTCAAAAGTTGGACCAGTCGGTCAAAATTCTCCAACCAAATTAGTCGATTTAACGTTCCTAACCTATTATCTTCTTGTTTACTTCAATATCAATAGTTTCGGAAGCTCAATTCCATTTAGAATTATTGAATATATAAGTGCCTTGTTCGAGAAATGATTTTGACTTTTCAAGTAACCCCGTATATATAAATAACGTCCTGTAGATTGATATGGGCTATTTTACGCGCTTCTGTAAGGCATTTATTGATTTTCCAGCGAATACCATGACAATAGATCCGTCCAGCTGTAACGATGTCAAAGAACATCAAAAGATCGAAAGTGGAAGAAAAAAAAAAAAAAAGTAAAAAACGAGCAACACAAAGAACGAAAAAAAAATCCAATCGACGACCTTGAAGTATGCAACGTACAACATTCATATTTTCCTCGATGAAAATCAGGTGTTTTTGTACAGGGAACACAGAAAAATAGAAGTATACGGAATGTAACGATTTGACATTTGACATATGACATATTCTATTCTACTAGTATTGTTTTGAATGATATATCGCAGTTAGGTATCTAGATACCTTGTCTATGCGCGTCCCAAAACACGTTTTACTAAGCCACTAACGTATTAATTAGTGATTAGGACTTTCCACAAGCAATAGGACGATATAATTTAAATTAGAGAACGTCCATAAACCACGTGATACTTCTGGAACCGCTCTACCATTCTATGACATGTCTGTGGATTGACAATGTTGTCATAGTTATAGATTTTATCTTAATTTCCGAACGTACCTCGTATTTATTGAATTTATTATATAATTTTATACTAATAATTTATAATTAACTATTTGATTTAACTTTGAAATTTCGGTAACTTCGTTTGAATGTATAATTTAGTAAAAACAAGATGACAGATGTCATAAACGTCAATGAAGGTTATCACGTTCCCGTACATTCGTCAATATCCCTTGTACGTGGCGTTTGTACTATTTTTGTAGTCGAATAAAAAAAGTTGTTGTCCATGAAACGTTCGTGAATTGGATAGTCAACAGGTGGCACTATTGTCGACGTATCCTTAATAGAATTAGCATAATAGTATTGTCATTCTTATACATATTTTACCATAATAGCGGAACGTGTTCCATGTTAGAGTGAGACGTGTATATGTGTATAAATTCGCGTTTCTTCTTTTCCGTTCGCCCGACCAACTCGAATTATACGTTCGAGTTGAATTTCTTCTTCTTCTTACATTATTCAGTATCGATTTTACACTTATATTTGTTTTTATTATTAAATACATACATTTATACTACGTATTTACTTTTTATTTTTCTACCTTGTAATTTCGATTTTGTGATATTGAAATTAGTAGTAATAATAGACATATTTTTTTAATAGTGAAAAAGAAGAAATCGATGTAAACATTTTAAAATAATTTTACGTGAATTATGAAACCCGCAAAACATCGATAAATATACAGGGGGTGATTGATTATTAACGTAAATTTTAGTAATTTCTTCGTCGTTCCAGATATTAATTAATTTTCACGTTATAAAATCATTTGTAATATTACAGGGGTATTCCGGAATGTTGTTCGATAACAAAATTACTTTGTTTTTTAAATACAGGGTGTTTTAAAAATATGTAAATTGAAAAGTATTTGGGATTTGTTGAGTAAACTATTTATTTCGTTAATATTCACTAATTGTGATACAGGGTGAATCAAAAGTGAATCAAAAAAGATAATTCTATGGATTAGTTGGTATAAAACATTGAATTATACAAAATTGTAGTCGTTTTTTTGAATTTTTTCCCAGTTAATTCCTGTTGTAAATAATTTGGATCATCAACAGCTGTTGGTGTCTTTGTAAATAACCAAAGTATACAAATTTTTATCTTTGAATCTTCTCTCCAGTTCATTTTAGATCTTTCTTTCTTGTTTTTATTTATTTTTTCTTGCTTTTTATATGTTTTTCTTCGTTTTTTTTTCTCATATCGTCAGTTATACCTCCAGAACCTCCAAGACGCGATTTTGAAAATCTAGTTCTGCCATAATCTAAATTCTACGTTCCAAATAACTTTTTTTTATTTAATAATAATGATAAAATTCGGTATTGGAATGATATAATGTTCGAATTATAAAAAGACAAGCCCCGAAACGATTTTACACAAAATTGTTCTCGGTTTGCGGCTTGTCGACAGCGACATTTTTTTTTTTTACCCTCATACATATCCTACCTAATATCTAATGAAAAATATAACACATCCCCTTAGACAAAGTACACGTATAAAAATATTTGAGCTTGAAAATGGCTGGTGTTCCAACGACAAATCTGTGTGTTATATAAGTTCCACTCGAATTTCCAGTGGCGTACGCGAATATAAAAAGAAAATTCGGAAATTTTCGACTCGATTTTATGTTAAAAAGTACAAAAAAAACGCGTTTTTATAGTTAAAAACAAACTAGTCTATGGTTTTCCCACAGAATCTGCAGGATTTCCTAGTCGATGCGGTTTTAAATCGGATTTTTTTTGTTAAATTTGAATTGAGGTCGAAATTCTCGGAATTTTCGACTCGATTTTATGTTGAAAAGTACAAAAAAAACGCGTTTTTATAGTTAAAAACAAACTAGTCTATGGTTTTCCCACAGAATCTGCAGGATTTCCTAGTCGATGCGGTTTTAAATCGGATTTTTTTTGTTAAATTTGAGTTGAAGTCGAAATTCTCGGAATTTTCGACTCGATTTTATGTTGAAAAGTACAAAAAAAACGCGTTTTTATAGTTAAAAACAAACTAGTCTATGGTTTTCCCACAGAATCTGCAGGATTTCCTAGTCGATGCGGTTTTAAATCGGATTTTTCTTGTTAAATTTGAATTGAGGTCGAAATTCTCGGAATTTTCGACTCGATTTTATGTTAAAAAGTACAAAAAAAACGCGTTTTTATAGTTAAAAACAAACTAGTCTATGGTTTTCCCACAGAATCTGCAGGATTTCCTAGTCGATGCGGTTTTAAATCGGATTTTTCTTGTTAAATTTGAATTGAGGTCGAAATTCTCGGAATTTTCGACTCGATTTTATGTTAAAAAGTACAAAAAAAACGCGTTTTTATAGTTAAAAACAAACTAGTCTATGGTTTTCCCACAGAATCTGCAGGATTTCCTAGTCGATGCGGTTTTAAATCGGATTTTTTTTGTTAAATTTGAGTTGAAGTCGAAATTCTCGGAATTTTCGACTCGATTTTATGTTGAAAAGTACAAAAAAAACGCGTTTTTATAGTTAAAAACAAACTAGTCTATGGTTTTCCCACAGAATCTGCAGGATTTCCTAGTCGATGCGGTTTTAAATCGGATTTTTTTTGTTAAATTTGAATTGAGGTCGAAATTCTCGGAATTTTCGACTCGATTTTATGTTGAAAAGTACAAAAAAAACGCGTTTTTATAGTTAAAAACAAACTAGTCTATGGTTTTCCCACAGAATCTGCAGGATTTCCTAGTCGATGCGGTTTTAAATCGGATTTTTCTTGTTAAATTTGAATTGAGGTCGAAATTCTCGGAATTTTCGACTCGATTTTATGTTAAAAAGTACAAAAAAAACGCGTTTTTATAGTTAAAAACAAACTAGTCTATGGTTTTCCCACAGAATCTGCAGGATTTCCTAGTCGATGCGGTTTTAAATCGGATTTTTTTTGTTAAATTTGAATTGAGGTCGAAATTCTCGGAATTTTCGACTCGATTTTATGTTGAAAAGTACAAAAAAAACGCGTTTTTATAGTTAAAAACAAACTAGTCTATGGTTTTCCCACAGAATCTGCAGGATTTCCTAGTCGATGCGGTTTTAAATCGGATTTTTCTTGTTAAATTTGAATTGAGGTCGAAATTCTCGGAATTTTCGACTCGATTTTATGTTAAAAAGTACAAAAAAAACGCGTTTTTATAGTTAAAAACAAACTAGTCTATGGTTTTCCCACAGAATCTGCAGGATTTCCTAGTCGATGCGGTTTTAAATCGGATTTTTTTTGTTAAATTTGAATTGAGGTCGAAATTCTCGGAATTTTCGACTCGATTTTATGTTAAAAAGTACAAAAAAAACGCGTTTTTATAGTTAAAAACAAACTAGTCTATGGTTTTCCCACAGAATCTGCAGGATTTCCTAGTCGATGCGGTTTTAAATCGGATTTTTTTTGTTAAATTCAAAATTCTCGATCGGATTCTTAAAAAACATCGAATTTTGGTGACCCGGGGCTTGTTCGAAGCCACATCTACGAACTAGGGACTTGCGGTGGTGTTTCAGATCTCGAATTTGCTATTCCAAATGATTTAGAATATTTCTTATAGAAACGATTTTTTGGTTTAACTTTCTTGGGGGATTTTTAAAGGATTTTTTTCGTATCGGTCCGCCGCTGTTTGTCCTCGGTTTTATTAAAGCGATTCCCCTTGATTTATGTTTGTAAAAATGAATGGAGGAATCTTTCCTGGCATTGCTCACATACCTAAAGAAGTCGAAAGCCGCATTCAGCCACAAATCTATTTGCCGAAGGAGTATTACTAAATAATGTCGCTTACAAATTTTTGAATATTTTTTTTTTAATAGGATAAAATAGAAACGTGTTATATAATCAAAAAAATATTATTTTTCTTTCTCGTATTTAATTTTTAGGAAAAAATCTGGTCGCTTTTGTTTTAACAACCAATCAAAAATCTTGAAACCAATTATTTTGATTTCGTGGACATTATTTCGATTATTTTTGGCCGTTTCTAAGATTTTTTATAATTAAGATCGAGAATTAATGAAAAATCCATGAGAAAATCGTATATTTTGTCGTATGTACGAGGATGATTCAAAAAGTACCTGGTCCAAAAAAGAAAATTTCGGAAAAAAATATATTTATCATATTTTTAGCTTGTACCAGCGATTTTTCGACATTTTTTCAAGTGTAGAAACAAAAAAATAATCCAAGGTGGTTAAATCTAACATAAAATAGCAATTCAAACTTTATTTCATTAATTTTTGTCATTAAAATAACGATTTTGTGAGTTGGTGTATGGTTTTGACGAAACAACTTTCTTCTTAGCCAAATGCGGCAGTTTTTGTTCGATTTTTTCGCTTAAACGTTGCAATAACATCACAAAATACTCGTCGTTGACAGTTTTTCCTTTCTATATAAAAATTATACCAGGTACATCCCAAAAAATCGACACCAGCTGGTGGAACCAGGTCCTCCCCCATCAGTCCATAATTTTGATTGTTATTTTGATTTCGTGGACATTATTTCGATTATTTTTGGCCGTTTCTAAGATTTTTTATAATTAAGATCGAGAATTTATGAAAAATCTATGAGAAAATCGTATATTTCGTCGTTTGTACGAGGATGATTCAAAAAGTACCTGGTCCAAAAAAGAAAACTTAATTATTTATCATTTTTTTAGCTTGTACCAGCGATTTTTCGACATTTTTTCAAGTGTAGAAACAAAAAAATAATCCAAGGTGGTTAAATCTAACATAAAATAGCAATTCAAACTTTATTTCATTAATTTTTGTCATTAAAATAACGATTTTGTGAGTTGGTGTATGGTTTTGACGAAACAACTTTCTTCTTAGCCAAATGCGGCCGTTTTTGTTCGATTT
Source organism: Diorhabda elongata (assembly GCA_026230145.1). NCBI lineage: Eukaryota > Metazoa > Arthropoda > Insecta > Coleoptera > Chrysomelidae > Diorhabda > Diorhabda elongata. Next base: position 41,240,354 of record CM047928.1, on the reverse strand, counting down.
TTTCGCTTAAACGTTGCAATAACATCACAAAATACTCGTCGTTGACAGTTTTTCCTTTCTATATAAAAATTATACCAGGTACATCCCAAAAAATCGACACCAGCTGGTGGAACCAGGTCCTCCCCCATCAGTCCATAATTTTGATTGTTATTTTGATTTCGTGGACATTATTTCGATTATTTTTGGCCGTTTCTAAGATTTTTTATAATTAAGATCGAGAATTTATGAAAAATCTATGAGAAAATCGTATATTTCGTCGTTTGTACGAGGATGATTCAAAAAGTACCTGGTCCAAAAAAGAAAACTTAATTATTTATCATTTTTTTAGCTTGTACCAGCGATTTTTCGACATTTTTTCAAGTGTAGAAACAAAAAAATAATCCAAGGTGGTTAAATCTAACATAAAATAGCAATTCAAACTTTATTTCATTAATTTTTGTCATTAAAATAACGATTTTGTGAGTTGGTGTATGGTTTTGACGAAACAACTTTCTTCTTAGCCAAATGCGGCCGTTTTTGTTCGATTTTTTCTGCTTAAACGTTGCAATAACATCACAAAATACTCGTCGTTGACAGTTTTTCCGTTCTATATGAAAATTATACCAGGTACATCCCAAAAAATCGACAAAAATCGACACCAGCTGGTGGAACCAGGTCCTCCCCCATCAGTTCATAATTTTGATTGTTATTTTGATTTCGAATGACTCAAGTTATTAAGATTATTTTTTATTGATTCGAATATGTCTTGGTGGCGTTTGAATTATATTAAAAAATCCTTTGGAAGGTGAAGGTTTGTTGGGGCGATTCACAGGGGGATTCTCTATCATTTTCACCGAAAATACAATCCGTCTAAGCGATTTTACGATTCTGGTGGTATTTCATGTCCTGACAGGACCATATCCTGTGCATCATTGCCGAAATTTTTCGTAAAAAAATAATAAATTTGGATGTTCGGTTATATCCTGAGAATCCTGCAAGTTTATTCGATATTTAAATGAGAATAAAAGAGAAAAATATAAAGATTAATTAGTAGTTTAGAAACATTTCGATCCCTCTAAAATGTGTTCGACATCGCCTACCCGCCTCACGGCGAAAACCCGTCCCCGAGTTACCGCCACCGCAGCATCGGAACTTTTGCCCCCTAAATGTATTCTTTTGTTCTAAGCACTGATTGGTCGACAAGTTAGCTCGCGAGAGGGCTGGTGACGTAGTTACTGCTAATGTTGGGGTATAGCATGCCGCCTCCGGTCGCCTCTCCCCGCGTCTTCCTCCCCCGGTTCGTTTCTCTTGGTATAAATTGCCGCCCCACGACCGGAAGTCGCGAGCCTAACGCACGCACTTTCGTTTGTTTTCGGATCGGAATAAAAGGAAGTGACGCGCGGGATTCGTGATTTTTGCGAGATGCTACCGAAAATAAACAACGGAAAGTTTTCGACGTTTTTCTAGGTCAGGTTTTCCTTCGGTACCTATCAAGGTCAATAGTATCAACTCGATTTTATCTCTATAACGCTATCAGGAACGATAATATTTTATTGGAAAGACAATTTCTTCGCAATTTGTTGACCTTTCCTACCATCGCTCAGTTTCCGAAAAGGAAGCCTCTATATACAGCACGAAGTTGCATGGATAAAGCTTCAGGTTCACCAGAATATCAAACTAAACCGAACCTAAAGTCGTTGACGAGAAAGTTTTGAATCTGCTGATATCAATAAGGTTTTAGTTAACTTAGATCAACCTGGGATCTCATGGTTTAAATCACCAAGGTATGGGCTGAAGCTATAGACGAATATAGGGAATCCGGAGCAATCGCAGTGGGTATATCGAAGGTTTTTGTCGCATGACCTTCTAAATAAATTGAGATCGTATCATTTGTCATCCTCAATCATCGATTCGTTTATTAGCTTTCTCAAAAAGTGATCTATCCAAGTCTCTATCGATTGACGTACCTCAGAAAGGTTTGACGTGCATTCCACAGAGATGCAGGCACTGCAGCGAAGGATTTGATCCTGTCTGGATGTCGTTTATTAGATATTGAGCCTGAAGATGTCTTTACATGGTTAAGTGGCTCATTTAGATAAAGCAGCTTCAAAATATCTCAAAAAAACAAAAAGATATTGACTTTTCAACAGTTTTTAACTTTCTACAAGATTTAAATTGGTTTATATTTGATTCTACTCAATACAGCGAAGGATTTGATCCTGTTTGGTTGTCGTTTATTAGATATTGAGCCTGATTAATGTCTTTACATGGTTAAGTGGCTCCTTTAGGTGAAGCAGCTTCGAAATATCTCAAAAAAACAAAAAGATATTGACTTTTCAACAGTTTTTAACTTTCTACAAGATTTAAATTGGTTTATATTTGATTCTACTCAATAAAGCGAAGGATTTGATCCTGTTTGGATGTCGTTTATTAGATATTGAGCCTGATTAATGTCTTTACATGGTTAAGTGGCTCCTTTAGGTGAAGCAGCTTCGAAATATCTCAAAAAAACAAAAAGATATTGACTTTTCAACAGTTTTTAACTTTCTACAAGACTTAAATTGGTTTATATTTGATTCTACTCAATACAACGAAGGATTTGATCCTGTCTGGATGTCGTTTCTTAGATATTGAGCCTGATTAATGTCTTTACATGGTTAAGTGGCTCATTTAGATAAAGCAGCTTCGAAATATCTCAAAAAAACAAAAAGATATTGACTTTTCAACAGTTTTTAACTTTCTACAAGACTTAAATTGGTTTATATTTGATTCTACTCAATACAACGAAGGATTTGATCCTGTTTGGATGTCGTTTATTAGATATTGAGCCTGATTAATGTCTTTACATGGTTAAGTGGCTCATTTAGATAGAGCAGCTTCGAAATATCTCGAAAAAACAAAAAGATATTGACTTTTCAACAGTTTTTAACTTTCTACAAGATTTAAATTGGTTTATATTTGATTCTACTCAATACAACGAAGGATTTGATCCTGTTTGGTTGTCGTTTATTAGATATTGAGCCTGATTAATGTCTTTACATGGTTAAGTGGCTCCTTTAGGTGAAGCAGCTTCGAAATATCTCGAAAAAACAAAAAGATATTCAATTTTCAACAGTTTTTAACTTTCTACAAGATTTAAATTGGTTTATATTTGATTCTACTCAATACAGCGAAGGATTTGATCCTGTTTGGATGTCGTTTCTTAGATATTGAGCCTGTTTAATGTCTTTACATGGTTAAGTGGCTCATTTAGATAGAGCAACTTCAAAATATCTCAAAAAAACAAAAAGATATTGATTTTTCAACAGTTTTTAACTTTCTACAAGATTTAAATTGGTTTATATTTGATTCTACTCAATACAGCGAAGGATTTGATCCTGTTTGGATGTCGTTTCTTAGATATTGAGCCTGTTTAATGTCTTTACATGGTTAAGTGGCTCATTTAGATAAAGCAGCTTCGAAATATCTCAAAAAAACAAAAAGATATTGACTTTTCAACAGTTTTTAACTTTCTACAAGATTTAAATTGGTTTATATTTGATTCTACTCAATACAGCGAAGGATTTGATCCTGTTTGGATGTCGTTTCTTAGATATTGAGCCTGATTAATGTCTTTACATGGTTAAGTGGCTCATTTAGATAAAGCAGCTTCAAAATATCTCAAAAAAACAAAAAGATGTAGACTTTTCAACAGTTTTTAACTTTCTACAAGATTTAAATTGGTTTATATTTGATTCTACTCAATACAGCGAAGGATTTGATCCTGTTTGGATGTCGTTTCTTAGATATTGAGCCTGATTAATGTCTTTACATGGTTAAGTGGCTCCTTTAGGTGAAGCAGCTTCGAAATATCTCGAAAAAACAAAAAGATATTCAATTTTCAACAGTTTTTAACTTTCTACAAGATTTAAATTGGTTTATATTTGATTCTACTCAATACAGCGAAGGATTTGATCCTGTTTGGATGTCGTTTCTTAGATATTGAGCCTGTTTAATGTCTTTACATGGTTAAGTGGCTCATTTAGATAGAGCAACTTCAAAATATCTCAAAAAAACAAAAAGATATTGATTTTTCAACAGTTTTTAACTTTCTACAAGATTTAAATTGGTTTATATTTGATTCTACTCAATACAGCGAAGGATTTGATCCTGTTTGGATGTCGTTTCTTAGATATTGAGCCTGTTTAATGTCTTTACATGGTTAAGTGGCTCATTTAGATAAAGCAGCTTCGAAATATCTCAAAAAAACAAAAAGATATTGACTTTTCAACAGTTTTTAACTTTCTACAAGATTTAAATTGGTTTATATTTGATTCTACTCAATACAGCGAAGGATTTGATCCTGTTTGGATGTCGTTTCTTAGATATTGAGCCTGTTTAATGTCTTTACATGGTTAAGTGGCTCATTTAGATAAAGCAGCTTCGAAATATCTCAAAAAAACAAAAAGATATTGATTTTTCAACAGTTTTTAACTTTCTACAAGATTTAAATTGGTTTATATTTGATTCTACTCAATACAGCGAAGGATTTGATCCTGTTTGGATGTCGTTTCTTAGATATTGAGCCTGTTTAATGTCTTTACATGGTTAAGTGGCTCATTTAGATAGAGCAACTTCAAAATATCTCAAAAAAACAAAAAGATATTGATTTTTCAACAGTTTTTAACTTTCTACAAGATTTAAATTGGTTTATATTTGATTCTACTCAATACAGCGAAGGATTTGATCCTGTTTGGATGTCGTTTCTTAGATATTGAGCCTGATTAATGTCTTTACATGGTTAAGTGGCTCATTTAGATAAAGCAGCTTCGAAATATCTCAAAAAAACAAAAAGATATTGACTTTTCAACAGTTTTTAACTTTCTACAAGATTTAAATTGGTTTATATTTGATTCTACTCAATACAGCGAAGGATTTGATCCTGTTTGGATGTCGTTTCTTAGATATTGAGCCTGATTAATGTCTTTACATGGTTAAGTGGCTCATTTAGATAAAGCAGCTTCAAAATATCTCAAAAAAACAAAAAGATATTGACTTTTCAACAGTTTTTAACTTTCTACAAGACTTAAATTGGTTTATATTTGATTCTACTCAATACAACGAAGGATTTGATCCTGTTTGGATGTCGTTTATTAGATATTGAGCCTGATTAATGTCTTTACATGGTTAAGTGGCTCATTTAGATAGAGCAGCTTCAAAATATCTCGAAAAAACAAAAAGATATTCAATTTTCAACAGTTTTTAACTTTCTACAAGATTTAAATTGGTTTATATTTGATTCTACTCAATACAGCGAAGGATTTGATCCTGTTTGGATGTCGTTTCTTAGATATTGAGCCTGATTAATGTCTTTACATGGTTAAGTGGCTCATTTAGATAAAGCAGCTTCAAAATATCTCAAAAAAACAAAAAGATATTGACTTTTCAACAGTTTTTAACTTTCTACAAGATTTAAATTGGTTTATATTTGATTCTACTCAATAAAGCGAAGGATTTGATCCTGTTTGGATGTCGTTTCTTAGATATTGAGCTTGAAGATGTCCAGACATAGTTAAGTGGCTCATTTAGGTAAAGCAGCTTCAAAATATCTCAAAAAAACAAAAAGATATTGACTTTTCAACAGTTTTTAACTTTCTACAAGATTTAAATTGGTTTATATTTGATTCTACTCAATACAGCGAAGGATTTGATCCTGTTTGGATGTCGTTTCTTAGATATTGAGCTTGAAGATGTCCAGACATAGTTAAGTGGCTCATTTAGGTAAAGCAGCTTCAAAATATCTCAAAAAAACAAAAAGATATTGACTTTTCAACAGTTTTTAACTTTCTACAAGACTTAAATTGGTTTATATTTGATTCTACTCAATACAGCGAAGGATTTGATCCTGTTTGGATGTCGTTTCTTAGATATTGAGCCTGATTAATGTCTTTACATGGTTAAGTGGCTCATTTAGATAAAGCAGCTTCAAAATATCTCAAAAAAACAAAAAGATGTAGACTTTTCAACAGTTTTTAACTTTCTACAAGATTTAAATTGGTTTATATTTGATTCTACTCAATACAGCGAAGGATTTGATCCTGTTTGGATGTCGTTTCTTAGATATTGAGCCTGATTAATGTCTTTACATGGTTAAGTGGCTCATTTAGATAAAGCAGCTTCAAAATATCTCAAAAAAACAAAAAGATGTAGACTTTTCAACAGTTTTTAACTTTCTACAAGATTTAAATTGGTTTATATTTGATTCTACTCAATACAGCGAAGGATTTGATCCTGTTTGGATGTCGTTTCTTAGATATTGAGCCTGATTAATGTCTTTACATGGTTAAGTGGCTCATTTAGATAAAGCAGCTTCAAAATATCTCAAAAAAACAAAAAGATGTAGACTTTTCAACAGTTTTTAACTTTCTACAAGATTTAAATTGGTTTATATTTGATTCTACTCAATACAGCGAAGGATTTGATCCTGTTTGGATGTCGTTTCTTAGATATTGAGCCTGATTAATGTCTTTACATGGTTAAGTGGCTCATTTAGATAAAGCAGCTTCAAAATATCTCAAAAAAACAAAAAGATGTAGACTTTTCAACAGTTTTTAACTTTCTACAAGATTTAAATTGGTTTATATTTGATTCTACTCAATACAGCGAAGGATTTGATCCTGTTTGGATGTCGTTTCTTAGATATTGAGCCTGATTAATGTCTTTACATGGTTAAGTGGCTCATTTAGATAAAGCAGCTTCAAAATATCTCAAAAAAACAAAAAGATGTAGACTTTTCAACAGTTTTTAACTTTCTACAAGATTTAAATTGGTTTATATTTGATTCTACTCAATACAGCGAAGGATTTGATCCTGTTTGGATGTCGTTTCTTAGATATTGAGCTTGAAGATGTCCAGACATAGTTAAGTGGCTCATTTAGATAAAGCAGCTTCAAAATATCTCAAAAAAACAAAAAGATATTGACTTTTCAACAGTTTTTAACTTTCTACAAGATTTAAATTGGTTTTCTTTGGTTCTACTCAATTCTACCACATTTTAGAGGCTCTATTATCTTTTGATGACACCATTTAATAATTTTTCTGTTGTTATCTTCGTTAACAGAAGTTTAAATCAATCCTGCAGCCTCGTCAATAATTATTTGGGTTTGTCGTTTGTAATTTGAATTATTTCGTTTCGAAAAAAAAAAAAAAAAGAAAACATGTAATTGACCTCGGGCACGAATAAGCCCCGATCGGTATAAAATGACAATACGGGATTGAGAAATTTAATAGGGGATGACAAACGACAAAACGGCGACACTCACCATTCATCAAATATACAAAAAAAAATTACCCCAAATCGAAATACAAAGATTTTTTCTTAATGTGGGATTTATTTGATTGTTAACGACGGGAGGAACAGGAAGTATCTTTTTTGGACTAATTTTTATTAATTTACGTTCCTCGGGGGCTAACAAAAATATTTTTCTTCAATTATCTACTTAATTTTCGATAATAAATTATAGCATTAACGATTTTAATGATTACACCATCAATACATACAAACATTTGTCATTCTCCGTTTAGATTTTGATACCTGGAGCAGACGCCTTCTTCATAGGGTCAATCCACTTCTCTCACAATCCATTTTTCATACCAGGTACGAAAATTTCGTCGTTCTGGACACCATTTTTATATTCAGAGCTTTATTCATCCAATTACAAAAGCTGGAGGCTTCCAAATCGCCAATGGGTGCTCCGCATCTTCCCCAATAGGATCCGCATATTTCGTAACAACAAAACACCATCGTATACCACGAAAATAATGTACCTTGTGCTAAGAAACTTTGTGATTTCTTAGAATTTAAGATTCCTCGTTGAAATCTCCAACCAAAGCATTTGATTCCGCTCGGTTCTTCCAATAAACTCCATCCCCTGAGGAATTGGACTCAGATTCAGCGTCGCGGTGGCCAGGAATGATTCCTCACCAAGGAAATTATCGACGAACTAATTTTACATCGTAATATTTCTTATTTAAAACATTATTAAGACTGTGCAAATGATACTGTATTAATATTTTGTAGTCGTAGAACAAATATAATTATCTACTCGATTAAATTATACAGCAAACAATATCCGGTATTTACCCAACGATTCTTATTCCGTTCCCCATCATGATCTATTTAAAAACAATCACGGTAATGAACCGCATTACGGATGGATGTAGCGCCTTCCTGATCATATTTGCTTTTCAAATTACTTACAAGATTACCCCCGCAAATATTAGTTTTAATCGAATCAATATTGTCGTTTTGCCCTCCAACTAACTAACTAACGAACGAACGGTCTCCGGTCTTGTCTAAACCGTACTCGGACGCCTAGCACCTAAATATCACCACCATATTGCAACGCTCGTCAACTGTCGAGTTATAAATATTCCATTCGATTGTAAACATCGGCGTTGGCTATGGAACTCAACTTACTATCCTGAGGGAGAGACTATCGGCAGGGTTGGTTTCAGGATTGTTTTCAATTATCAAGTCGTTTGGAAGGGGATTTTAATTCTTGTGACTATAGCGTCGATTTTAGCATATTTTCGTTAGTTGTTACCGATACCGATCGATCAAAACGCAGCGCGTCGACAACAGAGCCCGCCACGTGAATTTCAAACAACTACGGATCCACGAAACCTTCTCGAACACACTTTAAACAAGTTTTAATACTTCTTCAATCAAGACTGGAGGATTCTGGTCGTTACAGTAGATGAAGACCGTATATTTTAGCATGAAGATCGCTCTATACCATTATAAAATGGATCGCTACATTCGAATTTGCGATCGACATCATTCTCGTGAGGTTTAGACCCTCTAAAGATCGATTCGACTGCTCAATTAACTCCAGCGTCAATTTTTCAATATTTTCGTTCATTTCTACAGATAGCGATCGTTCAAAACGCAGCGCGTCGACAACAGAGCCCGCCATGTGATTCTCAAACAACCACGGATCCACTAAACCTGCGCGAACACACTTTAAACATGTTTAATAGTTCTTCAATCAAGACTGGAGGATTCTGGTCGTTCCAGTAGATGCAGATCGTACAGTTTAGCTTCAAGATTGCTCTATACCATTATAAAATGGATCGCTACATTCGAATTTGCGATCCATAACATTTTCGTGAGGTTTAGCTCCACTACAGATCGATTCGACTGCTCAATTAACTCCAGCGTCAATTTTTCTATATTTTCGTTCATTTTTACAGATAGCGATCGTTCAAAACGCAACGCGTCGACAACAGAGCCCGCCACGTGATTCTCAAACAACTACGGATGCACTAAACCTGCTCGAACACACTTTAAACATGTTTAATACTTCTTCAATCAAGACTGGAGGATTCTGGTCGTTCAAGTAGATGCAGACCATACAGTTTAGCTTTAAGATTGCTCTATACCATTATAAAATGGATTGCTACATTCGAATCTGCGATCGACATCATTATCGTGAGGCTTAGAACCTCTACAGATCTATTCGGCTGCTCAACTGTCAGTTTTTCCATATTTTCGTTAGTTTTTACCGATACCGGTCTTCCAAAACGCAGCGCGTCGACAACAGAGCCCGCCACGTGAATTTCAAACAACTACGGATCCACTAAACCTGCGCGAACACACTTTAAACATGTTTAATACTTCTTCAATCAAGACTGGAGGATTCTGGTGGTTCCAGTAGATGCAGATCGTACCGTTCAGGTTGAGGATTGTTCCATTTGATTACAAAATAGATTGCTGCATTCCAATTTGCGATCCAGAACATTTTCGTGAGGTTAAGCTCCACTACAGATCGATTCGGATACTCAACTGTCAGTTTTTCCATATTTTCGTTAGTTTTCACCGATACCGTTCGTCCAGATCGCGGCGCGTCGACGACCGAGCCCGTTTTTAAGAATTCCCGGTACGTCTTCTCAAATTTCGAAGGATTAAGTGACGGCGGGTTATCATTATACAGACACGACTGTCTGTGTATTAAAAATGAAAATTCGATTAGGAAAATCTATGGAGGAGAAAGTTTTATATATAAAAAAAATGTTTTAAGACCGTCACTGGTATTATCGTATCCCTAAGGAGAGTTTCAGCATTCAACCGTCGCCCGTTCGCTATTCTCTCTCTCTCTCCGTCTCTCTTTCTCTCTATGCTCTTTACGGAGGGTGCAAAATGAAGGGGGAAACAGTCACCACTGCTCGACGGCTCTTAGCAGGGATTTGAGGTCAGTACTGTCGATTCTCATCATCAAGTCACAGCCTTGATTTTCAATTCAATTTACACTATTAAACTTGCATTTATTAGAAGGGGATTCCTTGGGGAAAACTTATCCCGAATCTGTATTTGACTTATTTCAATCCCGCGGGGTTTGTACATAATATTTTGAAGGGATACTACGGAGGGATCGATTAATAAAACTTTAATTTTTTTTTTAATTCAATTTATATTCGCGATTTGCACTATTTTGGATACAAGATGTCGAGTTTAACGATGAAATTATCACTTACGATGATAAAAACACAAAATATTAACATCTCTGCAGAAATAACAGCCGGCAAAAGTGTATCCGTTATTAAAACTGGTTTTTAACATGAAAACCTGTTTATTCAAGTATATTTGCGCTAATTGCGTCAAATAACAATAATTCCCGAAGAGTCCAATATTGAAATTTACCATTACCAAAAAAGGTTTAACAATTCCCATGAAACATGAGGTTTTTTGGATTTTTCTCAAAAACGGTAAGTTTTATCGAAAAAAACTTCAAACTAAAGTTGTAGATCTTAAAATTCTCTACAAAAATGATTTATATAATTTTATTCCTAAGAGTTACCATTTTTGAGATATCGCGATTTTAAGAATCACTTTAGTTCTGGATATTGATATTGCTATTGATTATTGTATTAACTATTGTTTTAATTCCTTTAGATAATTAAATCATTTGAAAGTCAACTTCAACAGTCACGTCTCTTCTTCTATTTCTTCTTCTTTTTCTTCTTGCTGCAAGTTCATAAATTGTTTAAATGTGGTTGAATCTGCAGTCACTTCATTAAAATCACAGAAATCTTCTTGCGTTGTTCTCAATTGGATATTAGAGCAATATTGACCTTGGTAATTGGTACACGTTGAAGAATACTTTGACCTTTGACCCCGATTAACTTTTGTACCGCACGTAGGATCGATGGGGAAGAAAAAAGAAGAACTTGGATTGAAGAAGCTCCACTAGGTGCATTACATCATAAGTTTGTGTTTCAAAAGCTTGCTGGTATCCAAGTATAAGCAAGCACCAAAGCAATTGATCAAAGATTCTAAGAAAAAACATCGAGGGACATGGTAAATGCCCTTTGGTACATTGTAGACATCGCCATTAAGAAATTGGTGAAGATTCGAGAAGATTAATTCGATCCTTATGTCAATATCGCGGTTATCTTTGACGGTACTGGGCTAGGAGGAAGACTGAAGATAATCAAACCTTTAGAGTTAGTTTAGTGTTTGGAATGTAAAAGCAAAACTTGTATTTGCACGTTGAATTTTAGTGCAATTTCTTCTACAGAAACTAAGGGAAGTTTCAAATTTCGAAATTAGATTAAGTTAAAATTGAATTGCTCATTATTGACCGGATTGTAATGAAATTTATTCCGGTATTTGATGAAAAACTAAAATCGAGAGTGTAAATAATGCTGTGATATAGAAAAAATTCCCGTACGACATCTCGTTTCTGAGTTATAGGTAATCAAAGTTGCGAAATCTATTAGATTAATTTAGAATTGAATTGCTTGTTATTGACCGGATTGTAATGGAATTCATTCCGGTATTTGATGAAAAACTAAAATCGGGAGTGTAAATTATGCTGTGACATGAAAAAAATTCTTATACAACACTTCGTTTCTGAGTTATAGGTAATCAAAGTTGCGAAATCTATTAGATTAAGTTAAAATTGAATTGCTTGTTATTGACCGGATTGTAATGAAATTTATTCCGGTATTTGATGAAAAACTAAAATTGGGAGTGTAAATTATGCTATGACATAAAAAAAATTCCCATACGACATCTCGTTTCTGAGTTATAGGTAATTAAAGTTGCGAAATCTATTAGATTAAGTTAAAATTGAATTGCTCATTATTGACCGGATTGTAATGAAATTTATTCCGGTATTTGATGAAAAACTAAAATCGAGAGTGTAAATAATGCTGTGATATAGAAAAAATTCCCGTACGACATCTCGTTTCTGAGTTATAGGTAATCAAAGTTGCGAAATCTATTAGATTAATTTAGAATTGAATTGCTTGTTATTGACCGGATTGTAATGGAATTCATTCCGGTATTTGATGAAAAACTAAAATCGGGAGTGTAAATTATGCTGTGACATGAAAAAAATTCTTATACAACACTTCGTTTCTGAGTTATAGGTAATCAAAGTTGCGAAATCTATTAGATTAAGTTAAAATTGAATTGCTTGTTATTGACCGGATTGTAATGAAATTTATTCCGGTATTTGATAAAAAACTAAAATCGGGAGTCTAAATAATGCTGTGATATAGAAAAAATTCCCGTACGACATCTCGTTTTTGAGTTATAGGTAATTAAAGTTGCGAAATCTATTAGATTAAGTTAAAATTGAATTGCTCATTATTGACCGGATTGTAATGAAATTTATTCCGGTATTTGATGAAAAACTAAAATTGGGAGTGTAAATTATGCTATGACATAAAAAAAATTCCCATACGACATCTCGTTTCTGAGTTATAGGTAATTAAAGTTGCGAAATCTATTAGATTAAGTTAAAATTGAATTGCTCATTATTGACCGGATTGTAATGAAATTTATTCCGGTATTTGATGAAAAACTAAAATCGAGAGTGTAAATAATGCTGTGATATAGAAAAAATTCCCGTACGACATCTCGTTTCTGAGTTATAGGTAATCAAAGTTGCGAAATCTATTAGATTAATTTAGAATTGAATTGCTTGTTATTGACCGGATTGTAATGAAATTTATTCCGGTATTTGATGAAAAACTAAAATCGGGAGTGTAAATTATGCTGTGACATGAAAAAAATTCTTATACAACACTTCGTTTCTGAGTTATAGGTAATCAAAGTTGCGAAATCTATTAGATTAAGTTAAAATTGAATTGCTTGTTATTGACCGGATTGTAATGAAATTTATTCCGGTATTTGATAAAAAACTAAAATCGGGAGTCTAAATAATGCTGTGATATAGAAAAAATTCCCGTACGACATCTCGTTTTTGAGTTATAGGTAATTAAAGTTGCGAAATCTATTAGATTAAGTTAAAATTGAATTGCTCATTATTGACCGGATTGTAATGAAATTTATTCCGGTATTTGATGAAAAACTAAAATTGGGAGTGTAAATTATGCTATGACATAAAAAAAATTCCCATACGACATCTCGTTTCTGAGTTATAGGTAATTAAAGTTGCGAAATCTATTAGATTAAGTTAAAATTGAATTGCTCATTATTGACCGGATTGTAATGAAATTTATTCCGGTATTTGATGAAAAACTAAAATCGAGAGTGTAAATAATGCTGTGATATAGAAAAAATTCTCGTACGACATCTCGTTTTTGAGTTATAGGTAATTAAAGTTGCGAAATGTATTATATTAGGTTAAAATTGAATTGCTCATTATTGAACGGATTGTAATGAAATTTATTCCGGTATTTGATGAAAAACTAAAATCGAGAGTGTAAATAATGCTGTGACATGGAAAAAATTCTTATACGACATCTAGTTTCTGAGTTATAGGCATTCAAAGTTGTGACATCTATTATATTAAGTTAAAATTGAATTGCTCATTATTGACCGAATTGTAATGAAATTTATTCCGGTATTTGATGAAAAACTAAAATCGAGAGTGTAAATAATGCTGTGACATGGAAAAAATTCTTATACGACATCTAGTTTCTGAGTTATAGGCATTCAAAGTTGCAACATCTATTATATTAAGTTAAAATTGAATTGCTTGTTATTGACCGGATTATAATAAAGTTGATTCCGGCATTTGACGAAAAACTAAAATCGGGAATGTAAATAATGCTGTGACATGAAAAAAATTCTTATACGACATCTCGTTTCTGAGTTATAGGCATTCAAAGTTGCGAAATCTGAATTCATATTTAAATATATTTTCTAGATTACACATTCGAATATTATGAATTTTTAATGGTTGATTCGTATGTCTATCTAGTCTATATAGTACAGAAATACAGAATTTTCCATAAATCGGTTATATTATATCTCCTGTAAGTATTTCCAATAAATAATCACAATTTATGTCAATTTTTTTCAGGATGTTTCTTTACGGCGAACGGTTTTCTTGAAATGTACAACCATAACTTTCATCTCGTTAAACAAACAGTAATTTTTTGTTAAAAAATCGATTGAAAAAGTCATTTTTGTTATCTTTAGATTGTACAGGTTGTCCATGTAAAAGTCTAATCACTTAATATCTCAATTTGTGTTTAATATAAAACAAAATCTTAACTTTTACCTTTTAATAAGTTTTCCAACACAAATAACATCGACGCGGGTTCAAAACTGTCGATTTTTTTCTCATTCTTCATTATTATTAAGTCTAATTAGACCGTACAAGATCCAGTTAGGAAAAATCGAAGCGAAATTCCAAAAAAAAATCAAGTTAAAATACTTTTAAAATATGTAACCCCAATAATTGGTCCTTCGAGCCGAATGAAAATGCATCAGTTGCAATTACAGCCCGTAACATATTGAAATCCACCCTTTAATATATTCATAATTCTCATCAATAAAAACTTGGGTCCTCCAGAGTGGAAAGTCCCCTTCCATTATATAAAGGAGGAGGAGGAGGAAAAAAAAACCACTTGAGATATAGTTAAATGAGTCATAGTCATTTGCGTGTAACTTTTAATAAGCATATAGGCTAGGGGGTGGTCGAAGGGGTTAATTAATCCCTTCTTATTTCGGTCGTCATGGTCGCAATGCAATTGTCGCGCGTTGATGGACCCTTTTCAAAACATCAATTTAAACACGCGGTT
Source organism: Diorhabda elongata (assembly GCA_026230145.1). Lineage (NCBI taxonomy): Eukaryota > Metazoa > Arthropoda > Insecta > Coleoptera > Chrysomelidae > Diorhabda > Diorhabda elongata. The sequence continues at coordinate 41,225,333 of CM047928.1, read as the reverse complement.
TATTGTTAGAGAGGGTTAATATGTTTTGGGCAAAACAGGGAATATCCACTTTTATTATTTGTTTACTTTATAATCGAACGATTTAACCCACTACTCATTTATACGGAGCGAATTTCAAAAACTTCGATTTGCGAGGTTTGTTTTTTATTTATACTACCTATAAAAACGAATACGGTCCATAGACCGTCGAAACTGTATATTTCAAATAAAAAATAATATTATCAATCATTTTTTTTACTATTTATGTACGAGGGCGAACCAATATTTTATCTAAAACTGTTATGGCGTTTATGATCGTAGTTTAGTCCTGTAAAACGTCCTGTGATTCATATTTTTTGTACCACGACATCTTTTAAACGAACTTCCTGAGTAACCTAATGTCTCGAGGTGAAGAAAATTCGTTTCCACCGTCGAAACGGATATCAGAAGAAAAAAATTAGACGCACGGAAAATGGGAAAGAGTTTTATGGAAAATTCGAGGTTTTTGGATCTGAAAACTCGATTGAAAACATGCCGAAGGTTCTGTTATATTTTGAAGGATGTCTTGAAGGAAAAACGACTGGAAATCTGGTTGAAATTGAAGGGATTTTGAAGAAAGATTGTCATGAAAAAAAAAAACGAAATTTTGATCGATGAAAAATTTGTTTTTCTTAATAAATTATAAAGGAAAGTCAAAAAGCATGGTCCTATTTCCAATTTAACATTTTTGGGGTCGATTATTAGACGAAATTAGTACAGAGAACGTCAAAATCGATGAATCAAACATTAAAATATGTAATAATACAAAATATAAATATACCAAAATCGAAATATATTTTTTTTATTAATCATTATCCTAAATTGCAGATTTTCGGTTGCAAATTCAAATAACTAATCAACATAATGTCGTCTAGAACAACCCCTAAAAACACACCACTTAATCTCCGTCTGTTTTTCGATTTGAAATCCGCGATTTCGGGGGTTTGGAAACACTCAATAAGGAAAAATCAAACGACTTATCAATTCCGCTGAAAGTAATGAATCGTAAAATTATCGTTTTCGATTTTCGATGGCGCGTCATAAATAATAAAAAAAAAAAAAAAATGTCTGTGACGATATTTGCGAGTCATTATCGGAAACTGCTTTGCATAAAGATGCGAGATATCATTCGTTGGAGAAAAAAAGAAGAAGAGCACGTCGAAACGGGCTTATAGTAAAGTAAAATTGTGAACCTGTTTGGAATTAATCAAAAATCGCTTATTTTCCGTATATTTTGACTGAATTTTCTAAGTAATTGGGAAACAACATGAAAAATATCTTAAAACATATAATGGTAAGTCTATTCAACTTTATTGAACCAAAAAAATAGGGGAAAACGTCCCACTTGGATTCCAGAGTCCAAATAATGTTTATCAAGCTTTAATGCTACGGGAAATTCCATTTTTCCCACTTTTTTCACACTAACAAAAGTTGCTTAACTAAAATTACTATAACCTCCAAACTAACAGTATGACAGCTGTCAAATTTATACCTTCAGTGAGTTTGATACTTGATTCGTCTCGTTTAAACCATTTCTTTCTCTTAGAGTCTCTCCTGCTCAACTAAAAATGATATAACCTCCAAAATAACAGTATGACAGCTGTCAAATTTATACACGTATCTTTTGAAGGTTAGAAATAACTAAAAATCATACAGATTCAATCCTAGTAGCGTCATCTACGTATTTTATGGACTTTTTAATGTTTCCTTCAGTAGTTTCCAGTGGATTTGATACTTGATTCGTCTCGTTTAAACCATTTCTTGTTCGTAGAGTCCGAATAAATGTTTATCAAGTCCAATCATCGCTTCAATAGTACAGGAAATTCCTAATTTCTCTCTTTTTTTAGTACTAACACAAGCTACTTAACTAAAAATGATATAACCTCCAAACTAACAGTATGACAGCTGTCAAATTTATACCCTCAGTGGATTTGATACTTGATTCGTCTCGTTTAAACTATTTCTTTCTCCTAGAGTCTCTCCTGCTCAACTAAAAATGATATAACCTCCAAAATAACAGTATGACAGCTGTCAAATTTATACACGTATCTTTTGAAGGTTAGAAATAACTGAAAATTCGATGGATTCAATCCTAGTAGCGTCATCTACGTATTTTATGGACTTTTTAATGTTTCCTTCAGTAGTTTCCAGTGGATTTGATACTTGATTCGTCTCGTTTAAACCATTTCTTGTTCGTAGAGTCCGAATAAATGTTTATCAAGTCCAATCATCGCTTCAATAGTACACGAAATTCCTAATTTCTCTCTTTTTTTAGTACTAACACAAGCTACTTAACTAAAAATGATATAACCTCCAAACTAACAGTATGACAGCTGTCAAATTTATACACGTATCTTTTGAAGGTTAGAAATAACTAAAAATCATATGGATACATCCAAATGTTCTTGATTTTAGGTCTGTTATGTTTTGAAATTAGTTTTCTTAATAATTTTTAAGAGATTGATGAAAAATTGACGCTTCGACTTTTCCTTAAGTCTTTATAAAAAATCGAAACGTCAAATTTTATATTTCTTCCAAATATATTATTAAAAAAACTAATTTTGAAACGGAACAGACCTAAAATCAAGATCATTAGGATGCAATAATACATCAAAAAGTCTAATAAATCGGAAATTAAAGAAAATCTTGAGGATTTAATCCTAATTCAACACAAAAACGATGATATAAAATTATATAAAACTAATAAACACAAATGACGTAGCCTACAAGACATATATATTTAAAGATGACAGTTTCCATGAAACTTACACAATAATAAGATCAATCTGTCATTACTGTCAATGTCAATCGTCATTTTTGACATATGTTGGTTGACAGGATGTGTTCTGTGGCTGCAACTCACATTAAGTATTTATTTTTGTTAGGTAATTGATTGTTTAAAGTTGTATATTATTTTAAATAAACACTATTTGACGTTCCAAATTATCGTGACGTTTTTTTACAATCTCAAGTGGTGTAATAGGTTATGAGCGTTTTGTAGAGCAGTTTTTATAGTTGCGTTCTCAAGGTCGGGTATTAAAACTGCGTTCATTTACCTAAATATCGAGTAGTTATTTTGATTTGTCGATATTTGACTGTACTAATGAACGTAGAAATACGTCGATGTTTTAGAAAATGGAGACTCAATTTTAAGCGAAATTATTATTGATTTATGAGACTCTTCATATAATTTTATTAGCAACCAGTTGCTCCGCTGAATATGACGACAGGACGGTAGCAAAACAGACAAAATGATTCGATGAAATAATTAGAATACAATATGGAGAAACATTACAAAAATTGATGAACAGAAAGTCTATAAAACTGAATAAATTTCTAAAAAAAACAAAATATAATATTAGTGTATAGTATATAAACATTTATATCGTTTATAATACATTTTTTACTATAATTCCAGTTCACGTATCTGACTGTTGTGGGTTAAAAATTGCTGTACGAGGTCTGGTTATTAATTAACGAGACTGTGAGTCCAGAGGGCGCCCTAGACGTGACCAAAACAGCTATTGCATCGACGACAGCATAAATAACAAGTTACGAGAAGAAAAAGATTAAAATTAGTTATTTGAGTGAAATCTCATGTCGATTTCTGGTCGAAATAAACACGCGAGACAAGTTAAAGCTGAAAACTCAATTAACGGACCGAATAAATAAACTTCGTACTTGTAAAAATCAGTATTTAACCTCAAAATTGTGTATCTTTCAGTATCAGACTCACTGGCACAAAAAGTTATCGTTTAGAAAAGACTAGAGACAGCGAGAAGTGTTTGGTGTTTCCAGGACCTTCCCGCAGTTAGAAAAAAACTTAAAGCAGTTAACGTGGTGCTAAAAAAAGCTAAATTAACCCCGAGTAATCCGTCTACGATTTACCAGAGAAGTTAATTGGATTCATCAACAATTTACCTCTCAAACGAAAGCAGACGGTGGCTGCTGCATGGTCTGGATGGAAGAGGACGAATTTACGAAAGATTTAAACGCGGGGAGTTGTATTTGGATGATATGGGAAGGTATTTTGATGGAAATAAAAACCTGGTTGGTTTTTAAACGAGGCCGTACGATCTCCGAAGACACCAGCATCGCAGTGGTCGACCAAATGAGATGATGACTCCAAAATTGTTGAAGAAAATCAATTGGATGATCGTCGATCGGAACTGCACAAGATTTAGTATCAAATCGAATCGCGTATTAATTGAAAATTTGGATACGAGAAAGCTGGTGTACAAGATGGATGCCACGTTTGCTTCTAGAAGATGTTTCCATCGATTTTACGTGGATCCGTGAAACCGAAGAACAATTAAAACGATGTTGTTGGTTTTTATTCGGGTGGATTAACTGCGAACGGATACATAGGAAAGTATCAAAACTCATTGGTGTTCAGCATCAACGAGAAATAGTCTTGAGACACTCCAAAAGGTCCCAAATTGATCCTAGCTTCTTGATCGACCAGAAAATATTTCAAAACGTGCTTCGGAGAAGACAAAGATCGTTCCGTTTACAGGAAAGATCGTGGGGTCAATTTTTCGGGATAATTTATTTCAAAAATGGAAAAACTATCAACGACAAGTTTTATGTGAATTTATTGCAACGTTTTAGTGAATAAATGGATGAATTAAAGTTTGAATCGCTACATCGTACGAGATTGAACTACTACGGATTATTTTCCGTTTCTAGATTCGAAAAAATATGTTGGTGGTCAAAGATTTTCCAACAAAGAAGAGGTTATGTCGAATGTTTTGATTAACTCGACGATTCTTACCGAAAATTTCGTGTTTTCTTTGTTTGGACCGTCATAGTACAAATGAAAACGGCGTTTCAAAAATGGAAATGATTTTCTGTTAAGAAAAATGCGAACATGGAATAAACCGCCGAGTCCAAATTTGTCCCGAAACTTTTGATTCCCAACCAGTAAAAAAAAACAATTTGCAAGGATCGTAGATCAAAATTCGAAAAGTCGATTCAAAAATAAAGATCGTGGTGATGATTTGTGAAGATTTTCAGACAATTGTTCTTTATTATTACTAAAATATACAGGGTCATTCATGGGAACCGGATGTTTTTTAAAAATCTTAATCGGTTCACAGATACATAGAAAGTGTCAGCACTTATTGGCGTTCAACATCAAAGCAAGACAGTCAAAAGAACCCTTATTTAACCCTAAAATCTCCCAAATTAATCCCAGCTTACTGATCAATCGTAGTGGATTGGTGAAGACCCGGAGGAAGCTTCGCGTGGTATTTTCTTCATTTATTTCCAAAAAAACATGATATAGACACTATAAAATAGAAAATAAAAACCGATTTTTTGCGCCAAAGCGTACCGAGGAACGTATATCAAAATTCGAAAAGTCAATTCAAAAATAAAGATCGTGGTGATGATTTGTGAAAACTTTTAGACAATTTTAGTATTTTGAAGACAATTTTCAAGCTTAGTTAGAAACTTAGTTCTTTATTATCCTTTTTAATCGCTTCTAATTTTGGTCCTTATTACTTCTAATATATACAGGGTCATTATTGGGAACCGGATGTTTTTCAAAAAAATTTTATCGGTACAGAAAAACTTATTTACTTACGACAAATCATGTCAGGTAAGTAATGTCCATTTTGTTGGATGGAAACTCGCCTCAATTCTTTGCAGTACACCAGACAGTCACCTTCGGACTATGAAGAAGTCACTCCGAAACCAATTAGATGAAAATGGGCTGCGTTACTCACTAACAATATAAGATTTTGACTTTCTACAAAATTGGTAAACATCCGTCGACTAAATCGTAATCGCTGCCGGGAATAGAGCGGCTCCTCTAACTCGTTCAATGCTCTAACAGTTTCCTCAATATTTAATCCACTTGTTCGAAGGTTATTTCGCCCAAAACCGTCGAGCGTCCACGGCTCCATCTCGATGACTGTAAAGTAAACTTCGAAAACATCCGGTTTCCGTGATCGACCCTGTAACTTGACGCCACTGTAGTTTCTCCATCGGCTTTTTAGGATTACTCCGCGGCCACGGAACGTACTACGTAGAGCCCTTGATTCGATCAACTTTTTTTCTCTATTCTACGGGTTAATACTCGACTAAAATCGAGAGAAAATCAGGTGTTTCTATTCCGAAACAGAAAAACAAATTATTGGGTAAAGAAAACGCGATTTCGAATCAATTTTTCACACTCGTACCGCGCGAATTGTGTCAATATCGGGAGGAAATTCGAACCGAAGACAATTTCGGTGTTTGTTCTTTTACAGAAACGCGATACGTCCATTATTTGTTAGGAATTAACAGTATCGAATGTGGACAAATATTATTTTTCAAAATATTGGATTACAATAAATTGATTTCAAAAGTAAATAGACCGTCGAGACGTTTCGTTCGTCGGTACGCTTTGGCGCAAAAAATCGGTTTTTATTTTCTATTTTATAGTGTCTATATCATGTTTTTTTGGAAATAAATGAAGAAAACTTCCTCCGGGTCTTCACCAATCCACAAAACGTCTTTTACGATTGATCAGTAAGCTGGGATTAATTTGGAAGATTTTAGGGTTAAATAAGGGTTCTTTCGACTGTCTTGCTTTGATGTTGAACACCGATAATTGCTGACACTTTCTATGTATCTGTGTACCGGTTAAAATTTTTAAAAAACATCCGGTTCCCATGAATGACCCTGTATATTTTAGTAATAATAAAGAACAATTGTCTGAAAATCTTCACAAATCATCACCACGATCTTTATTTTTGAATCGACTTTTCGAATTTTGATCTACGATCCTTGCAAATTGTTTTTTTTTACTGGTTGGGAATCAAAAGTTTCGGGACAAATTTGGACTCGGCGGTTTATTCCATGTTCGCATTTTTCTTAACAGAAAATCATTTCCATTTTTGAAACGCCGTTTTCATTTGTACTATGACGGTCCAAACAAAGAAAACACGAAATTTTCGGTAAGAATCGTCGAGTTAATCAAAACATTCGACATAACCTCTTCTTTGTTGGAAAATCTTTGACCACCAACATATTTTTTCGAATCTAGAAACGGAAAATGATCCGTAGTAGTTCAATCTCGTACGATGTAGCGATTCAAACTTTAATTCATCCATTTATTCACTAAAACGTTGCAATAAATTCACATAAAACTTGTCGTTGATAGTTTTTCCATTTTTGAAATAAATTATCCCGAAAAATTGACCCCACGATCTTTCCTGTAAACGGAACGATCTTTGTCTTCTCCGAAGCACGTTTTGAAATATTTTCTGGTCGATCAAGAAGCTAGGATCAATTTGGAACCTTTTGGAGTGTCTCAAGACTATTTCTCGTTGATACTGAACACCAATGAGTTTTGATACTTTCTATGTATCCGTTCGCAGTTAATTCACCCGAATAAAAACCAACAACATCGCGTTTTAATTGTTCTTCGGTTTCACGGATCCACGTAAAATCGATGGAAACATCTTCTAGAAGCAAACGTGGCATCCATCTTGTACACCAACTTTCTCGTATCCAAATTTTCAATTAATACGCGATTCGATTTGATACTAAATCTTGTGCAGTTCCGATCGACGATCATCCAATTGATTTTCTTCAACAATTTTGGAGTCGTCATCTCATTTGATCGACCACTGCGATGCTGGTGTCTTCGGAGATCGTACGGCCTCGTTTAAAAACCAACCAGGTTTTTATTTCCATCGAAATACCTTCCCATATCATCCAAATACAACTTCCCGCGTTTAAATCTTTCGTAAATTCGTCCTCTTCCATCCAGACCATGCAGCAGCCACCGTCTGCTTTCGTTTGAGAGATAAATTGTTGATGAATGCAATTAACTTCTCTGGTAAATCGTAGACGGATTACTCGGGGTTAATTTAGCTTTTTTTTAGCACCACGTTAACTGCTTTAAGTTTTTTTCTAACTGCGGGAAGGTCCTGGAAACACCAAACACTTCTCGCTGTCTCCAGTCTTGTCTAAACGATAACTTTTTGTGCCAGTGAGTCTGATACTGAAAGATACACAATTTTGAGGTTAAATACTGATTTTTACAAGTACGAAGTTTATTTATTCGGTCCGTTAATTGAGTTTTCAGCTTTAACTTGTCTCGCGTGTTTATTTCGATCAGAAATCGACATGAGATTTCACTCAAATAACTAATTTTAATCTTTTTCTTTTCGTAACTTGTTATTTATGCTGTCGTCGATGAAATAGCTGTTTCACAGTTTCAAGGCTAACTTATAGTGTGGCGGGTAAGGTAGATAACTTTTTATCAACAAACAAAGATTTTTTTTCTTAAAATTTCCTCTTGGTATCGATTTATTTGCCAACATTTTATATAATGTATTTAAATGGAAGTTTTCCTTTCTGGTACCGTCCCTGAGTTAAGTCCCCGTAGAAACAAGCGACAAGCGACCGTTCGGGGCTTAATCCCTCTTATCCCGAAAGTAATTTTGAGTCTTTTGAAATCGGCCCCGGCTTTCGCGAAAATCCTGCATGGCGGAGCCCTATCTCACACCGACAGAGAATTTCTTGCTTTTCCCCCGTTTTTACTTCGACATTTTCTATTTTACAAAATAAAACTTTGGAAATTATACGTTCGTTCGCTTATTAGTTATTCGAGCGATTAAACTCGATTTAAACATTGATATTTTTATTATGAATCGTCGACGGATTTTCGTCGTGGCACTTGCAGATGTAAACACACTCGAAGTAGATTGAAAGTGCATGTGTAGCCCTTCAGAACTCGGCCCTTAGCCCTTAGAATAAACAGCAGCACTTTGTCAATTAGCGACAACGACAACTTCGCAAACAAAACTCCCGCTAGCTCGCTACGGCCGTTTGTACGTACGTCTCGAACGGCTAAACGTCTGTTGGGAGTTTGTGCAGAGTTTTACAACTTCCGAAATTTCGGTTTTGCTTAAAACTGACTCCGCCAGCAGGCTTGTTGGCTCATTTCGAGAAGTTTTTACTGGCGAATTATTTACGGTTCCGCGACAAACATAAACTAATACAAAGTTAATATACGAGGGTTTGTACAAAACTACCTGAAAGCTTCTCCTTAGACATCACCAAGTAGTTGGGCTTCGTAGAAAAAGACTTTACGTCCTGAAAGTAAATGCCGCGTTATCAACAACGGTTTTAAATACTTTTTGTGACATAAAACAATTCTCCGACGCTGAGATTTGTCCAATCTCTTCTTATGCCACCAATCCGTCTCAGTACTTCGTCCTTGGTGATTCTGGAAATCCAGGGTCTCTTCAGGATGCTTCTATGGACCTACATCTCGAATTCCTCAAGTTTTTTTGATCAATTGAACTTTCAAGGTCCAAATTTCCGCTCCATACAAGAGTATTGACCCCACGTAACATCCCATGAATCCTATTTTGACGCGGAGGCTTAGATTTCTGTTTAATCATTGTCAACAACTTTTTTTTCGACCAATGCGTCTTAGTACTTCGTCCTTGGTGATTCTGGAAGTCCATGGTATCTTCAGGATGCATCTATGGACTCACATCTCGAATTCCTCAAGTTTTTTTTGATCAATTGAGCTTTCAAGGTCCAAATTTCTGCTCCATACAAGAGTATTGACCCCACATAACATCCCATGAACCCTATTCTGACGTGGAGACTTAGATTTCTGTTTAAAAATTGTCAACAACTTCTTTTTCGACCAATGCGTCTCAGTACTTCGTCCTTGGTGATTCTGGAAGTCCAGGGTCTCTTCAGGATGCTTCTATGGACCCACATCTCGATTTCCTCAAGTTTTTTTGATCAATTGAGCTTTCAAGGTCCAAATTTCTGCTCCATACAAGAGTATTGACCCCACATAACATCCCATGAACCCTATTCTGACGTGGAGACTTAGATTTCTGTTTAAAAATTGTCAACAACTTCTTTTTCGACCAATGCGTCTCAGTACTTCGTCCTTGGTGATTCTGGAAGTCCAGGGTCTCTTCAGGATGCTTCTATGGACCCACATCTCGATTTCCTCAAGTTTTTTTGATCAATTGAGCTTTCAAGGTCCAAATTTCCGCTCCATACAAGAGTATTGACACCACGTAACATCCCATGAACCCTATTTTGACGTGGTGGCTTAGATTTCTGTTTAATAATTGTCAACAACTTTTTTTTCGACCAATGCGTCTCAGTACTTCGTCCTTGGTGATTCTGGAAGTCCAGGGTCTCTTCAGGATGCTTCTATGGACCCACATCTCGATTTCCTCAAGTTTTTTTGATCAATTGAGCTTTCAAGGTCCAAATTTCTGCTCCATACAAGAGTATTGACACCACGTAACATCCCATGAACCCTATTTTGACGTGGTGGCTTAGATTTCTGTTTAATCATTGTCAACAACTTTTTTTTCGACCAATGCGTCTCAGTACTTCGTCCTTGGTGATTCTGGAAGTCCAGGGTCTCTTCAGGATGCTTCTATGGACCCACATCTCGATTTCCTCAAGTTTTTTTGATCAATTGAGCTTTCAAGGTCCAAATTTCTGCTCCATACAAGAGTATTGACACCACGTAACATCCCATGAATCCTATTTTGACGCGGAGGCTTAGATTTCTGTTTAATCATTGTCAACAACTTTTTTTTCGACCAATGCGTCTCAGTACTTCGTCCTTGGTGATTCTGGAAGTCCAGGGTCTCTTCAGGATGCTTCTATGGACCCACATCTCGATTTCCTCAAGTTTTTTTGATCAATTGAGCTTTCAAGGTCCAAATTTCTGCTCCATACAAGAGTATTGACACCACGTAACATCCCATGAACCCTATTTTGACGTGGTGGCTTAGATTTCTGTTTAATAATTGTCAACAACTTTTTTTTCGACCAATGCGTCTCAGTACTTCGTCCTTGGTGATTCTGGAAGTCCATGGTATCTTCAGGATGCTTCTATGGACCCACATCTCGATTTCCTCAAGTTTTTTTGATCAATTGAGCTTTCAAGGTCCAAATTTCTGCTCCATACAAGAGTATTGACCCCACATAACATCCCATGAACCCTATTCTGACGTGGAGACTTAGATTTCTGTTTAAAAATTGTCAACAACTTCTTTTTCGACCAATGCGTCTCAGTACTTCGTCCTTGGTGATTCTGGAAGTCCAGGGTCTCTTCAGGATGCTTCTATGGACCCACATCTCGATTTCCTCAAGTTTTTTTGATCAATTGAGCTTTCAAGGTCCAAATTTCTGCTCCATACAAGAGTATTGACCCCACATAACATCCCATGAACCCTATTCTGACGTGGAGACTTAGATTTCTGTTTAAAAATTGTCAACAACTTCTTTTTCGACCAATGCGTCTCAGTACTTCGTCCTTGGTGATTCTGGAAGTCCAGGGTCTCTTCAGGATGCTTCTATGGACCCACATCTCGATTTCCTCAAGTTTTTTTGATCAATTGAGCTTTCAAGGTCCAAATTTCTGCTCCATACAAGAGTATTGACCCCACATAACATCCCATGAACCCTATTTTGACGTGGTGGCTTAGATTTCTGTTTAATAATTGTCAACAACTTTTTTTTCGACCAATGCGTCTCAGTACTTCGTCCTTGGTGATTCTGGAAGTCCAGGGTCTCTTCAGGATGCTTCTATGGACCCACATCTCGATTTCCTCAAGTTTTTTTGATCAATTGAGCTTTCAAGGTCCAAATTTCTGCTCCATACAAGAGTATTGACACCACGTAACATCCCATGAACCCTATTTTGACGTGGTGGCTTAGATTTCTGTTTAATAATTGTCAACAACTTTTTTTTCGACCAATGCGTCTCAGTACTTCGTCCTTGGTGATTCTGGAAGTCCATGGTATCTTCAGGATGCTTCTATGGACCCACATCTCGATTTCCTCAAGTTTTTTTGATCAATTGAACTTTCAAGGTCCAAATTTCTGCTCCATACAAGAGTATTGACCCCACATAACATCCCATGAACCCTATTTTGACGTGGAGACTTAGATTTCTGTTTAATAATTGTCAACAACTTCTTTTTCGACCAATGTGTCTCAGTACTTCGTCCTTGGTGATTCTGGAAGTCCGTGGTATCTTCAGGATGCTTCTATGGACCCACATCTCGAATTCCTCAAGTTTTTTTGATCAATTGAACTTTCAAGGTCCAAATTTCCGCTCCATACAAGAGTATTGACCCCACATAACATCCCATGAACCCTATTTTGACGCGGAGGCTTAGATTTCTGTTTAATAATTGTCAACAACTTCTTTTTCGACCAATGCGTCTCAGTACTTCGTCCTTGGTGATTCTGGAAGTCCAGGGTCTCTTCAGGATGCTTTTATGGACCCACATCTCGAATTCCTCAAGTTTTTTTGATCAATTGAACTTTCAAGGTCCAAATTTCCGCTCCATACAAGAGTATTGACCCCACATAACATCCCATGAACCCTATTTTGACGCGGAGGCTTAGATTTCTGTTTAATAATTGTCAACAACTTCTTTTTCGACCAATGCGTCTCAGTACTTCGTCCTTGGTGATTCTGGAAGTCCAGGGTCTCTTCAGGATGCTTTTATGGACCCACATCTCGAATTCCTCAAGTTTTTTTGATCAATTGAACTTTCAAGGTCCAAATTTCCGCTCCATACAAGAGTATTGACCCCACATAACATCCCATGAACCCTATTCTGACGCGGAGGCTTCAAACTAGATTTCCGGACGCCATATTGGTTTCAAAATGCGACACTCAACATCCGGTTAGCTTAATTTCAATCATTAGTGCGTTCTTTTGATATATATACATAACCTCCCCAATCTGACAGTTGTCTAATACTCTTCGATAATATTTTTCGATGATATTTCCAGAAAAAAGCTAGTCAAATAGAAAATAAACGTTCAAAATGGCTGAAATTTCATTAATAATATCTCAACGCATGCGTAAACACGTTTCCCAATTTATAATCATGACATCTTCCGGTTGAAATAGGAAACAACCGTCGTTTGACGTAGTCGCAGGTTTGCAGAAGATAATGGAGGTTGAAATCTGTTATACACTCACCCAAAAAACTTTGGATTCAATGATTAAATGACAAATATAACGATATTTAGTATAAATAATTGTCTAACGGCTTGTTATTTCAACTGGAACGAAGTTTAGTCTGTTTTTACTAACGTCCACATATAAAACTGTTCCCAAAACAATAGGAAATCTTCTTCTTTTTAATACTGGCCTTCATCGTAGTAATCTATCAGCAACGATGCAAAATAGTTAAGGGAAGGTTCAGGAATCAAATATTTTACAATTTTTTGCCCGTTTCTTCGTTTAAGGTACAGGATTTACCTCCAAAACAACAGAGCGAAGATTCAGCATTTCAGTAATCTTTCAGAAGATAAATTACGAGTCTCGAAGGTTATATTTCGAGGAAATCTTCATTTCTTGTGATTCCTGTATATGTACGGATCGAAATTAAGCCCTTTTCTCTAGGAATTTCCAACGTGGGAGTTGATTAATAAAATTTGGGAATGCGACGTCTTCGAGATTGATTTTTCTTGAGTGAGAAATTGGGTTGGCGCGTTTTGGGCGAGAGATGTTTAGAAGGGCGACCCGGCGGGCGCGGGCGGCCGAGGGCGGGTATTGAATGAGCAGTAACTCATTTGCAACCCGGCTCCTTTCTTTCAAAAGCAACTCATCAACTAATTTCTCCGAAATTCGCAGTTTTCACAGGTTTATTACAAAATGATAAATGAGCCGACGCGAAAAAAATTATTTTTACCGTGTATAGATCAATAAATATCAATAATCACCCGAAATCCGAGTGCTTCGTGATGATTGTGACGCTGTTTACGTTGGGCAGACGTCGCACTATTCAGAAAATAGATTTAAAGCTCATCAATACCGATAAAAAAAATTAATTCGACTATAAAAATCAATTATTATTATTTCTAATATAATTATATGAATTTTTAGTATCAAATTTTTTTTAATTTGATAAAAAAGGTGGAAAATGGAGATTTTTAATCAAAAAATTATATGAGAAGGTTTGGAGACGTTAATATAAATAATTTCACGATCAAATATTTATCGAAGATGAAATTTAGAACCACCAAAACGTCGAATTGTGTAACTACTCATTTTATTTACCGGATCAAGTCCCCGGCGACTTTTTCCTGTTTCCTAACCTCAAATTTACACTTGCAACACTTCAACAAACAACAACGAATACGTTTAAAGATGTCGCGTGGTTATTTTTAGGTTATTTTAGGTTATGTTAGTTTATTTAGACGCATTTCTGCTTACGTCATTTAGGAAATTTGTGGCGATTCGGCCCGCAGACTATTAGATACTCTTTCGTCCCGTTTTCTCTCAACTGCCGATTTTCGGTTGCCGAGCAACGGTTTTTCTGTCGTTTCCCTGACAACACTCCACTACTTGGAAACGTCGACTACAGCGAATGCAGCATACATATTATAGACTTGGAGCCGCGGCTTCGGGTACATCGCGGTCGGATACGATTTTGGAAATTCGCGTTCTGTAGACCGGGGTATCGACGGTGCTAAGTACTTTTAATTAGTCAAAATCATCGTTTGAATCTCGTCATATCGTTGTCAATAGCTGTTTTCCGGTTATATATAAACTATTCGCGTATTTTTGGCGTCTCAACTCGGTTCGATGCACCTTCCATTTCGGTATTTCGACTTCGACTTCGAGAACCGCCCAGTTTTTACAACTGATCAATCAATAGCGAAGTGTGGGATGGCTTCAATTACCAAAAATCTTCTTCTACTTCAAACGCATCCAAGTTTAGTGGTCTGGAATTCTACCTTACCTATAAACCTCATGTTTCATGTATATAATATTGAATTCGAAAAGAATTTGCAGACCAGAGACGATAAATATAGTTTAAAAAACACGCTTGTAAAAAAGTTATTTCAAGTTTTTTAGTTTGAGTTGTTTTTTAGATTAAAGTGGTGGGATATACTAACAATAATGAGCCAGAAATAAACAAATAAGCTGACAAACCCACCTCGAGATTTTAGCCATCAAAAGTTTGTTGAAAAATCAACAAAACCAGTTCAAAAATCTCTAGATTCAAAATGTCTATTATCCAAAATCTCATATAGAACTGGAAATCTCAAAAAACAGCTACCGAAGCTACAGAAAAAACATTTTTAGTTCGATATGGTTAAAAAAGTGTTTTTTACTTTAAAGTGGTGGGATATACTAACAATAATGAGCCAGAAATAAACAAATAAGCTGACAAACCCACCTCAAGGTTTTAGCCATCAAAAGCTTGCAGAAAAATCAACAAAAACAGTCCAAAAATCGCTAAATTCAAAATGTCTATTATCCAAAATCTAATATAGAACTGGAATTCACAAAAAACAGCTACCGAAGCTACAGAAAAAACATTTTTAGTTCGATATGGTTAAAAAAGTGTTTTTTACTTTAAAGTGGTGGGATATACTAACAATAATGAGCCAGAAATAAACAAATAAGCTCACAAACCCACCTCGAGATTTTAGCCATCAAAAGTTTGTTGAAAAATCAACAAAACCAGTTCAAAAATCGATAAATTCAAAATGTCTATTATCCAAAATCTAATATAGAACTGGAATTCACAAAAAACAGCTACCGAAGCTACAGAAAAAACATTTTTAGTTCGATATGGTTAAAAACGTGTTTTTTACATTAAAGTGGTGGGATATACTAACAATAATGAGCCAGAAATAAACAAATAAACTGACAAACCCACCTCAAGGTTTTAACCATCAAAAGCTTGTTGAAAAATCAACAAAAACAGTTCAAAAATATCTAGATTCAAAATGTCTATTATCCAAAATCTCATATAGAACTGGAAATCTCAAAAAACAGCTACAAATCTATAGAGAAAACATTAGAAAATAGAGTAGATAGGATAAACCCAGTTATCGGGACAATCTTCCGTGGTCGAGACAAGAAAATACACACCTGGGAAGGTGTATAATCAGTCGTCCCGATGCCACGTGCACATTCTGTTGTGCACAGGACCACATTCTCTCGAAGTGTGAGCTCCAGAGCACTACACCTCGGGTAGAATAAAATAGAAGACGAAGATCTCCGGTAATTAGAACCATCGCATCCATTTATTTCTGTAATCTTCAAGAGTTTTTTCGTTTCTGGCCTTGTTTTTGCTCTAATAACTTGTCTCCATAAGTGGTTATGTCAATTTGCGTCTAATGGACACTTTTTAATGTGTCATTCATATGAAAATATCTGTAGAAAGCTACATAGCGATTAGTGTAAACGAGAATTGATCCAGAAATACAAAAAAATTTGGTAAAAATTCCATTTATTTTTTCCAGCGATGTTCAAACAGTTTGACACCGATTTTACAACAGGAATCGTCAAGTTAATCAAAACATTCGACATATTTGATCGATCTTTGATCATCGAACTATTTTTTCCAATATTCGGGAATAGAAAATAATCCGATGGGGTTAAATCTGGTGAGTTTTGTCCACACATCCACAGATGTATGATTTGGCCTATGGATACTGCCTCGGGGGACTCTTACGTCTATAAGTTTGACCCCAAAGTGTGTAATATTCCAATCAGTCGCTAAAATTAAGATAAACTCGAATATTTGGTCGTTTTTTGATAAATTTCGTTTAAATTCTGGCCTACATCGGGGCACATCGTTGAAAAGGAGTGTGACTTGCAAATAAAGTCTTTTGTGCTTTTACGGAAATCATCGGCTTGCTAAACATGAATAAAAGTTGACGAAGAAAATGCGAGATTCGAATTAGAAATCTCGTAGCTTCGTCACGTACCTAGACGAAGCTAATTTTGACTCGCTCTGGCTAATATTTGTCAGCCGTTTCGTTTGTTTCGCTTTCACGCTTATTTTCTCACGTGAATTCGTCATTGTTTTTGAAAAACAATAACGAAAAAACGAGAATATGCTATATTCGTATTCAAATCCCTACTTGATGATGATAATGATGATGAGTTATCCCATTTCTCATTATTTATTGAAAGATAAATTATGGAAATTCAATAGAAAATTTATCAATTCAACCTACAGAGGGCAGCGCCCATCAGTTTTGATATCAAAACCACTAAAAGATGCAGAAAATTGACCGTGGAAAGATCGAAGATACCAGAAAGAAGTCTGAGGCTTCATCTGGAAGCTCCAATTGAAGCTAAAATCTCCACTTGAAGCTATAATAATCAAAATTGTTGAAAGAATTTGTTGAGAGGAAGTTTCTTCGACAGTTTGATGTCTCGATGGTCTGAAACAGGCTCCGCGTTGGTAGAAAAGATTTTTGATGACTTTATAATCAAGTTCAATCTGATTTCGAGGTTACTACGAAAGATTTTAAGCCTCAAACCACCCAGAGGGATCGTAAGAAGATGTGACATCAAGCTCCACCAGAAAGTTTGGATTTACCTCGACATTTTGATGTCTCGATGGTCTGAAACAGGCTCCGCGTTGGCGGAAAAGATTTTTGATGACTCTATAATCAAGTTCAATCTGATTTCGAGGTTACTACGAAAGATTTTGAGCCTCAAACCACCCAGAGAGATGATAAAAAGATGCGACTTCAAGCTCCACTAGAAAGTTTGGATTTACCTCGACATTTTGATGTCTCGATGGTCTGAAACAGGCTCCGCGTTGGCGGAAAAGATTTTTGATGACTCAATAATCAAGTTCAATCTGGTTTCGAGGTTACTACGAAAGATTTTAAGCCTCAAACCACCCAGAGGGATCGTAAGAAGATGTGACATCAAGCTCCACCAGAAAGTTTGGATTTATCTCGACATTTTGATGTCTCGATGGTTTGAAACAGGCTCCGCGTTGGTAGAAAAGATTTTTGATGACTCTATAATCAAGTTCAATCTGATTTCGAGGTTACTACGAAAGATTTTGAGCCTCAAACCACCCAGAGAGATGGTAAGAAGATGTGACATCAAGCTCCACCAGAAAGTTTGGATTTACCTCGACATTTTGATGTCTCGATGGTCTGAAACAGGCTCCGCGTTGGCGGAAAAGATTTTTGATGACTCCATAGTCAAGTTTGATCTGATTTCGAGGTTACTACGAAAGATTTTGAGCCTCAAACCACCCAGAGGGATGGTAAGAAGATGTGACTTCAAGCTCCACCAGAAAGTTTGGATTTACCTCGACATTTTGATGTCTCGATGGTTTGAAACAGGCTCCGCGTTGGTAGAAAAGATTTTTGATGATTTTATAATCAAGTTCAATCTGATTTCGAGGTTACTACGAAAGATTTTAAGCCTCAAACCACCCAGAGGGATCGTAAGAAGATGTGACATCAAGCTCCACCAGAAAGTTTGGATTTACCTCGACATTTTGATGTCTCGATGGTCTGAAACAGGCTCCGCGTTGGTGGAAAAGATTTTTGATGACTTTATAATCAAGTTCAATCTGGTTTCGAGGTTACTACGAAAGATTTTAAGCCTCAAACCACCCAGAGGGATCGTAAGAAGATGTGACATCAAGCTCCACCAGAAAGTTTGGATTTACCTCGACATTTTGATGTCTCGATGGTTTGAAACAAGCTGCGCGTTGGTGGAAAAGATTTTTGATGACTTTATAATCAAGTTCAATCTGGTTTCGAGGTTACTACGAAAGATTTCGAGTCTCAAACCACCCAGAGGGATCGTAAGAAGATGTGACTTCAAGCTCCACCAGAAAGTTTGGATTTACCTCGACATTTTGATGTCTCGATGGCCTGAAACAGGCTCCGCGTTGGTAGAAAAGATTTTTGATGACTCAATAATCAAGTTCAATCTGGTTTCGAGGTTACTACGAAAGATTTTGATCCTCAAACCACCCAGAGGGATGGTAAAAAGATGTGACTTCAAGGTCCACCAGAAAGTTTGGATTTACCTCGACAATTTGATGTCTCGATGGTCTGAAACAGGCTCCGCGTTGGCGGAAAAGATTTTTAATGACTTTATAATCAAGTTCAATCTGATTTCGAGGTTACTACGAAAGATTTTAAGCCTCAAACCACCCAGAGAGATGGTAAGAAGATGTGACATCAAGCTCCACCAGAAAGTTTGGATTTACCTCGACAATTTGATGTCTCGATGGTCTGAAACAAGCTCCGCGTTGGTGGAAAAGTTTTTTGATGACTCAATAATCAAGTTCAATCTGGTTTCGAGGTTACTACGAAAGATTTTAAGCCTCAAACCACCCAGAGGGATCGTAAGAAGATGTGACATCAAGCTCCACCAGAAAGTTTGGATTTATCTCGACATTTTGATGTCTCGATGGTTTGAAACAGGCTCCGCGTTGGTAGAAAAGATTTTTGATGACTCTATAATCAAGTTCAATCTGATTTCGAGGTTACTACGAAAGATTTTGAGCCTCAAACCACCCAGAGAGATGGTAAGAAGATGTGACATCAAGCTCCACCAGAAAGTTTGGATTTACCTCGACATTTTGATGTCTCGATGGCCTGAAACAGGCTCCGCGTTGGTAGAAAAGATTTTTGATGACTCAATAATCAAGTTCAATCTGGTTTCGAGGTTACTACGAAAGATTTTGATCCTCAAACCACCCAGAGGGATGGTAAAAAGATGTGACTTCAAGCTCCACCAGAAAGTTTGGATTTACCTCGACATTTTGATGTCTCGATGGCCTGAAACAGGCTCCGCGTTGGTAGAAAAGATTTTTGATGACTCAATAATCAAGTTCAATCTGGTTTCGAGGTTACTACGAAAGATTTTGATCCTCAAACCACCCAGAGGGATGGTAAAAAGATGTGACTTCAAGGTCCACGAGAAAGTTTGGATTTACCTCGACATTTTGATGTCTCGATGGTCTGAAACAGGCTCCGCGTTGGTGGAAAAGATTTTTGATGACTTTATAATCAAGTTCAATCTGGTTTCGAGGTTACTACGAAAGATTTTGAGTCTCAAACCACCCAGAGAGATGGTAAGAAGATGTGACTTCAAGCTCCACCAGAAAGTTTGGATTTACCTCGACATTTTGATGTCTCGATGGTCTGGAGCAGGCTCCGCGTTGGTGGAAAAGATTTTTGATGACTCTATAATCAAGTTCAATCTGATTTCGAGGTTACTACGAAAGATTTTGAGCCTCAAACCACCCAGAGGGATCGTAAGAAGATGTGACATCAAGCTCCACCAGAAAGTTTGGATTTACCTCGACAATTTGATGTCTCGATGGTCTGAAACAAGCTCCGCGTTGGTGGAAAAGATTTTTGATGACTCAATAATCAAGTTCAATCTGGTTTCGAGGTTACTACGAAAGATTTTAAGCCTCAAACCACCCAGAGGGATCGTAAGAAGATGTGACATCAAGCTCCACCAGAAAGTTTGGATTTATCTCGACATTTTGATGTCTCGATGGTTTGAAACAGGCTCCGCGTTGGTAGAAAAGATTTTTGATGACTCTATAATCAAGTTCAATCTGATTTCGAGGTTACTACGAAAGATTTTGAGCCTCAAACCACCCAGAGAGATGGTAAGAAGATGTGACATCAAGCTCCACCAGAAAGTTTGGATTTACCTCGACATTTTGATGTCTCGATGGTCTGAAACAGGCTCCGCGTTGGTGGAAAAGATTTTTGATGACTTTATAATCAAGTTCAATCTGGTTTCGAGGATACTACGAAAGATTTCGAGTCTCAAACCACCCAGAGAGATGGTAAGAAGATGTGACATCAAGCTCCACCAGAAAGTTTGGATTTACCTCGACATTTTGATGTCTCGATGGTCTGAAACAGGCTCCGCGTTGGTGGAAAAGATTTTTGATGACTCCATAGTCAAGTTTGATCTGATTTCGAGGTTACTACGAAAGATTTTGAGCCTCAAACCACCCAGAGGGATGGTGCAATTGCGAGATTTTGATTAATATTGTTAATCATAAGAATGTATCTTGATTCAGTTTTTTTTGCACATTGTAGTAGAAACTCCCTTTCCCTTAATCGAGCGTGTTATAACAACGATTTCAAAGATCTTGAGAAGTCAATAAGGCTTAAGATAATACGTTCAACTTTAGAAATAAATATAAAGTGCTTCCATCTACGAGTAATTAACTTAACCGAGGAAATAATTAAATATTTAAGGGCTACGTTAGCGCCGTTGCTTAAACTCCCTCAAATAACTCGGGATATTCCAAACTAATTGAGTAATTAGTAGTTGAATTTACCTTGTGGTTTTCATCACCTGGATTTTCTCGTAGTGCCAGCGATAAATATTCATTGTTATGTTAGTATTTCGAACGGGATTTTTCGGTCAATTTCAACGACGACCGTGAAAAAAAATTGTCGTGACGTTAGATGAAAGCGATCGGCGTCCCTATGCATTTTGAATCAATGGCGAATAGCGACGTCGGGCGTCAAGTTCGACATTCTGTTGCGGATGCATTAGACGGACTTCCGGTAGCGCACGGCCTCCGATGGAGTGGAACACAACTCTCATGCATATACATACGCTCACTTCCGAACGTGGTGCAGCTACTACGAAATACACTCAAAAAAAGTCGTTCGGTTCATTCAGACCGAATATGTCAAAATTTTTTAGGGAATTAACAATCGTACCAACTTTACATATCAAATTTACTAACTGGAACGCGTTCCGCAACGTATTTGACGTCGACAACACTGTCGAACGTCTATCCATGAAGCTGATACACTTAAGAATCAAACTCGAACTAAATTTCCGGATAAAACTAGATTTAAACAACGAAATAGCTCAAAAATCTATTTGACAACCACAAAACTAAAGAAATCTGTTAAAGGAAACGGAAAAAAGTTAATAAGCTCTCAGATATCTTCAAACTTTATTTATCCGTGACTAATTTTGAAATTGAAGCAGATTTTAAGGATATTCTGGTAATAATATATCAATTTGTGGTACCCCTTCAAAAATTCTAAGATAAACAACTCCACAGCTCAATTAGAACGAAGATAAACCCAAAAAATCACCTGGACACGACCCGGAATCCAATATCCAAGTGAAGTCATATCAGTTTTTAATTATTATAACCCAAACTACCAGAAAAATTACTATTGGAGAAGCTTGAAACCTTGCACGTGGTCTGACATGATGTTTAACTATAGAAGATCAAAAAAAAACCTCCAAAGGCTTTTCTTATCTATGAAACCAGTGGTGATCTCAGTTGGTCCACGAGGTATCGTACTGGGATCAATTCTATATCTACTGCGACATGACGCTGCCCACCAAGACCCAAATGCAGCATCTGGGGCTTTTCAATTTAACCTGGATGTCATCTCCAGGGAAAAACCGCATATCGTAGATTTAGCTGGACAACTCTGAGATGCATTCTACAAAGTTTACAGTCCAAAACTCTTGGTTTGTAAACCCCCAAATAAAAAGAAGAAATATCCAATTTATCCTAGAAATATATTGAACAATAACGTGGAAATTCCTCTTAATATCTGCGTCTTGGTCATTGAGTATCTTGATTGATGTCAGTTGTCAAATATTTTGACGTATGTCAATGTCTAACGATGATCAGCTGATATCTTTTGATCCGGAATCTTCCGGTACCTTGGAGGTACTTTTGAGGATGGTTTAAGTTTGTGGTTTCCAGTCATCTGCTTAGAAAGACGATTGGAGAGATCTGTAGACCATTTGGGGTAGTTTTTTCATTTATATAGATCCGTAGAACTCGAAGGATTTTAGAGTGTGTCCAATGTGTGATGGAAATGCGTCGGTTTTTTGATTTTGTAGATCGAATTGAGAATCGAGTGAAAAATTCGGTTTTTGCGTGTAAGAACGTGTTCACTTCCGGATATGATGTATACGCTACGTCATAGACAACGTACATACGAGAATATATATCTATGTATGCATCGAAGTGGAAGGAGGGAGCTTCCCGGACAATTCGCGCTCTTGCCCATTGCCCTTTCGTCCTGTTCAGTCAGTTTCTCTATGGATGTCGCTTACTTGATGAATTTAACCGAATTCAAACGAGGGAATCCACTTTACATAAATTGGTAGAAACATAAATAGTGATTTGTCAAAAATTGAAATTTTGAACCCTCAATTTGTACTCAGAATAGGAATGAACAAAATTATTCGCAATATCTTTTGAAATAGATGTTTCTTGTTTAATTTTTTGCTACATCTCCATTTCAATTCGTTCTTGGTTTGCATTCACTACGTTTAATTCGCGTATAATTATGCATCGGTTCTTGTTTTGAGTCTACTAAGTCTGCTTGCTCGTGCTCTTCCAGTTCAGATCATCCAGTATTGATTTCCTTCAACATTTGGTCGATCATTAGGTTGCTGGACTCCGCAGATCGTGCAGTCTCGTCTAAATTTTGCTACCCAATATTTAGTGTTGCTAACGAAGAGCAGTTTCATCCAGAGTAAAATCTAGTTGAGCTTTTATATTGGTTGTCGATGGTTTTAGAAAAATCGTAATCGATAAATCTCGAATACAGACAAATTTTGAGTCTACTAAGTCTGTTAGTTGGCGCTCTTTCAGTTCAGATCATCCAGTATTGATTTCCTTCAACATTTGGTCGGTCATTAGGTTGCTGGACTCCGCAGATCGTACAGTCTCGTCTAAACTTTGCTACCCAATATTTACTGTTGATAACGAAGAGCATTTTCATCCAGAGTAAAATCTAGTTGAGCTTTTATATTGGTTGTCGATGGTTTTAGAAAAATCGTAATCGATAATATCGAATACAGACAAATTTTGAGTCTACTAAGTCTATTAGCTCGTGCTCTTTCAGTTCAGATCATCCAGTACCGATTTCCTTCAACATTTGGTCGGTCATTAGGTTGCTGGACTCCGCAGATCGTACAGTCTCGTCTAAACTTTGCTACCCAATATTTAGTGTTGCTAACGAAGAGCAGTTTCATCCAGAGTAAAATCTAGTTGAGCTTTTATATTGGTTGTCGATGGTTTTAGAAAAATCGTAATCGATAAATATCGAATACAGACAAATTTTGAGTCTACTAAGTCTATTAGCTCGTGCTCTTTCAGTTCAGATCATCCAGTACCGATTTTCTTCAATATTTGATCGATAATTAGGTTGCTGGACTCCGCAGATCGTACAGTCTCGTCTAAACTTTGCTACCCAATATTTAGTGTTGCTAACGAAGAGCAGTTTCATCCAGAGTAAAATCTAGTTGAGCTTTTATATTGGTTGTCGATGGTTTTAGAAAAATCGTAATCGATAAATATCGAATACAGACAAATTTTGAGTCTACTAAGTCTATTAGCTCGTGCTCTTTCAGTTCAGATCATCCAGTACCGATTTTCTTCAATATTTGGTCGGTCATTAGGTTGCTGGACTCCGCAGATCGTACAGTCTCGTCTAAACTTTGCTACCCAATATTTAGTGTTGCTAACGAAGAGCAGTTTCATCCAGAGTAAAATCTAGTTGAGCTTTTATATTGGTTGTCGATGGTTTTAGAAAAATCGTAATCGATAAATATCGAATACAGACAAATTTTGAGTCTACTAAGTCTATTAGCTCGTGCTCTTTCAGTTCAGATCATCCAGTACCGATTTTCTTCAATATTTGATCGATAATTAGGTTGCTGGACTCCGCAGATCGTACAGTCTCGTCTAAACTTTGCTACCCAATATTTAGTGTTGCTAACGAAGAGCAGTTTCATCCAGAGTAAAATCTAGTTGAGCTTTTATATTGGTTGTCGATGGTTTTAGAAAAATCGTAATCGATAAATCTCGAATACAGACAAATTTTGAGTCTACTAAGTCTGTTAGTTGGCGCTCTTTCAATTCAGATCATCCAGTACCGATTTTCTTCAATATTTGGTCGGTCATTGAGTTGCTGGACTCCGCGGATCGTACAGTCTCGTTTAAACAGACAATTTTACTCCAATTTTGAGTGAAGATGAGACTTTTTTTCACTTAAAATTGAGTTGGAATATCAGAAATCGTTTTGGTTATGTTCATATTGAACAAACTGTAGTGGTAGACATAAAAATCATCGAATCTACGTCGTTTCTAGAGATTCAGCACGCGCGACGTAGTTTGATTTTCCTATCGGGCGAATCTGGCTGCCGAATCGATACTTTCAATACGTTCTTTGTTGTCAAAATGTTAGATAAATCTTCTGCCGTCCAAGCGCAGACCAGAAGCCAATCTTTTTTTAAAATCCCTTCAATTTTCACTTATTATTCGGTAGTTCTTATTCTAAGACATTCCCAAACCATCACCAAACTTCCTATTATTATTTCTCAGATCCAAAAACCTCAAATTTCAACTCATAATTCCAAAAAAACTCTTCATTAATCTAATTTTTAGGTTATTTAGTCCAATACAACTTCTTATTTATATTTTGAAGTCTTAGAATAAGTTTTTTCACTGCCATTTTACCAAAAAAGCGAGTTTCTCTTAATCATTGAGCTGAGCTGCTATATCTGGATCCGTGAGACCTCCTAAAACGTTTTTTCTATCCCAAAACTCCTAGTGGATGTTTAATTTGCACGTTGTAGTCCACGATACTTACCAGAGATCTTCCATTTCCATTTCATAAGATTCCAGGTGAGTTCAAACAAAACAAAATAGTTTCCAAGAAGGGTCCTAGCACCTCTAGATCGTCCTTTCTTATCCAAAGCTTTATCTATTGCTCTATAGTTGACACCAAAGAAAGCTTCTGGTTTCTAACTGGTTTAATTCTTCTAGGCAAGTTTGGATTCTAAGATATCGAAGCTTAGAGCTCTAATGGCAGCTAGATCGTTAGGAAAATATGATTTTATCTTTTTTTCCGTTTATTTTTACAGTTTATTATCGAGGCGAAGTTTGCCTCTGATGTACCAGGTTTGGTTATTATTTAGTAGCGGTTTTTCATCGACGATTCCGCTTTTGAAATTTTGGATTCTAAGATATCGAAGCTTAGAGCTCTAATGGCAGCTAGACCATTCGGAAAAGACGATTTTATCTTTTTTTCCGTTTATTTTTACAGTTTATTATCGAGGCGAAGTTTGCCTCTGATGTACCAGGTTTGGTTATTATTTAGTAGCGGTTTTTCATCGACGATTCCGCTTTTGAAATTTTGGATTCTAAGATATCGAAGCTTAGAGCTCTAATGGCAGCTAGACCATTCGGAAAAGACGATTTTATCTTTTTTTCCGTTTATTTTTACAGTTTATTATCGAGGCGAAGTTTGCCTCTGATGTACCAGGTTTGGTTATTATTTAGTAGCGGTTTTTCATCGACGATTCCGCTTTTGAAATTTTGGATTCTAAGATATCGAAGCTTAGAGCTCTAATGGCAGCTAGACCATTCGGAAAATATGATTTTATCTTTTTTTCCGTTTATTTTTACAGTTTATTATCGAGGCGAAGTTTGCCTCTGATGTACCAGGTTTGGTTATTATTTAGTAGCGGTTTTTCATCGACGATTCCGCTTTTGAAATTTTGGATTCTAAGATATCGAAGCTTAGAGCTCTAATGGCAGCTAGACCATTCGGAAAAGACGATTTTATCTTTTTTTCCGTTTATTTTTACAGTTTATTATCGAGGCGAAGTTTGCCTCGAATGTACAGGGTTTGGTTATTATTTAGTAGCGGTTTTTCATCGACGATTCCGCTTTTGAAATTTTGGATTCTAAGATATCGAAGCTTAGAGCTCTAATGGCAGCTAGACCATTCGGAAAATATGATTTTATCTTTTGTCCCGTTTATTTTCACAGTTTATTATCGAGGCGAAGTTTGCCTCGAATGTACAGGGTTTGGTTATTATTTAGTAGCGGTTTTTCATCGACGATTCCGCTTTTGAAATTTTGGATTCTAAGATATCGAAGCTTAGAGCTCTAATGGCAGCTAGATCGTTAGGAAAATATGATTTTATCTTTTTTTCCGTTTATTTTTACAGTTTATTATCGAGGCGAAGTTTGCCTCGAATGTACAGGGTTTGGTTATTATTTAGTAGCGGTTTTTCATCGACGATTCCGCTTTTGAAATTTTGGATTCTAAGATATCGAAGCTTAGAGCTCTAATGGCAGCTAGACCATTCGGAAAATATGATTTTATCTTTTTTTCCGTTTATTTTTACAGTTTATTATCGAGGCGAAGTTTGCCTCTGATGTACCAGGTTTGGTTATTATTTAGTAGCGGTTTTTCATCGACGATTCCGCTTTTGAAATTTTGGATTCTAAGATATCGAAGCTTAGAGCTCTAATGGCAGCTAGACCATTCGGAAAATATGATTTTATCTTTTGTCCCGTTTATTTTCACAGTTTATTATCGAGGCGAAGTTTGCCTCGAATGTACAGGGTTTGGTTATTATTTAGTAGCGGTTTTTCATCGACGATTCCGCTTTTGAAATTTTGGATTCTAAGATATCGAAGCTTAGAGCTCTAATGGCAGCTAGATCGTTAGGAAAATATGATTTTATCTTTTTTTCCGTTTATTTTTACAGTTTATTATCGAGGCGAAGTTTGCCTCTGATGTACCAGGTTTGGTTATTATTTAGTAGCGGTTTTTCATCGACGATTCCGCTTTTGAAATTTTGGATTCTAAGATATCGAAGCTTAGAGCTCTAATGGCAGCTAGATCGTTAGGAAAATATGATTTTATCTTTTTTTCCGTTTATTTTTACAGTTTATTATTGAGGCGAAGTTTGCCTCGAATGTACAGGGTTTGGTTATTATTTAGTAGCGGTTTTTCATCGACGATTCCGCTTTTGAAAGTTTGGATTCTAAGATATCGAAGCTTAGAGCTCTAATGGCAGCTAGATCGTTAGGAAAATATGATTTTATCTTTTTTTCCGTTTATTTTTACAGTTTATTATCGAGGCGAAGTTTGCCTCGAATGTACAGGGTTTGGTTATTATTTAGTAGCGGTTTTTCATCGACGATTCCGCTTTTGAAATTTTGGATTCTAAGATATCGAAGCTTAGAGCTCTAATGGCAGCTAGACCATTCGGAAAATATGATTTTATCTTTTTTTCCGTTTATTTTTACAGTTTATTATCGAGGCGAAGTTTGCCTCGAATGTACAGGGTTTGGTTATTATTTAGTAGCGGTTTTTCATCGACGATTCCGCTTTTGAAATTTTGGATTCTAAGATATCGAAGCTTAGAGCTCTAATGGCAGCTAGACCATTCGGAAAATATGATTTTATCTTTTTTTCCGTTTATTTTCACAGTTTATTATCGAGGCGAAGTTTGCCTCGAATGTACAGGGTTTGGTTATTAATTTTTCTTCGTTTCTGAATAAAATGTTTTTTTTTCCAGAGTATATATTGAAATCAGTTCGTCCCCGTCAATTTGGAGAAAGAAAACAATCCGCATATCTGTAATAGACCGCGTGTAGCGTGGATTAGACTCTATTCTCTCACATATAGAGAGATAGAGTATGATCTAATGTTGCACAAACGCCGACCGAGATTGCACTTCATTTTAATGCGATTCGATTTGACAGTAATCCCTTTATCGAATTTGCCACCCCACGCATCATTGTGAATTCAATTATATTAAATAGCATATGCTCTCTCGCCCGATCAGTCGGCGGGCGGTTCCGCGGAGCTCTCTCGCTATCTCCGACTCAGTGATCTGTCCTGCGGGGATATACCCAATCAATTTGCGCATACTTAACTCTGATTTTGTTGCCAATTTGAACGACGATTCAATTCAAGTATCGATCGATAGATTTTGATAAAATTGAGGTTAAGTTCGAGTTAAGTTGAATATTAAATATTTCCCGCGCCGCGTGTCGTACGTCAAACTTTATATATATATATAAAAAAAGAAGTTTTAATACGAAAAACAAACAATTTGATCCGAAAATAATCCTGAATAATCGATATACATATAAATCAGTTGTAAATCCAAAGTGTAAACTATAAAGGAACGGTGGTGGTATGTATGATCAAGGGTACGGACCCTCGGTATGGCCTTCCTCTCGGTGTTTTTTTTTTCTTTTCATCTCCGCGTTTT
Organism: Diorhabda elongata; assembly: GCA_026230145.1. Lineage (NCBI taxonomy): Eukaryota > Metazoa > Arthropoda > Insecta > Coleoptera > Chrysomelidae > Diorhabda > Diorhabda elongata. The sequence continues at coordinate 41,196,460 of CM047928.1, read as the reverse complement.
CTTATCGTCCAACCATCTCCCCGTGTACGCGTATTATATACACGTGGAATGTACACCGTTAAAATGATTATTGACGCGTTCAACGTTTCCTAATTTGCGCAAAATTATTTTTTTTTTAATCGGAATAGATTTAGCGCCAAATTTTTATGCGTTGTCGTATTCGGCTTTTGCTAAATACAAAATTCAAAATATTTTTCGTTCAAAGGCGGTAATCGAAATATTTGGGATTGAATTTTTGTATTACAGCTCATAAAAATGTAGTTTAGTACGTTAAGACGTGATTCGACGTATTAAAATGTATTTTGCGCATTAAAATGCGATTCAGCGCAATCACATTTCGGTATAAATTATAAATTAGCGCATGAAAATGTAATAATGTACGTTCAAATGCCATTTATCGAATTTTAATGTATTTTGCGCATTGGAATACGATTAAGCGCATTGAAAATTTGGTCTAGTAGAGCATTAAATGTAATTTTATAAGTTAACATGTAATTCAGCGCATTAAAATGTATTTTGCGCATTAAAATGTGATTCAGCGCAATCACATTTCGGTATAAATTATAAATTAGCGCATGAAAATGTAATATAGTACGTTCAAATGCCATTTATCGAATTTTAATGTATTTTGCGCATTGGAATACGATTAAGCGCATTTACAATTTGGTCTAGTAGCTCATTAAATTGTAATTTTGTAAGTTAACATGTAATTCAGCGCATTAAAATGTATTTTCCGCATTAAAATGCGATTCAGCGCAATCATATTTCAGTATAAATTATAAATTAGCGCATGAAAATATGATATAGTACGTTCAACTGTCATTTATTGCATTTTAATGTATTTTGCGCATTGGAATACGATTGAGCGCATTTACAATTTGGTCTAGTAGCTCATTAAATTGTAATTTTGTAAGTTAACATGTAATTCAGCGCATTAAAATGTATTTTCCGCATTAAAATGCGATTCAGCGCAATCATATTTCAGTATAAATTATAAATTAGCGTATGAAAATGTGATATAGTACGTTCAACTGTCATTTATTGCATTTTAATGTATTTTGCGCATTGGAATACGATTGAGCGCATTTACAATTTGGTCTAGTAGCTCATTAAATTGTAATTTTGTAAGTGAACATGTAATTCAGCGCATTAAAATGTATTTTCCGCATTAAAATGTGATTCAGCGCAATCATATTTCAGTATAAATCATAAATTAGCGCATGAAAATGTAATAATGTACGTTCAAATGTCATTTATCGCATTTTAATGTATTTTGCGCATTGGAATACAATCAAGCGCATTTAAAATTTGGTCTAGTAGCGCATTGAATTGTGATTTCGTAAGTTGACATGTAATTCAGCGTTTTAATATATTTTGCGCATCAAAATACGACTAAGCGCAATCGAATATCGATATAATATAATATAATATAATATAATATAATAATATAATATAATATAATATAATATAATATAATATAATATAATATAATATAATATAATATAATATAATATAATATAATATAATATAATTGAACGTCTACAAATTATGCTAAATTAGATTATTGAATTGTTTGCATTCATTTTTTAATATATGAACGTAATGGAACCAATTTGAGTCATTAAAATATTGAAATTAGCGCATTCAACTTTGGTTAGGGTTCGCTTTCAAATTATTAGCAAATTCTCGACATTAATTGAAATATTTGTGAGTTAGACCAATCATATATTTCAAGAATCTACGATACTAAAACTACCTAGCGCATTCAGCTTTTCGTGCAATAACTATTTAGCGAATCAATAAAATTCAATTATAACCAATCATCTCACTCAAATTGACCTTATCGACATTCAAAAACCTCCAAAATATTGAGATACTCCATTCAATATGATTTAGCGCATTCAAATTTTATTATTAAAACGCTTTCAACTCTGTATTCGCAAAATTGTTCGAAAGATTTGTTAATTGAACGTGATTTCCAATATACGAGCGTATTGGAACCAGTTTGAGTCATTAAAATATTAAAATTAGCGCATTCAACTTTGGATATATGTGCGTATTATTTTTAGATTATTTTGAGTTTTCGAAATACTAGCAAATGTTTGTGAGTTGGACCAATCATATAATTCAAGACTCTACGATACTAAAACTACGTAGCGCATTCAACTTTTCGCGCAATAAATTTTTAGCGAATCAATAAAATTCAAACGAATTCGCAATTATAACTAATCACCTCAATCAAATTGACCATATCGACACTCAAAAACCTCCAAAATAATGAGATAATCCATTCAATATTATTTAGCGCATTCAAATTTTATTATTAAAACGCTTTCAACTCTGTTTTCGCAAAATTGTTCGAAAGATTTGTTAATTGAACGTGATTTCCAATATACGAGCGTATTGGAACCAGTTTGAGTCATTAAAATATTAAAATTAGCGCATTCAACTTTGGATATATGTGCGTATTATTTTTAGATTATTTTGAGTTTTCGAAATACTAGCAAATGTTTGTGAGTTGGATCAATCATTTAATCCAAGACTTTACTATACTAAAACTACGTAGCGCATTCAACTTTTCGCGCAATAAATATTTAGCGAATCAATAAAATCCAAACGAATTCGCAATTATAACTAATCACCTCAATCAAATTGACCATATCGACGCTCAAAAACCTCCAAAATATTGAGATACTCAATACAATATGATTCAGCGCACTCAAATTTCACTTCGAATTCAAATAATTGAGCGATACAAATAATTTTTACAGTGTATTTGTATCGATAAGTATCAAACATTAGACTGGGGGGTATTATTTTAAAGTTTAGGCCCATTGTGAATCGGCAGCCTGCGACTGGACTTTGAAAAATAAGGATGTTGATAATGACAGTCCCATGGGCAGGAGGAGCGAGGGTAAGAAATTGAAGGGGTGTGTCGAGGAGTCATTGAAAAAAAAAAACGACAATATATATGTTCCTGTAGATGACGGTCGCTTGAAAAACAAAATAAAAAAGTTTCTTTCAATCACAACATACATCGGAGGGTCGTTGAACTCATCGGAAGCGTTTTGTTTTAATAATACGAAAAATTTTATTATACGCTGTAGATGGCGCGTCAAAATGCTTCGAAATTTACGAAATCTGAGTGTGAGTATCGAGAACCGTCGACAGCTAGTGGAGCGCGTTTCGCGTTAGATCAAAACTAGGACTGGATACTGAAACATCCTCTCTTTAATCCGGACTTTGTTTGAACTTTGTTCAAAACAAGATGAAACGCCCTCGTATAACAATATTAAATATAAAATCGTATAATTTTTGACATAAGCCTTCAGAAAAAGTAATCGAAAAGCGCAGAGAAGAAAAAACGACGAGAAAAAAATCGTATATAATCGAGGCGAGATGTTGAACTTAACTAGAGTGAATTTGCGGTCCGCAATGAGTCAAACACACGTGCGTGGGCGGACACGTGCCACGGAGTGGGTGGCCAATATTGAAAATTGCATAATTTGAATCATCAAGCACTAGTATTCAATCCGAAACGAGGGATTAGAGATTCATTAGAGAATCGCAAAGGGCGAAGGGGAAACGAAATTACACTTTTATTTTTATGGATTCTCTCCATGGGATTTCAATACTAAATACGCGTAATCATACAATCAAACTCCATATATCCGTTCCATCGAGTGTTTCACACACTTTACATTCGAAACCAAAAAAAAAAAACAATCAAAACGATGGACTGATGAGGGAGGACCTGGTTCCACCAGCTGGTGTCGATTTTTTGGGATGCACGTGGTATAATTTTTCATTAACTACCTTGAAACAGGTAAAACAATCAACGACGAGTATTACGCAACGTTTGAACGAAGAAATTAAGAATTTGGCTACGAGGAAGGTAGTGAAATACACACCAGCTTACAAAATCGTTATTTCAATAACCAAAATCAAATAATTAAAGTTTGAATCGCTACTTCGTGCATCATATTCGCAAGATTTAGTCCCCTCGCATTATTTTCTGTTTCTTATGAATAAAATCTACATACGAGGGTTGTTTAAGATATATCCGACCCCAAACTACTAATTCTTGACGATATTTTGGAGATTCGACTTGAAATTTAATCACTGCCTTAAAAAAACAAGCTTTTTTACAACAGTCAGTAGAATATGTTTGGTAAAGTTCTGTCTCTTTCCAAGAAGCGACCTAATTTGATAAAAACAAAGTTTTTTCCACGACAATTCACATAACCTTCAAATTCCATATATTTTAGCACGTTATTATCGCATTTTTGTAAAATATGGTACCTCCTGTAAGACAGTGTCGTTTGCATTATAAGGATCGACATAGGGTAACAGTGGGATTCCCCGGGGGAGATAGTCGACGATAAGGGAGTAGTGAACACCCCTGCTAATCTCCTAGTGATTGCAAACGAAATATTAGATAATACTTTGATCTGCGTAGGGGTGTTCCAGCACCACCGGACACTGATCAGTCAATTATACAAGGGCAGCGTTTAGTATTTAAGTTTTTTATATTTTAGAAATGATAACTATTGAAAACAGACATGATTCGATATGATTAACACTCGAAATTAGTTTTTTTTTTATCGAAATCGGTAATAAATTGAAACATTAATGCCTATTGGTTCTGTCTCGTGTCAAAAAGGGGTAAATTTAGACCCAGGGAATTCCAAATTACCTCCTTTTAGTGAATTCCAAGTAAATTACACGTTTTAGGAAAAACCTATATAACTACATTCCTCTACCTTCTTATCATTCCATCCTCGATTAACATTAGCGCCCATAGATTTAAATATCTGTCAAATTTATGACAGATGACATGAGAAATTATTTCGCATTAATGCCGACTGGTCGATAAATAGCTTGTGTCTCGTGTCAAAAAGGGTAAATTTAGACCTAGGAAATTCCAAATTACCTTCTTTTAGGGAATTCCATGTAAATTACCCGTTTTAGTAAAAACCTATATAACTACATTCTTCTACCTTCTTATCATTCCATCTTCAATTAATATTAGCGCCCATAGATTTAAATATATGTCAAATTTATGACAGATGACATGAGAAATTATTGCGCATTAATGCCGACTGGTCGATAAATAGCTTGAGTCTCGTGTCAAAAAGGGTAAATTTATACCTAGGGAATTCCAAATTACCTTCTTTTGGGGAATTCCATGTAAATTACACGTTTTAGGTAAAACCTATATAACTACATTCTTCTACCTTCTCATTGTTCCATTCTCGATTAATATTAGCGCCCACAGATTTAAATATCTGTCAAATTTATGACAGTAGACAAGAGAAATTATGCGCGTTAATGCCGATTGATCGATAAATAGCTTGAGTCTCGTGTCAAAAAGGGTAAATTTATATCTACGGAATTCCAAATTACCTTCTTTCAGTGAATTCCAAGTAAATTCGGTAAATTACTCGTTTTAGGAAAAACCTATATAACTACATTCCTCTACCTTCTCATTGTTCCATCCTCGATTAACATTAGCGCCCACAGATTTAAATATCTGTCAAATTTATGACAGATGACATGAGAAATTATTTCGCATTAATGCCGACTGGTCGATAAATAGCTTGTGTCTCGTGTCAAAAAGGGTAAATTTAGACCTAGGAAATTCCAAATTACCTCCTTTTAGTGAATTCCAAGTAAATTACACGTTTTAGAAAAAACCTATATAACTACATTCTTCTACCTTCTCATTGTTCCATCCTCGATTAATATTAGCGCCCACAGATTTAAATATATGTCAAATTTATGACAGATGACGTAAGAAATTATTGCGCATTAATGCCGATTGGTCGATAAATAGCTTGTGTTCCGTGTCAAAAAGGGTAAATTTAGACCTAGGAAATTCCAAATTACCTCCTTTTAGTGAATTCCAAGTAAATTACACGTTTTAGGAAAAACCTATATAACTACATTCTTCTACCTTCTTATCATTCCATCCTCGATTAACATTAGCGCCCATAGATTTAAAAATCTGTCAAATTTATGACAGATGACGTAAGAAATTTACTTATCAATATTTAAAAAATGATTATTGCGTCTAATCGAAATAAATCGATTTTACTAATGCGATAAATTGATTTAGTACGCTCCTCGTATAATAATATTTGAATTCTATCGTTATCGGTTAATGGTTTCGTTAATATTTATTTAAATAAATAATTTCGGAATAATTAATTTATATCCGCCATCTTAACGACGTCCTGTACACAAAAACACACTTAACCCTTAGTAAAGAAGGATAAGAAGAAGAGAGAAGCCCAAGTGAGAGGGGGTACACATCTAAGATGTGGAACACAGCCAACGTGATTGATGAGAGGTTTATTGAATTAACCGAGTAGTGCGTGCGTAAGACTGAGATAAAACGTTAAAAAGATAGAGACGAAAACGGAAGTGGCCGACCGCCTTTTGTTTTGGGAGTGTCGACCAACCAGCTTCTTATTCGCCAACTACGAAATTTGAGAATAAAATATCTCAACATCTCCAACGAGACGTTCCTATTAAATGTTTATGTGTATTTTTAGTTTTATTTGTTTATCCTTGTACATTATGTACGACGACGTACTAAAATAAACGAATTAACTCGCATACGAGGGGTATACAATTCATTTCTATCGCGTCAAATTATTCTAAACTTGATTTTTATATACGAATAATGATTTACGATGAAATTTGACCTATTTTCACGAAATAAATAAATATTTAGGTAACTAAAAACAACCCGAAGCGAATCTAACTTTTAATAAATTAGAAAATCGAAATCGAGGTTATTTTAACAAAAAATAAAAAAGCGCCGACACTCTTTTTGACGGGCAGCGTCATGTTATAAATGAGCTGGTAACACCAAAGCAAAAAGTAACTAACAAAATGCAAATTAGATTTCAGAAAAACGAATTAATTCGGTGACACCGGCGACCAGGCACGGCCTAATTTTCCACCGCAGCGAATTTTCCACGGAAAACTGTTCGGGAAAAGTATACGGCTATGTCCGGTAGAATAGAGATGGAAGCGCGTTATTTTCGCAAAATACGAAACGTTTCAAATAGGTGTAGGCCCAAATATGTACAACTCTGGCCCTAGCTTGGAATCAGTTATTAGCTCAGACTTGGTGGAGCTCTGGAATGATAACTGGTATGCCCTTCGCTGGTTTTGCAAATCTGGACCATTCCCGGTTGTCTAGATAACCTCAAAACTGTTCTACCAAGACGACCGAGGTCGAATTACCCAGACTTTAACCAAGTTTGGACCATTATCGTTGTACCAAAGGCCGAGTTTCCCAAACTTGGTTCGAATCTGGGGACTCCTACATGAGGAATCTTGAATATCGTCTCTGGAATGATAACTGGGATGCCCTTCGCTTGTTTTGCAAATCTGGACCATTCCCGGTTGTCTAGATAACCTCAAAACTGTTCTACCAAGACGACCGAGGTCGAATTACCCAGACTTTAACCAAGTTTGGACCATTATCGTTGTACCAAGGCTGAGTTTCCCAAACTTGGTTCGAATCTGGTTTTAAAATAAAAGCAAATAAAATGCTTCTCCATTTCGATCTATAAGCAAGCTCCACGTATGTTAGAAGATTAGAGAAGTATCCAGCGTTTATATTGAACGTAGAGCCTTCCTCGTGGGTCTCAGAATGAACTTGGTTGTTTTTCTCCACTATTTAGAAGACACCTGGAGTGATTAGCGTCGAAAAACTTTGCTCGAAATTGAGCTCATGGTGCCTTTATAGAGTCGTTGTCCTACATCATTGATGAGCTCCTCCATTAGTTCTTGACGAGGTAATGATGATGATAAAAATCTATAAAACTTTTGTCATAATCAAGGTTTGAACTTTTTCATTTAACAATTTTGATTAATAAACTTTTTTATGTTGGTTGTCTTTAATTATTTAGTCGTCGTGGTAAAATCGAAAATTAAGTTTATGGTCTAAACCAACTTTGTTTTTGGGTAGATTTTAATCTCAGACGGTCTAAAGCCTCATAATAAGTTATTAATTCACTTGGTAGCTACAAAATCCATTCGAACAATTTATTATTGGCAACGTAGCGTATTTTAAAGTTTATTTACCGTATGTGGATTCCGAATGTTTGTGTTTACAGTTCTGGTTATAATTATTTAGTATTCTAATCATTTTAGTTAGGTTAGGTTACGTAAAATTGAATTTTAAGGTTAAGTTTTTAATAAATTGTTTATTGCGACTTTTGATATGCGAAATAACCTGAAAATTACCGAAAATTGCGTTAGTATTGAGGAAATTTAACGTGGAGTTTTCCCCATCTCTATTCGTAAGTTGGTAGTAGATTGGCTAAAGCACAATTTATCATCTAGTTCTTTTCACATCGAAGGCGGCAACGCAGGGGCACTATCATTTGTCTTCGCTGCTCACCTGTCAAGCCACCGCTAGTACAGCCATCTAGCGCCCGCTTTGTATCGGTTACACTTTGCTCCCCAATGTTCCCCGACACCCCTTTCAACGACCTGCTTGGGGGAAACTCAACCCTTCCGATATTTCTATGCGCCAATACAACGTTATACTTTAAAGAAATTTGTTAATAAGTAATCCTTCATATATTTTTATTAGATATTGGCGACGTTGAAATCTAACACAAGTTTTTTTGATATTTCTAAATATTAACATTCTACAAATCCACAATTAACTTAATCTTCTATTGCTTTTGACGTTGACATTGTTGACAGATAAAAATCAAGTCTTCAAAGTTAGGTTATTTGACGATTGTACCATTTTTTTATGTTTTAAATGGTTTTATTGTATTTATTCATACATAATTGAGAAACTTACAAAAAATTAACAAAAGTTTCTTGATATTTCTTAATATAACAATAATTTTAATAGTTTTCTTAATCATCCACAATTATCTTGACATTTTATTGCGTTTGTCTATGTTTCTAAGACGGCGTTTGACGTTGACATTGTTGACAGATCAAAATCAAGTCTTCAAAGTTAGGTTATATGACGATTGTACCATATTTTTCATGTTTTAAATGGTTTTATTGTATTTATTCATACATAATTGAGAAATTCATAAAAAATTAACAAAAATTTTTTGATATTTCTAAATATAACCATAATTTTAATAGTTTTCTCAACCATCCACAATTATCTTGTTCTTTTATTGCGTTTGTCTATGTTTCTAAGACGGCGTTTGACGTTGACATTGTTGACAGATCAAAATCAAGTCTTTAAAGTTAGGTTATATGACGATTGTACCATATTTTTCATGTTTTAAATGGTTTTATTGTATTTATTCATACATAATTGAGAAATTCATAAAAAATTAACAAAAATTTTTTGATATTTCTAAATATAACCATAATTTTAATAGTTTTCTCAACCATCCACAATTATCTTGTTCTTTTATTGCGTTTGTCTATGTTTCTAAGACGGCGTTTGACGTTGACATTGTTGACAGATCAAAATCAAGTCTTCAAAGTTAGGTTATATGACGATTGCACCATATTTTTTATATTTTAAATGGTTTTATTGTATTTATTCATACATAATTGAGAAACTTACAAAAAATTAACAAAAGTTTTTTGATATTTCTAAATATAACCATAATTTTAATAGTTTTCTCAACCATCCACAATTATCTTGATATTTTATTGCGTTTGTCTATGTTTCAAAGACGGCGTTTGACGTTGACATTGTTGACAGATCAAAATCAAGTCTTCAAAGTTAGGTTATATGACGATTGTACCATATTTTCCATGTTTTAAATGGTTTTATTGTATTTATTCATACATAATTGAGAAATTCATAAAAAATTAACAAAAGTTTTTTGATATTTCTAAATGTAACCATAATTTTAATAGTTTTCTTAATCATCCACAATTATCTTGACATTTTATTGCGTTTGTCTATGTTTCTAAGACGGCGTTTGACGTTGACATTGTTGACAGATCAAAATCAAGTCTTCAAAGTTAGGTTATACGACGATTGCACCATATTTTTTATGTTTTAAATGGTTTTATTGTATTTATTCATACATAATTGAGAAATTCATAACAAATTAACAAACATTTTTTGATATTTCTCAATATAACCATAATTTTAATAGTTTTCTCAACCATCCACAATTATTTTAATCTCCTATTGCGTTTGTCTATGTTTCTAAGACGGCGTTTGACGTTGACATTGTTGACAGATCAAAATCAAGTCTTCAAAGTTAGGTTATATGACGATTGCACCATATTTTTTATGTTTTAAATGGTTTTATTGTATTTATTCATACATATTTGAGAAACTTACAAAAAATTAACAAAAGTTTTTTGTTATTTCTAAATGTAACCATAATTTTAATAGTTTTCTTTACCATCCACAATTATCTTGACATTTTATTGCGTTTGTCTATGTTTCTAAGACGGCGTTTGACGTTGACATTGTTGACAGATCAAAATCAAGTCTTCAAAGTTAGGTTATATGACGATTGTACCATTTTTTCATGTTTTAAATGATTTTATTGTATTTATTCATACATAATTGAGAAATTCATAAAAAATTAACAAAAATTTTTTGATATTTCTAAATATAACCATAATTTTAATAGTTTTCTCAACCATCCGCAATTATCTTGATATTTTATTGCGTTTGTCTATGTTTCTAAGACGGCGTTTGACGTTGACATTGTTGACAGATCAAAATCAAGTCTTCAAAGTTAGGTTATATGACGATTGTACCATATTTTTTATGTTTTAAATGGTTTTATTGTATTTATTCATACATAATTGAGAAATTCATAAAAAATTAACAAAATTTTTTTGATATTTCTAAATATAACCATAATTTTAATAGTTTTCTCAACCATCCACAATTATTTTAATCTCCTATTGCGTTTGTCTATGTTTCTAAGACGGCGTTTGACGTTGACATTGTTGACAGATCAAAATCAAGTCTTCAAAGTTAGGTTATATGACGATTATACCATATTTTTCATGTTTTAAATGGTTTTATTGTATTTATTCATACATAATTGAGAAATTCATAAAAAATTAACAAAAATTTTTTGATATTTCTAAATATAACCATAATTTTAATAGTTTTCTCAACCATCCGCAATTATCTTGATATTTTATTGCGTTTGTCTATGTTTCTAAGACGGCGTTTGACGTTGACATTGTTGACAGATCAAAATCAAGTCTTCAAAGTTAGGTTATATGACGATTGTACCATTTTTTTATGTTTTAAATTGTTTTATTGTATTTATTCATACATAATTGAGAAATTCATAAAAAATTAACAAAAATTTTTTTATATTTCTAAATACAACCATAATTTTAATAGTTTTCTCAACCATCCACAATTATCTTAATCTTCTATTGCGTTTGTCTATGTTTCTAAGACGGCGTTTGACGTTGACATTGTTGACAGATCAAAATCAAGTCTTCAAAGTTAGGTTATATGACGATTGTACCATATTTTCCATGTTTTAAATGGTTTTATTGTATTTATTCATACATAATTGAGAAATTCATAAAAAATTAACAAAAGTTTTTTGATATTTCTAAATGTAACCATAATTTTAATAGTTTTCTTAATCATCCACAATTATCTTGACATTTTATTGCGTTTGTCTATGTTTCTAAGACGGCGTTTGACGTTGACATTGTTGACAGATCAAAATCAAGTCTTCAAAGTTAGGTTATACGACGATTGCACCATATTTTTTATGTTTTAAATGGTTTTATTGTATTTATTCATACATAATTGAGAAATTCATAACAAATTAACAAACATTTTTTGATATTTCTCAATATAACCATAATTTTAATAGTTTTCTCAACCATCCACAATTATTTTAATCTCCTATTGCGTTTGTCTATGTTTCTAAGACGGCGTTTGACGTTGACATTGTTGACAGATCAAAATCAAGTCTTCAAAGTTAGGTTATATGACGATTGCACCATATTTTTTATGTTTTAAATGATTTTATTGTATTTATTCATACATAATTGAGAAATTCATAAAAAATTAACAAAAATTTTTTGATATTTCTAAATATAACCATAATTTTAATAGTTTTCTCAACCATCCGCAATTATCTTGATATTTTATTGCGTTTGTCTATGTTTCTAAGACGGCGTTTGACGTTGACATTGTTGACAGATCAAAATCAAGTCTTCAAAGTTAGGTTATATGACGATTGTACCATATTTTTTATGTTTTAAATGGTTTTATTGTATTTATTCATACATAATTGAGAAATTCATAAAAAATTAACAAAATTTTTTTGATATTTCTAAATATAACCATAATTTTAATAGTTTTCTCAACCATCCACAATTATTTTAATCTCCTATTGCGTTTGTCTATGTTTCTAAGACGGCGTTTGACGTTGACATTGTTGACAGATCAAAATCAAGTCTTCAAAGTTAGGTTATATGACGATTATACCATATTTTTCATGTTTTAAATGGTTTTATTGTATTTATTCATACATAATTGAGAAATTCATAAAAAATTAACAAAAATTTTTTGATATTTCTAAATATAACCATAATTTTAATAGTTTTCTCAACCATCCGCAATTATCTTGATATTTTATTGCGTTTGTCTACGTTTCTAAGACGGCGTTTGACGTTGACATTGTTGACAGATCAAAATCAAGTCTTCAAAGTTAGGTTATATGACGATTGCACCATATTTTTTATGTTTTAAATTGTTTTATTGTATTTATTCATATATCGTTAAGAAACTCACAATGTTGTGTATCTTTCAACATAGTCTCTATTTTTTTTTTCGACAAGAAGTCTTCCACTAGTACTTTGAAAATAGTCTATATACTAAATTATTATTCGTAAATTTACTTTTCGTATAGTCCTCGTAATTATGATACATAACGATAATTACAATAACAAAACTCAACCAATAAAAATCAATTGTTTATTTTAATTCATTCCAAATGGGTGTATATATTCTTTTTATGTAAATTGTCTTCTTTTTTCTTCTTCTTTTCGTATTTTAACACCATTTGAAACAGACAATTTACCCCATGCCACAAATAAATTCATCGAATTTGCCAAATGAACCGATTTTGACATCTCAACAAAGAAAGAAAGAAAAAGAGAAGAAGACTAAAAAAAATAAAATAAACAATGAGAGTGGCTACTCGACCGTGCGAGTCTTGTATTATAAATCTATTTTAATGGAAAATTATTAATTTCTAATTTAATGACGATTAATATCACCGTTAATTATCAAACAAAATAATCATTTACTAATTCCTTGTCTCGTTACCAAAGAAACATGAAAGTGTGAACACAAGTTCACCAATAAAATCCTTTCGGTATATTATAAACTCTTAATAACTCATACAGGACTTTTTACGTTGTAGAACAACGAAGGTCAACATCCTGTATCCTTAATTAGCGATCAGTACGGTGAAAGGGAGCAACGGCAATGGACTAACTTCGGGTGATTTATGATCTTTTTATCCTTAACCGTCCTACGGTTTTTGATAAAGCCCTAGAAGTTATCTAATCACCATTTGAAACTAAATATAATATCAACAATCGTTGCTTCTTATCTATTTAGTACCATACTTCACGTTAATCGAATACGTTTTACCTCTATCGTTTTAGTTTATCTATCGACGTCACCTGTCAAAAAGTTTCCGATATAAATAAATCGATTTATTGTTAATTATCGAAACGAAATATGCTAGAATTCAGTGTCTGGCGATAGCCCGCGCGTATTTAATCAATTAATAGTAAACTTTTGAATCCCCTCGGACATTTATAATTGATGAACATGATCCGACAACTATGATGTATGTTATGATGCATGAATAATATCGGAGGAGCACGTCACGATTCGCCGCCGCACCGTATCGAAAGTGATGATTCGATACGGTCTATCGATTATTTTTTAACACATACATACAAAAAAAAAACGTTTTTGATAACCGAAACCGGCGAAATTTGACGATAGAATTGAAATCGGCAGATTTGATCGAAGAAATTTACGTGTTAGAACAACAATAAATGCAATTGGTGCTGTATAAATAACCAATCGGACGTACACTTGTACGGATTATTAGAAATCGAGATACTGGATTTATTTACGACTATAAAAATGATATTTGACATCCTGCAGCATCGACAGAACGTCAGAAGTAAACACCAGAACCAAAAACGAATACTGGCACATAGAAATATAGGCCAGGAGCTGAACATAAATGAGAAATGATCAATTTTTTGATTTAGCTGACATATGATATCATTAACCGAAGATAAACGATTTTAAGACGTCAAATTTGCATTTAAACTAAGATGGACCGAGAGATGGCGTCTTAAGTTGAATGAAACTAAATTATCTGGGTTGTACGACCTGCAAGGACCGGCATCGCAGTGGTCGACCAAATGATGTGACGATTCCAAAAATCCACTGGATGATCGTCGTTTTTGGAAGCGCGCTAGCTAGTAGACGAATCAAAATAACAATTAAAACGATGGACTGACGAGGGAGGACCAGGTACGAAGTATCCGAAGACTGTTTCAACTGCCACGGCGTCGATTTTTAGCGAGAAACGGTCGAATTGACACGTTTATCGTTTAGGTATTAAATACCGGCCTACGTAGTTCATACATCACAATATATCACATGGCATGTGACACTCGGCAGGTCGCTAACACCCAAAACACACCGAACTTCTCCTCCCCTAGACCGATCCTGCTTCGAGGCGCTCCGGGGGATCCAAACACACAGTAGTAGGCCCTTGGAGGGTGACATTTAATTATTGCGTGAGAGAAATGCTGGTCCAGGAATTCCAATAATATCATCTCTTGACTAAGATTCGAAGTTAAATACTCGTATCGCAGATTGTTGTATAATTCGACCAAAATTAAACAAATATGTGATCTAGAAGGGATTGTATTGAATTTTTTTATGTTTTTTTATTTTATTTTCAGTCTCCGAAGACGATAATTCGGTTATAGAAACGTGGAAAGTTGAAACCTCGATTCCCAATCGTTTTTCTTTCAATGTATCATTTCTATAAGACTAAAAACATATGTTGGAAGACTTAATAAGGTAGTCCATAACCCTAAGTGAATTAAAAACCATTAAAATGAAATATGATAAAATATTGGTCAATGTTGTTAATTATTAACCAGTCCTCGTATACTACACCGATACGAGAGTAATTTGTAGTAAAATAAGGGCCTTGTGTGTAATTTACGGATTATCAACGTCCACTTTTGTATTAGAAACTTTACTATTCCGCTTTATTACTTTCAAAGTAAACCACATCTGTCACTTTTCTTTCCAATCTTTGTACAGCTTTATTAAAATATAAATCGTACAAAATGAACGACGACGATCGATTATAAATCGCAAATTTTCAAATAAACGCGCGAAAAATTTAATAGCCGTACCGGATATTAGATTGACGTGTTACCGTAAAGAACATCCGGTATTGCATAACCTCACTTTTTAGTGTATTTATAACCGTCACGCTTAAATGTTTAGAAGAGATTTTTGAATTTTGAACAAGTTTTCCCGCAGCAGTAGATGAAAATGAAGTTTACAACCATTTCCGGAAAGTTAAATTAAATAAAAGCGCGAAAAATTAACTGTCGTAGACTGAACCGGATATTAGATTGACGTGTCAGCTTAGAGAACATCCGGAACCGCATAACCTCACTTTTTAGTGTATTTATAACCGTCACGCTTAAAAGTTTGAATTTTTAGCAGGAATTTACTAGTTTTCCCGCAGCAGTAGATGAAAATGAAGTTTACAACTATTTCCGGAAAGTTAAATTAAATAAACGCGCGAAAAATTAACTGTCGTAGACTGTACCGGACATTAGATTGACGTGTCAGCTTAGAGAACATCCGGAACCGCATAACCTCACTTTTTAGTGTATTTATAACCGTCACGCTTAAAAGTTTGAATTTTTAGCAGGAATTTACTAGTTTTCCCGCAGCAGTAGATGAAAATGAAGTTTACAACCATTTCCGGAAAGTTAAATTAAATAAACGCGCGAAAAATTAACTGTCGTAGACTGTACCGGACATTAGATTGACGTGTCAGCTTAGAGAACATCCGGAACCGCATAACCTCACTTTTTAGTGTATTTATAACCGTCACGCTTAAAAGTTTGAATTTTTAGCAGGAATTTACTAGTTTTCCCGCAGCAGTAGATGAAAATGAAGTTTACAACCATTTCCGGAAAGTTAAATTAAATAAACGCGCGAAAAATTAACTGTCGTAGACTGTACCGGACATTAGATTGACGTGTCAGCTTAGAGAACATCCGGAACCGCATAACCTCACTTTTTAGTGTATTTATAGCCGTGAGAAACAAGTACTCAAGTACTAAAATGTTTGCACTTTTCGAAAAGTCCTAAAAATAAATTTGGAAAAGCAACGGGTCTCGAGATTTTTGAATTTTGAACAGGAATTTACTAGTTTTCCCTCAGCAGTAGATGAAAATGAAGTTTACAACCATTTCCGGAAAGTTAAATTAAATAAACGCGCCAAAAATTAACAGTCGTAGACTGTACCGGATATTAGATTGACGTGTCAGCTTAGAGAACATCCGGAACCGCATAACCTCACTTTTTAGTGTATTTATAACCGTCACGCTCAAAAGTTTGAATTTTTAGCAGGAATTTACCAGTTTTCCCGCAGCAGTAGATGAAAATGAAGTTTACAACCATTTCCGGAAAGTTAAATTAAATAAACGCGCGAAAAATTAACTGTCGTAGACTGTACCGGACATTAGATTGACGTGTCAGCTTAGAGAACATCCGGAACCGCATAACCTCACTTTTTAGTGTATTTATAACCGTCACGCTTAAAAGTTTGAATTTTTAGCAGGAATTTACTAGTTTTCCCGCAGCAGTAGATGAAAATGAAGTTTACAACCATTTCCGGAAAGTTAAATTAAATAAACGCGCGAAAAATTAACTGTCGTAGACTGTACCGGATATTAGATTGACGTGTCAGCTTAGAGAACATCCGGAACCGCATAACCTCACTTTTTAGTGTATTTATAGCCGTGAGAAACAAGTACTCAAGTACTAAAATGTTTGCACTTTTCGAAAAGTCCTAAAAATAAATTTGGAAAAGCAACGGGTCTCGAGATTTTTGAATTTTGAACAGGAATTTACTAGTTTTCCCTCAGCAGTAGATGAAAATGAAGTTTACAACCATTTCCGGAAAGTTAAATTAAATAAACGCGCCAAAAATTAACAGTCGTAGACTGTACCGGATATTAGATTGACGTGTCAGCTTAGAGAACATCCGGAACCGCATAACCTCACTTTTTAGTGTATTTATAACCGTCACGCTTAAAAGTTTGAATTTTTAGCAGGAATTTACTAGTTTTCGCGCAGCAGTAGATGAAAATGAAGTTTACAACCATTTCCGGAAAGTTAAATTAAATAAACGCGCGAAAAATTAACTGTCGTAGACTGTACCGGACATTAGATTGACGTGTCAGCTTAGAGAACATCCGGAACCGCATAACCTCACTTTTTAGTGTATTTATAACCGTCACGCTTAAAAGTTTGAATTTTTAGCAGGAATTTACTAGTTTTCCCGCAGCAGTAGATGAAAATGAAGTTTACAACCATTTCCGGAAAGTTAAATTAAATAAACGCGCGAAAAATTAACTGTCGTAGACTGTACCGGATATTATATTGACGTGTCAGCTTAGAGAACATCCGGAACCGCATAACCTCACTTTTTAGTGTATTTATAGCCGCGAGAGAGAAGTACTCAAGTACTAAAATGTTTGCACTTTTCGAAAAGACCGAAAAATAAATTTGGAAAAGCAACGGGTCTCGAGATTTTTGAATTTTGAATAGGAATTTACTAGTTTTCCTGCAGCTGTATTAAGACGAAGTTTACAACTATTACAGGAAAGTTAATGCGTTTCTATGGAGGGAAATTTCATGATCAAAACATAACCTAACTTAACGGGATTAAAATACAGGGGTAGGTCTAATTCTTAGTAACGTATAGATACGAAAATGGTCTTGAAGTACCTTGGAGGATTTCGGGTGCGATTGGTGGCGTGACAAGTCGACAAATTTTGATGAAAAGATCGTCAGAAAGAAAAATTATTAAAAATATTGAGCTATTCCGGATGGAAAAACGTTTTTTTCAACATAAATTACCATAATACGTCATCTTATGACAGGAAAAAGAAATTCGTCACTATCCTTAATCTCTAATCGGTTTTTAATCGCCTTCGGACATTTTTTTCTTCTTCCCGTTCTAGGAGGTGGCCGGATCGAATCTCCGCATCCATACACGCCACTCGGTTGGCCACTTTTCAATGGACTTTCATCAACTAGTCCAGTGATTGATTAGAAAAACCTCGAGAACACTGCAAAAACGTTCGGATGTTGATGTATGGGCTTTTTTCGTATTCTTAGTGTCGAAAAAAAAAACGTAATGGTAAATACTTGTCGTCTCCAATACGCTACGATTCCATTTTTTAAAAACGTTTTTCCCGAATTATAAAATTTGGAGTTTTCCACATTTCGAAAGCTTCTAGTCTTTGATCACCGTATTCTTAGCCACAAACAAAAAGTTGCCGGTACATGGATATCCGTATACGAGGTCTGGTCATTAAATAACGAGACTGCGCGTCTACGGGGCGTCCTAGACGCGTTGGATATCTAGATTCAAAAAAAAACTATTTATTGATAAATTAAACGATTGGAATTTAGTTTTTCTTGGTACAAAAGTTTCTTTTTTTCGACGGAAACCTATTGGGACAATTCTCTATCTTGTGCGCGTGTTTTTGAGACCGCTGAAGATGACCAGCACCCAGGTTGTCCCGTAACTGTTTCAGCTCCGAAAACAGTGACCAAAATCAACGAAATTGTGCGTGCAGTTCATCGAATAATTGCCGATGATATAAACACCGATAAAGAAACTGTTAAAGTTTTACAAGAGGAATTAGACACGACAAAAGTTGGTACCGAAAAATCTGACCTTTGACCAAAAGTCTTGATTCAACGGGTCCGTCCGGACACAACTAACTAAGATTCTGTAGTTTTTCCCACCAGAGGATTTGAAAGAAAGTATAAATAAGCCATCAGATGGATCAGAAGTTTTGTCATATTTGAGGTTAATCAGAAACTTTTCACCGACTGAATTTTCAGCAAATTCGAACGAAATTTTTCCGTTTTGCCGTTTTGAATCATTAACACCGTGTAGTAGTTACATTATGCGATACAAAGAGGGCGTTCACGTAGCAACGACACCCGGCGTCGGGGTAATAATTAATTACAACATTTCGCGATGACCGAACGGTTTTTCGTCGACGTACAGGTGCACTTCGATTAATTTACTTTACATATTTAACGTTATCAATTTTAATTTTTCGAACGAATCGATCGAAGTGTCTTTATATTTTCCCCTAATCGCGAAATAATCGCCATTCCTTCGAAGCGGGCAAGCGACAAACGCGAACGGTTTATCTGACGAAAGTTAATTGAGCACCCTCTTTGTGCACTACCCCCTCATACGACGTCATCGGGGACGTATGCTCGGAAAAAAATCTCATGATAAACTTATTAGAGGATACGAGGTGTGATCGAAGATTATTTGGACTTTTAGTACTAAAAAAGAAGAAGAAAATCGGTCCGAGACAATTCAACAAACATTTCAATCATTCATTTTGTTTTTTCAAGTTTCTGATACCTCGTAGTATCGTGTTAATTCGTTTTGGAAATATTATAACCTATAAATGAATTAATTTTGTGTTGCTTATCGATTTTGGAAACATAACCACGAAATTGTAATAGTTTTGAATATTCAAATGCCCGATTCACTTTTCTAAATTATTTTTCTCTTTTTGTGCTGCGATATTTTTTAGTCACAACGTTTGATCTTCGTCGAATGGAGGGTCGCGGCTCTGGACGTCGTTCCATTTCGAAAATTGGTAAATTTCAGGGACGGGAAACTCGCTGATTGAAACGGCATAACAATCGTAGAATTGAAAAATGGATGTAATTGTTTTCTAAAGAAAATCCGAGAGAAATAACTAAAATAAGTATTTTTATGTTTGTATTAATGACGTCAGAAGATATTTTGACAGATTTAGTTTTAGGTAACCTATTCTCTATTAACCTTGGACCGTTATACGTCATAATGGCGGACGTGGGATCAACAATCGATTTTCTTGTATGGATCGTTTTTTTTTGGTTGTTTTTCCGATGATGAAAGTTGTTTTGTATTGTTATTATGGTTTATGAAGCTCAGATAATACTTTCTAAACGTGTTTTAGAAGAAATAATACAGCTGAAACTGAGTTTTTCGCGCAAGTATACCGTACGAACAATTTGCAAAATTTAGTACACTTGTATTTATTTTGTGAACAAATTAAGGGAATTGGGGTAGTTTTTCAAACATAAATTAGTATTTTTGAAGGTCATATTAATAGATAAAGAAAGTTTTAGTTAGAATAATGCTAATTTCCAAAATATTTGCGTTTCGGACTATATGTCATTTTTCTCCACTGTATAGTAGGGAAAAACGACAAATCCACGTTTCCGAAAGTCATTTTTGAAATAAAATTTCGAAAAATAACGAAAACTATACAAAAACATATTAAAAAAACCGTTTGTTTATTGACAATTTTGACAATTCTTATTCACAATGACAGCTGACACAGAACGAGATATCTGTTGACATATGACAATACAGCAGAGAAGCTGATTATTAGATTGAACGTAAAACTTGAATGTATTTAATATTAACACATAATTTGAATTAAATAATTTTAATTTTTCTATTGAATCATCGAGTACATAGAAAATTGTTATTTATGGTATAACAAATCTTTTGAAATCGAAACTTTCTACAACAAATTCCCTTTTAATGTATATTCAATAAAAAAAAAAGTCTAATGGTGTTAAATCACACGATATAGGAGGCCAATTTTGAAAAAAAGCATCTAATTGTACTTCCAGTCATGTGACATGTTGTGGACGCATTTGTAGTTTCTCAGAACGTCAAAACAGGCAATTTCGGCGATTAAAAATCTCATCCCGATCAAATTTTATGAAATTTTCGAACCGCCGCCGCCATTATTTGAAAAATATTCTTCAATAATGGAGGTACGTTGTTCTATTCCTGATCTGTCAACTGTCAATTCGTTTGGCGGTGTTGTCTATATGTTATTGCACAAATGGCGGTAAATTTATACCTTGCATTTATTTTGTGACACCGTATATAATAGATTTAACATCTTGTTACACTTTTTTTTTATTTATTTTAAAGAAAACTGCGTAAAACACTGATTTCTCATTGAAAAATATACAATACGTAGTTAGTTGACATGGTACATTAATTATTGTTGACAGCTGTCATATTAGCAAGTGAAGTTTGACGTTTTGTTGTTTAACATTTTACATACATATGATTAAATATGTTAATATTCTCGATAGAAATTTCGTGTGATTCATTTTTTTTTAAAAAAAAAGGCGATTATTTACCTTTAAGTAAATAAATTTTATAAAACGACATATCGCTGTACAGGCAATTAACCACGTCCAATAGAAATTTCTATCAACTCGAAGCCGAAACGGGGAACGGTACTAGATACCGCCGCTCAAATGTGCCGTGAAAGTATATCGGGGGCGGTGAAAATTACTTATAATTTGTCTAAATATAACGAATGTCGGATCCGGGCCGCGTTGGCCCCGTGATTTGTGGGGCCAGAGGAAGAGCGTTACCGTTAATTGCTTCCCTCCATAGAACACAACCGGTTATCAGATATGCGTGTTCTGTGCTCGATAACTTCTGTGTTCTGAGATTTCGCGTCTTTCACGCATTCGCCAAGACGCAACGAGGTTCGCGCGAATTCGAGGTTAAGACAACCATTAATTCCGTCACAAGTTGCTTGTCAAACATTTTTTTCGTCGATACATTTTAGAATAAACAATCGATACGATTGTATAGAAAATTCTTGAAAACGGGCTCTGTTGTCGACGCGCCGCGTTCCGGACGAACGTCGAAACGCATCAAGTTTTGATTTCCGTCGCGGAATTTTCTGGTTCGACGGATGGAATAAGGATGATCAATAGTTTCAGCACTCAATTTTGTGGACAGGATCGATCGGAATCCTTCTGTTTGTAGACAGAATGGAGGTGATGTTGTGTCTTAACCTTTTCTCTAGATCGACCCTCGGTGGAATGGGGCTGGCAGGAAACGTTCGGGACTAAGAAAAGCAAAGCCGAGCAAAGCAACAATCTCCCTGGTGATTGGGGATAAGGAAAAGAGGAAATGGGAGGAACGAGAGGTAGTCGGCGACGACGGGGGAGATAAAGAAAGTAATTATAAAGCCGCTACAGTTGGCATATTAAAAGGAGAAGAAACGATTTGTACAAGAGCGGTAATCTATCGCGTTGACACATTTTCGAGAACTAGGAAAATGAAATGACGTCGAAAAATGAAAATAAGGACGATTCCGGTTGATATGATCGATAAATCGAATTAAATCAACAAATTAATCCGGAAAGGATCAATTCGATTCATTTAGATCCTCTGTATTAACTAGAATATCCACAGAAACAAATACATTGTTCAAAATTAGATTTTAATAAGAAAAATATGAAATAGATAAAAGTAGTAAATGTGAAACTCGTTAAAACTTGTCACCGATAAAGATTTTCACGAAAGTACTATTTAAAATCAAATTGCTATTTAAAAACAAAACGTCAGTCCACGCGGACTTATCATCTTCACTGTTTACGTAAATATAAATGCGTTTCTATTAGTCGAAGCTATCGGAAGGCGTATGTACACAATATCTGACGATTTTAACTACCATTATTATTTGTAAAGATACTTTGGAATTGAAATGTTTTTTTTTCTATTGTTTCATTCGCTTTTTTATTCGAAATTTCGTTTTACAGAAAATAAAAAACGTGTAGGGCTCATTTCGCGTCTGGTATCCCGTTTTAACCAAACGCCTTCACATACAGTTACGTTTTACTCGTCTATTTACGTTTTATAATTCAATAATCAGTTGTAAGACATCAATTATATGGTGAGGTATCTACGTCTATGGTAGATCAAAGAAAATGGTCGAAAAAAGGTTTCGAACCAGTTTTTATAATCTGCAATTGATATTGGGAGGTGCAACAACCTTCAAAACGTCCAATCGCGCTTTTGTTTCGATCTTTTATGAACAGTTTTTTGTTATTTCGATGTTTTGCTTCTTAAAGTCTGTAATAATTGGGTTAAAAATGATAAATTGACATTATTTGGTTATAAAAAAAATAATGAAAGAAAAAATTGGAAAAAATAATCGTTTAAATGACTAACTACGTCTCCGCGATCGTTTTCTACAAAAAAAATACGAATAGAGTACAACACGAGCTCAGTTCACGTCTGGTATCCTGTTTAAACCAAACGCCTTCACATACAGTTACGTTTTACTCGTCTATTCACGTTTTATAATTCAATAATCAGTTGTAAGATATCAATTATATGATGTGGTATCTACGTCTATGGTAGATCAAAGAAAATGGTCGAAAAAAGGTTTCGAACCAGTTTTTATAATCTGCAATTGATATTGGGAGGTGCAACAACCTTCAAAACGTCCAATCGCGCTTTTGTTTCGATCTTTTATGAACCGCTTTATGTTATTTTGATGTTTTGCTTCTTAAAGTCTGTAATAATAGGGTTAACGAAGATAAATTGACATTAGTTGGTTATAAAAAAAATAATGAAAGAAAAAATTGGAAAAAATAATCGTTTAAATGACTAACTACGTCTCCGCGATCGTTTTCTACAAAAAAAACGATTAGAGTACAAAACGGGGTTAGTTAACGCCTGGTATCCCGTTTTAACCAAACGCCTTCACATATAGTTACATTTTACTCGTCTATTTACGTTTTATGATTCAATAATCAGTTGTAAGACATCAATTATATGGTGAGGTATCTACGTCTATGGTAGATCAAACAAAATAGTCGAAAAAAGGTTTCGAACTAGTTTTTATAATCTGCAATTGATATTGGGAGAAGTAGCGACCTTCAAAACGTCCAATCGCGCTTTTGTTTCGATCTTTTATGAACAGTTTTTTGTTATTTCGATGTTTTGCTTCTTAAAGTCTGTAATAATTGGGTTAAAAATGATAAATTGACATTATTTGGTTATAAAAAAAATAATGAAAGAAAAAATTGGAAAAAATAATCGTTTAAATGACTAACTACGTCTCCGCGATCGTTTTCTACAAAAAAAATACGAATAGAGTACAACACGAGCTCAGTTCACGTCTGGTATCCTGTTTAAACCAAACGCCTTCACATACAGTTACGTTTTACTCGTCTATTCACGTTTTATAATTCAATAATCAGTTGTAAGATATCAATTATATGATGTGGTATCTACGTCTATGGTAGATCAAAGAAAATGGTCGAAAAAAGGTTTCGAACCAGTTTTTATAATCTGCAATTGATATTGGGAGGTGCAACAACCTTCAAAACGTCCAATCGCGCTTTTGTTTCGATCTTTTATGAACCGCTTTATGTTATTTTGATGTTTTGCTTCTTAAAGTCTGTAATAATAGGGTTAACGAAGATAAATTGACATTAGTTGGTTATAAAAAAAATAATGAAAGAAAAAATTGGAAAAAATAATCGTTTAAATGACTAACTACGTCTCCGCGATCGTTTTCTACAAAAAAAACGATTAGAGTACAAAACGGGGTTAGTTAACGCCTGGTATCCCGTTTTAACCAAACGCCTTCACATATAGTTACATTTTACTCGTCTATTTACGTTTTATGATTCAATAATCAGTTGTAAGACATCAATTATATGGTGAGGTATCTACGTCTATGGTAGATCAAACAAAATAGTCGAAAAAAGGTTTCGAACTAGTTTTTATAATCTGCAATTGATATTGGGAGAAGTAGCGACCTTCAAAACGTCCAATCGCGCTTTTGTTTCGATCTTTTATGAACAGTTTTTTGTTATTTCGATGTTTTGCTTCTTAAAGTCTGTAATAATTGGGTTAAAAATGATAAATTGACATTAGTTGGTTATAAAAAAAATAATGAAAGAAAAAATTGGAAAAAATAATCGTTTAAATGACTAACTACGTCTCCGCGATCGTTTTCTACAAAAAAAACGATTAGAGTACAAAACGGGGTTAGTTAACGCCTGGTATCCCGTTTTAACCAAACGCCTTCACATATAGTTACATTTGACTCGTCTATTCACGTTTTATGATTCAATAATCAGTTGTAAGACATCAATTATATGATGTGGTATCTACGTCTATGGTAGATCAAAGAAAATGGTCGAAAAAAGGTTTCGAACTAGTTTTTATGATCTGCAATTGATATTGGGAGGTGCAACAACGTTCAAAACGTCCAATCGCGCTTTTGTTTCGATCTTATATGAACAGTTTTTTGTTATTTTGATGTTTTGCTTCATAAAGTCTGTAATAATAGGGTTAAAGAAGATAAATTGACATCAGTTGGTTATAAAAAAAATAATGAAAGAAAAAATTTGAAATAAATAATCGTTTAAATGTCTAGCTATGTCTCCGCGATCGTTTTCTATAAAAAAAAAACGATTAGAGTACAAAAAGGGGTCAGTTCACGTCTGGTATCCCGTTTTAACCAAACGCCTTCACATATAGTTACATTTTACTCGTCTATTTACGTTTTATGATTCAATAATCAGTTGTAAGATATCATTTATATGATGTGGTATCTACGTCTATGGTAGATCAAAGAAAATGGTCAAAAAAAAGGTTTCGAACCAGTTTTTATAATCTGCAATTGATATTGGGAGAAGTAGCGACCTTTAAAACGTCCAATCGCGCTTTTGTTTCGATCTTTTATGAACAGTTTTTTGTTATTTCGATGTTTTGCTTCTTAAAGTCTGTAATAATGGGGTTAACGAAGATAAATTGACATTAGTAGGTTATAAAAAAAAATAATGAAAGAAAAATTTGAAATAAATAATCGTTTAAATGTCTAGCTACGTCTCCGCGATCGTTTTCTACAAAAAAAAAACGATTAGAGTACAAAACGGGCTCATTTCGCGTCTGGTATCCCGTTTTAACCAAACGCCTTCACATATAGTTACATTGACTCGTCTATTCACGTTTTATACTCCAATAATCAGTTGTAAGACATCATTTATATGATGTGGTATCTACGTCTATGGTAGATCAAACAAAATGGTCGAAAAAAGGCTTAGAACCAGTTTTTATGATCTGCAATTGATATTGGGAGAAGTAGCGACCTTTAAAACGTCCAATCGCGCTTTTGTTTCGATCTTTTATGAACAGTTTTTCGTTATTTTTATGTTTTGCTTCATAAAGTCTGTAATAATAGGGTTAACGAAGATAAATTGACATTATTTGGTTATAAAAAAAAATAATGACAGAAAAATTTGAAATAAATAATCGTTTAAATGACTAACTACGTCTCCGCGATCGTTTTCTACAAAAAAAAACGATTAGAGTACAAAACGGGGTCAGTTCACGTCTGGTATCCCGTTTTAACCAAACGCCCTTACATACAGTTACATTTTACTCGTCTATTCACGTTTTATGATTCAATAATCAGTTGTATGATATCATTTATATGATGTGGTATCTACGTCTATGGTAGATCAAAGAAAATGGTCGAAAAAAGGTTTCGAACTAGTTTTTATAATCTGCAATTGATATTATTTGAAATATACTTCATGGTGAATTGATGAACTGCATTCGGTATAGCTAATTATCAAAATTTGATATAAAAACCTCTGAAAAGCATACAAATTTTACGATATTTCGAAAATTACATCAATGAAATTTTTTCTAATTTAATAAATTCATATATATCGATGTGAATGAATTTTAAGTATCACTTAAACTAAATTGCTATTAAATTGTAACAAACTAGCGACGATGTTTTGTAAATCGAGTCCGGTTCCAACCGATTTTACCATTCACATCATTGGCGTGCATGAAACGCCATAATTCAACGGAAAAATGATACCCTGTGTTTATTTTCGATGAACATTAACGCCAAATAACAAACGATCATTTAATATGATATACTCCTAGAATTAATTACGTAATATACTACCAGACTTGATATAAACACGCAATCCGCTCGAAATACAATCAACATCAAAAATACCGAACCTAACCATAAATTTAATACGTCAAAGATTATTTTACGTCACTTTTAATATGAAACAACAGAAAAACTACAATTTGAGGTTATATACTAATGTAATTACATTAAAAAATAACAAAAAAAAAATAGGAATCGCTTGGTTTTGTTGCTAAGAACTTTTATGATTAATAAAAATAAATTAATAAGTGACTGACGTATCTATGACGCTGTCATTGTCAAATCCATATGACGTTTATGAAGTATCAACTGTCAAAAGTCTATAGTTGACGTTTCGATTGGTCGAAAAAAGTTCTAAATGAAAAATATTTCGAAAAACTGTATTTTTTGCGTTCTGGTTTTGTTAATTATGATCAGTCTAAAGGAATGTCGTTTTAATATTTGAAGAACGCGTAAAATATGTTTGTTGACGTGATATTTATTCGCGAAGATATAAATTCCGAACTTTTGAATGCGAATGTACAACTTTTGATATCATTTCGATTAATATGAGAGAGAACACGTGATGTTGTCGTGCCACACAGGGAGGCTGTTATGGATGATATAGGACATCGCATTCTGATTTTCTCGTCTCTAATCTCTGTACAATATAACGAAATACGTGGTAGCACCGAAAAATTGCGTGATAGCGGATTTTTTTTCCCATAATTTTATCTATATATATATATATATATACGAATTTCTGTACGTTAATCTAGTTAAAAAACTCGAGAACGGCTGGGCCGATTTGGCTAACATCACAAACTCAAAATCCTTCAAATCAATCGCCACCGTTATAAACCGGAATTTTCCGGATATAACCTCGAAATTTGTAGTTAAAAGTTGCCATTATCAAACTCGACTGTGTAATGTAACAAGACTGGTTGATGAATAATATCATTAAGGCAACAATTTTGTTTAAAGATGTCTTAATTACGCGTATATCGATGATTCCGCCACTCGATTTTAAACGTTTACAATTTCCGGTTGGTCTGGACTTTGCGATGACCATAAATAAATCGCAAGGCTAGTCGTTGGTTAATCGAAGAATCAACTTGGAGTATTACAGTAAAATTTTGTTTTCTAAGTGTAATCAAGCATTTTTTTAATTGTTTTAATTAAAAAAAATATTTTTGTTTGTTTGTTTTTAGTTTATTTTATTTATTCATCGATGGAGGCAGTACGAGGCAGCTAGTTTTGTATAAATGATGCTACAAGAAATAAATAACAAAAATCCGTCAACGGTCGTGTGGTTAGGTCGTCGTTACACAAGTAAATAGTCGCTAGTGTCACTGGGAAATGTGTCATTTTTGGCATATCATAATATTGATTAAAATTAACAGATTTAATATAATAAAATCTCAAAATTTCGGTCCACAATCTCAAAAGTTCGTATTCTAACACATAGGTGGCAATACTAGTATTGAATTCATAACCTACAAAAATCAACTGTTGAGAAATGGTTTCAGCACGCAGTGGACGCCCCAAAGAGGCAGTAAAATACTCGGAAATGCGCCTTAATGATGGAAGTGATTATTCCGAGCTATGTTTTGATCCGTTTAAACGTACCAAACCCGAATTTTCGCGTCTATATGAGACACACACGTGACTAACTAACTTCAGAGCGTTGAAAATAGTAAAAGTTAGGTTAGGTTAAGTTATAGCATCGATATTATCGTATACGCTAAATTACTAAATTAAAACAATGAACGTCGATTATTATACAACGTTTTATGAAAAAAAAAATCGTGGAAAAACGACTTGGTTTAAAAAAAAAAAAATAAGGAAGTGATGATGAAAAATTATCGGACTATTAAAATCCGTTTTTCCACCCTAGTTACACAAAATAGTCATTAACTGCCACTTTTTTAAGTCTGGGAATGGAAAATAATCAAAGGGGATTAAATCTGGCGAATGAGGTAGCGATTCAACCTTCAATTCATTAATTTTGGTAATTGCAATGACGATTTTGTGGACTGGTGCATTGTTTTGTCGAAACAACATTTTCTTTTTGATTTCTTCGCTGAAACGTTGTAGAATACTCGCAGTTCCAGGTTCCAGGTCCTCCCTTTTAAGTCCTCACTGTAAAGTGATGGATCCAAGCTTCGTCCATAGCTCTGAACAGCTTTATTTCTTTGACAAAACATCGCAAAACACTCGATGGAAACAACTTCAAGACGTTGTTTTTGTTTGACCACTCTTTTTGGTCTTCGTAGATAGTACGGTCTCGTCTAAATTATCTTACAGTCGATAACGAAGAAGCAGTTTCACCCAGTGTAAAATCTAGTACAAATTCTACATTGCTTTGGCCAAATAAAAGTATTTTATCACACAACGACGACCCACGTTTACAAATTCAATGTAAACTTCAACTTTTGATGGCTGTCAATCAAATATTCTTCTTTTAACTTGAAATATATAGGTTATGTACTTTATAATACAGCAACTACCGCCATCTCTAGGTCAGACCAGGTACATCCTCGTGATAACGGAAGAAGAAATAATCAAAAGTGACGAAACATTTTACGTATTGAAAATTACCATATTAATTTCATCAAAATCTGATATATCTGATCGACAAAAAAAGAAACGAAGGAAATACCCCAAAGTCGCCAAAGTACCGATGAAGTGTTTCCAAAATTGGGTTCCTTCAAACACAGACCCAAAAACCAGAGAATTAAGACTAATTTTTTGGAAAATCTTGACCAAAATCTATAAATTCATCCTTTGGAGTACAGATTATTGGATTCATTTCCCCATTATCCTTTCAAGGATATCCCTAACCAACTTTCGCATCTTGAACGATCAATCACTGATCAGAATTGGATGAGAATATCTCCCAGTGGAGATTTTAGAGTGTGGAATGACACATACAAGTTTCCACCTTTTCGATCGACCATATTTTCGATCAGCTGTTTTTAAAAAACTTTTTCTCCAAGCCAGGACTCTCCAAGAACCGTAAAGATTGATGAGAATTGTAGATGTCACTTTAGGGGCTTAAAAGATTGAAAATTCTGACTCTTTATTCCTAATTCATCTTCGAATCCGTTTGTCTAATTCGTAAAGACGTTTATCCACTTAAAAACGCTCCACGTTCAAAATTAGTTAACGGCTCGATACTTTACAATGCAAAAAAATGCACAATCATTGGCCGATTGAAATAAAATCGTTATTTTATTTACTGGAAAGTGTTTTTTACTTCGTAAACGATTTGATTTATGATTCCACCTCTACGACTGTTGTGTTTCCTCCAATATCTCAGCTGGTGTTTCAAAATTTCGTTCTATTCGAACCTTCAACAGGAAAATCTGACCATCAGAGAACTAATGGGTTTATTGATTGATTGCACTACCTAAACCATAAATGTCTTCTTTTTAGGCTCGATATTCTTTTTCAAGGGTGAGTTTCTTTCGACCCGATCCCCTGGTTTAGCCCCTTTGGTTCCAAAAAACATCGAGCTTTCGGATATAAGTTAAAAAAAACGTTTTTGAACAATCAAAACATGGAATCGACGAATCGTCCTGCGTACCAGATGATTTGTTCACCTGAAGAAGCCGCCATGTCGAAGTCGCGGTACCAGACGAAAATTTACGTCTTGGACCTGTATAAAAATTCCCACAGATACACGGGGTCGTCTTAAAAGCGACGATACACAAACAATAACGAACGGCAATCATCCAATTAGATCATCAAGTTCTAAAAAGAAATCTTCTTGATTCGATAACAGCCCGGCGGCTATCGAATCAACCTTCTTACTGGTCGAGTATGATTAAACATCCAGAGGCGTACGTCATAAATTAATCACCCTCGTTTCGTTTTGCTTTCGGTATAAGACACGAAATATTTTATCGGAAACCTTTAGGTCCTTGTCCCATGATTATCAAACCAAGCGGTGCAAGATTCTATATTGAAAAACGAATTGGCGATGATTCTGATGAAGAAAACAACGGAGGAAATAACGTAGAAGATAATTTTGACGAAATTAATGATATTTCTAACGAAATTGATAAAATAAAGTTTGTTTTTTTTAAATATTAACCTTCCAGAGTAATTTTTAGTGGAAGATAGATAACTTTTTGACGTCCGAACCATATTTTCTGGTCTGGGAATAGAAAATAATCAGAGGGGATTAAATCTGGCGAATAAAGTAGCGATTCAAACCTCAATTCATTAATTTTGGCTTGTACAACAACCAATATGATCTTCTTAGCCAAAATAGCAGTTTTTGCTTGATTTTTTCGCTCAAATTGATAGTTTTTCCTTTTTTTTAAGATAATCAATGGAAATTACACCGCGCGTATCTCAAAAAACCTACGGCATGACTTTGCAAACAGATGCCAAAAATTTTCGCATTTTTTCTCTTTTCCAGTCCATTATTTTGATTGTTTTCATTTGTTTTAGGTGTAAAATAATAGATCCAAGCTTTATATATTGTTTTTTTCTACGAAATACTTTTCACAACCATAGTTTTAATTCATTGTAAGTAAACACGGCATCCATTTCGCGCACACCTTTCTTATATCTACATTTTCAAATAATATCCGAAGTACTGTACTTTTTGGAACGCCTGGTATATCTATGACGATCATCCAGTGGATTTTCTACAATATTTCCGGTGTTTTCACGTCATTTGATCGACCATTACGATGTTTTTAAACTTACAGTGACTAACGCCATCTCTAGATTAGTTCAGGAAACATCGTCGTAAATTGACAGCTACATTTGAGTGAATAACTAGAAAATGGTGGATTAGGAATCCTTATAAAGACGATAAAAACTAGAATAAGAGATAATTAAATATGTAAATGACTAAATATCAAACGACACTGTATAAGAATTAATCTAATAACGAATGAGACATAGTATATATACGCGCGGTCTATTAAACAAATCCTTGGGAAGAAGGTATGGAGTAGACCGCGACTGCCCAATAATATATTGAATTAGATAATTTGATTTGGAGGGTCGCGGACGGCGTAGAACGGCGACCGTCTTTTGTTCGCGTGTGGGAATAAAACATCTGTTACCGGAAACACTCTCGAAAAGGACGAGACTCACTTCGCAAGACGGGAACAAGCCTACTCGATTCACTGTACCGTCGTAATAACGTGCCGGCGCTCTCGATCAGATTATTATTAGTTGGGAAGATGATAATTTTTTTTTTCTTCTATCAAATGAACAAAAGGCGTTGGACGAAACGAAAATCCGACGTTTAATATTTTGAACACGTCATCAATGCTTCGGATATATATATATATATATATATATAAACGTTCTGTAACGAAGTTTTTTGATATGGACATAACCTAATATTTTAACGTTCCTACTATATTCATTCTATTTTTTCTAAACGTTCGTTTTTATACGATATACCAACGAATACGACGTTTATCTTTAATTATATTCGGTTGTATTACGAGGGTTGGACGAAAAATTTGGCGCTGGTTAACAAAGGTGAGTATCACGTACAATAAGTGGCGTTCTTTTGAAGTTGGCGTTTTATAATTTGAGTTAATATCTTCAGAAACCTTATCGTGTTAATTTGGAGCGAATTCGGTTGTAGGAATTCCTCTTTTTATTTGGTTTTGAGGGTTTGAAAGTTCGACGAGTTAAAACTGTCTGTATATGGGTAAAATACTTATAGTAGAATCATGAAAATTTGTACTTTTGGGTTTTCGGATACGATCTTTTTAACTAAAATATTTTCAAAGATGGCCGACTTCCGGTTCTACCGGAAATAGACTATAACTTTGTTATTTTAAATATATCACCCTATATATTAATACATTTTTGAAATCTACGTAAAATTTGAGTAAACTTTTGTCTGAAAACTTTTTTCCAAAAATGCATACTTTTTGAGTTATTGAGTTTTTTGTAAAAAAATTTTCCCTTACAGACCCTTATAAATTATTTTTTTATAAGAATATCCTTAAAGATATGAGAATGATTTCTATTGAGTTGATTTAAACAAGGTTAGACGTATTTGAATCTATGTTGAAAACTTTTTCATTTTATACAGGGTGTGGTATAAAAAATGTTCAAAGTTTAACTTCTGTAACATCTCTAAAAATTTACAAAAACCATTTAATATCTGGATAACGCTTTAGATATAGGAAAGTATACATGAATTTGCCTTATTTTTTATCCCTGGATGCATTAAAACAGAAAAAAAACGGGTGGTTCTATTTAAAAAAATAAAAAAATTGATATATATGAAATTAAATTTTGAACAGTTTTTATACTACACCCTGTATAAAACGAAAAATTTTTCGACATAGATTCAAATACGCCCGACTATGCTAAAAATAACCGAGCAGAAATCATTTTCGTATCTTCAAGGGTATCGTCGTAAAAAAATAATTTATAAGGTTCTGCAACGATCAAATTTTTACAAAAAACTCAAAAAGTATACATTTTGCAAGAAAAATTTTCAGACAAAAAATCACTAAAATTTTACGCAAATTTCAAAAATGTATTAATATATAGGGTGTTCTATTTAAAATAACAAAGTTATAATCGATTTCCGGTAGAACCGGAAGTCGGCCATCTTTGAAAATATACTAGTTAAAAAGATCGTATTCGAAAACCCAAATGTACAAATTTTCATGATTTTAATATAGATATTTTGCCATATACAGATAGTTTTAACTCGTCTTGGAACACCCTGCATGTGAAAAGTTTCTGTCAACCTAATCACATAGAAATTCCAGAAGATTGAGGTTATAATTTCTCACCGGTTACTTATACATATATATATATTTGCTTCTAAAGTAATTTCACCCCAAAAGAATCACGAACTTCCTCCAAAATCAAACCGTTTACCAATTTGAATTCGTATTAATTTTATTTTGACGCACTGTAACATCTCAATGTCATTTTGACGTCTTAAAAACAACTTCTTCACCACCACCTTACTAAAAAGGCTTCGTTCAATCGATTTTTCACCGTTGAACATGTTTCGGTCCACAAAATATAAATCACGGCACGTTCCAGGACTAAACTATAATCATAAACACCGAAGGAATAATTTACAGTTAAAGTAAAAGTTTTAACTCGTATTTACTATTATTTTTGGTTAGTAAGACATTGTTTTACAATATAAACGAAAAGTTTTTAATTTTTTTATCAATGAATTGGATTATGGCGTGGGCAAAAGCTTTTTACTCGTATTAACAAATTTATTGGGTACGACTACGATTTGACTATGCTATTCTGTAAATTGACCCAAAATAAGTCGAAAATGAAGAATAAAATTTTTCGATATCTCGCTTCGTTTTCGAGATATCGATACTTGAAGTTGGAAAAAAATTTTTTAATTAATATTTTTATATATCAACTTAACCTAACCTAACTTAACATAGCCTAACCTAACCTAATTTAACCTAACCTAATTTAACCTAATCTAACCTAATCTAACCTAACCTAACCTAACCTAACCTAACTTAACTTAACCTAACCTAACCTAACCTAACCTAACCTAACCTAATCTAATCTAACCTAACTTTAACCTAACTTTAACCTAACCTAACCTTCCCGTGGTGCACTTTGAGTGTAAAAATTTAAAAAATCGTGAATTTTTTACATCCAAAAAAATTTTTTTTCGTGTGATGATTATTTTATTTTTATTTTTTTTCTTGTGGGGGGCTTTCGATTATTAGGGTGAATAATATAAAAATTAGATGAAAAATCTTTTGTTTATTGAATTTAAAGTGACAAAATATTCATTTGAAACGAAATACCGAACGCCATCTATTGAATAAAGAAAATTTTAAAATTAATTTTTGATTACAACTTCGAGTATCGATATCTCGTAAACGAAGCGAGATATCGAAAAATTTTATTCTTCATTTTCGATTTATTTCGACCTAATTAAGCTAAATATCGTCGCGGCGGAAATCGTACTTTCCCCCGTTTATCGCAACAAGAACATTACATTATTGAATCGGATAAATTTCGACATATAAATGTAGTAAATTCGTATTGAAATCGAATATAAATTCCTTGGCGTATTTATCGATATTATTTAGTGAAATACGAAACGCGTCGTTATCGTCCGAGAAGGAAATAAGACAAGTCTACCTCTGACGGGCCAACAAAGTGAGGTTATGTTAGATACTAACCCGTATCTCCCGTTCTCAATCATCGCCTTCATTGTTATGTCGCTGTCACCGACACACACACACACACACACACATACATGACGTAATCAGTGGGGCGGGTCCGTGCCAGCAATCAACGTCTGATTTAATATTCACCTCTTGGCGGGCGACCACCCCCCGCCACTGTTCTGTCGTTGACAAGCTCTTGTTGTTCCACGATGCGGTCCGTTATGTATATGCATTCGACCCTGCCCACAATAACTATATCAACGACGTATACAGGGCGATCATTTGTACGTGCCGCGGGGGTCCGTCATTTTTGGAAAAAAAATTTTTCGGCGCGACGCTGGGCGCTCCTGTCGTCGTCGTTCCTATCGCGATCTTACTTGTCATCATTCTTCCGAGATATCGTCATTGTCTCACCCTTACATCATTTACTACATCAAACTATCGTTTGTTATATTAACATCCAAGGGAAAGGAGCTTCGATCATTTTCCCTACTGGAGCTTAAGAATCCATCATTTTTGCCTTCTACTTGTCACTTTAATGGATTTAAACGATTTTTTTTTATTAATTTAAAGATCCTACGTATTATAAGCTTTATTTTTAGCCGAATTATGCGGTTTTTAGAAAATTACCCCAAAAAATCCACGCCCGCAGATGGAACGATCTTCGAAACCAGGTCCTCCCTCATCAGTCCATCGTTTTGATTGTTTTTCGGTATCATGGATCCACGTAAAACATCGTCACTCGATGGAAAAGATGTTTTTACTCCACTATGAACAAATTCGGCATCCATTTTGTACACAGTTTTCTCAAAACTAAATTTTCAGTTAATATGAAACGTCTACTACGTCTAGTAGCCGACGCACTTCCAATCGACGATTATTCAAAATTATTTCGTGGATTTTTAGTATTTCTAGACTCGTCCACCACTGCGATGCCGGTCCTTGCAAATCGTACGGCTTCTTTCGAACACTACTACCCAATATTAAAATCTAGTTTAGCTTTTATACAAACTCAACTATGTCAAACCTGGTTGTTAGATTGTTTTTCAAGTCGTTTTGAGATCGTATATAAACAAAAAAAAATATGAAATCGTCGACTCTGTTAATTGATGATACCGAAACTTCTAATGACGTTCATTTTGTGTTGAAATCAAGCTCAATTAAAATGTTTCGCGTCTCACAACGAATTCAAAACATAAAAAAATATACGACGAAACAAAAAAAAAACACACACACACCTAATGGGCTCGAAATCCGACCTAATGACATACGCAAATGTTATTTGCGTATTTATAAAGAGAGTCATTCTCTTCTTCTCGCCAAAAGAGATACACAAACGTTCATTGGAGTGCATCTCGAGTCTTGGTACACATGATTTAATAACGTCATTAGGAGAAGAAGGAAAAAATAGTACAGAAACGGCTTTAGCATATCAAAATGTATAAATTCGATAAACGACCGGTTAAAAGTCCGATTATGATTGTAGTTTAGTCCCATCTAAACCTTTAATACACAAAAAACCAACCAAATCTTTATTTGAATTACGTTTGCGTAAAAGTCAAAAATTATCGGTTGAACCTCGTACTAGTTTGGTCAAAATCTAAATAGTACCTACCGGGATGTTTGGTAATGGGATAAAACGTTAGAAAACCCACAAAACAAGTAGCAAATTTAAATCTAGGGATCTGTCTTTGAAAACATCGACAAGGAAGTCAAAATATCCCGAATGGACGACATTTAATTGTGTTTCGAATCGATTTTGACAATTGACGTTGACAAGTGACGTTAAAAAATCGATTGTTATATTTGAGCGTTGATGCGGGGCCGTTCCTGTTGGCGATGATGAAATAACGTTCGGCCTTTAAGGACCCGTCGGCGGAGCGTCCGTGGGTTTAATAAGGTTTGGGTAAAAATCATATTTGTAGATCTCATTAGGGGCCGCATCATTAGAATGTATTCTTGCTTGTACAATAGTGAGCAATGAACATAGAATTCAATTATCTTTACAGGATCGCAGGATACGACGCGAGGACACGGGCAGAAATGAAAGTTGACGAGAACGAATCTCTCGACGCGAAACGACAAATATTTTAATGAAAAAAAAAAAAAAAAGGTTTTCGTTTAACAGAATCATCATAATGATTAGTTAACCGTATATGTCGTTGAAAAGGACCTCTTTCTAGGAAATAGGATATTCCGAAAACAAACATCGAAAAGGGATTTATTTACGTGAACTCCTGGGAGTGTTTTTGGGTCAATTCCCACCCTAATAAGTTAGAAGGGCATCGACACGCTTATGGTTTACTGTTACTTTGTCAATACGAGACATTTGTCTTTGTTTCTGTTGAAAGCTGACAGGTTACGAGATGCTTGTTTGTTTTTCCAACACTAGTCAAGTGTCGGTGTAATCGATACTCTATTAGAAGAGTGTCATTTAATGACATTTTTGTGTCATTTATATATTTCATCACAATATTTTATGACTATAATAATTTGGAGTATGAAAAAGATTGTTTTAAACTGTTTTACAACGGTGGGGTGAATTATTATTATATAAATAATATAATAAACTATTCAACACTTTCATAATTTATTCAATTTTATTGTTTACTTTTTTATTTCGTTATATCTACCACGACTTTTTATTATAAACTAACTTTCGCTGCTAAACAAGCTCGAATATACGATACGGTCCATTTTTATGGAATAAAATCATTTTTATCGGTTTTATATACCTCGATTTTTATTCTTAAGCTGAAAATTTACAGTTTGAAAATATTTTCCACCTCTACAGTATCCATTCTGAATTATAAATACCCCCTCGAAAATTTTAAATGAGAAATAAAATCGTGTGACACATTGTTGTGTCGCTGTAATCGATATTCTATTAGAAGAGTGTCATTTATTGACATTTTTGGGCCATTTATATATTTCATTACAATATATTATGACTATAATAATTTGGAGTATGAAAAAGATTGTTTTAAACTGTTTTCCAACGGTGGGGTGAATTATTATTATTTAAATAATATAATTAACTATTCAACACTTTCATAATTTATTCAATTTTATTGTTTACTTTTTTATTTCGTTATATCTACCACGACTTTTTATTATAAACTAACTTTCGCTGCTAAACAAGCTCGAATATACGATACGGTCCATTTTTATGGAATAAAATTAATTTTATCGTTTTTATGTACCTCGATTTTCATTCTTAAGCTGAAAATTTACAGTTTGATAATATTTTCCCCCTCTACAGTACTCATTCTGAATTATAAATACCCCCTCGAAAATTTTAAATAAGAAAGAAAATCGTGTGACACATTGTTGTGTCGCTGTAATCGATATTCTATTAGAAGAGTGTCATTTAATGACATTTTTGGGTCGTTTATATATTTCATTACAATATTTTATGACTATAATAATTTGGAGTATGAAAAAGATTGTTTTAAACTGTTTTACAACGGTGGGGTGAATTATTATTATATAAATAATATAATAAACTATTCAACACTTTCATAATTTATTCAATTTTATTGTTTACTTTTTTATTTCGTTATATCTACCACGGCTTTTTATTATAAACTAACTTTCGCTGCTAAACAAGCTCGAATATACGATACGGTCCATTTTTATGGAATAAAATCATTTTTATCGGTTTTATATACCTCGATTTTTATTCTTAAGCTGAAAATTTACAGTTTGAAAATATTTTCCACCTCTACAGTATCCATTCTGAATTATAAATACCCCCTCGAAAATTTTAAATGAGAAATAAAATCGTGTGACACATTGTTGTGTCGCTGTAATCGATATTCTATTAGAAGAGTGTCATTTATTGACATTTTTGGGCCATTTATATATTTCATTACAATATATTATGACTATAATAATTTGGAGTATGAAAAAGATTGTTTTAAACTGTTTTCCAACGGTGGGGTGAATTATTATTATTTAAATAATATAATTAACTATTCAACACTTTCATAATTTATTCAATTTTATTGTTTACTTTTTTATTTCGTTATATCTACCACGACTTTTTATTATAAACTAACTTTCGCTGCTAAACAAGCTCGAATATACGATACGGTCCATTTTTATGGAATAAAATTAATTTTATCGTTTTTATGTACCTCGATTTTCATTCTTAAGCTGAAAATTTACAGTTTGATAATATTTTCCCCCTCTACAGTACTCATTCTGAATTATAAATACCCCCTCGAAAATTTTAAATAAGAAAGAAAATCGTGTGACACATTGTTGTGTCGCTGTAATCGATATTCTATTAGAAGAGTGTCATTTAATGACATTTTTGGGTCGTTTATATATTTCATTACAATATTTTATGACTATAATAATTTGGAGTATGAAAAAGATTGTTTTAAACTGTTTTACAACGGTGGGGTGAATTATTATTATATAAATAATATAATAAACTATTCAACACTTTCATAATTTATTCAATTTTATTGTTTACTTTTTTATTTCGTTATATCTACCACGGCTTTTTATTATAAACTAACTTTCGCTGCTAAACAAGCTCGAATATACGATACGGTCCATTTTTATGGAATAAAATCATTTTTATCGGTTTTATATACCTCGATTTTTATTCTTAAGCTGAAAATTTACAGTTTGAAAATATTTTCCACCTCTACAGTATCCATTCTGAATTATAAATACCCCCTCGAAAATTTTAAATGAGAAATAAAATCGTGTGACACATTGTTGTGTCGCTGTAATCGATATTCTATTAGAAGAGTGTCACTTAATGACATTTTTGGGTCGTTTATATATTTCATTACAATATTTTATGGCTATAATAATTTGGAGTATGAAAAAGATTGTTTTAAACTGTTTTACAACGGTGGGGTGAATTATTATTATTTAAATAATATAATTAACTATTATTATTTATTCAAATTCATCGTTTACTTTTTTATTTCGTTATATCTACCACGGCTTTTTATTATAAACTAACTTTCGCTGCTAAACAAGCTCGAATATACGATACGGTCCATTTTTATGGAATAAAATCATTTTTATCGTTTTTATGTACCTCGATTTTCATTTTTAAATTGAAAATTCACAGTTTGAAAATATTTCCCCCCTCTACAGTACTCATTCTGAATTATAAATACCCCCTCGAAAATTTTAAATAAGAAATAAAATCGTGTGACACATTGTTGTGTCGCTGTAATCGATATTCTATTAGAAGAGTGTCATTTATTGACATTTTTGGGTCATTTATATATTTCATCACAATATTTTATGACTATAATAATTTGGAGTATGAAAAAGATTGTTTTAAACTGTTTTACAACGGTGGGGTGAATTATTATTATATAAATAATATAATAAACTATTCAACACTTTCATAATTTATTCATTTTTATCGTTTACTTTTTTATTTCGTTATATCTACCACGACTTTTTATTATAAACTAACTTTCGCTGCTAAACAAGCTCGAATATACGATACGGTCCATTTTTATGGAATAAAATCATTTTTATCGGTTTTATATACCTCGATTTTTATTCTTAAGCTGAAAATTTACAGTTTGAAAATATTTTCCACCTCTACAGTATCCATTCTGAATTATAAATACCCCCTCGAAAATTTTAAATGAGAAATAAAATCGTGTGACACATTGTTGTGTCGCTGTAATCGATATTCTATTAGAAGAGTGTCACTTAATGACATTTTTGGGTCGTTTATATATTTCATTACAATATTTTATGGCTATAATAATTTGGAGTATGAAAAAGATTGTTTTAAACTGTTTTACAACGGTGGAGTGAATTATTATTATTTAAATAATATAATTAACTATTCAACACTTTCATAATTTATTCATTTTTATCGTTTACTTTTTTATTTCGTTATATTTACCACGACTTTTTATTATAAACTAACTTTAGCTGCTAAACAAGCTCGAATATACGACACAGTCCATTTTTATAGAATAAAATCATTTTCATGTACCTCGATTTTCATTCTTAAGCTGAAAATTTACAGTTTGTTAATATTTTCCCCCTCTTTCAATATTTGGGAGATGAAATTTTTTAATCGAGAACATCGAAAAACATGTATGTAAAAAAAATTGAGATGTCTGGTTATTTTGAAGCGATTATATTAATAGATTTCAACTTAGTGCTGACTTTGAATGAATTATATTAAACAAACTTTAGTTTATACTAAATTCTTCAAGGAAAAAAATTCACTCAACGCAAAGATTCAATATTTGCGATATGCACCTTAAACAAAATGAAATTGACCGTTTCTTGAAAAGAATCGTCACTGGTGATCAAAAATTGGTCTTGGACAGTACCATAGTTCGAAAAAGATCAAGGAGCAACCAGTAGGAACCAGTACAAACCACATTGAAAGCAGAAAAATAACAAAAAAGCCCATGGTGTCAGTTTAGTGGGTTTTTGGGCTGTTTCCAAGGAACCTGGTTCAGTTTTTTACTAATGAGGACCTTTTTTTGAAAAGAATCATCACTGGTGATCAAAAATTGGTCTTGGACAGTACCATAGTTCGAAAAAGGTCATAGAGCAACCACTAGGAACCAATACAAACCACATTGAAAGCTAAAATATAACAAAAAAGCTCATGGTGTCAGTTTGGTGGGTTTTTGAGCTGCTTCCAATGAACCAAACGTTCAATTCTGATGTTTACTATCAACATTAACGAAACTAGATGAAGCAATCAATTAAAAATGACCAGAATGATCAAACCGGAAAAGTTTAATGATAATACAAGGCCTTAAACATCTTCGGGAACTCGTTGGACTCTATTGGAGCTCGGATCAGAAGTGATGCCACATCCCCAATCCGACACCATCTGATTATCATTTATTTCGAAGTTTGCAGAGTTAATTGCATGGTCAAACTTGCACAAATGACCTGGCTCAGTTATTTGCTGATGAAGACCAGAAATTTTATCACGAAGCTGAAAGAAATACGGCGAAAGGTGATTGAGCAAAAAGAGAAAATATATAAATACGATTAAAAACTACTCTCCATTTTATTTTGTATTAATATTCGAATATATCTTTTTATTATAATGAAATATTTATTATTTGTATTATTTTCGTTAAATCGCGCGGTTAGAGATGAAAAAAAAAAAAACCGTCAGCTCCACTACGATGATCATCAGACATTTGCAATGTAAAACGAGATAGGTCGTACATCATTCGATGACAGCTAGATCTAGTCTTGGTCCATCTCCCTCATCCGGCAAAATCCCTCACATCCATCATCGTAATGCCACCCCCGTACCACCGCGGCTGACTGCCCCCAGCGGGCGGTTTACGAAAAACCCCTTTGACTCGACGCTTTAAACAGGCAATTTTTGACTCGCTTCCGGATATTGTTTGTTATAAGGCTGTTATCAATATTAATTTAATTTATTTCGATATTTTTTACTATTTTTTATACAAAATTATGAATATCAAAGGTGAAATACACCCCCTAATATACATTCTTGAGGTACACCGTTTTTAAATTTCAAAAATCGATCTACGACAAATAAAAACAAGATCTTATATTATTTCAGGTAAATGAAAAGGTATTCTGAGTATATAATACAACTCGTTACGGATTAATTAAAAGTTTTTACGTGGAATTAAGTTTGATAAACCAAAATATAGTTAATAATACTATTAAAGATGAAGAAGAAGACCAGAAAATTTGTTAATTGGACTATAATATCGTTTGATTTACATTCCGATTGAATTTGTAATAAAATATAGTAATTTTCGTTACTCCCTGTATTATATTCAATATTTTATTGAATTATAATCGAAATATAACATTTTTCAATTCGATTCGCGTAATTATTAAGCGATAAACGTTTTGACATAACCTATAAATAAGAAAAAACAATTGGGACATCCTGTATTAATGTACGCGGAAATTTTTGTATATAACGCACAGGGTAATGATAATAATGGAACCCCAATATATTCTGGATATAATAATGATGATGTTTAAATGTTATTGTCCAGGGATTGTACACTTGATCCAAAGTTGGGTACGAAACTTTTTATACAGGTAGGTATAGAAAGACCCATTATCACAATGAATAATGTAAGGTGTTAGTGTATTTTGGTTTCTTTTATACAGATTTTAATTCAATGGCGTTTTTTTCTTTCTTTCGATGTATTAAGTGTGAAAATCGACGTTTTGTTCAATAAGAAAAACCCCATTGTGAGATATTATCATTGTAAACTGACGCGTGCTGACGATTTGTTCAAGTTTCAGGTGATTTTTACCTTACTGGGGTTAATAACGAAACGTTTCTTTTATATAAAAATGAAGCAAAAATTATTATTTGTAGGTTATCACCACCAAAACATAACCAATAACAATGTTAATTTGCATGTAAATTTCGGCAACACAACTTTTAGTTCTGTCACTTACCAAAACGTGGCGCTAGTGTGATAAAAATGTGTCATTCGAAATTAGTATACGGTACGGATTTTAGGTTTCCTTCAGTGGTTTCCAATGGATTTGATACTTGATTCGCCTCAATTAAACCATTTCTTGTTCGTAGAGTCCGAATAAATGTTTATCAAGTCCAATCATCGCTTCAATAGTACACGAAATTCCTAATTTCTCTCTTTTTTTAGTACTAACACAAGCTACTTAACTACAAATGATATAACCTCCAAACTAACAGTATGACAGCTGTCAAATTTATACACGTATCTTTTGAAGGTTAGAAATAACTAAAAATCATACAGATTCAATCCTAGTAGCGTCATCTACGTATTTTATGGACTTTTTAATGTTTCCTTCAGTAGTTTCCAGTGGATTTAATACTTGATTCGTCTCGTTTAAATCATTTCTTGTTCGTAGAATCCGAATAAATGTTTATCAAGTCCAACCATCGCTTCAATAGTACACGAAATTCCTAATTTCTCTCTTTTTTAGTACTAACACAAGCTACTTAACTAAAAATGATATAACCTCCAAACTAACAGTATGACAGCTGTCAAATTTATATACGTATCTTTTGAAGGCTAGAAATAACTAAACATTTAATTCTAGTAGCGTCATCTATGTACTAGCGATGTACTTTTCAACACTAAAATCATTCATGAAACTAACAAGCAGAAAAGACGTAGCCAAGATAAA
Organism: Diorhabda elongata; assembly: GCA_026230145.1. Lineage (NCBI taxonomy): Eukaryota > Metazoa > Arthropoda > Insecta > Coleoptera > Chrysomelidae > Diorhabda > Diorhabda elongata. The sequence continues at coordinate 41,152,052 of CM047928.1, read as the reverse complement.
GTTGTTTGTAAATTTCGCCAACACAAATTTAGTTTACCGATCGTGGCGTTAGTACGATGAAAATATGTCATTACCGTCAATGTCAATTGTCAAAATGAATACGAACGCTTCCATGTGATGTGTGTTTTAAATAAAAAGAATTATCGCTTGAATGAAATGATGAAAACTGCAGATTACGTGTAGTAAACCAAAAAATTCGCATGCTGAAAATTTAACATAGTAAACACTGATATGATTGTTGAAAAACAACAAGTTGATAGTACGAGTGTTGATGTGTTAAAATCTGTCAATTTACTTATAAAAGAACCGTTGGAAGTTTAAATCTTGAATCTAATCGTAATTAAACTCATGTCTTAGCTTGATTCGGGTGAAATTATTTTGACAAATGACATATGACAGTTGAAATTTACATGATTATAAATCTTCAATGATAATTGGAGTTTTATATTCGGCATGACACTGCGAGAAAAAATACAAACAAAAAAAAAATTACAAAATTGATTATTGTAAATGAATTTTTGCCATTGGAAGTTTCAATCTCGAATCTGATCGTAATTAAACTCATGTCTTAGCTTGATTCGGGTGAAATTATTTTGACAAATGACACATGACAGTTGAAATTTACATGATTATAAATCCTCAATGATAATTGGAGTTTTATTTTCGGCATGAACACTGCGAGAAAAGATACAAACAAAAAAAAATTACAAAATTGATTATTGTAAATGAATTTTTGCCATTGGAAGTTTCAATCTCGAATCTGATCGTAATTAAACTCATGTCTTAGCTTGATTCGGGTGAAATTATTTTGACAAATGACACATGACAGTTGAAATTTACATGATTATAAATCTTCAATGATAATTGGAGTTTTATTTTCGGCATGAACAATGCGAGAAAAGATACAAACAAAAAAAATTACAAAATTGATTATTTTAAATGAATTTTTGCCATTGGAAGTTTCAATCTCGAATCTGATCGTAATTAAACTCATGTCTTAGCTTGATTCGGGTGAAATTATTTTGACAAATGACACATGACAGTTGAAATTTACATGATTATAAATCTTCAATGATAATTGGAGTTTTATTTTCGGCATGAACACTGCGAGAAAAGATACAAACAAAAAAAAATTACAAAATTGATTATTGTAAATGAATTTTTGCCATTGGAAGTTTCAATCTCGAATCTGATCGTAATTAAACTCATGTCTTAGCTTGATTCGGGTGAAATTATTTTGACAAATGACACATGACAGTTGAAATTTACATGATTATAAATCTTCAATGATAATTGGAGTTTTATTTTCGGCATGAACAATGCGAGAAAAGATACAAACAAAAAAAATTACAAAATTGATTATTTTAAATGAATTTTTGCCATTGGAAGTTTCAATCTCGAATCTGATCGTAATTAAACTCATGTCTTAGCTTGATTCGGGTGAAATTATTTTGACAAATGACACATGACAGTTGAAATTTACATGATTATAAATCTTCAATGATAATTGGAGTTTTATTTTCGGCATGAACAATGCGAGAAAAGATACAAACAAAAAAAAATTACAAAATTGATTATTGTAAATGAATTTTTGCCATTGGAAGTTTCAATCTCGAATCTGATCGTAATTAAACTCATGTCTTAGCTTGATTCGGGTGAAATTATTTTGACAAATGACACATGACAGTTGAAATTTACATAATTATAAATCCTCAATGATAATTGGAGTTTTATTTTCGGCATGAACACTGCGAGAAAAGATACAAACAAAAAAAAATTACAAAATTGATTATTGTAAATGAATTTTTGCCATTGGAAGTTTCAATCTCGAATCTGATCGTAATTAAACTCATGTCTTAGCTTGATTCGGGTGAAATTATTTTGACAAATGACACATGACAGTTGAAATTTACATGATTATAAATCTTCAATGATAATTGGAGTTTTATTTTCGGTATGAACACTGCGAGAAAAGATACAGACAAAAAAATTACAAAATTGTTTATTTTAAATTAGTTTTTATATAATAATCGATGTATTAACGATGCGAGGAGCAGTTTTTTCTTGGTATTTTATTGTCTTAAACTGAAAATATGTCGTTCGAGGCCTGTCCTGTTCTCGCCCATGAAAATTATATCCCATACGTCTGTGCCCATGCCGATATACAACGTCCAGGTGTTCAAAAACTACTCCGGTAAGCTGCCAGGGTGGGAAGGGGGAAAAAGGGCGATATTAGACAGCGGGGTGGCACTGTGATTGACAGTTCGGCGAGTCTTTGACAGACCTAAAATTTCTGCTTCTTTTGTACTTACGTATAGGTAAGGAATATTCGAGGGGGTAGAGGAATGGGCGCGGGGCTTAGGATTTACCCTCAGGGGGAAACTTTAGAAGTGCAGAAGAATTTGAGTTACCATACGGGGATAATCAAATTACCATCATTAAAAAAACATAAAATATTCGATTGTTGGACAAATTAAAAGCATCGTATTCCCAATACCGTGATGCCTACCATCATCAAGCAATTTTTTCAACAAACAACTAACTTTCAAAAACAACTTTCTATTATTTCAGCTCGATATTCAAATTATTTTAGCCTGGGTGATTTTTTTTTTAAAAATCATTAACATTTCAACAAGTTTGAGGTTAGGTTCCGTTTATTAATCAAGATAAGATAAATTAAAAACTAGTAGTGACTAAGTAACAGATTTATATATAAAGATTAGGTGCCGGAAATACTTAATGCTGATCAAAAAATCGTTCGAATTAAAAATTCTTTTCTTATTGCAATAGAATAGATTAAAATTCTTATCGTACAAACAAAAATATACTCGAAACTATAGAAAAAGAAGGAAAATAACCAAAAAGTGTTTTGGTAATCGATTTGTATTGAGTATTTAGAAAAACATAGTCTGTTTTATAGATACCATAACTTATTAGAGCAGTATCTGTAAAACCTACTCAATATGATGACGTTTTTAGATGTGAATATGTCAAATCTGACATTGACATTTGACATTTTTAATCGCGAACGTTCTGTCATATGAATGCTATTCAGAGATACTTGAAATATTCATCGAGTTTTCCGAATTCAACCGAGGTCATACTTCGCTACAAGATGAATTTCAATTTCAAACAAAAACGTTCTCGAATAATGGAAACATCGAATTAAGGGGTCATCCGCCGATGATTTCTTTTTATTGATATTTTGATTAAAAAATAAAGGCATATCCAATTATCATATATACATTGGTTAACAAAATTTTGTCACATAAAAAAGTAATGTAATAAAGTTTATAATTGACGATTTTAGTGTCTAAAATTAGTTATAAAGTTTATAAATGACGATTTTAGTGTCTAAAATTAGTTATAAAGTTTATAATTGACGATTTTAGTGTCTAAAATTAGTTATAAAGTTTATAAATGACGATTTTAGTGTCTAAAATTAGTTATAAAGTATATAAATGACGATTTTAGTGTCTAAAATTAGTTATAAAGTTTATAAATGACGATTTTATTGTCTAAAATTAGTTATAAAGTTTATAATTGACAATGTTAGTGTCTAAAATTAGTTATAAAGTTTATAAATGACGATTTTAGTGTCTAAAATTAGTTATAAAGTTTATAATTGACGATTTTAGTGTCTAAAATTAGTTATAAAGTTTATAAATGACGATTTTAGTGTCTAAAATTAGTTATAAAGTTTATAATTGACGATTTTAGTGTCTAAAATTAGTTATAAAGTTTATAAATGACGATTTTAGTGTCTAAAATTAGTTATAAAGTATATAAATGACGATTTTAGTGTCTAAAATTAGTTATAAAGTTTATAAATGACGATTTTATTGTCTAAAATTAGTTATAAAGTTTATAATTGACAATGTTAGTGTCTAAAATTAGTTATAAAGTTTATAAATGACGATTTTAGTGTCTAAAATTAGTTATAAAGTTTATAAATGACGATTTTGGTGTCTATAATTAGTTATAAAGTTTATAAATGACGATTTTAGTGTCTAAAATTAGTTATAAAGTTTATAATTGACAATGTTAGTGTCTAAAATTAGTTATAAAGTTTATAAATGACGATTTTAGTGTCTAAAATTAGTTATAAAGTTTATAATTGACAATGTTAGTGTCTAAAATTAGTTATAAAGTTTATAAATGACGATTTTAGTGTCTAAAATTAGTTATAAAGTTTATAAATGACGATTTTAGTGTCTAAAATTAGTTATAAAGTTTATAAATGACGATTTTAGTGTCTAAAATTAGTTATAAAGTTTATAATTGACAATGTTAGTGTCTAAAATTAGTTATAAAGTTTATAAATGACGATTTTAGTGTCTAAAATTAGTTATAAAGTTTATAATTGACAATGTTAGTGTCTAAAATTAGTTATAAAGTTTATAAATGACGATTTTAGTGTCTAAAATTAGTTATAAAGTTTATAATTGACAATGTTAGTGTCTAAAATTAGTTATAAAGTTTATAAATGACGATTTTAGTGTCTAAAATTAGTTATAAAGTTTATAATTGACGATTTTAGTGTCTAAAATTAGTTATAAAGTTTATAATTGACAATGTTAGTGTCTAAAATTAGTTATAAAGTTTATAAATGACGATTTTAGTGTCTAAAATTAGTTATAAAGTTTATAATTGACAATGTTAGTGTCTAAAATTAGTTATAAAGTTTATAAATGACGATTTTAGTGTCTAAAATTAGTTATAAAGTTTATAATTGACGATTTTAGTGTCTAAAATTAGTTATAAAGTTTATAAATGACAATTTTAGTGTCTAAAATTAGTTATAAAGTTTATAAATGACGATTTTATTGTCTGAAATTAGTTATAAAGTTTATAATTGACAATGTTAGTGTCTAAAATTAGTTATAAAGTTTATAATTGACAATGTTAGTGTCTAAAATTAGTTATAAAGTTTATAAATGACGATTTTAGTGTCTAAAATTAGTTATAAAGTTTATAATTGACAATGTTAGTGTCTAAAATTAGTTATAAAGTTTATAAATGACGATTTTAGTGTCTAAAATTAGTTATAAAGTTTATAAATGACGATTTTAGTGTCTAAAATTAGTTATAAAGTTTATAAATGACGATTTTAGTGTCTAAAATTAGTTATAAAGTTTATAATTGACGATTTTAGTGTCTAAAATTTGTTATAAAGTTTATAAATGACGATTTTAGTGTCTAAAATTAGTTATAAAGTTTATAATTGACGATTTTAGTGTCTAAAATTAGTTATAAAGTTTATAAATGACGATATTAGTGTCTAAAATTAGTTATAAAGTTTATAAATGACGATGTTAGTGTCTAAAATTAGTTATAAAGTTTATAATTGACAATGTTAGTGTCTAAAATTAGTTATAAAGTTTATAAATGACGATTTTAGTTTCTAAAATTAGTTATAAAGTTTATAATTGACGATTTTAGTGTCTAAAATTAGTTATAAAGTTTATAATTGACGATTTTAGTGTCTAAAATTAGTTATAAAGTTTATAATTGACATTGATATTGATAATAATAAGCCATAAAGTTTATAAATGACGATGTTAGTGACGAAAATTAGTCATAAACTTAATAAATTACAATGTTATTGATAAAAATAGATCATAAAGTTTATAAATAACAATGTTATTGATAGAAATGAGTCATAAAGTTTACAAAGGACAATACTACTGTCAAATTAAAACCCTTTGTTCCTTGAATAAAACGGCAAAATCGTTTGTTTTTCACATAAAAAAATTATGTATCCCTATATTAAATCGAAAAATTATTTCAACCCATTTCAACACATCTGTTAATTTCTAAAAATTCCCTATTAAAACTTCCGAATGTATCCTGTATCTTCGATATTATATGGTAGCTACACACCTACGATAAAATATTTCTGACGATTGACGAATGAAAAAAAAAAAAAAAAGGATAAATTCAATTACGGTAAACCACCACCGACTGCAATTAACGCGTAAGAAAAATTAATATTGTTAAATCGATATGGAAAGGAAGATGTGGTTCTTTCTACCTCCATCAGTCTCGACCAGTCGAAAGAAATCAAAAATCACAAAAATCTCGAATGTACACCTAATAATGGTCGTTAGATTTCTCATCGTACTGAATGACCTGGCTGTAATGTACGCGTCAAACTTATCGTGGTGAATCGAATGATAAATGATTCTTATATATATTGGCAATCTTGTCTTTTCTATATGTATAACCACCACCTTCCATACGTCGATGACGAAGCGATCTTCACTAATAATATACGAAACGGTTGTTAATTGATAAATCGTTTAATTTATAGCACATATAATATATAAAACTAACTCATGATCGACTAGAAACCCATAACGTCCGTCCCCTGTCTCTCATCGAAATTACGATTCTTATTTTGTTATTTTAGTATATGCGAAAATGTAAATCTGACATTGACATTTGACATTTGACATTTGACATTTGACATTTGACATTTGACATTTGACATTTGACATTTGACATTTGACATTTGACATTTGACATTTGACATTTGACATTTGACATTTGACATTTGACATTTGACATTTGACATTTGACATTTAACATTTGACATTTGACATTTGACATTTGACATTTGACATTTGACATTTGACATTTGACATTTGACATTTGACATTTGACATTTGACATTTGACATTTGACATTTGACATTTGACATTTGACATTTGACATTTGACATTTGACATTTGACATTTGACATTTGACATTTGACATTTGACATTTGACATTTGACATTTGACATTTGACATTTGACATTTGACATTTGACATTTGACATTTGACATTTGACATTTGACATTTTTAATCGTAAACGTACTAAGAACGAGTGCTATTTAAAGATACTTAAAATTAGTCATAAAGTTTATGAATGACAATGCTACTGATGAAAATTAGTAATAATGTTTATTAATGACAATGTTTTTAATAAAAATTGATCATAAAGTTTGTGCATGACAATGATTTTGATGAAAATTAGTCATAAAGTGTATAAATTACAATTTTACTAATGAAAATTGGTAATAAAGTGTATAAATGACAAAGTTAATTATAAAAATGGGTCATAAGGTTTATAAATGATAATAATATTAATAAAAATTGGTCATAAAGTGTCTAAGTGACAATGTTATTGATAAAAATGGATTATAAAGTTGATAAATGACAATAATATTGTTAAAAATTGGTCACAAAGTTTATAAAAGACAATGTTATAAGCGAAAATTGGTCATAGAGTATCAAAATGACAATGTTATTGATGGAAATGAGTCATAAAATTTATAAATGACAATGTTATTGATGGAAATGAGTCATAAAATTTATAAATGACAATGTTATTGGCGAAAATTGGTCATAAAGTGTCTAAGTGACAATATTATTGATAAAAATGGGTTATAAAGTTGATAAATCACAATAATATTGTTAAAAATTGGTCACAAAGTTTATAAAAGACAATATTATAAGCGAAAATTGGTCATAGAGTGTCTAAATGACAATGTTATTGATGGAAATGAGTCATAAAATTTATAAATGACAATGTAATTGGCGAAAATTGGTCATAAAGTGTCTAAGTGATAATATTATTGATGGAAATGGTTTATAAAGTTGATAAATGACAATAATATTGTTAAAAATTGGTCACAAAGTTTATAAAAGACAATATTATTAGCGAAAATTGGTCATAGAGTGTCTAAATGACAATGTTATTGATGGAAATGAGTCATAAAATTTATAAATGACAATGTTATTGGCGAAAATTGGTCATAAAGTGTCTAAGTGACAATATTATTGATAAAAATGGGTTATAAAGTTGATAAATGACAATAATATTGTTAAAAATTGGTCACAAAGTTTATAAAAGACAATATTATAAGCGAAAATTGGTCATAGAGTGTCTAAATGACAATGTTATTGATGGAAATGAGTCATAAAATTTATAAATGACAATGTAATTGGCGAAAATTGGTCATAAAGTGTCTAAGTGACAATGTTATTGATAGAAATGGGTTATAAAGTTGATAAATGACAATAATATTGTTAAAAATTGGTCACAAAGTTTATAAAAGACAATATTATAAGCGAAAATTGGTCATAGAGTGTCTAAATGACAATGTTATTGATGGAAATGCGTCATAAAATTTATAAATGACAATGTTATTGGCGAAAATTGGTCATAAAGTGTCTAAGTGACAATGTTATTGATAAAAATGGGTTATAAAGTTGATAAATAACAATAATATTGTTAAAAATTGGTCACAAAGTTTATAAAAGACAATATTATAAGCGAAAATTGGTCATAGAGTGTCTAAATGACAATGTTATTGATGGAAATGCGTCATAAAATTTATAAATGACAATGTTATTGGCGAAAATTGGTCATAAAGTGTCTAAGTGACAATGTTATTGATAAAAATGGGTTATAAAGTTGATAAATAACAATAATATTGTTAAAAATTGGTCACAAAGTTTATAAAAGACAATATTATAAGCGAAAATTGGTCATAGAGTGTCTAAATGACAATGTTATTGATGGAAATGAGTCATAAAATTTATAAATGACAATGTTATTGGCGAAAATTGGTCATAAAGTTCATGAATGACAATGTTAGTTGCAAAAATTGATCATAGAGTTTATAAATGACAATGATATTGATGAAAATGGGTCATAAAGTGTCTAAATGACAATGTTATTTATGGAAATGGTTTATAAAGTTGATAAATGACAATAATATTGTTAAAAATTGGTCACAAAGTTTATAAAAGACAATGTTATAAGCGAAAATTAGTCATAGAGTTTATAAATGACAATGTTACTGATGAAAATTGGTATAAAGTTTATAAATGACAATAATATTGTTAAAAATTGGTCACAAAGTTTATAAAAGACAATGTTATAAGCGAAAATTAGTCATAGAGTTTATAAATGACAATGTTACTGATGAAAATTGGTATAAAGTTTATAAATGACAATAATATTGTTAAAAATTGGTCACAAAGTTTATAAAAGACAATGTTATAAGCGAAAATTAGTCATAGAGTTTATAAATGACAATGTTACTGATGAAAATTGGTATAAAGTTTATAAATGACAATAATATTGTTAAAAATTGGTCACAAAGTTTATAAAAGACAATGTTATAAGCGAAAATTAGTCATAGAGTTTATAAATGACAATGTTACTGATGAAAATTGGTATAAAGTTTATAAATGACAATGTTATTGACGAAAATTGGTCATAGAGTTTATAAATGACAATGATATTGATGAAAATGTGTCATTGAAAATTTAGAAGAATGATTAATTATAGGTCACAGATTAGTATACGATTTTCTAAATAAATTGGTGTACTAAGTACTCAAAAACGTAGATACTCGATTTCGAAGATATCCCCTCGTATAACTGAAACTTGTTCTTTTAGAAAGATCCTTCTAAAGAGGTATTTACGTCTCAGAAAAACATATATATAGATATCAGTGTTATAAAGGTAAAAGTCGTGTAGATATAAATGTTTCAGTTGGCGGTAAATTTGCTATTCTTGTCGAGGGATGAATATATATCTCCGTGGTAGTTTATTATGCAAAAATACGCATATCCATCATTCGAAATGGGAGAAATTTGTACGTCGACAACTCGACATTTTGTTTCGAAAAAAGTAAATATATATATCAAACTGCGGGTAAAAAAAATTCGGAAATCGCTAATTTGTTTTTGTTCAGGGAAAAAATCGAGAAAAAGATCTACTTAGACTTGAGTTTAATTTCTCGAAAATCGATTATACCCAATAAATAAAAATTTGTTAGTTATTGAATTGCAAAAACGTTTATTTATCATTTTTGGGGTATATCTAAAGTTTTAAAAGTCGAACCAAACTTATTTTTATTGCTTTCACTTATATAAAGTTGTTTTACTTTCTCCCAAACCGATAAACTACGAGGGTCGTCTATAAAATAAGGTTTAGAATTTTGAGGTTATAACCGATTTCTAACACCTGGCTTTTAGAATTTCGGAAAATTATCCAAAATTAAAAAGTTTTTAGTTCATTACCATTTAAAAACAACCCCGTAAGAAGAAATAATTTGGGAAAATCAAGAGATTAATTGATTTGAAAACGTCTTCAATTGAGAGCAAACTTTAGTTGATTAATTTAGGTTAGGTTAGGTTAAGTTAGGTTAGGTTAAGTTAAGTTAGGTTATGTTGCCTGTTGCCTTGAAGATATTGAGCAATCGGAATGTTAAAATCTTTTTTCCATTCTGTATTTCCTCTATTGGTGCGACCTTGCAATTGTACAATCGATTAAGTCGAAAAATAAATTTTTTCGCACACATTCACACACATACAAATAGAAAAAAAAATACGAGTTCCTAGAAAAACAATTATCCCTTTCTAGAGTGGGTAGAAACGGCCTATAAGGGTGCGGGTGTCTACCTGGATTAACAGGGATCTATATATGTATATATATATTGAATTCCACATAATAGGGGGTTGAAATACCTTCAAAATGGGAAAAATTCTCTTACACACACATACCACACATTAAAAAATCCGTACCTGAAATGATATACTTCACGATTGGTGAGAAAGAAGTACCCCATTGGCGTACTAAAAAATTTTCTCGCTAGTACTGTCGGGGTTGAAAACTTGTTTTTTTTCCACAAAATTTAGGAGGAGAAATATGGGATGAGATGTTTCTAGGGATACTTTTAACATCAAAAAATTATTTTTCGCTCGAAATTTTCGATAAAGAAGCCAAAAAAATAATGTTTTGAATGATTTTATTTATTGATTGATTTATTTATTTTTTGGTTAATGATATTTTATTATTTTTAATATATTATTTATTTAAAAGTATCTAATCATTCATTTTATATATAATTTTAAACTCCTCGACAAAAAATGGATATTCGGGATGGTTGCAGCCCCCAATTGGATTCTCATTTGTTGGATTTTCTATTCTGATAGTTGGATATTTAATATTTAGAATGTAAATGATAAAAATCACCACGAATTTACCAAAATTCGCTTTGATTTAAATTTTAGATAGTTAGAGGACGATTCAGAATACATTCCGAGGTTTTATCGAATATAGTAGACGGTCGATAACAGATTAATTTGTTCAAAAAATCGAAAATTAACACAAATAAATATAAAGTACCATAAAACATGAAAAAAAGAATATTCAAAATGTAATATTTATTTAAAAAAAAAACTAATAATTCCTTTTATACATAACCTTAAATTTCTCGACAAGAAACTGCCTTATAAAATGATATTCGGCCTCAAATTAAAACTGGTACTCATATGGGGCGAACAATTAATATTAAATTAAACGAATTTATTCAAATATTAAAAATAAAACTGTCACAGCCCCCCAATTGGATTCTCATTTGTTGGATTTTCTATTCTGATAGTTGGATTTTACTTTGATTTAAATTTTAGATAGTTAGAGGACGATTCAGAATACATTCCGAGGTTTTATCCAATATCTCGAATATAATAACAAAAACTCGAAAATTAGAACAAAAAAATGTTTAAGCAAAACGTCGTCTACGTCACTGTGCATCACCTTTGCGACAAAAGATCCGTAGGGGGTCAAGCTTCTAGTTTTTACTCAAAGGACTTGAATGAACGAACTGGAGCTATTTTTTTTTTTTAGTTGTCCCATTGTATGCGAACAAGATATTTCTGAGCAGTTTTAAATTTCCTACGTGTATCGCCCCGCCCCCTATTAAGGACCGTCGTTCATATACTTTGACATTTCGCGTTTAAAGACAGTTTTGTCACAATGGGTTTTACTCTATTTTATTTATCGAAAAGTGTTTTCATTGACTTTTGGTGGTTGATTTTTTTTTTTTTTAATTTTATGAATGGGATGATTCGAATTGTATTCGAGGGATATATAAAGTCGCGCGTGCTGAATCTCTGAGAGCAGCGTAGCTACGTTGTCCTGTAACAGAAAATAACTGCCTTGGTTTTTATTGTTTCTTCCTACCAGGTAATAAAATTGATTTGGACAAAAAAAAAGATAGTTTTGAATTGCTGGATACTTGTATCAAGTTTTTTTAAATACGAGGGTGCGTGGAGGAGTAGTTCTTTCCAGTGATGACTATTCACGAAAAATCGCTTTGAACGCCGAAGTTCTTACAGCTGCTGTCGTTGAGCTGGTGCGTCGTCCTCTGCAGGAAAATCCTTCTGCTGTGGTACCGACTTTATAAAGTGATCATTCCTTGATACGTTTAAGGTGAAAACTGTATAAAAAAGTACTTTTCCATTAGGAAAATGGATCGCTTTCACGAATTAATCTAATCATCCATCGTATTCACCAGATTTAACCTCCGGCGATATTTTCCTTTACAGGTGATAGATTTTAGATGGAAAATTTATCGTACAATCCTCGTAGTTAATTTTTCCGGCTGAAACGTCTTATCAATCCTCCTGTGTGTATTTAGTCGAAATAAAAAAAAAAATAGAATTTCGATAATTTTTCGACGTGCGAACCCGGCTAATAACTCATAACTTGAGAGCCCTTGGAATTCCTCTCGAGAGCCCGTTGGATAGAGTCGGGTAGGGCGAAAGGATGTAGTAAGGGATCCGAAGGGTGGGTTCACCTGAGGATCGGCTTCCTGTTACCGACATCTTTAAATAACCACGTTCACACGCATTCGCCACGATATTATATTATCTAAATAACAAAAAAAATTCATAACCTAAAAAACACAATTTTATTAGTGTACTTCGATAATCTGTCTCCCTATTGGCGGGTGTTTTAAAGGTGATGTACGCTGTTATCGGTTGTAGTTGTTGTAACTACGTCCACGGAGTGACACTTTCGGAAATGGCGTGTGTCGTCTTGTTCCGGACGTTTCTTCCGGTGCCCGTTGAAATTCCGATAAAGCGCCGCCGCCATTTACCGGAAACGTAAGCAAACCGGCCGTACCGAACCTCGTCGTCTACATATTAAACAAACTCTACCTATAAACGTTATACAAAAGTAAATTTTCAATCTTGGTTATATCGGACAAACAAGCAGGAGTTTAATTTAACGTACTTAATGTACATAATTAAATAAAAAATTAATATCGTGGATAATATTTTGAATCATACGTTTTGTTTTAAATTTTGAATCTTAGTAGTTCATCATTAATAAATTTCTTGGTTTTCTATGTATGAAAAGTCTCTGTAATTTTGAAAAAACTAATTGTGGAAACATTCTGATTGAGGTATTTCCAAAAAAATGAGATTTGAACGCTTCTTCAGAAGCATTTGGTGCCACAAACAAACACTGTATGACGTTTTGACATATATCAGATAAGGTAATAATCTTCTTCTTTTTTTCCGTAATATCCATTCATCTATCTCTTGTTTTTCATCGATATCTTCCTCATTTTAGCTCTGGGTTGTCATTTCTTAATCGATATCTGTGTATTATGTCATCTGTGGAACTTGTCTAATCCGAAGGGACTATGGGAGAAGATATATAACAAAGAACGAAGTGAAATCTCAAATAAAAATAGCGTCTTTAATATCAGGGTACCAGAAAGACGTAATTTGACTACCAGGAGCAAAATCGGACCTGTAAAGCTCAAATAGAAATAGCGTCATTAATATCAGGGTACCAAAAAGACGTAATTTGACTACCAGGAGCAAAATCGGACCTGTAAAGCTCAAATAGAAATAGCGTCATTGATATCAGGGTACCAGAAAGACGTAATTTGACTACCAGGAGCAAAATGAGATTTGTAAAGCTCAAATAGAAATAGCGTCATTGATATCAGGGTACCAGAAAGCTGTAATTTGACTACCAGGAGCAAAATCGGACCTGTAAAGCTCAAATAGAAATAGCGTCATTGATGTCAGGGTACCAGAAAGATGTAATTTGACTACCAGGAGCAAAATCGGACCTGTAAAGCTCAAATAAAAATAGCGTTTTTAATATCAGGGTACCAGAAAGACGTAATTTGACTACCAGGAGCAAAATCGGACCTGTAAAGCTCAAATAAAAATAGCGTCATTAATATCAGGGTACCAGAAAGCTGTAATTTGACTACCAGGAGCAAAATCGGACCTGTAAAGCTCAAATAGAAATAGCGTCATTGATGTCAGGGTACCAGAAAGATGTAATTTGACTACCAGGAGCAAAATGAGATCTGTAAAGCTCAAATAGAAATAGCGTCATTGATATCAGGGTACCAGAAAGACGTAATTTGACTACCAGGAGCAAAATCGGACCTGTAAAGCTCAAATAAAAATAGCGTTTTTAATATCAGGGTACCAGAAAGACGTAATTTGACTACCAGGAGCAAAATCGGACCTGTAAAGCTCAAATAAAAATAGCGTCATTAATATCAGGGTACCAGAAAGATGTAATTTGACTACCAAGAGCAAAATGAGATCTGTAAAGCTCAAATAGAAATAGCGTCATTGATATCAGGGTACCAGAAAGATGTAATTTGACTACCAGGAGCAAAATCGGACCTGTAAAGCTCAAATAAAAATAGCGTTTTTAATATCAGGGTACCAGAAAGACGTAATTTGACTACCAGGAGCAAAATCGGACCTGTAAAGCTCAAATAAAAATAGCGTCATTAATATCAGGGTACCAGAAAGATGTAATTTGACTACCAGGAGCAAAATCGGACCTGTAAAGCTCAAATAAAAATAGCGTTTTTAATATCAGGGTACCAGAAAGACGTAATTTGACTACCAGGAGCAAAATCGGACCTGTAAAGCTCAAATAAAAATAGCGTCATTAATATCAGGGTACCAGAAAGATGTAATTTGACTACCAGGAGCAAAATCGGACCTGTAAAGCTCAAATAAAAATAGCGTCATTAATATCAGGGTACCAGAAAGCTGTAATTTGACTACCAGGAGCAAAATCGGACCTGTAAAGCTCAAATAAAAATAGCGTCATTAATATCAGGGTACCAGAAAGATGTAATTTGACTACCAGGAGCAAAATCGGACTTGTAAAGCTCAAATGAAACTAGCGTCATTGATATCAGGGTACCAGAAAGATGTAATTTGACTACCAGGAGCAAACTCAGACCTATACGATGAAAAAGAAGAAGAAGGGTTTTTCATCAAGGCACAATGAGAAAAAAACCATTAACTGAATATTAGTAAACAGCTTGGTTTCCATATAAACCACGAAATGGTAGTTAAAATCGGTTTCTAGTTGAAAAAACTGATGCCATTTCGCGATTTCAACTATAAAATTGCTTCTTCTTTTTTGTTTAAACAGATATAACCAATCGGGTGTCTTCTACAAAAAAATAAGACACTAATTCATTTATATCATTTTTTTGGTTTTGTAAATTCCGTTCAAAAGTTTTTCCAAATATCCTTCCGATTGCTAGAGGGACTTTTCTTTAGATGAAGTGCCAGTCTAGGTTAGAATATTAATGAATTTCTTCCGTATACATTCTAATTTCTAATACCAGTGATCGATATTTATGTATCTGTCGACCCCGGTATATGCAGATTTCTACAATTTCTATTATTATTCATTATGATTTCCTGTCAATACTAGATAAAATTGGTTTTATTTTGAGTTCATTTATTTGTTGTGGTTATAAAATATATTTTTCACCACCTGGTCTACTAAATTATTTTAATTTAGGTAAAATCTGTACGTAACGACATTTCTCGAAAATCCGAATTTTACGATTAGAACAGACCAATAATAAAACTGTCAATTGTCAAAAATAAACAAAGATTTATGGTCGAAGTTTACAACTTGGAATTGACGATTGTAATATGATGGTCTAGGTTCGTGGAAAGGTACTCAGCGGGACAAAAATGGTACTACTTTTTAATGTTTTCTAAATATTCTTCACAGACTGGCGTCTTGCTTGAATTGACGTTGTAAATAACTGAAAATCTTCATAATATTTCGTATTCCTTTTTACCAACGTAGAATTATCGAAATTCAATTAAAAAAAGACAAAAAGAAATAAAATAAAATACATTAAAAGACATAATTTTGTTGTGCTGACGAAATACAACTAACTAGATAAGGTAAAGAAGAAGAAACACTAAACTTTTATACCAATCAGCTAGTTTTGTATTGGAAACCAAAAAAAATCATTAATATATAAAGGTAATTAAGTTTATTGGAATAAAAATCGTTTCGTTCAGTATACAAATGACAGTTGACGTGATAATGATCACGAATATTCAGATCCTAACCTCAATCAATCACTCATTTGAATTTAAGGTTAGAATACATATATTCAGGACACTGTGTCCATAATTATCCGTGGATTTAATTGTCTTTCGATGGTATTTTTGATTTAATTCCAACAAAAATCGAATCTTTAAACCTTTTGAGTCGTCGGTGGTAAATTGATTGATTTGAATCTTCTTCTTTTTTGTGCAGAAGCTCAGTATTTACCGTTGAGGATCGTGGCCACAAAATCATCCATTGTTATTTAAATTTAACGATGAAACAATCCGCGAGGACAAACTACGAGGAGAGTTCCACAAGTACCTCGACCAAACACAAAAATTTTGGAACGGAATCTCCTTTTGGCTACAGTTTTATGAGTTTTATGTTTTAATTCGAATTTCGCGCTCTAGAAAGGGAATTTTGAGAGGTAACACATCAATTTATCCCAAAAAAGAATTAGACAGTTTTTCTAATAACATAACCTATTTCTTTGTTGGAAAATCTCCGATCGACGATTCATTTTTAATCCTAGGAACTGAAAATAATCCGAGAGGGTTAAATCTGGCGAATAAAGGTATATAAGACAGTAATTCATTAATTTTGGCCGTTGAAATAACGTTTATTTGAACTGGTGTATTCTTCTCAGCCAAATTGCTTGATTTCTTCGTTCAAACTTTGGAATAAGTTGTTGGAACTGTAGTTGGAACAGTTTTGTCTTCTTTAGAGCCGATTTCTTCTTCTAAATCCATTGTTTCGATTGTTTTTTTTTTGCTTTAGGTGTGTAGTCATGGACCATGGTTTCTCATGTTCGAATTTTTAGTTGATATGCACTTTTTGGAACGTCTAATAAGTGTGTCGAGGATCATTCAAAATAATTTCGTGGATTTTTAACATTTGTGGACTCGTCCACCACTAGGACCTCGTAAAAACCGTTTACTAGCTACCAGGAAACTACGACGAATATATTAATGCATAATTTTATTATAAAATGCATATTTTTAAGAATTTTTCGTATCTAATCTATAAATGTCTTTAAATAGAAACTTCTGGACCTCCAAAACCTTCAACTTACACACGTACATCACTTTATATATATATATATATATATATCGTTTGGTTGTGTGTCGGGCCCCATTGTATTTTTTATCGGGCCAGTAAAGTGCCGGTAGAGCCACGCCGTCAACCCGGACTATTTCCTGACTTTGACAGTTCGACCCCGGATATGACGTTATCTCGCGAACTTCATTGTATTCCATACTTGTGACCCCATAAATCTACACGCGAAAAAAGCAATTCTTCTTTACGAAAATACACTTTAAATAAAAAAACGTCGACGTTGACAGTTTCCTGTTTGAAAAACACAAACTAATATTACTCCGATTCATCAGGAATCAATCCATGTCTTATACAAAGTCCCAATGTCCAAGATATTGTCAGGAATCGTCTTGGAACTGATCCCCAACAAAACTAAATCTTCTAGTCGAGTTACCTCCAAGGTATGAAGATGGTGTCTGTAGGAAAACCGTCTACGATTGGTGCGCTACGTGGATGCTCAATATCAAAACAGACCGGGATTGAATTTGGCCACTAAACAAGTTTCTCAGTGTAGATGTATCGCGTTTTATGTTTATTGCGAATTTTTCGAAGCTGCTCCGCCAGATATCCTGTAAACGTTTCGTCCGAAAGTATCGCGAGAACTCGAAGAAAAGAAAAAGGATATCCTGATGAAAACCGAACTTTTTTTATCACAAATCGTCAAAAATGAACTTTTCTTAGACTTGCGAGCGACCTCTAGCCGTCTAAACTGGAATTTCTTTCGGAAAAATCGAAATTTTACGAGATCCTGCTAGAACCGCGCCATGTGCAGCGAATGTACATACGTAGCATGTATACGAAAAAAAAAAAAAAAAAGTACTTTGACGCCCTCATTGAAAATGTATTAAAATCAAACACGGCGTAGCGAACAGCAGTAATCTAGCGAAGCCCTGGGGCCCATGCAACTTTGATGAGCCCTCCAACAATGAGGGCACATGCACAATTTGCCGTGTTGACATAGTTTTAAAGCGGGCGCTCCGTCGAGAGGCCCCAGAACGAGGGGATTGTTTGACTAACCTGAGGCCGGTTAACGGACGAACTTTACCGGTTCGTACGTAAACTAACCTCAAAATACGAGAATAATTTATACAGAAACTTTTAATATTTTTTTCGTTTATAATCACTATTAATTTAATTTAAAAACAAATTCTTCTTTTTTACACACAAAATCATCGACACACGCCGTCCATTTTCTATAGTAGAACAAACAAAAAGTGTGGCCGAACTACCTGATCGGAAAGAGGCCGCGGGGGTCGACGTCTTCTATTGTTTTATGATATTTATGGATCAGCCGCGATACAATCTCGAGTAATTGGTCTAAACCCCTTCTGTTTTCGTGATCTTATCTATCTCTTCTTCTCTTTTTTTCACAAACCACCGATTGTGAATCCGATTGGGTACAAAATAATGTAATAGTATACGGGTGTCGAGCGAAAAGTTTGTATTTCATTTTCGTCGGATGGAATTTCGATTTAATCTAAATGAAATGTTATTAAGACATGTAAATACGAGGTATGTTATGAAAAGCTTCTTATTTTTTGTAATTTTAACCTTTATCTTATCAATTAACGTCGCGTTATATTCTTCTTTTATTATTTTACTATCTAGCTGTAGAAACCAAATTTGCAACGAAATTCAGATTGAAAACTAGTAGAAAATGAAATTCAACCACTTTTTTCATCTATGAAAATCTGTCAACTTCACTTAGTTTGTCTAGATAAGCCACTAGGATCGTGAAAAAGACGTTGTATACTTTTTATTTCGTTTCCGTGGTACAATAATAAAAAATAAGAAGGAGAAAAACGAAAAATTTATCAGCCCAACCGTTCATTTAATAAAATGGTACAAAAAAACGCTACATCTTATTGTTTTGGTGTTATTTGATCCACCAGGACATCGACTACCAGTTTCTGGTCAACACGAGAAGTTATTCAGACTTTTTAGTTAATGTGGTTTCGATTCTTTTGGTTTATTTCAAGCCTGAAGTGTTTCTTCATCTAATTTTTCATTTGTGGTGTCTTCAAAGTACTGAAACCTCCTGAACTAAAGGGACAGGACATTCGTGAAGAAGATTCCTTGCATTTCCCTTGGTTTTCCCGGAAAATCTGTCGTTTCTTGCCGAATTCATCGTCTTAAAATGGTATTTGATCCACCAGGACATCTACTACCAGTTTCTGGTCAACACGAGAAGTTATTCAGTCTTTTTAGTTAATGTGGTTTCGATTCTTTTGGTTTATTTCAAGCCTGAAGTGTTTCTTCATCTAATTTTTCATTTGTGGTGTCTTCAAAGTACTAAAATCTCCGAACCAAACGGACAGGACGTTCGTAAAGAAGATTCCTTGCATTCCCCTTGGTTTTCTCGGAAAATCTGTCGTTTCTTGCCGAGTTTGTCGTCTTATAATGGTATTTGATCCACCAGAACATCGACTACCAGTTTCTGGTCAACACGAGAAGTTTTTCAGTCTTTTTAGTTAATGTGGTTTCGATTCTTTTGGTTTATTTCAAGCCTGAAGTGTTTCTTCATCTAATTTTTCATTTGTGGTGTCTTCAAAGTACTAAAATCTTCGAACCAAACGGACAGGACGTTCGTAAAGAAGATTCCTTGCATTCCCCTTGGTTTTCCCGGAAAATCTGTCGTTTCTTGCCGAGTTTGTCGTCTTATAATGGTGTTTGATCCACCACAACATCGAATACCAGTTTCTGGTCATCACGAGAAGTTATTCAGTCTTTTTAGTTGATGTGGTTTCGATTCTTTTGGTTTATTTCAAGCCTGAAGTGTTTCTTCATATAATTTTTCATTTGTGGCGTCTTCAAAGTACTAAAATCTTCGAACCAAACGGACAAGACATTCATAAAGAAGATTCCTTGGATTTCACGTGGTTTTTCCGGAAAATCTGTCGTTTCTTGCCGAGTTTATCGTCTTAAAATGGTGTTTGATCCACCACAACATCGAATACCAGTTTCTGGTCAACACGAGAAGTTTTTCAGACTTTTTAGTTGATATAGTTTCGATTCTTTTGGTTTATTTCAAGCCTGAAGTGTTTCTTCATCTAATTTTTCATTTGTGGCGTCTTCAAAGTACTAAAATCTTCGAACCAAACGGACAAGACATTCATAAAGAAGATTCCTTGGATTTCACGTGGTTTTTCCGGAAAATCTGTCGTTTCTTGCCGAGTTTATCGTCTTAAAATGGTGTTTGATCCACCACAACATCGAATACCAGTTTCTGGTCAACACGAGAAGTTTTTCAGACTTTTTAGTTGATATAGTTTCGATTCTTTTGGTTTATTTCAAGCCTGAAGTGTTTCTTCATCTAATTTTTCATTTGTGGCGTCTTCAAAGTACTAAAATCTTCGAACCAAACGGACAAGACATTCATAAAGAAGATTCCTTGGATTTCACGTGGTTTTTCCGGAAAATCTGTCGTTTCTTGCCGAGTTTATCGTCTTAAAATGGTGTTTGATCCACCTCAACATCGAATACCAGTTTCTGGTCATCACGAGAAGTTATTCAGTCTTTTTAGTTGATGTGGTTTCGATTCTTTTGGTTTATTTCAAGCCTGAAGTGTTTCTTCATCTAATTTTTCATTTGTGGCGTCTTCAAAGTACTAAAATCTTCGAACCAAACGGACAAGACATTCATAAAGAAGATTCCTTGGATTTCACGTGGTTTTTCCGGAAAATCTGTCGTTTCTTGCCGAGTTTATCGTCTTAAAATGGTGTTTGATCCACCACAACATCGAATACCAGTTTCTGGTCAACACGAGAAGTTTTTCAGACTTTTTAGTTGATATAGTTTCGATTCTTTTGGTTTATTTCAAGCCTGAAGTGTTTCTTCATCTAATTTTTCATTTGTGGCGTCTTCAAAGTACTAAAATCTTCGAACCAAACGGACAAGACATTCATAAAGAAGATTCCTTGGATTTCACGTGGTTTTTCCGGAAAATCTGTCGTTTCTTGCCGAGTTTATCGTCTTAAAATGGTGTTTGATCCACCAGAACATCGACTACCAATTTCTGGTCAACACAAGAAGTTAGCTAATGAATTTTTGAATCTTTTGGATTGTCTTAGGTCTGAAGAGTTTGTCCAGCGAAACTTCGTCCGATTCTTTAGCCATTCCTTCAGTTTTTTATCGCTGCGGCATCTCGTGAGTCCAAATCATAGAATCGTAAACAATTTCTGCATCTATCTCCATATTTTCTGTAATTATTACGGAAAAACCAAACCAAAATCGATATAAAGACGGTACAAAGAAAGATCCCATTTCAAAATCGTCGTTCTGTCGCATCGAATTTATCAAAAAACCGATCTAGCGCTTAATACGTGGTGCAAACAAAAATGAAACGTACAAAAAAAAAATTACGAAAATGAGTTCGCTCCCACGGCCGACTCGAAATATTTTTCGAAACGCAGTAGCGTCCACAGATAAGTCCGGAGTAGTCGCTTCGATTTATTTTTCCGAGCACCCCGACGACTCTGTCCGGTTTTAACCAGGTAAAACCGACAACTACTCCACTTCTTATTTCTCCGAGAATACAAAGAAGGAACAAAGTAGGCCCCGAAGGTAAACATCTCGTGTACTCGTTTGTAAATTTCGGAAACGACAGAAGTTACGTACATAGTCGTTGTTAATACAAATATTCTAACAGTCGACGAAATAAAAAAAAGAAAATATCGTCAAAAATTGGCATAAAAGGGAAGAACCGAAAACATAACCAAAAAACCGAGAACATAACCAAAAAAAAATAGATCAGTAATTACGTAACAACAGAAATCGACAAAAAGGAAGACACAAAAGGAAAGACAGAGAAGAAATGATCAAAAAAATAACTCAATGGATTCCAAGAAGAAAGAGGAAGGAAAATAAAGGAAGATAACTCGAGGATAAACTACAGGAATTGAAAAGAATAGTAAATAATAACAAAAGTAACCGTAACAAACGATAAACTGTAAAAATGATTTTTTTTTCTTACGTTTTCCAACTTAAAAATGATCCCCGATGAAATTCCAAAGTTAGAGATGACATAGCGTCAAATCTGGCGAACGTAGAGGCTAGTTTTCGGTGGAAAACGAAGTTTTTTTACCCATTATCTTTTAATTAAGGAAACAACTATTGTTTAAGTTGAAAAATGCTTCTAGGTTAACTCCAAACCTGGAAAATTATCTTAAAACAAAATAGGTGGCGATTGCGGGATGTGGCGTGGAAAAATCAGTGGTTTAGGTGGATCATTCTAACGATTAGAAACACATGTAAGAATCTGTTTGGTCTCCCCCGAGATAAAGTAGGTAATCAAGTGGCATTAAGACCGATTATCTACCGATATTATCCTGGCTAGTCGGGGAGAGTGAAAGAGACAGGATCCCGATCCGAAATTGATTCGAAATCCGTTTTATTTCGAGATAAAATCGGCGGAAAAGTTTGTAATTTGAAACCGTATAATCGAATAGTTTTTGGTAATTTTTGTTCGATAAAAGTTTATTTTGAAATAGGGAAGAGAAAGTTTTTGGGATTTGTAATTTTCGAATCAGGTAACTAATAACAGAAAAAAGGTCTTAATCCCGTCGTAAATATTTATATGTCAAGGACGTCGAAATTTGACAAGCGAAAGATATTGTGGAATTTGAGGAAACGTTTTTGGTAATTCTGAGAAATATCAAACTCAATATAAAGTAAAATTGGACGTAATTTATTAGAAATAAAATGAACCCCCAACTACGCGAATATATACGGGGGATTTGCTATATTTTTAACCCAAACATGCTGCGTTAGTACAAACTAAAATATAAAAAGCTGCGTTGACAGATGTCGTATTTTATCCCTAGATCTCAGAAAATTATTGAAATAACTTTTTAATTGTCATCACAGACGATTTTGCTGAAATTTTTGTCATTTATTGGGAAAGATAATTCCTGGAAAGATTTTCGCCACATGTAGTTGTACGAATTTAACTAAATATCTTCGAAAATATCAATTTTAGAAAAAAAAGTTTCAGATAAAAAATGAAGCTCTTAAAAAGATCTTCAAATAAGATTTTCAACGTTTTTTACGTAAATTCATTTTTTCGGCTGTTATGGCATAAAATAATCCGATATAAAAAACAAAAAAAAATAATTTTACTAAATATCTTCGAAAATATTAATTTTAGAGAAAAAAGTTTCAAATAAAAAATGAAGCTCTTAAAAAGATCTTCAAATAAGATTTTTAACGTTTTTTACGTAAATTCATTTTTTCGGCTGTTATGGCATAAAATAATCCGATATAAAAAACAAAAAAAAATAATTTTACTAAATATCTTCGAAAATATTAATTTTAGAGAAAAAAGTTTCAAATAAAAAATGAAGCTCTTAAAAAGGTCTTCAAATAAGATTTTCAACGTTTTTTACGTAAATTTGATTTTTCGGCTGTTATGGCATAAAATACAGGACATGCCGCGTTAATATAAACTAAAATATAAAAAGCTGCGTTGACAGATGTCGTATTTTATCTCTAGATCTCAGAAAATTATTATAACAACTTTCTAATTGTCATCACAGACGATTTTGCTGAAATTTTTGTCTTTTATTGGGAAAGATAATTCCTGGAAAGATTTTCGCCACTTGTAGTTGTACGAATTTAACTAAATATCTTCGAAAATATCAATTTTAGAAAAAAAAGTTTCAAATAAAAAATGAAGCTCTTAAAAAGATCTTCAAATAAGATTTTGAACGTTTTTTACGTAAATTCATTTTTTAGGCTGTTATGGCATAAAATAATCCGATATAAAAAACAAAAAAACATAATTTTACTAAATATCTTCGAAAATATCAATTTTAGAAAAAAAAGTTTCAGATAAAAAATGAAGCTCTTAAAAAGATCTTCAAATAAGATTTTGAACGTTTTTTACGTAAATTCATTTTTTAGGCTGTTATGGCATAAAATAATCCGATATAAAAAACAAAAAAAAATAATTTTACTAAATATCTTCGAAAATATCAATTTTAGAAAAAAAAGTTTCAGATAAAAAATGAAGCTCTTAAAAAGATCTTCAAATAAGATTTTGAACGTTTTTTACGTAAATTCATTTTTTAGGCTGTTATGGCATAAAATAATCCGATATAAAAAACAAAAAAAAATAATTTTACTAAATATCTTCGAAAATATCAATTTTAGAAAAAAAAGTTTCAGATAAAAAATGAAGCTCTTAAAAAGATCTTCAAATAAGATTTTGAACGTTTTTTACGTAAATTCATTTTTTAGGCTGTTATGGCATAAAATAATCCGATATAAAAAACAAAAAAAAATAATTTTACTAAATATCTTCGAAAATATTAATTTTAGAGAAAAAAGTTTCAAATAAAAAATGAAGCTCTTAAAAAGGTCTTCAAATAAGATTTCCAACGTTTTTTACGTAAATTCATTTTTTAGGTTGTTATGGCATAAAATAATTCAATATAAAAAACAAAAAAAAATAATTTTACTAAATATCTTCGAAAATATTAATTTTAGAGAAAAAAGTTTCAAATAAAAAATGAAGCTCTTAAAAAGATCTTCAAATAAGATTTCCAACGTTTTTTACGTAAATTCATTTTTTAGGTTGTTATGGCATAAAATAATTCAATATAAAAAACAAAAAAAAATAATTTTACTAAATATCTTCGAAAATATTAATTTTAGAAAAAAAAGTTTCAAATAAAGAATAAAGCTCTCAAACAGATCTTCAAATAAGGTTTTCAACGTTTTTTACGTAAATTTGATTTTTCGGCTGTTATAGTATAAAATACAGGACACGAAAATAACTTTTTGATATAATTTACCAAAAAAAAATATGATCCTGAAGATAATTGTCAGTTGGAACTCATTATAGGTATTGCATTTATTAAACAAATATCTCAGGAAGTTTTATGCGAAAAAACATTTTGCTCAATCACATCTACGCAAATATATACGAGGGATTTACTATATTTTGAACCCAATACAAATTTCTAAAACATGCCGCGTTAATACAAACTAAAATATAAAAAGCCGCGTTGACAGATATCGTATTTTATCCCTAGATCTCAGAAAATTATTAAAAAACTGTCTAATTGTCATTACAGACGATTTTGCTGAAATTTTTGTCTTTTATTGGGAAAAATAATTCCTGGAAAGATTTTCACTATTTAAAGTTGTACGAATTTAACTAAATATCTTCGAAAATATCAATTTTACAAAAAAAAGTTTCAAATAAAAATTGAAGCTCTTGAAAAGATCTTCAAATAAGTTTATTAACGTTTTTCACGTAAATTTGTTTTTTCGGCTGTTATGACATAAAATAATCCGATATAAAAGACAAAAAAAAATTTTTCGTGGAGAGTGGCGCTGGGGGGATCTTTAATGCCCTTTCGCACACTTGTAGAAGATGAGGCTGGGTTAGGATGATTATACAGGACGAAATGTAAAATATGTTACTACCCAGTATATTAGGTTAATTTAGGTTAATAAATTCAACCCCTGTCGAGATATAATAGCTGATAACACTTTAAAAAATAGTTTTATGTAAAAAATGTATAAAACATTTGTTGTAGTATTTTTCAAGATCTACAATTTTTATTTGAAACTTTTTTCTCCAAATTCAATATTTTCGAAGAAATATCATATAAACGAATTATTACTACTTCTAAGGGAATCGGGGGAGTTTTGTCGGTAAAAATCCTTTTCGAGGATAATCTTATCTAAACAAAACAAAGCTCTGGCGAGGAAAATTCCAACAAAATCTTGAAAAATTAATTTTTATTATTTCGTCAATTTCGAAAAGGCGATATTTCTGATCGACATCGTATATACGCTCTGTCGAATATTGATGACGAAACTAATAGGTAAGTTGGGTAGATAATTGACGTCACGTCGCAATTAATCACGGCGACATCCTTGAAGCGATTTTTTACCAGAAATATGTTCAAAAAGGCGTAACGTTTCGTGTCGTCGTATATATAACCGTATCTCTATCTCGACTTTATTTTTTTTTTTTGTACGTGTGTGTAAAGCGAAGAGCATTTGATTTTTTCACGATGGTTGCCCACGTGTAGGTCATTATCTTACCACTTGTCGACTTGTCACCGAGCTTATATGCACTCACCGATTCGCTACGCCGCCTTTCCGCATTTATGCCATCTACTCGAAAAGAAAATAAACTGGAATTTCACTTTTCCAACCCGCGATCACCCTAATTGGCGACTCCACTCGATCTAATCATATATACAACTCGCATGCGGGACAAACAACACGATCGTTACATTTTAAACAACCATCACCCTGTATATAATTATTCGAAATTAATTCTAATACGTAATTTATTGTATTGGTTAGGTTTATATTACGATTAGTTGTAGTAAATTCTTTAATACGGTATATTTCAGATCTAGTAGGTTATTGTATAAATATTAACACGCCCCAATTAAATTCAACGTTGAAATAATCGAAAAAAGAAACGAAATAGTTAAAAAATTTCTTTTCGTAGATATCCACCGTTACCTCGATTAATTAGAGAATTTCGAAATGATGCGCGCAACGTATTAATTAATTATTATTACTCCTTACAGTAAAAATACCCTCTAGGTATAATTAGCGATAGCCGGTAATTAGTTGGACAGTTGCGCGGTAGTCGTAGCGGGCGGTGGGAGCGCTTCGGAGGCGTGTCTATCGGGCGGACTTGCGCATCATTGGCGCACGCAAAACATGGCAGGCGGTTCTGTCAATCAAGCGATTAGGTGGGGACGCGGATACGCAGCAGCACATTGGCCATTCAGAATAGAGTGTGCCGCTGTCGTGTGCGGAGCGATCGTTTCGGAGTTTTTCGTGCGTTTGAAAAAAGTGTGTAGTGACAACCAGCAAACTGTTTGCGCCAACGGAAGATATGTTGACGATGGAAACGGACCTCAAAGGAGGCAGTTTGCACGGGAACATTCCCCCGCATCATTCGTTACAAAATTACGGTTCTTTGAGTGCTTTAAGTCAAGCTCCGATGCACGGTTTAACCCAACACCCCCATCAGATACACCATCAACCGCAAGGACCGCAAATACATCATCAACATCAACACCAAACGCAAAATCATCATCATCAACAACAACAACAACAACAACAACAACAACAACAACAACAGCCGACACAAAATAATAATAATAATTCGTCGAAAGCTCAAAATATGGAAAGAGTGAAAAGACCTATGAACGCTTTTATGGTGTGGTCGAGAGGACAAAGGAGGAAAATGGCGCAGGAAAATCCGAAAATGCACAATTCGGAAATATCGAAAAGATTGGGCGCCGAATGGAAATTATTGAGCGAATCGGAAAAACGACCGTTCATAGACGAGGCCAAACGATTGCGAGCTGTCCATATGAAGGAACATCCCGATTACAAATACCGACCGAGACGCAAAACAAAAACCCTATTGAAAAAAGACAAATACCCTTTGGGCGGTTCGGGATTATTATCGAATTCGGATCCGAGTAGAACCGCTCCCGCATCCGTACAACAACAAGTAGCGGCGGCGCGCGAAATGTACCAAATGCCCAACGGGTACATGCCGAACGGGTACATGATGCACGATCCGACCGCCTACCAACAACAATACACCACCGCGAACTACCCCAGGTACGATATGGGGCAGATGCAGCACAATTACATGAACGGCGGTTACGGTTCGTACACGACCACGGTGCCGAATAGTGCGGGTTCGCCGTACGGGATGCACCAGGCGGGATCGTCGCACAGTCCATCGGGTTCTAGTATCAAATCGGAACCGGTGAGTCCCAGTTCGGGTTTGCATACGCCGACGCCGGCCGGCATCAAAAGGGAATATTCGGGACAACCGCAACAGGGGGATCTCCGCCAAATGATATCGATGTACCTGCCTACCGACGGAGGTGTCCAACACATGCAACACCAATATAGCGGCTCGCCGGATCCGATGGTGCAAGGACCTTTGGCTCCGCTGACGCACATGTGAGAACCGCTATTTGTGGCGCAGGACATTGATGTGCCGCAACTGTGAATTTTTCCTTTTTCCTTTCTTTTTCTTTTTTTTCATCCTTTTTTCATTTCTTTTTTCTCTTTATGTGTGTACATAAAACTATATAGATAACTACTATTTACTATAATGTATCAGTTATTAAGTTTCTCGGCTGATATCCAGGTATGACACGATGATTTTTTTATATTTTATTTTTATTTTTTTCTATTTTTTCTTTTTCATCAAAAAGTATATTTTGAAATATCCGCGTTCGTAAAACGCGTTCGTTTATACACCTTTGTTTTTTCTGGTAATTTCGAGCTTAGAAATCGCTAATCGAAACCTTCGAAATATTAAATTAAGTTCGTATTCTTCAAATAATTGAAATTTTCGGAGTTTATTTTTCAATTTTACATCAGAATCATCTTTCGAACTTCAATAATTACCAGGTGGCGGTCTTGTCGAAACTAGACGATTTTTCGACGCTAAAAAAATATTTTCAACTTCCGTTTTAATGAAATTAATCGTTTCAAGACGGAAATTTATAAAAAAAATATTGTAGGAAATGGGAATAGCTTTAATTTAAGCTTTAAAGTTGATTCAAAAATCTTAAATCTCTGTAATATGAAAAAAAAATGTTCAATATCAAATTTGCTCAAAAGTTTAATAGTTTTATAGAATTATATGCATTACAAGTTTTCAGAATATACTGAAATCTCTATATTTTGCACCGGATTCAGCTTTTTCAGTTCTATGATTATCGAAATACGGTCTATCAAAATTAAAAAATTTTCCGAGAGAACGGAAAACTTTCGACATTCATTTCCATAGAAATAATCGTTTTAAGAAAAAAATTATAAGATAAAATGTCTTCAATTTAAGTATAAAATGGCGTCTGTAGGCCTTATAGTTAATTACCAGATCTCAGAAATGTAAAATACAAAAATTAAAATTTTATAATCGTTTGTTAGTCTTTAAAGAACGATTTACATTGGAAGTTCCTAAAAGATACTGGAATCGGTATAATTTTGCTTTAAAATCAATTTTTTCACTATGTACTTTCTGAGATACAGCCCATCAAAATTAAACAATTTTTTTATAGAAAAATAAACTTTCGATAGCGATTTCTATGAAAATAATCGTTTTATGAGAAAAAATATGACATAGAAACTTGTAGCTAATGGAAATGTCTTCAATTTAAGCATAAAATGGCGTCTGTACGCCTTATAATTAACTCACAAACTTCAAAAATCTAAAAAAACAAAAAAAAATTGATTAATGAAACTTTCATAATCGTTTGTTGGTCTTTGAAAAAAACTGTGTACATTAAAAGTTACTAAAAGATACTGAAATCGTTGTAATTCTGTTATAAAATCAGCCTTTTCTACTATATACTTTCCGAGATACGGTACATCAAAATTAAACAATTTTTTAATAGAAAAATAAACTTTCGACGCTGATTTCCATGAAAATAATCGTTTTATGAGAAAAATTATAACTTAAAATGTTGTAGCTAATGAAAATGTCTTCAATTTAAGCATAAAATGGCGTCTTTAAACCTCATAGTTAACTCACAAACTTCAAAAATCTAAAAAAACAAAAAAAAAATTGATTAATGAAACTTTCATAATCGTTTGTTGGTCTGTGAAAAAAACTGTCTGTGTGCATTAAAAGTTACTAAAAGATACTGAAATCGTTGTAATTCTGTTATAAAATTAGCTTTTTTTACTATATACTTTCCGAGATACGGTACATCAAAATTAAACAATTTTTTGATAGAAAAATAAACTTTCGACGCTAATTTCTATGAAAATAATCGTTTTATGAGAAAAAATATGAGATAAAAACTTGTAGCTAATGAAAATGTCTTCAATTTAAGCATAAAATGGCGTCTGTAGGCCTTCTAATTAACTCACAAAGCTCAAAAATCTAAAAAAAAAAAGAAAAAATATTGCTTAATTCATAATAGTTTGTTAGTTTTCAAAGAAAAACTATGTACATTGAAAGTTTCGTTCCTAAAAGATAGTGAAATCGGTGTAATTATGTTACAAAATCAGCTTTTTCCACTATATACTTTCCGAGATACGGTACAACAAAATTAAACAATTCTTTGAAACAAAAATAAACTTTCGACGCTGATTTCCATGAAAATAGTCGTTTTATGAGAAAAATTATAACTTATAATGTTGTAGCTAATGAAAATGTCTTCAATTTAAGCATAAAATGGCGTCTGTAGGCCTTATAGTTAATTACCAAATCTCGAAAATCTAAAAAACAAAAAATTTTGCTCAAATAAAATTTCATAATTTTTTGTTGGTCCCAAGCTCCCAAAGAATACAGAAATCGGTGTAATTTTGTTATAAAATCAGCCTTTTCTACTATATATTTTCCGAGATACGGTACATCAAAACTAAACAATTCTTTGAAACAAAAATAAACTTTCGACGCTGATTTCTATGAAAATAATCGTTTTATGAGAAAAAATATGAGATAAAAACTTGTATTTAATGGAAATGTCTTCAATTTAAGCATAAAATGGCGCCTTTAAACCTCATAGTTAACTCACAAACTTCAAAAATCTAAAAAAACAAAAAAAAATTGATTAATGAAACTTTCATAATCGTTTGTTGGTCTGTGAAAAAAACTGTCTGTGTACATTAAAAGTTACTAAAAGATACTGAAATCGTTGTGATTCTGTTATAAAATTAGCTTTTTTTACTATATACTTTCCGAGATACGGTACATCAAAATTAAACAATTTTTTAATAGAAAAATAAACTTTCGATAGCGATTTTCATGAAAATAATCGTTTTATGAAAAAAAATATGAGATAGAAACTTGTAAATAATGAAAATGTCTTCAATTTAAGCATAAAATGGCGTCTGTAGGTATCATAATTAACTCACAAATCTCAAAAATCTAAAAAAAAAAGAAAGAAATTTTAGGTGACTGTATTTAATCTAATGGGATATTTTTGTATATCAATGAGGTTTTTGTGGGCTTTATTATCAGCAATATGATTCATTAAATCCTCTAAAAATCGATCTTCCTTGTTATCAGATACAAAAAAGTAAATTTACTAATCAAATTTGTAAATCTTTCGAATCAAATCGTAGTTTAAATTTATTATAGTTCGATGGTCTAGAAATTGACATTTTTTCTTCTGGAATTCAAAAATTTCTCCAATTTTTTTATCAAATAATGTAGCATGGAATGTAGATTAAAAAAATCAGCACTAGTCCCTTAGTTAGCGATTCTTAGAACTACAGGACTATAACATAACCTAAAAATGGTATGAATCAATTCAAATTTATTAAAATTATTCACAAAATCGAAAAAAAATTAATATTAATTCACTTTCACGTACAATGTTTACAAATGTTTCAATCAGAAGCATAATAAACGATAAAACAACCCCAAAATAACTAATTTCTCGTATTTATTTGGATATTTAAGTAAATAACTTTCAAGGTCATAAAATCATCATATTTACATCAAAAAACAATCTATGAAACTTGATTGTCCAATATAATATTTATCATTTCTTAGTTTTTCCAAATTTCTCAAAACACGTACTTCTAAACTTCATATTCGTTAAAATTTTCCCCCCTTTCCAGTATACGTAACTTCTGTCAACAATTTTTCAGTTTTTATTACACATTCTATAATTTCGTCGCCAAAAACATCGAAAATACAAAGTCAAATAATAAAAACAGGATTTGATTTGGTATTCCGTTCGTTTTTTCTAAATCCTTCGAGGATTTGATAATTTATCGATTCCTAACCTAAAATAACTTCACGATTTTCTTTTTTTCACCATTTTCCGTATTTCTACAATGAATAATCAATTTAAAAAAACTTAATAATCAAATCTGTAGTTCGAAATATCCGATTTATGTAAGGGTTCATTCGAACAATGACCCGGGGATCTAATACTCAAATTTTCAGACACACTAACGTCACTTTGGATTGATTTACAGTGTCTTTACTCATTGTTATGATCTTCTACCGTTATAGACATATTTTAGAAAGTTGTAAATACTTCGGATGATTATTTCTAAGAATAAATCATAAAATTATTGTTTGCGGGACATAAACAGCACTATTTATGTCCGTCTCTGATCATAATATATAGTTTCGGTGTATTTTTTAATTAGAATGATTTTATTAGTTGAAATTTTGAGTAGACAAATTTCATTTTTACAAATATGATTTGGAAATTGCATTTTGGGACATCTTGTATATGATGTTAATGTTTTCCAACATAATAACGAAGATATTTAGGGGCCATCTATGTTTTTGAATTCATTTTTTAATATCGTTGCTATTTATTACGAAAATTAAGTCGAAAGTTTTTGCAAATTACGTGATAAACCGTTTTTTTGGTGGAATTTTATGATACCAAATTCATAAATTTCTTCGTAAAGAATTTTTACTAAACAATTATCTCGTTTTTGAAGCATTTTGAATCAATTACTACAGATTATTAATCAATTTTAGTCTCTAACCTCACTTTTTTGTAGTTTCGTTCTTTAACTTTAGTCAGAAGCCTTTGTTGCATCTCTAAATTGTAATTAGTATCATTTTCAATGATAAACTTTCCACCAGACTAATTTCTGATTAAATTATTGTCAATTATCTCGATTTTGAGGCATTATGAATCAATTTATATACATTATCAATCAATTTTTGTCTTTATTTTCAAATATTGATATGTTAACCTCACTTTTTTTGTAGTTTCGTCCTTTGACATTAATCTGAAGCCTTCGAAGGATCTCTGAATTGGAATTATCTCATTTTTAAAGCATTTTGTCTCAATTTTTACACATTATCAATCAATTTTTGTCTCTATTTTCGAATATTGATACGTTAACCTCACTTTTTTTATATGTTTCGTCCTTTGACATTAATCTGAAGCCTTTGAAGGATCTTAAATTGGAATTATCTCATTTTTAAAGCATTTTGTCTCAATTTCTACACATTATCAATCAATTTTAGTCTCTATTTTCGAATATTGATACGTTAACCTCACTTTTTTTGTATGTTTCGTCCTTTGACATTAATCTGCAGCCTTTGAAGGTTTTCTAAATTGAAATTATCTCATTTTTGAAACATTTTGTCTCAATTTTTACACATTATCAATTAATTTTAGCCTCTACATTCGAATATTGATACGTTAACCTCACTTTTTTTGTATGTTTCGTCCTTTGACATTAATCTGCAGCCTTTGAAGGATCTCTTAATTGGTATAAGTACCATTTTCAATATTTTGAGTCGTTATTGATATCAAAAGCGTTCTCAAATTCTCTTACAGGCAATTTTTTTGGAAAAAATTTCCACTATACTGATTTTTCCTGTTATTAACATCAATTCTTTTATTTTTAGAGCATTTTAAAAGTATTTCTACAAATTATTAATCAATTTTGATTTTCTGTTTTTCGAGTCAATAAGACGCCGTTATATTTTCGTAGACATTACAATAGACATTCTCCAACAAAAATTTTGTATTTATTTGAAAGAGACAATGTCAAAAGCTCTTCCAAATCCCCTAATATATCATTTTTTTAATTATATCGTCACTAGATTAATTCCTAGTGGTATTTCCGTGTTTTTAAACAATTTTTACTAATTATTAATCACTTTATCCTCTATTTTCAGTAAATTTTTCAATATTGATACAATTTTTTTTAAAAAATATATCATAAGCATTTATTACAACTTTAATCATCATTTTTTCGAAAAAAAAGTTCTTTATAATCTAGTTTTTGATGATATTATAGTAATTTAACTCATTTCAATATCATTTCCACACAATTAATCAATTTTCTGCTTCTATTTTGCTAATTTTTTTTGAAAAATATCAAGTTTGAATATATTTGTAATAAAAACAAATTAAAATATGAAAAGAAACATCTTTTGAAACATTGTTTATGCATTCAATTTATTCGAAAACAATTAAAATATTTATAATTATTTGCCAACCGTCTTTTGTTAAAACAAATTTTGTATCAATCGTTTCGAAAATAACAAAATTAACTTCATTCGAATGACTGTCACTTTTTTACGATTAATCGGAATGTTATGACATTTGACATATAGTTTTGTGATAGTTGGTATTTGATAAACGTCATATCGATTTGACAATGACATATGTCAGTCGCACGACTTTTATTATGTATCGAGGACTAATAACCTAAAAATTGGTTTTTTAATCAAAAATATATATTTAAAAAAGGTGTATAAACATGAATACGTTAAAATATTTTCGTTTAAATCAACTTGTGATACCTGTTATGCTAAGAAAAGCCTACTTCTTACTCTGTTTTTTGACCAGAGTTAAGTGTTATATATTTCCAAGGTTTCTTTTTCAAATTTGAGTTTTTGCTACAAAACTATCTCGAATACAGATAAATCTGCAAATAATTTCAAATTCGACACACACCCACGTAGAAAATTCATGGTTTTTCACGGGATTTTATTGAAAAAAATTTTCGTATTTTTGAAAGTTTGAGCTAAAAACTTAGATCCGAAAAACGAACTGAAATAATTTCGATTCGAATGTATTTGTTTATACTTTTTTCATACCGTTTGTTGTTAACAACAATCTTTGTTTTTGACGAAGTTGAATTTTTCAAAATTGGTTCCCGATTGGTAACGAAAAAATCCTTAATAGTCGGTTGTTTTAAACATGTAGCGAAACCAACGAATGTGATAACTTGGATACAGAGTTTTAATGGATATATATTTGAATTAATTATTCCTTTTGCCGATTTCTACGTGTTTGAATTTGAATTCTTTTAAAGAATATCGAGTTGATACCCTCCGTATATACGGAAGTACCAGAAACTGGATTATTTCGAAAGAAAACAACCATTTAAATTCTGTATTCTGTATTTTTTTTTGTTACCTTCTATCGGCGAATAATTTTTATATAGAAACCTCGGTTTTTTAATTTTTTTCTTGGAAATCTGTTATAAAAAGCTTGTCGCTAAATAATTTACGAAATTTTAATTTGCAGGTTCACGAAAAACGAAAATAAAATAAAATCAAAACGTACTGGAGGTCGGATAATGTTTTACATATGATTTTATAAATATTTTTCATCAATTTTCATTAGAAATTTTAGAAATTTAAATTTGGGTTCGTTGTTTTGAATTTTCTTTTGATATCGTAACGGATTGTTTGGAAATATAGTCAGAAACTTTCGTAAATAATGTAGTTTCAGTAAAAAGATTTTGATGGAAAAATTTGCTTTGGACTTTGGTTTCTACAACAATTATTTTCAAAAAATTAAATTAAAATCCCTTATAAACACAATAATACATTATTTTTTTGTTGTAGAATTGTTTCTTAATCAATTTCGGTTGCAATTATTCTAATTTTTCATAGTTTTGAGGAATTTTCACATAATTCCTCCCAAATTTCCACATATTTTGATTTTTTATCATTTTTCTTTATAAATTCACGTCAATTCCACAGATACAAAGTCAAAAGCTTTCGTAAAGTCTCTAATGAATCATTTTTTCGACTAGAATTATCACCAGATCAATTTGGAATGAAATTTTGATGATTTTTCTTAATTTTAATGCATTTTTATATAATTTTCCTCATTTTTCGTCAGTATTTTCATCATATTTTGATTTTTCTTTCTAAATTCACGTTAATTCCACAGATACAAAGTCAAAAGCTTTCGTAAAGTCTCTAATAAATCATTTCTTCGACTAGAATTATCACCAGATCAATTTGGAACAAAATTTTAATGATTTTTCTTCATTTTGGTGCATTTTCATATAATTTTCATCATTTTTCGTCAGTATTTTCATCATATTTTGATGTTTTAACATTTGTCTTTAAAAATTCACGTTTATTCATCAGATACAAAGTCAAAAGCTTTCGTAAAGTCTCTAATGAATCATTTCTTCGACTAGAATTATCACCAGATCAATTTGGAATGAAATTTTGATGATTTTTCTTCATTTTGGTGCATTTTCATATAATTTTCCTCATTTTTCGTCAGTATTTTCATCATATTTTGATTTTTCTTTCTAAATTCACGTTAATTCCACAGATACAAAGTCAAAAGCTTTCGTAAAGTCTCTAATAAATCATTTCTTCGACTAGAATTATCACCAGATCAATTTGGAATGAAATTTTGATGATTTTTCTTCATTTTGGTGCATTTTCATATAATTTTCCTCATTTTTCGTCAGTATTTTCATCATATTTTGATTTTTCTTTCTAAATTCACGTTAATTCCACAGATACAAAGTCAAAAGCTTTCGTAAAGTCTCTAATAAATCATTTCTTCGACTAGAATTATCACCAGATCAATTTGGAATGAAATTTTGATGATTTTTCTTCATTTTGGTGCATTTTCATATAATTTTCCTCATTTTTCGTCAGTATTTTCATCATATTTTGATTTTTCTTTCTAAATTCACGTTAATTCCACAGATACAAAGTCAAAAGCTTTCGTAAAGTCTCTAATAAATCATTTCTTCGACTAGAATTATCACCAGATCAATTTGGAATGAAATTTTGATGATTTTTCTTCATTTTGGTGCATTTTCATATAATTTTCCTCATTTTTCGTCAGTATTTTCATCATATTTTGAGGTTTTAACATTTGTCTTTAAAAATTCACGTTTATTCATCAGATACAAAGTCAAAAGCTTTGGTAAAGTCTCTAATAAATCATTTCTTCGACTAGAATTATCACCAGATCAATTTGGAATGAAATTTTGATGATTTTTCTTCATTTTGGTGCATTTTCATATAATTTTCCTCATTTTTCGTCAGTATTTTCATCATATTTTGATTTTTCTTTCTAAATTCACGTTAATTCCACAGATACAAAGTCAAAAGCTTTCGTAAAGTCTCTAATAAATCATTTCTTCGACTAGAATTATCACCAGATCAATTTGGAATGAAATTTTGATGATTTTTCTTCATTTTGGTGCATTTTCATATAATTTTCCTCATTTTTCGTCAGTATTTTCATCATATTTTGATTTTTCTTTCTAAATTCACGTTAATTCCACAGATACAAAGTCAAAAGCTTTCGTAAAGTCTCTAATAAATCATTTCTTCGACTAGAATTATCACCAGATCAATTTGGAATGAAATTTTGATGATTTTTCTTCATTTTGGTGCATTTTCATATAATTTTCCTCATTTTTCGTCAGTATTTTCATCATATTTTGATTTTTCTTTCTAAATTCACGTTAATTCCACAGATACAAAGTCAAAAGCTTTCGTAAAGTCTCTAATAAATCATTTCTTCGACTAGAATTATCACCAGATCAATTTGGAATGAAATTTTGATGATTTTTCTTCATTTTGGTGCATTTTCATATAATTTTCCTCATTTTTCGTCAGTATTTTCATCATATTTTGAGGTTTTAACATTTGTCTTTAAAAATTCACGTTTATTCATCAGATACAAAGTCAAAAGCTTTGGTAAAGTCTCTAATAAATCATTTCTTCGACTAGAATTATCACCAGATCAATTTGGAATGAAATTTTGATGATTTTTCTTCATTTTGGTGCATTTTCATATAATTTTCCTCATTTTTCGTCAGTATTTTCATCATATTTTGATTTTTCTTTCTAAATTCACGTTAATTCCACAGATACAAAGTCAAAAGCTTTCGTAAAGTCTCTAATAAATCATTTCTTCGACTAGAATTATCACCAGATCAATTTGGAATGAAATTTTGATGATTTTTCTTCATTTTGGTGCATTTTCATATAATTTTCCTCATTTTTCGTCAGTATTTTCATCATATTTTGATTTTTCTTTCTAAATTCACGTTAATTCCACAGATACAAAGTCAAAAGCTTTCGTAAAGTCTCTAATAAATCATTTCTTCGACTAGAATTATCACCAGATCAATTTGGAATGAAATTTTGATGATTTTTCTTCATTTTGGTGCATTTTCATATAATTTTCCTCATTTTTCGTCAGTATTTTCATCATATTTTGAGGTTTTAACATTTGTCTTTAAAAATTCACGTTTATTCATCAGATACAAAGTCAAAAGCTTTGGTAAAGTCTCTAATAAATCATTTCTTCGACTAGAATTATCACCAGATCAATTTGGAATGAAATTTTGATGATTTTTCTTCATTTTGGTGCATTTTCATATAATTTTCCTCATTTTTCGTCAGTATTTTCATCATATTTTGATTTTTCTTTCTAAATTCACGTTAATTCCACAGATACAAAGTCAAAAGCTTTCGTAAAGTCTCTAATAAATCATTTCTTCGACTAGAATTATCACCAGATCAATTTGGAATGAAATTTTGATGATTTTTCTTCATTTTGGTGCATTTTCATATAATTTTCCTCATTTTTCGTCAGTATTTTCATCATATTTTGATGTTTTAACATTTGTCTTTAAAAATTCACGTTTATTCATCAGATACAAAGTCAAAAGCTTTGGTAAAGTCTCTAATGAATCATTTCTTCGACTAGAATTATTACCAGATCAATTTGGAACGAAATTTTGATGAATTTTCTTCATTTTGGTGCATTTTTATATAATTTTCATCATTTTTGGTCAGTATTTTCATCATATTTCGATTTTTTATCATTTTTCTTTATAAATTCACGTCAATTCCACAGATACAAAGTCAAAAGCTTTCGTAAAGTCTCTAATGAATCATTTTTTCGACTACAATTATCATCAGATTAATCTGGAACGAAATTTTAATGATTTTTCTTCATTTTGGTGAATTTTCATATAATTTTCCTCCCTTTTTCCAAGTATTTTCAACTTATTTTCCCAGGAATTTTTACTGATCTTACGAAATGAAAACGAAAAGTTTCTGTCATGTCAAACAAACATTTTATTACCTTCAAATTCTCTCTGTACCTTTCAAAAATCATAAATGTATATAAATACGCGTTATCAACCCTTCAGTATTCGATTTTTTTTCGTGAATCTGTATCAAATCACAATATATTTAAAATTTTTTCTCTCAAAAACAAAAAATAAATGAAAAGATACCTGATTAAAACGGTTGTACCAAATAATTGAAAAAAAAATTGTACATATGTATATAGGGAAGGTTGACTGTCGTCTCAATCTCAATTTTAATTTTTTTTTATACGGATTAACACATTTTTTTTGTACGTATATTTAAAAAAAAAGCATATATTTATTGATTTATCGGAAAAAAACACAAAAAATATCTCAAAATTACACTTTAAAGTATTATTTGACTATCTAATTCACATTTGCAATGAATTGGGGACGATATTAAGTACTTTCCACCCTCTAGATCAAAAAAAAATTGATTTACGAATCATTAAACACCAAAAAAATATATCAATAAACGTTTTTTGTTTAATAAATTAAATATTCCTCGAACTTTCCATACTTTCTTCAAGCTTCGACAATTGAGATAAAAAAAATAATCACCCGTGTCCAAATCTGGGGCATAACGACAACGATATGCTTAAATTTTCATCCATACTATTTTCGACGGTCTTTCCCCAACTATTTTGATCGTTTCTGTCCCCGAAAGAACCTAAATGCGCGCGCCGAATCTCTAGAAACGGCTTTCGAAATTCTACATACTCAAAAATACTTAATTTAGATAGAGACGTTTCCAAAAAGCAGATAGAAGGTTTCTGGGTTTTTCCAAAGTCATGATAACCATACATTGAGAAGGTTATTTGGAATTTCCCGGGTCAGATATCGGTCAGTCTGACGTGGACGGATCAAGGTTATATTTTTCATTAAATTTCTGAGAATAATGGCGATTTTTTTTAGTAAA
This sequence comes from Diorhabda elongata, assembly GCA_026230145.1. Taxonomy (NCBI): domain Eukaryota; kingdom Metazoa; phylum Arthropoda; class Insecta; order Coleoptera; family Chrysomelidae; genus Diorhabda; species Diorhabda elongata. The sequence continues at coordinate 41,111,998 of CM047928.1, read as the reverse complement.
AATACAACTAATTGCGTGCAGTTTGATTATTGATAGTATATGATTCAAAACTTTAGTAACTTCCCTCGTATTTTACGTAACGATTCAAATTTGTTAAATTTTGTAAAAATTTTTGGACTTTTGGATTGTTTCGGTTATAATTTTGATCTAGACGGAGAAAAGTATTTGTTGGTTCTCAATGAAAATATTTTTTTATATGATTTCGAAAATTTCTCTTAAACGGATCGTTTTTCAAACAAATCTGCGCTAAAAAAAAGTTTTTTTTTGTTGATTTACTTGTTGTTCGTTTGCGTAAACGGATTTGTTTAAAAATCAGATTGAACTGTGATGTGGAGAAAACAAAAATTTTTAATATAAAAACAAAAAATATCACTGCTTTGTAAATATAATTTTACGTTTTTTCGAATGTACAGTGTGTTAATAAAAAGTTATTAGTCAGTGGAACGAAAATTGTGAATATATGAAATTGACAAGTTTCGAAAGTATTTTCATTTACCTTTCCTTTATTAGATTTCACAGAAATTGAGTTTTTTTCTCCGGTTTTTCCCATATAATTCCGAAACTATGGGATTATAGGGAAATTTTCACGCGTTTTTAAATTTTTTAAAAATTTGTGATCATGCTTTTCGAAAATTGAGAACATCAACTAAAACTCGTTTTTTTTTTTAAAAAAAAATTGTCGAAAAAATCGATTCAGGCGACGTGCAATTGATACAAGAGAAAATTATAGAAAATCCGTACAAGGAGTTTGTATGAATATTAAAAAATCGTTTTTTTCCGACACATACATCAAATTTTTTCATTCCCAATGATTAGAGTATACACTACACTCAATAAATCGTGTGACTGACACAAAAGTAACTTTTCGAAAATTGGGGATATCAAAATTTATTTCTTTATAAACAAAAATATACGTCGACAAAAAAATCGCGATTTACTATTAAAAAAACTGCTCGTTTCTTGATGAAAAATACTATAAAAGCTCAATAATAATTTCCAAAGTATTATTCAGACGCTAATACATCGAAAAAGAAAAAAATTTTTTAATATTAAACGTGGTCTGTATGGACAACGATGATGATGAACGTTTTGGTTGTCCAATTGAAGCGGTTACTGCAAAAAACCTCAAAAAACTCCACGAATTATTCGTATCTAATAGAAAATTGAAACTGCGTGAGATAGTTGATGTCATAAAGATATAAAAAGCAACGTTTTCATAATTAAACACGAATATTTAACCACGAGAAAGCTTTTTCCAAAAATAGATGCAGCGTTTACTTGCAGTCGATCAAAACCGGCACGTTGATGATTCGGAGCAGTTTTTGACCATGTTTACAAGTAATAAATCAAATTTTCCGCATCGATATATGTTAATAGATCCAGCACTTCATTCCGGAATCAAAATAATTATTATCGGAGTGGATTGAAGCTGGGAAACCACGTCCAGAACGTCCAAAGGTACAAAAGTCAGTTATTACTTCAGTATTTTCGGTTACGCACTGTATATAATGCATCGACGATCTCCAAAAAGGAGATATAATCAATAAGGAATGTTACATAGAGTTTTGGAGCGTTTAAATACGAAAATCAAGTAAAATCAGTCTCATAAATCGAAGGATAAATCAAGATTCATAAATCGATGGTTAAACTGAACGAATTACATTTCTACTCGATTCCAATCCACCGTATAACCCAGATCTCGACCCTAGCTATTTGTTTATTTCAAAAACAACGTTCCCCGGTAAGGAATTTATCTCAAATGAAGAAGAAATTGTTAAAACTGAAGTTTATTTCGAAGAATAAATAAATCCTTCTACAAGCACAGCTTCAAGGATTTTTTTTTTGATAAAAAACTATATTTTCTTCAGTTAGCGACAAGATTTTTCGATTGACGTTTTTATTTTGAACAAAAACAACCATTTCACTTTCATTTTGTTCTAAAATGCAAACCTATTCGTTTTACCGTTTATTAAACAACTTTTTCATCACCCTGTACATACAATACATAGTTCTAAATGCAGATTATTTGAGATTCGGTTCGAATTTACGCACAAAAAAAAAACGATTTTCGTCCGACCGAAATTATATTTGAACCAAAATTCCAAATAAACGAAAGAGATTTCGAAACTTGTTGAAGTCGAAAAAAAAAAAAAAAAGAAAAATATTTGCACAGTAGTTGAGTTGAGTAAAGGAAGAAGTGTTTGGATACGACTCTTCATAACGGGCTACTGGACGTTGAAGACCACCTGACCAATTCGAGTAGGTGTTTCCATAATTATAATCAGGGCCGGATTAAGATTTATAAGGCCCGGGGCTGAAGTAATGACGGGGCCCGGAAAAATTCACAAAATAATATCAATACGTTAGATTTGTGGTATCAACACATCAAAAAATACAGAATGATGGGGCCCTCTTGGACCCGGGGCCCGGGGCTATAACCCCTCATAAGCCGCTAGCTTAATCCGCCCCTGATTATAATCCCCGACAACATTCTGGAGTTTTTTCAATGTAAACACACCGCGAGAACATTTCATTCGGTTTTGTACGGTTATTCGATTTTTAAATTACGAGGGTGGATCATAAATTTCAAATTTTTACTATTTTGTACCCGTAGAATTTGGTGGTATGTCGTTTTTAAGAAATTTGGATATATTTGCGAAGTAAACTTGAATTTCTACGACTTGACCACGAAATTTGTCCAATATTTAACGAAATACAGTTCGAAGGTTTTTTATAAAAAGTGAAAAATCGATTTTTGACTTAGATATCGTAAAAAAACAAGTTTTTTTCGTATTAAAGTTGAAATAATTGTCGTAGATACATCCAGAAAGAAATATAAGTTATGATACATAAATAAATTCCAAAATTATGCCCCCATATGATATACCATCGCTTTTTCAGCACTTTTATTTTGTTTATTATCATTTTTTCTTTCAATTTAGAGATTTCGATCTTTATAGAAAATTATTTACTTGTCAGTTAGTACAACTACGATTAAAGTGATGTATTAAGTCCCGAGCTGGTTACGGAATTGCCTGGTCGAGTTAACAATCATTCAATAAGTCGTAAGAACCAATTTTTTTAACAAAAAATCGTTCCAACGCTTCTCTAATCTCTAAAACCGTACTTGTAGAAGGATTTGTCTATTCTTCGAAATAAACTTCAGTTTTAACAATTTCTTCTTCATTTGAGATAAATTTCTTATCGAGGAACGTTTTTTTTTTGAGATAAACAAATAGCTAGGGTCGAGATCTGGGTTATACGGTGGATTGGAATCGATTAGAAATTTAATTCGTTCAATTTCACCATCGATTTATGAATCTTGATTTATCCTTCGATTTATGAGACTGATTTTACTTGATTTTCGCATTTAAACGCTCCAAAACTCTATGTAACATTCCTTATTGATTATATCTCCTTTTTGGAGATCGTCGATGCATTATATACAGTGCGTAACCGAAAATACTGAAGTAATAACTGACTTTTGTACCATTGGACATTTTGGACGTGGTTTCCCAGCTGCAATCCACTCAAATCTTGATTGTTTTGATTCCGGAATGAAATGATGGATCTATTAACATATATCGATGCGGAAAATTTGATTTATTACTTGTAAACATGGTCGAAAACTGCTCCGAATCATCAACGTGCCGCTTTTGATCGACTGCAAGTAAACGCTGCATCTATTTTTGGAAAAAGCTTTCTCGTGGTTAAATATTCGTGTTTAATTATGAAAACGTTGCTTTTTATATCTTTATGACATCAACTATCTCACGCAGTTTCAATTTTCTATTAGATATGAATAATTCGTGGAGTTTTTTGAGATTTTTTGCAGTAACCGCTTCAATTGGACAACCAAAACGTTCATCATCATCGTTGTCCATACAGACCACGTTTAATATTAAAAAATTTTTTTTCTTTTTCGATGTATTAGCGTCTGAATAATACTTTGGAAACTATTATTGAGCTTTTATAGTATTTTTCATCAAGAAACGAGCAGTTTTTTTAATAGTAAATCGCGATTTTTTTGTCGACGTATATTTTTGTTTATAAAGAAATAAATTTTGATATCCCCAATTTTCGAAAAGTTATTTTTGTGTCAGTCACACGATTTATTGAGTGTAGTGTATACTACAATCATTGGGAATGAAAAAATTTGATGTATGTGACGGAAAAAAACGATTTTTTAATATTCATACAAACTCCTTGTACGGATTTTCTATAATTTTTTCTTGTATCAATTGAAAATACAAGAAAATTAATTTCGACCGATGCGACATCCTGTTTAATATATTCTGTCACGTGAAATAATGTTTAATGGTCAGCGAAAGTTATAAAGGGAAAAATAATGACGAAATTGTAGACATAAATATCGATTCGTTGATTCGGAAATGTCGCGATTCGGCCGAACGAATTTTGAAATATCATCGAATAAAACCAAAGCTGGAAACTTTTGTTTGGGAAACATCGAAAAGCTGCGGTCCTACGTTTCTACTACCCTAAGAATAAGCATTTCCCTAGCCCACCCCTTTCCGAAATATTACCCTCGAAAAATTGGTGATTGAAATTGAGTTTTCATATTTTCGGTTCTGCTAGAAATTTAAAATTCTGTAATTTTCGTGCATTAACTAATATTTTCGTTAAATTATATGAAATTAACAACCCCCGCTTCATTTCACATCAAAACTTAGACAGTATTTTTGTAAAATATTCATCAAACAACGTAAATGTTTGCTCGTTGAGACGAAAATAATAAATTAGTGTTTAGTGGAAGTTATTAGAAGTGAGGGTACAAATGAAAATGATTTCAACGACCATTTCTGAGAGTAAAATTTGGAAAATTGTGAATAATTCGATAAAATTACACGTTTTTGTCTGTGTCAGTTCATTTCGAGCCTCCAAACAGTGTTTACGATGAATTAAAACGCCTTTGTCTGTGTCAGCTCATTTCGAACCATGAAACTGTTTGTATTATAAAAAGTTTGGCTGTAATTTTGTAAAATGTTGATCCAACAGCGTGAATGTTTGCTTTTTTGGACGAAAATAATAAATTAGTGTTTAGTGGAAGTTATTAGAGCGAGGGTACAAATGAAAATGATGTCAACGACCATTTCTAAGAATACAATTTGGAAATTGTGAATAATTCGATAAAATTACACGTTTTTGTCTGTGTCAGCTCATTTCGAGCTTCGAAACAGTGTTTATGATGAATTAAAACGCCTTTGTCTGTGTCAGCTCATTTCGAACCATGAAACAGTTTGTATTATAAAAAGTTTGGCTGTAATTTTGTGAAATGTTCATCCAACAGCGTAAATGTTTGCTTTTTTGGACGAAAATAATAAATTAGTGTTTAGTGGAAGTTATTAGAGCGAGGATACAAATAAAAATGATGTCAACGACCATTTCTGAGAGTAAAATTTGGAAAATTGTGAATAATTCGATAAAATTACACGTTTTTGTCTGTGTCAGTTCATTTCGAGCCTTCAAACAGTGTTTATGATGAATTTAAACGCCTTTGACTGTGTCAGCTCATTTCGAGCCTCTAAACAGTTTGTATTACAAAAAGTTTGACAGTATTTTTGTAAAATCTTCATCAAACAGCGTAAATGTTTGCTTTTTTGGACGAAAATAATAAATTAGTGTTTAGTGGAAGTTATTAGAAGTGAGGGTACAAATGAAAATGATTTCAACGACCATTCCTGAGAGTACAATTTGGAAAATTGTGAATAATTCGATAAAATTATACGTTTTTGTCTGTGTCAGTTCATTTCGAGCCTCCAAACAGTGTTTATGATGAATTATGTCGAATTTAGAAACACTCTGTATATATATATATATATATATATCATTATTATTTATTTCTAGTTATACAGGATGTCTCAAACATAGACATCGTCTATTTAGTTCTATTCCAAGATATTCCGAGTGGTTCGAATGTTTAAATCGAATTATCAACAACTAAACGGGGTTGTGGTGGCGGTAAAATCATTAATTTCAATACAACCCTTTCCAAATTCTTTCAAATAATCTTTGCACGGTTTTAAATACTTGGGATCCTTTTTTTTTTTGATTAAACGCTCACCAAATCATATTTTAATATATTTTCACGATTTTACCCTTACTACAGAACCTCCCCAAGCCCCCATCGAGCCCACATCGTTTTTTATACATCGCAGGACTAAACTACAATCACAAACACAGTTTACCGGATATTTAAGTATATTTGGCATCGCCGCTTCGTATCTACGAATAATTCCTATTTGAAAAACACACAAAAAGTTTGTTTGTGCCTCGCGAAGGGTCCGAAGGTTTCTTTCCACGCGAACGGCGCATTAGGCGATTCTCGACGCCCTTCGGAGTAATTAGAAATCTTACATGAAGTTCATCATCGTAGGGACAGAAGGGAAACGCGCGCGTAATGGCCCTTTTAGTAATTTTAACAAATTAGCGGAGTTATTGGGGCGTCGCGACCCCCAAAATTTGGGAAATTTGATTACCGTCGCCCCGTTTCCTGTTATTTCAATCCCGAATACGAGAAAAGGGGTGAATTATCCTTCGGGATATAAATATGAATTGCGCGTCCTTATAAAATCGTCGACGTACGCCCTGTACGGTACCGCGTCGTAAAAAATTCCCGTGATTTATTGGTACGCCCTTCTGTTTTGTTAACTTAAGGGCGTTTATACCTTGATTTCGGTCCGTCGGAGCTAGAGGGGGACGGAGATCAGAAAGTGCAGCTGTAGAACGGCCCAGGTGCGAGATCCTGTTCCTTCTGCACCCCTAACCTCCGAAAGGACAATGAAGGGATGAAAGGTTCGATGTGTCATCCGATTATTACTATCCAACTGGAATTCTCCGAAATTTTTTTTCGGTATCCAGGTAAATATTTGATTTTCGTTCGGAGTTGAAAATTTTGAAATTTAAATGAGGATTCGTGCGGGGAAAAAAATGAAATGAATTATGCAGAACGCGGTGAATTTTTTCGAGGACTTCGAGTCTTAACTGAATAAACATTTTTGTTTTTACTTCACTGCGGTCACAGATGGTCGTGTACGATAAACCGTAAGGTTAAGGATGTCTTTTTGTGTTACATACCTCGTCGAACAAAAATAAACAGTTCGACAAATAATTATATAGAAAGTTAAAACAGTTTCTTCGATTTAAACGGAGATATAAGTGTTGAAAAGCGTTTTTAAATAAACTACCCCGCTACGTAAAACATTGTATTTAATAAAAAATTCAATTTTTTAAGGATTAAAGGATAATAAACTGCGATAATATGAAAAAACAAAGGATAATAATTCGTATTAGATACTTTCTGAAAGACAATTTCGTACATTTAAGCCTTCAAATGTGATAGAATTTGAAAAGAATCCATTTTGTGTGGGATAAGGAAATTTTTTCGTAGTAAGGATTCATTGGATTCGACCCCGATGTAGGATTTATCCTCTGCGCTGCTGCGGGTCGAAAAAATAAAAAGAAAAAGCTCGAAATTGTAATATAAAAACAATTCTTTCAATATTTGTGATTTTTTTCTTTTTATTTTTTTTGTTTTTTGTTCAATATTTACCAGGTAAGTGTGTAGTTGGTGCATGTCTATAACTGCGACTGCGTTAATTCCTATTATCGGTCCTTTGATTCCTGAATTAGTTCTCCGGGTTACGAAAAAACACTTATATTTATACCTGACTCTATCTTACAGTCTGTGTCAGCCCATTTCGAACTTTGAAACATTGTTTATGATAAAATTAGACGTTTTTGTCTGTGTCAGTTCATTTCGAACCATAAAACTGTTTGTATTATAAAAAGTTTGGCTGTAATTTTGTAAAATGTTGATCTAACAGCGTGAATGTTTGCTTTTTTGGACGAAAATAATAAATTAGTGTTTAGTGGAAGTTATTAGAGCGAGGGTACAAATGAAAATGATGTCAACGACCATTTCTAAGAGTACAATTTGGAAATTGTGAATAATTCGATAAAATTACACGTTTTTGTCTGTGTCAATTCATTTCGAGCCTCTAAACAGTTTGTATTATAAAAAGTTTGACAGTATTTTTGTAAAATCTTCATCAAACAGCGTGAATATTTGTCTTTTGAAGCGAAAATAATAAATTAGTGTTTAGTGGAAGTTATTAGAGCGAGGGTACAAATGAAAATGATTTCAACGACCATTCCTGAGAGTACAATTTGGAAAATTGTGAATAATTCGATAAAATTACACGTTTTTGTCTGTGTCAGCTCATTTCGAGCCCCGAAACAGTGTTTATAATGAATTAAAACGCCTTTGACTGTGTCAGCTCATTTCGAACCATGAAACAGCTTGTATTATAAAAAGTTTGGCTGTAATTTTGTGAAATGTTCATCCAACAGCGCAAATGTTTGCTTTTTTGGACGAAAATAATAAATTAGTGTTTAGTGGAAGTTATTAGAGCGAGGGTACAAATGAAAATGATGTCAACGACCATTTCTAAGAGTACAATTTGGAAATTGTGAATAATTCGATAAAATTACACGTTTTTGTCTGTGTCAGTTCATTTCGAGCCTCGAAACAGTGTTTACGATGAATTAAAACGCCTTTGTCTGTGTCAGTTCATTTCGAACCATGAAACAGTTTGTATTATAAAAAGTTTGACAGTATTTTTGTGAAATATTCATCAAACAGCGTAAATGTTTGCCTTTTGAGGCGAAAATAATAAATTAGTGTTTAGTGGAAGTGATTAGAAGTGAGGGTACAAATGAAAATTATTTCAAAGACCATTTCTGAGAGTACAATTTGGAAAATTGTGAATAATTCGATAAAATTACACGTTTTTGTCTGTGTCAGTTCATTTCGAGCCTCGAAACACTGTTTATGATGAATTAAAACGCCTTTGACTGTGTCAGCTCATTTCGAGCCTCGAAACAGCTTGTATTATAAAAAGTTTGACAGTATTTTTGTAAAATCTTCATCAAACAGCGTGAATATTTGTCTTTTGAAGCGAAAATAATAAATTAGTGTTTAGTGGAAGTTATTAGAGTGAGGGTACAAATGAAAATGACTTTAATGATCATTCCTTAAAGTACAGTTTGGAAAATTGTGAATAATTCGATGAAATTAGACGTTTTTGTCTGTGTCAGCTCATTTCGAGCCCCGAAACAGTGTTTATAATGAATTGAAACGCCTTTGTCTGTGTCAGCTCATTTCGAGCCCCGAAACAGTGTTTATAATGAATTAAAACGCCTTTGACTGTGTCAGCTCATTTCGAACCATGAAACAGCTTGTATTATAAAAAGTTTGGCTGTAATTTTGTGAAATGTTCATCCAACAGCGCAAATGTTTGCTTTTTTGGACGAAAATAATAAATTAGTGTTTAGTGGAAGTTATTAGAGCGAGGGTACAAATGAAAATGATGTCAACGACCATTTCTAAGAGTACAATTTGGAAATTGTGAATAATTCGATAAAATTACACGTTTTTGTCTGTGTCAGCTCATTTCGAGCCCCGAAACAGTGTTTATAATGAATTAAAACGCCTTTGACTGTGTCAGCTCATTTCGAACCATGAAACAGCTTGTATTATAAAAAGTTTGGCTGTAATTTTGTGAAATGTTCATCCAACAGCGCAAATGTTTGCTTTTTTGGACGAAAATAATAAATTAGTGTTTAGTGGAAGTTATTAGAGCGAGGGTACAAATGAAAATGATGTCAACGACCATTTCTAAGAGTACAATTTGGAAATTGTGAATAATTCGATAAAATTACACGTTTTTGTCTGTGTCAGTTCATTTCGAGCCTCGAAACAGTGTTTACGATGAATTAAAACGCCTTTGTCTGTGTCAGCTCATTTCGAACCATGAAACAGTTTGTATTATAAAAAGTTTGACAGTATTTTTGTGAAATATTCATCAAACAGCGTAAATGTTTGCCTTTTGAGGCGAAAATAATAAATTAGTGTTTAGTGGAAGTGATTAGAAGTGAGGGTACAAATGAAAATTATTTCAAAGACCATTTCTGAGAGTACAATTTGGAAAATTGTGAATAATTCGATAAAATTACACGTTTTTGTCTGTGTCAGTTCATTTCGAGCCTCGAAACACTGTTTATGATGAATTAAAACGCCTTTGACTGTGTCAGCTCATTTCGAGCCTCGAAACAGCTTGTATTATAAAAAGTTTGACAGTATTTTTGTAAAATCTTCATCAAACAGCGTGAATATTTGTCTTTTGAAGCGAAAATAATAAATTAGTGTTTAGTGGAAGTTATTAGAGTGAGGGTACAAATGAAAATGACTTTAATGATCATTCCTTAAAGTACAGTTTGGAAAATTGTGAATAATTCGATGAAATTAGACGTTTTTGTCTGTGTCAGCTCATTTCGAGCCCCGAAACAGTGTTTATAATGAATTGAAACGCCTTTGTCTGTGTCAGTTCATTTCGAACCATGAAACAGCTTGTATTATAAAAAGTTTGACAGTATTTTTGTAAAATATTCATCAAACAGCGTAAATGTTTGCTTTTTTGGACGAAAATAATAAATTAGTGTTTAGTGGAAGTTATTAGAGTGAAGGTACAAATGAAAATGATTTTAATGATCATTCCTGAGAGTAGAATTTGGAAAATTGTGAATAATTCGATGAAATTAGACGATTTTGTTTGTGTCAGCTCATTTCGAGCCTCGAAACAGTGTGTATTATAAAGAGTTTGACAGTAATTTCGTAAAATATTCATCAAACAGCGTAAATTATGTCCATCGAGGCTAAAATAATAAATTAGTGTTTAGTGAAAGTGAGTAAAGCGATGAAAACGAGTTAAAAGTACCAACGGTGACTGTTTCATCAAACTGATAATCCCATTAATGGTTCCACTACAATTTTATGTTGTACTCTACGTCGTTTGAGGTTTTTTTATTCAGGAGAATAGTCAAAAAGCGACTTGGAATGATCTAGATCAGAAAACCGATAGATATTCTAATTAAACGACATCGATACCAATGGGTTGATGGTTTGAACAAACGGTACACCAAAACTTTGTCTAATAAACATGACCGAATAAGCATTCTACAATATTCGCCCAAAAAAAAAAAACAGTTTCCAGTAAATACAAGACTTTTTGTTTGGGCTTGTCCAATATTTTCACGAAAATTACGACGTCCAAGAAACTGCGAAAATTTTTGATTTTTCAAACGAATAAAAAATCGCGAAATAATCGGATCGGGAAGTACCACACCCACTTTCCATTCGGCACAAATATTTTCTCTATTTACCCCCCGGAATCGCACCGCGAACGGCCCCAAGGGAAAGTTTATCGGAGTTTCGATTGTGGCGCAACGTCAAATTCGACCCTTCGAAATTTCGTTATAACAAAAAAAATAAAATTTGGTATCGGTACATCATTTGGGTAGAGAGAAACACAGGTGTTTGAGCGGATTCCGTACGGCCATTAATCTCTTCGAAAATTAAGAATGTGAATCGCCATTAGCCACACTCAACACCTACCGTAATGATCTTTAATTTTCTCAAAGATTAGAGAAATATTAATGGTACCACGATAGCCGAAAGCCCTACAGGTAGAAATTTATCCGAAAACAGTTCATTGTTCTAGGAAAAATTAATCATTTTGACGATGCATATTTTGATTGGTTCGATGATGATAGTTCGACGCTTGACGTGTGAGAAAATTTCTAATATGCATAAAATTTGGCTAGATTAATGAATTTTGTTATTACGAGGGACGTAAAATATTTACCTTTATATGAAAATATCAAATTAGAGCCCCTTTTCGAAATGCTCTTCCTGAAACCAGACGCATTTCTTCCGACGTCGTTTTTACTGTTAATAATATTGCTACGTACTTCTACATCCCCCCCCAAGTACCCCCCGAAGCAATATTTGACATTTCGAGTATTCAGAAGGGGCTAAATTGGATGTTTCTACGTACCAAATCCGATTTTTGCACGAAATCCAATAAAACAAACTTCTTCTCAGTTTTCCTCGTTTACAGTTGGTACTTTTAGAGAACCTTTTGTAACAAATCGATGTCGATGCGGCTCCGCGCGGTCGATCGCTCCTACATTATTGGGATTGGTTACAGCAGGTTGCAGCTGATGATCCTTGTCTCCCTTTTTATGAATTTCCAGGTGTAGCGTCCTGGATTTTCTAGGGAATATGACGTATTGTATTTTCTACTGAACTTAGTATATTATTTCTTCTATTTTATCATCATTTATTATCATGAATTATATTTGTGACGTAATTCTCGCGAAAAATCCAAATATTTGCAATAAAAATGAGGAAATACTAATAAATACTAAAGTCGCTTTATTGTCGCATTATGGTGATTTGCTTTCCTCTCTGTTATATAAATTTTTTCGCGATTTTACTGCTTTCCTCAATCGGAAAAGCGGGCTTTTCCCCTAAAAGAAAAATGGTCTATATTTTCAACCTACTTACTTATACGAGGGAATTTCGTTTCATATAAATATGATCGGAACAAAAAAAAACGTAGTATTCGACTTTATACACATATAAATATACAGGGTGTTTGAAAAAAAAGGTAATCTCGTTTCTAGGATAGATAGAAAAGTATAAAGTTATTAATTATTATTATAATTTAAGTTTAATTGATATTTTATCACATTCTACCTGGAAATTTAAATGGTGTATGTACCTGGATTCAATTTTTTATGTTCCGTGGAGCTCCACTGCACGTTTGGTAGTAATTTAAAGATACGAATTCACCTCGAGCATCGAAAGACAGAATTCAACGTTTGATTTTCAATTCTTTAGAAGATTATTCGAGATTTTGGAAGATTTAACGCCAAAAAAAGCGAAGATTTTCAATTTGTTATGCACCATGGAGCTCCACTGCACGTTAGGTAGTATTTTAAAGATGCTAAAGATACGAATTCACCTCGAGCATCGAAAGACAGAATTCAACGTTTGATTTTCAATTCTTTAGAAGATTATTCGAGATTTTGGAAGATTTAACGCCGAAAAAGCGAAGATTTTCAATTTTTTATGCACCATGGAGCTCCACTACACGTTTGGTAGTATTTTAAAGATGCTAAAGATACGAATTCACCTCGAGCATCGAAAGACAGAATTCAACGTTTGATTTTCAATTCTTTAGAAGATTATTCGAGATTTTGGAAGATTTAACGCCAAAAAAAGCGAAGATTTTCAATTTTTGTTATGCACCATGGAGCTCCACTGCACGTTAGGTAGTATTTTAAAGATGCTAAAGATACGAATTCACCTCGAGCATCGAAAGACAGAATTCAACGTTTGATTTTCAATTCTTTAGAAGATTATTCGAGATTTTGGAAGATTTAACGCCAAAAAAGCGTAGATCTATAATTTTTTATGCACCATGGAGCTCCAATATACGTTTGGTAGTATTTTAAAGATGCTAAAGATACGAATTCACCTCGAGCATCGAAAGACAGAATTCAACGTTTGATTTTCAATTCTTTAGAAGATTATTCGAGATTTTGGAAGATTTAACGCCAAAAAAGCGAAGATCTTCAATTTTTTATGCACCATGGAGCTCCACTACACGTTTGGTAGTATTTTAAAGATGCTAAAGATACGAATTCACCTCGAGCATCGAAAGACAGAATTCAACGTTTGATTTTCAATTCTTTAGAAGATTATTCGAGATTTTGGAAGATTTAACGCCAAAAAAGCGAAGATCTTCAATTTTTTATGCACCATGGAGCTCCACTACACGTTTGGTAGTATTTTAAAGATGCTAAAGATACGAATTCACCTCGAGCATCGAAAGACAGAATTCAACGTTTGATTTTCAATTCTTTAGAAGATTATTCGAGATTTTGGAAGATTTAACGCCAAAAAAGCGTAGATCTATAATTTTTTATGCACCATGGAGCTCCAATATACGTTTGGTAGTATTTTAAAGATGCTAAAGATACGAATTCACCTCGAGCATCGAAAGACAGAATTCAACGTTTGATTTTCAATTCTTTAGAAGATTATTCGAGATTTTGGAAGATTTAACGCCAAAAAAGCGAAGATCTTCAATTTTTTATGCACCATGGAGCTCCACTACACGTTTGGTAGTATTTTAAAGATGCTAAAGATACGAATTCACCTCGAGCATCGAAAGACAGAATTCAACGTTTGATTTTCAATTCTTTAGAAGATTATTCGAGATTTTGGAAGATTTAACGCCAAAAAAGCGAAGATCTTCAATTTTTTATGCACCATGGAGCTCCACTACACGTTTGGTAGTATTTTAAAGATGCTAAAGATACGAATTCACCTCGAGCATCGAAAGACAGAATTCAACGTTTGATTTTCAATTCTTTAGAAGATTATTCGAGATTTTGGAAGATTTAACGCCAAAAAAGCGAAGATCTTTAATTTTTTATGCACCATGGAGCTCCAATACACGTTTTGGTAGTATTTTAAAGATGCTAAAGATACGAATTCACCTCGAGCATCGAAAGACAGAATTCAACGTTTGATTTTCAATTCTTTAGAAGATTATTCGAGATTTTGGAAGATTTAACGCCGAAAAAGCGAAGATTTTCAATTTTTTATGCACCATGGAGCTCCACTACACGTTTGGTAGTATTTTAAAGATGCTAAAGATACGAATTCACCTCGAGCATCGAAAGACAGAATTCAACGTTTGATTTTCAATTCTTTAGAAGATTATTCGAGATTTTGGAAGATTTAACGCCGAAAAAGCGAAGATTTTCAATTTTTTATGCACCATGGAGCTCCACTACACGTTTGGTAGTATTTTAAAGATGCTAGAGATACGAATTCACCTCGAGCATCGAAAGACAGAATTCAACGTTTGATTTTCAATTCTTTAGAAGATTATTCGAGATTTTGGAAGATTTAACGCCAAAAAAGCGTAGATCTATAATTTTTTATGCACCATGGAGCTCCAATATACGTTTGGTAGTATTTTAAAGATGCTAAAGATACGAATTCACCTCGAGCATCGAAAGACAGAATTCAACGTTTGATTTTCAATTCTTTAGAAGATTATTCGAGATTTTGGAAGATTTAACGCCGAAAAAGCGAAGATTTTCAATTTTTTATGCACCATGGAGCTCCACTACACGTTTGGTAGTATTTTAAAGATGCTAAAGATACGAATTCACCTCGAGCATCGAAAGACAGAATTCAACGTTTGATTTTCAATTCTTTAGAAGATTATTCGAGATTTTGGAAGATTTAACGCCAAAAAAGCGAAGATCTTCAATTTTTTATGCACCATGGAGCTCCACTACACGTTTGGTAGTATTTTAAAGATGCTAAAGATACGAATTCACCTCGAGCATCGAAAGACAGAATTCAACGTTTGATTTTCAATTCTTTAGAAGATTATTCGAGATTTTGGAAGATTTAACGCCAAAAAAGCGTAGATCTATAATTTTTTATGCACCATGGAGCTCCAATATACGTTTGGTAGTATTTTAAAGATGCTAAAGATACGAATTCACCTCGAGCATCGAAAGACAGAATTCAACGTTTGATTTTCAATTCTTTAGAAGATTATTCGAGATTTTGGAAGATTTAACGCCAAAAAAGCGTAGATCTATAATTTTTTATGCACCATGGAGCTCCAATATACGTTTGGTAGTATTTTAAAGATGCTAAAGATACGAATTCACCTCGAGCATCGAAAGACAGAATTCAACGTTTGATTTTCAATTCTTTAGAAGATTATTCGAGATTTTGGAAGATTTAACGCCAAAAAAGCGAAGATCTTCAATTTTTTATGCACCATGGAGCTCCACTACACGTTTGGTAGTATTTTAAAGATGCTAAAGATACGAATTCACCTCGAGCATCGAAAGACAGAATTCAACGTTTGATTTTCAATTCTTTAGAAGATTATTCGAGATTTTGGAAGATTTAACGCCAAAAAAGCGAAGATCTTCAATTTTTTATGCACCATGGAGCTCCACTACACGTTTGGTAGTATTTTAAAGATGCTAAAGATACGAATTCACCTCGAGCATCGAAAGACAGAATTCAACGTTTGATTTTCAATTCTTTAGAAGATTATTCGAGATTTTGGAAGATTTAACGCCAAAAAAGCGTAGATCTATAATTTTTTATGCACCATGGAGCTCCAATATACGTTTGGTAGTATTTTAAAGATGCTAAAGATACGAATTCACCTCGAGCATCGAAAGACAGAATTCAACGTTTGATTTTCAATTCTTTAGAAGATTATTCGAGATTTTGGAAGATTTAACGCCAAAAAAGCGAAGATCTTCAATTTTTTATGCACCATGGAGCTCCACTACACGTTTGGTAGTATTTTAAAGATGCTAAAGATACGAATTCACCTCGAGCATCGAAAGACAGAATTCAACGTTTGATTTTCAATTCTTTAGAAGATTATTCGAGATTTTGGAAGATTTAACGCCAAAAAAGCGTAGATCTATAATTTTTTATGCACCATGGAGCTCCAATATACGTTTGGTAGTATTTTAAAGATGCTAAAGATACGAATTCACCTCGAGCATCGAAAGACAGAATTCAACGTTTGATTTTCAATTCTTTAGAAGATTATTCGAGATTTTGGAAGATTTAACGCCAAAAAAGCGTAGATCTATAATTTTTTATGCACCATGGAGCTCCAATATACGTTTGGTAGTATTTTAAAGATGCTAAAGATACGAATTCACCTCGAGCATCGAAAGAGAGAATTCAACGTTTGATTTTCAATTCTTTAGAAGATTATTCGAGATTTTGGAAGATTTAACGCCAAAAAAGCGAAGATCTTCAATTTTTTATGCACCATGGAGCTCCACTACACGTTTGGTAGTATTTTAAAGATGCTAAAGATACGAATTCACCTCGAGCATCGAAAGACAGAATTCAACGTTTGATTTTCAATTCTTTAGAAGATTATTCGAGATTTTGGAAGATTTAACGCCAAAAAAGCGTAGATCTATAATTTTTTATGCACCATGGAGCTCCAATATACGTTTGGTAGTATTTTAAAGATGCTAAAGATACGAATTCACCTCGAGCATCGAAAGACAGAATTCAACGTTTGATTTTCAATTCTTTAGAAGATTATTCGAGATTTTGGAAGATTTAACGCCGAAAAAGCGAAGATTTTCAATTTTTTATGCACCATGGAGCTCCACTACACGTTTGGTAGTATTTTAAAGATGCTAAAGATACGAATTCACCTCGAGCATCGAAAGACAGAATTCAACGTTTGATTTTCAATTCTTTAGAAGATTATTCGAGATTTTGGAAGATTTAACGCCAAAAAAGCGAAGATCTTCAATTTTTTATGCACCATGGAGCTCCACTACACGTTTGGTAGTATTTTAAAGATGCTAAAGATACGAATTCACCTCGAGCATCGAAAGACAGAATTCAACGTTTGATTTTCAATTCTTTAGAAGATTATTCGAGATTTTGGAAGATTTAACGCCAAAAAAGCGAAGATCTTTAATTTTTTATGCACCATGGAGCTCCAATACACGTTTTGGTAGTATTTTAAAGATGCTAAAGATACGAATTCACCTCGAGCATCGAAAGACAGAATTCAACGTTTGATTTTCAATTCTTTAGAAGATTATTCGAGATTTTGGAAGATTTAACGCCAGAAAAGCGAAGATCTTCAATTTTTTATGCACCATGGAGCTCCACTACACGTTTGGTAGTATTTTAAAGATGCTAAAGATACGAATTCACCTCGAGCATCGAAAGACAGAATTCAACGTTTGATTTTCAATTCTTTAGAAGATTATTCGAGATTTTGGAAGATTTAACGCCAAAAAAGCGAAGATCTTCAATTTTTTATGCACCATGGAGCTCCACTACACGTTTGGTAGTATTTTAAAGATGCTAAAGATACGAATTCACCTCGAGCATCGAAAGACAGAATTCAACGTTTGATTTTCAATTCTTTAGAAGATTATTCGAGATTTTGGAAGATTTAACGCCAAAAAAGCGAAGATCTTTAATTTTTTATGCACCATGGAGCTCCAATACACGTTTTGGTAGTATTTTAAAGATGCTAAAGATACGAATTCACCTCGAGCATCGAAAGACAGAATTCAACGTTTGATTTTCAATTCTTTAGAAGATTATTCGAGATTTTGGAAGATTTAACGCCGAAAAAGCGAAGATTTTCAATTTTTTATGCACCATGGAGCTCCACTACACGTTTGGTAGTATTTTAAAGATGCTAAAGATACGAATTCACCTCGAGCATCGAAAGACAGAATTCAACGTTTGATTTTCAATTCTTTAGAAGATTATTCGAGATTTTGGAAGATTTAACGCCAAAAAAGCGAAGATCTTCAATTTTTTATGCACCATGGAGCTCCACTACACGTTTGGTAGTATTTTAAAGATGCTAAAGATACGAATTCACCTCGAGCATCGAAAGACAGAATTCAACGTTTGATTTTCAATTCTTTAGAAGATTATTCGAGATTTTGGAAGATTTAACGCCAGAAAAGCGAAGATCTTCAATTTTTTATGCACCATGGAGCTCCACTACACGTTTGGTAGTATTTTAAAGATGCTAAAGATACGAATTCACCTCGAGCATCGAAAGACAGAATTCAACGTTTGATTTTCAATTCTTTAGAAGATTATTCGAGATTTTGGAAGATTTAACGCCAAAAAAGCGAAGATCTTCAATTTTTTATGCACCATGGAGCTCCACTACACGTTTGGTAGTATTTTAAAGATGCTAAAGATACGAATTCACCTCGAGCATCGAAAGACAGAATTCAACGTTTGATTTTCAATTCTTTAGAAGATTATTCGAGATTTTGGAAGATTTAACGCCAAAAAAGCGAAGATCTTTAATTTTTTATGCACCATGGAGCTCCAATACACGTTTTGGTAGTATTTTAAAGATGCTAAAGATACGAATTCACCTCGAGCATCGAAAGACAGAATTCAACGTTTGATTTTCAATTCTTTAGAAGATTATTCGAGATTTTGGAAGATTTAACGCCGAAAAAGCGAAGATTTTCAATTTTTTATGCACCATGGAGCTCCACTACACGTTTGGTAGTATTTTAAAGATGCTAAAGATACGAATTCACCTCGAGCATCGAAAGACAGAATTCAACGTTTGATTTTCAATTCTTTAGAAGATTATTCGAGATTTTGGAAGATTTAACGCCGAAAAAGCGAAGATTTTCAATTTTTTATGCACCATGGAGCTCCACTACACGTTTGGTAGTATTTTAAAGATGCTAAAGATACGAATTCACCTCGAGCATCGAAAGACAGAATTCAACGTTTGATTTTCAATTCTTTAGAAGATTATTCGAGATTTTGGAAGATTTAACGCCAAAAAAGCGAAGATCTTTAATTTTTTATGCACCATGGAGCTCCAATACACGTTTTGGTAGTATTTTAAAGATGCTAAAGATACGAATTCACCTCGAGCATCGAAAGACAGAATTCAACGTTTGATTTTCAATTCTTTAGAAGATTATTCGAGATTTTGGAAGATTTAACGCCGAAAAAGCGAAGATTTTCAATTTTTTATGCACCATGGAGCTCCACTACACGTTTGGTAGTATTTTAAAGATGCTAAAGATACGAATTCACCTCGAGCATCGAAAGACAGAATTCAACGTTTGATTTTCAATTCTTTAGAAGATTATTCGAGATTTTGGAAGATTTAACGCCAAAAAAGCGAAGATCTTCAATTTTTTATGCACCATGGAGCTCCACTACACGTTTGGTAGTATTTTAAAGATGCTAAAGATACGAATTCACCTCGAGCATCGAAAGACAGAATTCAACGTTTGATTTTCAATTCTTTAGAAGATTATTCGAGATTTTGGAAGATTTAACGCCAAAAAAGCGAAGATCTTTAATTTTTTATGCACCATGGAGCTCCAATACACGTTTTGGTAGTATTTTAAAGATGCTAAAGATACGAATTCACCTCGAGCATCGAAAGACAGAATTCAACGTTTGATTTTCAATTCTTTAGAAGATTATTCGAGATTTTGGAAGATTTAACGCCAAAAAAGCGAAGATCTTCAATTTTTTATGCACCATGGAGCTCCACTACACGTTTGGTAGTATTTTAAAGATGCTAAAGATACGAATTCACCTCGAGCATCGAAAGACAGAATTCAACGTTTGATTTTCAATTCTTTAGAAGATTATTCGAGATTTTGGAAGATTTAACGCCAAAAAAGCGTAGATCTATAATTTTTTATGCACCATGGAGCTCCAATACACGTTTTGGTAGTATTTTAAAGATGCTAAAGATACGAATTCACCTCGAGCATCGAAAGACAGAATTCAACGTTTGATTTTCAATTCTTTAGAAGATTATTCGAGATTTTGGAAGATTTAACGCCAAAAAAGCGTAGATCTATAATTTTTTATGCACCATGGAGCTCCAATATACGTTTGGTAGTATTTTAAAGATGCTAAAGATACGAATTCACCTCGAGCATCGAAAGACAGAATTCAACGTTTGATTTTCAATTCTTTAGAAGATTATTCGAGATTTTGGAAGATTTAACGCCAAAAAAGCGTAGATCTATAATTTTTTATGCACCATGGAGCTCCAATATACGTTTGGTAGTATTTTAAAGATGCTAAAGATACGAATTCACCTCGAGCATCGAAAGACAGAATTCAACGTTTGATTTTCAATTCTTTAGAAGATTATTCGAGATTTTGGAAGATTTAACGCCAAAAAAGCGTAGATCTATAATTTTTTATGCACCATGGAGCTCCAATATACGTTTGGTAGTATTTTAAAGATGCTAAAGATACGAATTCACCTCGAGCATCGAAAGACAGAATTCAACGTTTGATTTTCAATTCTTTAGAAGATTATTCGAGATTTTGGAAGATTTAACGCCAAAAAAGCGAAGATTTTCAATTTGTTATGCACCATGGAGCTCCAATACACGTTTGGTAGTATTTTAAAGATGCTAAAGATACGAATTCACCTCGAGCATCGAAAGACAGAATTCAACGTTTGATTTTCAATTCTTTAGAAGATTATTCGAGATTTTGGAAGATTTAACGCCAAAGAAGCGAAGATTTTCAATTTTTTATGCACCATGGAGCTCCAATACACGTTTTGGTAGTATTTTAAAGATGCTAAAGATACGAATTCACCTCGAGCATCGAAAGACAGAATTCAACGTTTGATTTTCAATTCTTTAGAAGATTATTCGAGATTTTGGAAGATTTAACGCCAAAAAAAGCGAAGATCTTCAATTTTTTATGCACCATGGAGCTCCACTGCACGTTTGGTAGTATTTTAAAGATGCTAAAGATACGAATTCACCTCGAGCATCGAAAGACAGAATTCAACGTTTGATTTTCAATTCTTTAGAAGATTATTCGAGATTTTGGAAGATTTAACGCCAAAAAAGCGAAGATCTTCAATTTGTTATGCACCATGGAGCTCCACTGCACGTTTGGTAGTATTTTAAAGATGCTAAAGATACGAATTCACCTCGAGCATCGAAAGACAGAATTCAACGTTTGATTTTCAATTCTTTAGAAGATTATTCGAGATTTTGGAAGATTTAACGCCAAAGAAGCGAAGATTTTCAATTTTTTATGCACCATGGAGCTCCAATACACGTTTTGGTAGTATTTTAAAGATGCTAAAGATACGAATTCACCTCGAGCATCGAAAGACAGAATTCAACGTTTGATTTTCAATTCTTTAGAAGATTATTCGAGATTTTGGAAGATTTAACGCCAAAAAAGCGAAGATTTTCAATTTGTTATGCACCATGGAGCTCCAATACACGTTTGGTAGTATTTTAAAGATGCTAAAGATACGAATTCACCTCGAGCATCGAAAGACAGAATTCAACGTTTGATTTTCAATTCTTTAGAAGATTATTCGAGATTTTGGAAGATTTAACGCCAAAAAAGCGAAGATTTTCAATTTGTTATGCACCATGGAGCTCCAATACACGTTTGGTAGTATTTTAAAGATGCTAAAGATACGAATTCACCTCGAGCATCGAAAGACAGAATTCAACGTTTGATTTTCAATTCTTTAGAAGATTATTCGAGATTTTGGAAGATTTAACGCCAAAAAAGCGAAGATTTTCAATTTGTTATGCACCATGGAGCTCCAATACACGTTTGGTAGTATTTTAAAGATGCTAAAGATACGAATTCACCTCGAGCATCGAAAGACAGAATTCAACGTTTGATTTTCAATTCTTTAGAAGATTATTCGAGATTTTGGAAGATTTAACGCCAAAAAAGCGAAGATCTTCAATTTGTTATGCACCATGGAGCTCCACTGCACGTTTGGTAGTATTTTAAAGATGCTAAAGATACGAATTCACCTCGAGCATCGAAAGACAGAATTCAACGTTTGATTTTCAATTCTTTAGAAGATTATTCGAGATTTTGGAAGATTTAACGCCAAAAAAGCGAAGATCTTCAATTTGTTATGCACCATGGAGCTCCACTGCACGTTTGGTAGTATTTTAAAGATGCTAAAGATACGAATTCACCTCGAGCATCGAAAGACAGAATTCAACGTTTGATTTTCAATTCTTTAGAAGATTATTCGAGATTTTGGAAGATTTAACGCCAAAAAAGCGAAGATTTTCAATTTGTTATGCACCATGGAGCTCCAATACACGTTTGGTAGTATTTTAAAGATGCTAAAGATACGAATTCACCTCGAGCATCGAAAGACAGAATTCAACGTTTGATTTTCAATTCTTTAGAAGATTATTCGAGATTTTGGAAGATTTAACGCCAAAAAAGCGAAGATTTTCAATTTGTTATGCACCATGGAGCTCCAATACACGTTTGGTAGTATTTTAAAGATGCTAAAGATACGAATTCACCTCGAGCATCGAAAGACAGAATTCAACGTTTGATTTTCAATTCTTTAGAAGATTATTCGAGATTTTGGAAGATTTAACGCCAAAAAAGCGAAGATCTTCAATTTGTTATGCACCATGGAGCTCCACTGCACGTTTGGTAGTATTTTAAAGATGCTAAAGATACGAATTCACCTCGAGCATCGAAAGACAGAATTCAACGTTTGATTTTCAATTCTTTAGAAGATTATTCGAGATTTTGGAAGATTTAACGCCAAAGAAGCGAAGATTTTCAATTTTTTATGCACCATGGAGCTCCAATACACGTTTTGGTAGTATTTTAAAGATGCTAAAGATACGAATTCACCTCGAGCATCGAAAGACAGAATTCAACGTTTGATTTTCAATTCTTTAGAAGATTATTCGAGATTTTGGAAGATTTAACGCCAAAAAAAGCGAAGATCTTCAATTTTTTATGCACCATGGAGCTCCACTGCACGTTTGGTAGTATTTTAAAGATGCTAAAGATACGAATTCACCTCGAGCATCGAAAGACAGAATTCAACGTTTGATTTTCAATTCTTTAGAAGATTATTCGAGATTTTGGAAGATTTAACGCCAAAAAAGCGAAGATCTTCAATTTTTTATGCACCATGGAGCTCCACTGCACGTTTGGTAGTATTTTAAAGATGCTAAAGATACGAATTCACCTCAAGCATCGAAAGACAGAATTCAACGTTTGATTTTCAATTCTTTAGAAGATTATTCGAGATTTTGGAAGATTTAACGCCAAAAAAGCGTTCATTTTTTGTGACCTACTCATTCAACATTTCCCCAATTCAGCACAATTCTACAATTTTCAGTCGTTTGAGTTTTGCTTCATCAGTTTTTGTTGGATCTATCGTAGCTTCTCCAAAGGTTTCTGTTAGCCTTTGGAGAACCCTCTGGAGATATGATCTGTAGTCTATTGGGTTCCTTTGACTTATTTCTTCCCATAAATCGTTATTTATCTCTAGAATCTTTCTTTCATTTGGTTCCAGTTTTATTTTACTAGTTCCTGTTGGATCTCCAAGAATGTCTTCGTTCGGGGCCCTTTCCGTTTCTGGTTATCATCTCTAAACATTAATAATAATAAGAATGAGAGAATTATCTGAAATAAATTGCGAGGTACATTCGATTCGAGTTTGTTTTCGTTAAATATGAATCGTTGTTAACGATAAAGACCATAGAGAAATGATAGATAAATCTATTAGTTGGTGTTTCGTTGCTTGACAAGGGAAAAGTGAATTTGGGCGATCCGCGGCACACGTCATTTCCCCCGGCTCATCATCCTGAAAATTTAATGTCTTTTCGCTCCACACGCAATTGCACTAATGCCCCAAAAAATCAACATCCAAAAGGATATAGAAAATGACGTTTCCTTCTTTTCCGAATCGGGATCTATGACTTTCAAAAATATAATATAATAAAGAGATAACGAAACTTTCGATTTTAACAATTGATGTTATCAAATTATTTATTGATTATTTCAAAATAATGATTGGGACATATTTAGTTACATAACCTCAAAGCTGGTCTTCATTTTTGACTTTTGATTTCAAGTATCGTCACTTTAACGCTCTATATCTCGCAATTACTTGTTTTTTGGAAATTGTTGTTTTTTCCTCTCATCTATTGATCTATTTCTGAGTATTTTTTCCAAATCTGAACCAAAAATTTCCATTATTTCGAGATATATCATTTTATAAATAAAAGTATGTTTTTTTGAACACGTCTCAATACTTTGTTTTATATTTCTCGAACCATCAGTGATAAGAATTTTTACAAACTATCCATCGATTTAGAAAGAATTGTTCTATAAACTAGCAAAATTTCATTACATTATGCCTAATATTATCAAAGTTACATAACCTCAAAGCTGGTCTTCATTTTCGGCTTTTAATTTCAAGTACCTTCACTTTAATTCTCTATATCTCGGAAATACTTGTTTTTTTGGAAATTCTTATTTTTTATTCTCATGTATTGATCCTTTCTGAGTATTTTTTCCAAATATGAACCAAAAATTTCCATTATTTCGAGATATGTCATTTTATAAATAAAAGTATGTTTTTTTCGAACAAGTCTCAATACTTTGTTTTATATTTCCCGAACCATCAGTGATAAGAATTTTTAAAAAATATCCATCAACTTAGAAAGAATTGTTCTATAAACAAGCAAAATTTCACTATTTTGTTTCCAATATTTTCAAAGTTACATAACCTCAAAGTTGGTCTTCATTTTCGACTTTTAATTTCAAGTACCTTCACTTTAACTCTCTTTATCTCGGAAATACTTGTTTTTTAGAAATTCTTGTTTTTTTCTCTCATGTATTGACCCCTTCTGAGTATTATTTTCCAAATATGAACCAAAAATTTCCATTATTTCGAGATATGTCATTTTATAAATAAAAGTATGTTTTTTTCGAACAAGTCTCAATACTTTGTTTTATATTTCCCGAACCATTAATGATAAGAATTTTTACAAAATATCCATCGATTTGGAAAGAATTGGTCTACAAACAAGCAAAATATCATTATTTTGTTCCCAATATTTTCAAAGTTACATAACCTCAAAGTTGGTCTTCATTTTCGGCTTTTAATTTCAAGTACCTTCACTTTAATTCTCTATATCTCGGAAATACTTGTTTTTTTTGAAAATCTTATTTTTTATTCTCATGTATTGATCCTTTCTGAGTATTTTTTCCAAATATGAACCAAAAATTTCCATTATTTCGAGATATATCATTTTATAAATAAAAGTATGTTTTTTTTGAACACGTCTCAATACTTTGTTTTATATTTCCCGGACCATCAGTGATAAGAATTTTTACAAAATATCCATCGATTTAGAAAGAATTGGTCTATAAACCAACAAAATTTCATTATATTATTTCTAATATTATCAAAGTTACATAACCTCAAAGTTGGTCTTCATTTTCGGCTTTTAATTTCAAGTACCTTCACTTTAATTCTCTATATCTCGGAAATACTTGTTTTTTTTGAAAATCTTATTTTTTATTCTCATGTATTGATCCTTTCTGAGTATTTCTTCCAAATTTGAACCAAAAATTTCCATTATTTCGAGATATGTCATTTTATAAATAAAAGTATGTTTTTGTCGAACACGTCTCAATACTTTGTTTTATATTTTCCGAACCATTAGTGATAAGAATTTTTACAAAATATCCATCGATTTGGAAAGAATTGGTCTACAAACAAGCAAAATATCATTATTTTGTTCCCAATATTTTCAAAGTTACATAACCTCAAAGTTGGTCTTCATTTTCGGCTTTTAATTTCAAGTACCTTCACTTTAATTCTCTATATCTCGGAAATACTTGTTTTTTTTGAAAATCTTATTTTTTATTCTCATGTATTGATCCTTTCTGAGTATTTTTTCCAAATATGAACCAAAAATTTCCATTATTTCGAGATATATCATTTTATAAATAAAAGTATGTTTTTTTTGAACACGTCTCAATACTTTGTTTTATATTTCCCGGACCATCAGTGATAAGAATTTTTACAAAATATCCATCGATTTAGAAAGAATTGGTCTATAAACCAACAAAATTTCATTATATTATTTCTAATATTATCAAAGTTACATAACCTCAAAGTTGGTCTTCATTTTCGGCTTTTAATTTCAAGTACCTTCACTTTAATTCTCTATATCTCGGAAATACTTGTTTTTTTTGAAAATCTTATTTTTTATTCT
This sequence comes from Diorhabda elongata, assembly GCA_026230145.1. Classification (NCBI taxonomy): domain Eukaryota; kingdom Metazoa; phylum Arthropoda; class Insecta; order Coleoptera; family Chrysomelidae; genus Diorhabda; species Diorhabda elongata. The sequence continues at coordinate 41,085,448 of CM047928.1, read as the reverse complement.
CATGTATTGATCCTTTCTGAGTATTTTTTCCAAATATGAACCAAAAATTTCCATTATTTCGAGATATATCATTTTATAAATAAAAGTATGTTTTTTTTGAACACGTCTCAATACTTTGTTTTATATTTCCCGGACCATCAGTGATAAGAATTTTTACAAAATATCCATCGATTTAGAAAGAATTGGTCTATAAACCAACAAAATTTCATTATATTATTTCTAATATTATCAAAGTTACATAACCTCAAAGTTGGTCTTCATTTTCGGCTTTTAATTTCAAGTACCTTCACTTTAATTCTCTATATCTCGGAAATACTTGTTTTTTTTGAAAATCTTATTTTTTATTCTCATGTATTGATCCTTTCTGAGTATTTTTTCCAAATTTGAACCAAAAATTTCCATTATTTCGAGATATGTCATTTTATAAATAAAAGTATGTTTTTGTCGAACACGTCTCAATACTTTGTTTTATATTTTCCGAACCATTAGTGATAAGAATTTTTACAAAATATCCATCGATTTGGAAAGAATTGGTCTACAAACAAGCAAAATATCATTATTTTGTTCCCAATATTTTCAAAGTTACATAACCTCAAAGTTGGTCTTCATTTTCGGCTTTTAATTTCAAGTACCTTCACTTTAATTCTCTATATCTCGGAAATACTTGTTTTTTTTGAAAATCTTATTTTTTATTCTCATGTATTGATCCTTTCTGAGTATTTTTTCCAAATATGAACCAAAAATTTCCATTATTTCGAGATATGTCATTTTATAAATAAAAGTATGTTTTTTTCGAACATGCCTCAATACTTTGTTTCATATTTCCCTAACCATCAGTGATAAGAACTTTTACAAAATATCCATCGATTTAGAAAGAATTGGTCTATAAACCAACAAAATTTCATTATATTATTTCTAATATTATCAAAGTTACATAACCTCAAAGTTGGTCTTCATTTTCGAGTTTTGATTTCAAGTATCGTCACTTTAACTTTCTATATCTCGCAATTACTTGTGTTTTGGAAATTGTTGTTTTTTTCTCTCATCTATTGACCCGTTCTGAGTATTTTTTCTAAATATGAACCAAAAATTTCCCTTATTTCGAGATATATCATTTTATAAATAAAAGTATGTTTTTTTCGAACACGTTTCAATACTTTGTTTTATATTTCCTGAACCATCAGTGATAAGAATTTTTACAAAATATCCATCGATTTAGAAAGAATTGGTCTATAAACCAACAAAATTTCATTATATTATTTCTAATATTATCAAAGTTACATAACCTCAAAGTTGGTCTTCATTTTCGGCTTTTAATTTCAAGTACCTTCACTTTAATTCTCTATATCTCGGAAATACTTGTTTTTTTTGAAAATCTTATTTTTTATTCTCATGTATTGATCCTTTCTGAGTATTTTTTCCAAATATGAACCAAAAATTTCCATTATTTCGAGATATGTCATTTTATAAATAAAAGTATGTTTTTTTCGAACATGCCTCAATACTTTGTTTCATATTTCCCTAACCATCAGTGATAAGAACTTTTACAAAATATCCATCGATTTAGAAAGAATTGGTCTATAAACCAACAAAATTTCATTATATTATTTCTAATATTATCAAAGTTACATAACCTCAAAGTTGGTCTTCATTTTCGAGTTTTGATTTCAAGTATCGTCACTTTAACTTTCTATATCTCGCAATTACTTGTGTTTTGGAAATTGTTGTTTTTTTCTCTCATCTATTGACCCGTTCTGAGTATTTTTTCTAAATATGAACCAAAAATTTCCCTTATTTCGAGATATGTCATTTTATAAATAAAAGTATGTTTTTTTCGAACACGTCTCCATACTTTGTTTTATATTTCCTGAACCATCAGTGATAAGAATTTTTACAAAATATCCTTCGATTTAGAAAGAAATGGTCTGTAAACAAGCAAAGTTTCATTACTCTATGCCTAATAGTATCAAAGTTATATAACCTCAAAGTTGGTCTTCATTTTCGAGTTTTGATTTCAAGTATCGTCACTTCAACTCTCTATATCTAGGAAATAAATGTTTTTATTGCGTTCTTGATTTTTTTCCTCGTATATCAATCTGTTTTGAGAACTTCCGTCAAATATAGAGTGAATATTTCTATTATTACCACAAATACTACGCTCTATATCTCAAAATTACCTTCTCTAAAGAAACTCCTTCATTATTCTGTCTACACGTCTCGTATTTTTAAAAGCGAATCAATGTGGTTCAGACCGGGTCCCAAGGTGGGCTAAATAATAAGTTAATTTATTTTTTTAGTCATTTACATTCATAAATTCTTGAAATAATGCTAAGAAATCTAAAAAATCTAATATGTGTTTATAAACTTGATATATTGATAAATAACTTTTTTCACTCGTGGTACTTCGTAAGTACGTTTGACGCCTCACCTACAGATGGCGGTAGATGCTTCAAACATCTACACAGCACAAGTTGAAAGTTTGGAATCGCCATGTTGTTTAGACCGTTTTCTGACAATGTTTGACAGATATAAAACGATTCCACAACCACGTACGAAACGTTGGTTCATCAATTCACACCAGAAACAAAAAAATAATCAAAATAATGGACCGAACAGGGAGAAACAACTCCAAAAATCGTTCCACCAGCAGGCAAGGTCGTGGTGTCAATTTTTTGGGATGCACCAGCTTAGAAAATCGTTATTTCAATAGTCAAAATTGATTAATCAAAGTTTGAATCGCTACTTCATACACCTTATTCGCCAGATTTAGTCCCCTTCGCATTATTTTCTGTTCCCAGAGTCGGTAGTCAAAGATTCTTATCTTAAAAAGGGTGACGAACTTATCGAACGTTGTTCAGACCATCCTCGTATATATATTAAACGTGTTTGTTGTTGGTTGCATACCCGCGGCGTTTGACAAATTAACTTGAGCGTATCACCTGTGCGGCGGTGTCTGTCCGGTGAATTTTTTTTGTCGTTTAATATCGTTTTACGAGTAATTTAATATTTCGTATAAAATTTCGAAACCTACTCTCGGACATCCATCTATTTCTTCAACATTATTTTCTACGATGACAAATACGATCGATATTATGAAAATCACAGTTTAGAAATCACGTCAATCACTGCTACTTAACCTCAAACTTCCGATTTAACGACACAGATCGCGTATACGTCGAAAGATACAAATAAATTCCAAGTTTTAGATGTTTTATTCTTTATCTTTCGTATATAATATAAATAAAATTACTTTTCTTTATTCTATAAATTGTTTTCGTAAGATAGGACATCGTTTTATATTATTCTGCAGTACCTGAAATCAGATTTTAATTTGATAAACGTCGATTGTGATTAATTCAATGAAAAACCTAACCTATTATAACCTAAAAGCAATTAAAAAATCCATTTGAAAGATATAAATTTATAATATTCAACTAAATATATACGGAATGTTTGGAAAAATGATGAGTTTTTAAGTAATTCGCTATACAGTGTGTTTTAAAAAAGGTTTCTGTATACTAGAAACTAATTTCTAATACAAAAACTTCGATATGGTTAATATTATACAAGTTTCCGATATTTTATTGCAATATATAATAATAGAAACAGGTCTGGACTGGCCGAAAACACTATATATTAAATTATTAAAGTTTACATAAACGTATTATAAGATTTGTTAAAATTAGAAGTACTACGCTTATATATAACGAATACTTTATCATTTTATTACTCTCTCATTAATAAAAATAGACTATAGAATAGACAGATAACTTTTTATATAGACGTTTCTATAAAACGATATTATAGCTGATTAATTTCTTGTTTAGTTTGTTAGAATTTTTTTTAAATCTGATGAAGAAGTCTATTAAGGAATACCCCTCGTTTTTTGGTCGGTTTTTCCTAATGTGAGACACATTAGAACAAAGTTATCTGTATTCAAATGTCGTGGCTATAGAACCGCCGTAGCGGGCACGTAATTTTTCAATGTAGGTAATTAACACGTGAAATATTACAAAAACAACTAGAATTATTAATCTTGAGGGTGATGGAGGTCTCGGGTCGAGATTGGACTGTCACGAGCGATACAAATAGAGTTCGGTTAGCACAGAAACGGATTCAGGACGATTTGAATTTAAATAATGTCATTATTTGTGGCTACTTTGGGAAAAAATTGCTTTTTCAGTATTTAATTTGGACAAAACACAAATTTTAAAAAGGGACAATCTCCATTAATCTGTATTTAATTGTGTCCAAAAGACTTTTACGAATTGTTTTGTATAAAAAATGTATTTTTCATATTAAACTACACAGAAAATTGTTTTTTTAAAAGAAAATCTGTGTTAAAATGGCTTTTCTCAATTTAATTTAGTGAAAAGACAAATTTTGAATTGAACAAAAATAGTTTTCTGTAAAAAATCATTTTTCCAAAATTAATTTGGACAAAAAATGTATTTTACGTATTTAATGTGGACAAAAATTGATTTTTTTTTAAATAAAATTTCAACTTAAAAGGCTTTTCTCAATTTAATTTAGTGAAAAGACAAATTTTGAATTGAACAAAAATAGTTTTGTGTAAAAAATCATTTTTCCAAAATTAATTTGGACAAAAAATGTATTTTACGTATTTAATGTGGACAAAAATTGATTTTTTTTCAAATAAAATTTCAACTTGAAAGGCTTTTCTCAATTTAATTAAGTGAAAAGACAAATTTTGAATTGAACAAAAATAGTTTTCTGTAAAAAATCATTTTTCCAAAATTAATTTGGACAAAAAATGTATTTTACGTATTTAATGTGGACAAAAATTGATTTTTTTTTAAATAAAATTACAACTGAAAAGGTTTTTCTCAATTTAATTTAGTGAAAAGACAAATTTTGAATTGAACAAAAATAGTTTTCTGTAAAAAATCATTTTTCCAAAATTAATTTGGACAAAAAATGTATTTTACGTATTTAATGTGGACAAAAATTGATTTTTTTTCAAATAAAATTTCAACTGAAAAGGCTTTTCTCAATTTAATTTAGTGAAAAGACAAATTTTGAATTGAACAAAAATAATTTTCTGTAAAAAATCATTTTTCCAAAATTAATTTGGACAAAAAATGTATTTTACGTATTTAATGTGGACAAAAATTGATTTTTTTTCAAATAAAATTTCAACTTGAAAGGCTTTTCTCAATTTAATTAAGTGAAAAGACAAATTTTGAATTGAACAAAAATAGTTTTCTGTAAAAAATCATTTTTCCAAAATTAATTTGGACAAAAAATGTATTTTACGTATTTAATGTGGACAAAAATTGATTTTTTTTTAAATAAAATTACAACTGAAAAGGTTTTTCTCAATTTAATTTAGTGAAAAGACAAATTTTGAATTGAACAAAAATAGTTTTCTGTAAAAAATCATTTTTCCAAAATTAATTTGGACAAAAAATGTATTTTACGTATTTAATGTGGACAAAAATTGATTTTTTTTCAAATAAAATTTCAACTGAAAAGGCTTTTCTCAATTTAATTTAGTGAAAAGACAAATTTTGAATTGAACAAAAATAATTTTCTGTAAAAAATCATTTTTCCAAAATTAATTTGGACAAAAAATGTATTTTACGTATTTAATGTGGACAAAAATTGATTTTTTTTCAAATAAAATTTCAACTTAAAAGGCTTTTCTCAATTTAATTTAGTGAAAAGACAAATTTTGAATTGAACAAAAATAGTTTTCTGTAAAAAATCATTTTTCCAAAATTAATTTGGACAAAAAAATTGGACAGAAACAGTTCTTGTGTTTTCAAAATTGATATGGTTATAATTTGCTTTTCAAAAGCCGTTTCTTAAAAAACTATTTGAACTAAAATTTGGACAAATAAAAATTTGGAACATTCGAAAATTGAACAAAATCCATTATTACATGTTTAATTTTGTAAAAAGGCTTTTTAAAATTTATTTTTTGACCAAGTACCTTTCTAAAATACGATTCAGTCGAAAAATGCTTTTGCAAAATTAATTTGAATATACAGTTGCATTTTTGAATACAATTTGGACTAAAATGACATTTCTCAGCTTTATTTGAACAAAAAAATGGAATCTTTCCAATTTTTTAATTGATAAAAATACCAAAAATGGATAATTCATGTTTTTTTCTACAACATTGACTTTCCGAATTTTGATTTCGAGGAATTTTGTTTTTCCAAAACTAATTTGTACGAAAAATAAATTTTTGTATTAAATTTAGACAGAAAATTGCTTATTTAATACAATTTGAACCAAAAAGGGCTTGCTAAACCTAATTTGGACAAAAAGTATATCGTCCCCAAAAATAAAAAAAAAATTGTACATAAAACTAAATTTTAAATCGAAAAAAAAAGGGCAACTCTGTGTTTAGATTTGTGAAAATCGGCTTTTGCAGAACTAATTCGGATTTTCAAATATAATTTGGACTAAAAATGGCCGTGTTGAAATTAATTTGGACAAAAGTTTCTTTTTCTCATCCTATTTGGAAAAAAAAAACGAATTTTCTCAGGCTTAAGTTGGTTTTTTCAAATTTTTTTGCTACAAAAATGTTTTGTCAAATTCAAATTCATGCAAAAATTGATTTTCCAAAATCAATTTAGACGTTTTTAGCGTTTTTTTGTTTAATTTGGACTCAAAATAAATTTTCTCCACTTTAAATTGAACACCAGCGATTTTTCACGTTTAATTTTGTCAAAAAGGCTTTTCCAAATTGATCTTTTGGTGGAAAATTATGTTTACAAAATTAATTTGGTCTGAAAATCGCTTTTTCAAATACAATTTGGACTAAAAATGGCCGTGCTGAAGTTCATTTGAACGAAAACTTTTTTTCTCTATTCAATTTGGACAAAAAAATAAATTTTCCTAATCTTAAATTGGCTTTTTTAAATTTATTTTGAACAAAATTGCCTTTCTAAGTTTGATTCACCTTCACAGGTGTATTTCGAACCCAATTAAGTACCAGTACCTTTCGAAAAACAAATTACAGTATGTAGGGCTCTAAATATTAGAGTCCGACTCTGTGGTTTGTGCTCGTAGCATCGGTTGTTGTAAATCATGACAGAGAAACGAACGATTAATGCATTTCCCTTTCCTCTTTTCACCTCCCGTTTGTCTACCTCTTTTACCGCCTCTACTACTACCGCCAACAGGAGCACATCACTAGCCGCCGTTTCCAGGGACGGTCCCCCAATAATTCTACTGACATATTCCTTATATCTAACTATTATCAATATAAAATCGATTCGCGAAAATCGATTCCCCAAAATCGAATAGCCGCCATTGTATTTGTATAATTAGTTCGATGGTAAATTTATCCGTAATTCCGATTATCTGAAATCGTCTATTAAGCGATTCGGGCCATAGATAAAATCAAACAAAACCAAATATGGAAAAAATAAACGAACGGAATTGAAACGAAACTCATCAAAATCGTGTTAAACGATAAAAATCTTTGAATCGATAAAATAGTTGTTGGGTCGCGTGTTAACTCGCTTCTAATTAGGTTATACAATGACGTACGAGGTGTGTCGCCCAATAAATGACATTTTATAATTCTCTAACAAGTTTCAACTCGTTCTAACCACAAAATGTTGCATAACACGGAAATGTCATAAATAAAAAAAAATGAGATTTTTCGATATATTTTCAATTTATTTCCACATATTTTTCGGATAATAAAACTTCTTTATTATCTAGTCGGATAACCTCTCGCAAAAGTGACACATGTCAACAATGAATGATATAATATGAATTACGAATCTGTCAAAGTTTTGACAGAAAATGGATTTATAATAAAACTTCTTTATTATCTAGTCGGATAACCTCTCGCAAAAGTGACACATGAAAAGTGACACATGTCAACAATGAATGACATAATATGAATTACGAATCTGTCAAAGTTTTGACAGAAAATGGATTTATAATAAAACTTCTTTATTATCTAGTCGGATAACCTCTCGCAAAAGTGACACATGTCAACAATGAATGACATAATATGAATTACGAATCTGTCAAAGTTTTGACAGAAAATGGATTTATAATAAAACTTCTTTATTATCTAGTCGGATAACCTCTCGCAAAAGTGACACATGTCAACAATGAATGACATAATATGAATTACGAATCTGTCAAAGTTTTGACAGAAAATGGATTTATAATAAAACTTCTTTATTATCTAGTCGGATAACCTCTCGCAAAAGTGACACATGTCAACAATGAATGACATAATATGAATTACGAATCTGTCAAAGTTTTGACAGAAAATGGATTTATAATAAAACTTCTTTATTATCTAGTCGGATAACCTCTCGCAAAAGTGACACATGAAAAGTGACACATGTCAACAATGAATGACATAATATGAATTACGAATCTGTCAAAGTTTTGACAGAAAATGGATTTATAATAAAACTTCTTTATTATCTAGTCGGATAACCTCTCGCAAAAGTGACACATGTCAACAATGAATGACATAATATGAATTACGAATCTGTCAAAGTTTTGACAGAAAATGGATTTATAATAAAACTTCTTTATTATCTAGTCGGATAACCTCTCGCAAAAGTGACACATGTCAACAATGAATGACATAATATGAATTACGAATCTGTCAAAGTTTTGACAGAAAATGGATTTATAATAAAACTTCTTTATTATCTAGTCGGATAACCTCTCGCAAAAGTGACACATGTCAACAATGAATGACATAATATGAATTACGAATCTGTCAAAGTTTTGACAGAAAATGGATTTATAATAAAACTTCTTTATTATCTAGTCGGATAACCTCTCGCAAAAGTGACACATGTCAACAATGAATGACATAATATGAATTACGAATCTGTCAAAGTTTTGACAGAAAATGGATTTATAATAAAACTTCTTTATTATCTAGTCGGATAACCTCTCGGAAAAGTGACACATGTCAACAATGAATGACATAATATGAATTACGAATCTGTCAAAGTTTTGACAGAAAATGGATTTATAATAAAACTTCTTTATTATCTAGTCGGATAACCTCTCGCAAAAGTGACACATGAAAAGTGACACATGTCAACAATGAATGATATAATATGAATTACGAATCTGTCAAAGTTTTGACAGAAAATGGATTTATAATAAAACTTCTTTATTATCTGGTCGGATACCTCTCGCAAAAGTGACACATGAAAAGTGACACATGTCAACAATGAATGACATAATATGAATTACGAATCTGTCAAAGTTTTGACAGAAAATCGATTTATAATAAAACTTCTTTATTATCTAGTCGGATAACCTCTCGCAAAAGTGACACATGTCAACAATGAATGACATAATATGAATTACGAATCTGTCAAAGTTTTGACAGAAAATGGATTTATAATAAAACTTCTTTATTATCTAGTCGGATAACCTCTCGCAAAAGTGACACATGAAAAGTGACACATGTCAACAATGAATGATATAATATGAATTACGAATCTGTCAAAGTTTTGACAGAAAATGGATTTATAATAAAACTTCTTTATTATCTGGTCGGATAACCTCTCGCAAAAGTGACACATGAAAAGTGACACATGTCAACAATGAATGATATAATATGAATTACGAATCTGTCAAAGTTTTGACAGAAAATGGATTTATAATAAAACTTCTTTATTATCTAGTCGGATAACCTCTCGCAAAAGTGACACATGAAAAGTGACACATGTCAACAATGAATGATATAATATGAATTACGAATCTGTCAAAGTTTTGACAGAAAATGGATTTATAATAAAACTTCTTTATTATCTAGTCGGATACCTCTCGCAAAAGTGACACATGAAAAGTGACACATGTCAACAATGAATGATATAATATGAATTACGAATCTGTCAAAGTTTTGACAGAAAATGGATTTATAATAAAACTTCTTTATTATCTAGTCGGATACCTCTCGCAAAAGTGACACATGAAAAGTGACACATGTCAACAATGAATGACATAATATGAATTACGAATCTGTCAAAGTTTTGACAGAAAATCGATTTATAATAAAACTTCTTTATTATCTAGTCGGATAACCTCTCGCAAAAGTGACACATGAAAAGTGACACATGTCAACAATGAATGACATAATATGAATTACGAATCTGTCAAAGTTTTGACAGAAAATGGATTTATAATAAAACTTCTTTATTATCTAGTCGAATAACCTCTCGCAAAAGTGACACATGTCAACAATGAATGACATAATATGAATTACGAATCTGTCAAAGTTTTGACAGAAAATGGATTTATAATAAAACTTCTTTATTATCTAGTCGAATAACCTCTCGCAAAAGTGACACATGTCAACAATGAATGACATAATATGAATTACGAATCTGTCAAAGTTTTGACAACTGAGAAAAACTATATATTTTGACAAATGCGTTGATAAGAAAATTGATTTAAATAATCTGTAATCTTATCTTTTAGATTTCGAAAAAACAAATTCTGTAGAAATCAACGTCATTAACAACCTAACCTATGTTCAATTTCACGTATAAAAACCTAACCTACAAAATTTATTGTCATTTATAAAGTAATAAATCGATATTCAACATCATTCGCTACAACTTAACTTTATCTAACTAATAATTAAAAATTCAACGTCATTCATAACCTAACTAATAAAAAACGATTTCTAAAGTAACTTTAATCAATAAATATTTATATAAAACGTCATATTGAATTTTAAAATCAGTGATTATAAGATTTTTCACAAGAATCAATATTAATTTAAAAGTGCCTTGATGAGGATTGTTAAACCGCTCTGATGAGACGTAATAACGTCGAAACTAGTCAGTACTAACAAACTCAAACTTGTAACTGTTGTAATTCAATATTCGTCGAGGCATTAGCCAGGAAAGTAGTTGTTTTACCTATCGAAGAACGACAGAATATATTTTCTGAATTATTTCAGGTATTTTTTCGATCGTACTTATACTAATAAGAAAATTGGATACATATCTAATATATTTGATGTTAATCAGATGTCAGCACTTTGTTATAGATAGAAGCAGCGCCCTCTGTAGCTATCGCTTCTCGAATCTGTCACGCACGTAATGAATTAGCGCTGTTGCAACATGTGTTTTCACACGTGGAACGATTCGTGACTTATCGAAGCTTTTCCATCTCGTCGATTCTTATCAAGTCACTCAACATTACACGAAAATGACATAATTGTTGACGGACCTAACTTGGAGACGTGGCGACGTACTAATGGAAATTCCCGCTAGGAAATTTCCATTACTATTGAAAATATTCGAAATTATTAATTTGTTTTGTGTTAACTGACCGTTTCTTTTTGTTATTTGTCTATGGTTACGGTTAAGATATATATAGTAGAGGTTAGAAGAGAACGAAGAAAAACTAGACTCAATTTCACTCCAATAGATCGGAAAATAGTCCTTTCGTATTTATCTACAAATAATAAAAAAAAAAAAAATAAAACCGTATCCTGACACGGTCACAAAAAAGTTATTATCATTAAAACATGGATGTCGGCACCGGAAACAGGAAGTTAATCTGCAATTGCACGTAGATATATAGATGAGATGAGTTTGTTTATATATATAAATTAGTACAGTCAAATTACGAACACAGAAAAAAACGATTTCGCTACGATGATTTTATAGACAGTTTCGGCCATTTTGACGATGTCAACTGTCAAAGTTTTACATTTACGAGTATCCCAAATGGAACCCTATACAAAATGGCCTGTCTTTCTCCAAATCTCCACCAATCGTTGGCGACATTGTCCAGGAGAAACATTTTCTATTCGATAAGGAAAATATTTTGCATAACAGACTTTCCAGTTAAGTCACCCCCGTATAATGTAACAGATGTATTAAAAAATTGAAAGAATGAAAACATCAAATTCAGTCGATATCTCGAAGAAAAATCGAGGTTAGGAAAATTTTGTTATAGGAAAAACCCATATACGAGTGATTATTTTAGTATAAACGAAATATATTTTAAATAAAAATGTATTTAGTGCCAAATTTGACTCGACTATATTGTATAGAACGAGGATATTCTGCCGGTAGCCGAATCCGAGCGGAACTTCCGGTTGACCGGAAACATAAAAAGATACCGCAATTGCTCTTCGGTGGACAAGGACGACCAATCCAACCAACAACTAACCCTTTCCTATTTACCATTGATAAATAGCTACTAGATCAAGAAAATTTTCTCTTTTCAATATCGAAAATATGATAAAACAAACTGAGATTTTAATTATTTATTCAAACAATTTCTTTAATCTCTAAATTGTTTTGAAAATAACAAAATTAACTTTATTCGAATGGCTGTCACTTTTTTCTGATTAATCGGAATGTTATGACTTTTGACAGTTGGTACTTCATAAACGTCATATGGATTTGACATTTATGACACGACTTATTGAGTGATTATTGGTTATAAATCATTTTAAATTGTTTCAAACAGTCATTCGATATTATAGTCATAGCAGGACGTTTCTCCGATATCCAGGAGTCAAAAAGGACTCAATATATTGTGGCTTCTCAATTATTTATGGTCTGGAGTAGGTAAATACACAAAATTAACGTATAATAAGGACGTGGTTCGCTGCAGTCCACTTAGATAATGATTTCTCTACATTGTTTTGAAAATAACAAAAGTAGCTTCACTTAAACGGCTGTCACTTTATTCTGACTTATCGAAATGTCATGAAATTTGACATATAGACTTTTGACAGTTGGTACTTCAAAAACTTCATATGGATTTGACATTTATGACACGACTTATTGAGTAATTATTAGTTACAAGTCATTCCAAATTGTTTCAAACAGTCATTAGATATTATAGTCATAGCAGGACGTTTCTCCGATATCTAGGAGTCAAAAATGACTCAATATATTGTGGCTTCTCAATTATTTATGATCTGGAGTAGGTAAATACACGAAATTAACGTATAATAAGGACGTGGTTCGCTGCAGTCCACTCAGATGATGATTTCTCTAAATTGTTTTGAAAATAACAAAAGTAGCTTCACTTAAACGGCTGTCACTTTATTCTGACTTATCGAAATGTCATGAAATTTGACATATAGACTTTTGACAGTTGGTACTTCATAAACGTCATATGGATTTGACATTTATGACACGACTTATTGAGTAATTATTAGTTACAAGTCATTCCAAATTGTTTCAAACAGTCATTAGATATTATAGTCATAGCAGGACGTTTCTCCGATATCCAGGAGTCAAAAAGGACTCAATATATTGTGGATTCTTAATTATTTATGATCCCGAGTAGGTAAATACACGAAATTAACGTATAATAAAGACGTGATTCGCTGCAGTCCACTCAGATAATGATTTCTCTAAATTGTTTTGAAAATAACAAAAGTAGCTTCACTTAAACGTCTGTCACTTTATTCTGACTTATCGAAATGTCATGAAATTTGACACATAGACTTTTGACAGTTGGTACTTCATAAACGTCATATGGATTTGACATTTATGACACGACTTATTGAGTAATTATTAGTTACAAGTCATTCCAAATTGTTTCAAACAGTCATTAGATATTATAGTCATAGCAGGACGTTTCTCCGATATCCAGGAGTCAAAAAGGACTCAATATATTGTGGATTCTCAATTATTTATGATCCCGAGTAGGTAAATACACGAAATTAACGTATAATAAGGACGTGGTTCGCTGCAGTCCACTTAGATAATGATTTCTCTAAATTGTTTTGAAAATAACAAAAGTAGCTTCACTTAAACGGCTGTCACTTTATTCTGACTTATCGAAATGTCATGAAATTTGACATATAGACTTTTGACAGTTGGTACTTCAAAAACTTCATATGGATTTGACATTTATGACACGACTTATTGAGTGATTATTGGTTACAAGTCATTCCAAATTGTTTCAAACAGTCATTAGATGTTATAGTCATAGCAGGACGTTTCTCCGATATCCAGGAGTCAAAAAGGACTCAATATATTGTGGATTCTCAATTATTTATGATCCCGAGTAGGTAAATACACGAAATTAACGTATAATAAGGACGTGGTTCGCTGCAGTCCACTCAGATGATGATTTCTCTAAATTGTTTTGAAAATAACAAAAGTAGCTTCACTTAAACGTCTGTCACTTTATTCTGACTTATCGAAATGTCATGAAATTTGACATATAGACTTTTGACAGTTGGTACTTCAAAAACTTCATATGGATTTGACATTTATGACACGACTTATTGAGTAATTATTAGTTACAAGTCATTCCAAATTGTTTCAAACAGTCATTCGATATTATAGTCATAGCAGGACGTTTCTCCGATGTCCAGGGATCAAAAAGGACTCAATATATTGTGGCTTCTTAATTATTTATGATCTGGAGTAGGTAAATACACGAAATTAACGTATAATAAGGACGTGGTTCGCTGCAGTCCACTCAGATGATGATTTCTCTAAATTGTTTTGAAAATAACAAAAGTAGCTTCACTTAAACGGCTGTCACTTTATTCTGACTTATCGAAATGTCATGAAATTTGACACATAGACTTTTGACAGTTGGTACTTCATAAACGTCATATGGATTTGACATTTATGACACGACTTATTGAGTGATTATTGGTTAGAAGTCATTCCAAATTGCAGTCCTTGATCTTGTAGAAGAAATTGATGATGGGGATGCGAAAAAAGAAACTAAAGAAAAGATTTTGGACTCGAAGAAACTTCATATGCTTTTTGACTGATTTTATACAGAGTAAATGTGAAATAAAGCTTTTCAATATTGTAAATGTAGCAGAGAAAGTTATTGTTTACAAAATCAATATTCAAATCTTCCCATCAACTAATCCAAGACCAAATCTTTAATTGTAGTAACCTTTAAACAAGTTTATCCATTAAATTGTGGCGCTGTGGTCTTGGAAGAAGGTTCTTCGTCGAATTCCCACTTTTTGGTCTACGTTGAACGGTTCAATCAGCCAAAATGTTGGATATCGTCTTCGATGTCTTCAACAACCATATTTTGAGCTCCAGATACAAATAACAACTGATTATAATCGGATTATTTCTTGGTGGACACCCAACTTACTTCTAGTTCAAATCCCGTTAGTTTAATTAAGTTTGGTTAGGTTAATAGGGACACGGGACACTCTTGGTCGACGAATCGCTTTATAAACGTCCAGCAAGTTCCGGATAAAACCAACTAAAGCCACAAAATATAAAAACCATCCTATTTTGAATCGAATATACATTTTCAAAAACAACGCAGTTGAAAATGGACCATTATCAATTTTTGTTGATTAATTGGTGGTTTAATTCGTAGCTATCGAATCGCCCTCTTATTAAATCACCATTTAAGTCCCCCGAGCAAAACAATCACTGCGTGAATTACGCAACAGAACGATCATTTGACATACGACGATCATAGAATATACCAGGACAATAATTCGACATTCCGTTGAGAGAAATACGCCATATGGTAGGACCCAGATTAAAATTGGGGTCGATTTCAACTGCGACCGATTATAAATGAAGAGGTGTTTCAATACCACACGGTATATTTATATTAAACGAATGATTATTTAGAAAGAAAAAGAAAAAACCTCCAAACCCAATGATTACCACGTGATATTTTACATAAAATAAAAAAATATACGACGTGTTCAAAATTATAAATATAAAGTTGAATTTATTATGTTGTCTACCCTGTATATACTACATTTTGTACAATTATTTCGAGAGAATTAATTAATTAGCTTCGAATGCGATATCTACCGCGCCCGTAGACAAACCAGTGTAGCTGCGACCTTCGTTTTTATAAGGACAATTTTATTTTGTTTTGCAGTAAAAATTTTCACACTAAAATTTGAAAAACTACAACCGAAACTTTGAATTTATCAAAAGAAAAGGGTATGACGACGAAAATTTGTCGCCTTCACGTGTTTTTGATTGGTTTAAGCGTTTTCAAGATGGCCGAAATGATGTTGAAGATTAATCATGTTCCACGTCAAAAACGAAAGAAAATAATCGAAATTACAGCTTCTGGCCTTAATATATTGTGGCTTCTTAATTATTTATGATCTGGAGTAGGTAAATACACGAAATTAACGTATAATAAGGACGTGGTTCGCTGCAGTCCACTTAGATAATGATTTCTCTAAATTGTTTTGAAAATAACAAATTTAGCTTCACTTAAACGGCTGTCACTTTATTCTGACTTATCGAAATGTCATGAAATTTGACATATAGACTTTTGACAGTTGATACTTCATAAACGTCATATGGATTTGACATTTATGACACGACTTATTGAGTAATTATTAGTTACAAGTCATTCCAAATTGTTCCAAACAGTCATTCGATATTATAGTCATAGCAGGACGTTTCTCCGATATCCAGGAGTCAAAAAGGACTCAATATATTGTGGCTTCTTAATTATTTATGATCTGGAGTAGGTAAATACTCAAAATTACCGTATAATAAAGACGTGGTTCGCTGCAGTCCACTCAGATGATGATTTCTCTAAATTGTTTTGAAAATAACAAAAGTAGCTTCACTTAAACGGCTGTCACTTTATTCTGACTTATCGAAATGTCATGAAATTTGACACATAGACGTTTGACAGTTGGTACTTCATAAACGTCATATGGATTTGACATTTATGACACGACTTATTGAGTAATTATTAGTTACAAGTCATTCCAAATTGTTTCAAACAGTCATTCGATATTATAGTCATAGCAGGACGTTTCTCCGATGTCCAGGGATCAAAAAGAACTCAATATATTGTGGCTTCTCAATTATTTATGATCTGGAGTAGGTAAATACTCAAAATTACCGTATAATAAAGACGTGGTTCGCTGCAGTCCACTCAGATGATGATTTCTCTAAATTGTTTTGAAAATAACAAAAGTAGCTTCACTTAAACGGCTGTCACTTTATTCTGACTTATCGAAATGTCATGAAATTTGACACATAGACGTTTGACAGTTGGTACTTCATAAACGTCATATGGATTTGACATTTATGACACGACTTATTGAGTAATTATTAGTTACAAGTCATTCTAAATTGTTTCAAACAGTCATTCGATATTATAGTCATAGCAGGACGTTTCTCCGATATCCAGGAGTCAAAAAGGACTCAATATATTGTGGCTTCTTAATTATTTATGATCTGGAGTAGGTAAATACACGAAATTAACGTATAATAACAACGTGATTCGCTGCAGTCCACTCAGATAATGATTTCTCTAAATTGTTTTGAAAACAACAAAAGTACTTCACTTAAATGGCTGTCACTTTATTCTGACTTATCAAAATGTCATGACATTTGACACATAGACTTTTGACAGTTGATACTTCAAAAACGTCATATGAAACTCATAAAAACTGCAACTGAAACTTTAAATTTATCAAAACAAGTGTATGACGACGAAAATTTGTCGTGTCCACGTTTTTTTTTTTTGATTGGTTCAATATTAATCACGTTCTGGTCGCTTTTTCACGTCAAAAACGAACGAAAATAATCGAAATTACAAAAATTCAACATAAAATAAAAATAAATCAAAGCAGTAAAAGCCTTAAACTTAATGTTAAATTCCAATATATACATCAAGATCACGAAATGGCCGACCACACACTAACTGACGAAGTTATCGGTATATTGGGTGCCTCGTTGGTTCAAGTTGGACCAAAATGGTATTAGAATAAAGATTTACCAAAAATTATCGCTACGATTCTCAACTAAAGACGAAACTAGACTCCTGAATTAAAAAAAAAAATTTAAAACATCGTTTTCGTCCTTGTGGTGTTTAGAAATGTACCAGTGGTAAAACCCAGCTTGACATTGGACTAAAACCGAATATCTATCACTTAATTTTGAAAGATTAGCACCCATAATTGATGACCCCGACGTGATATAAACATCTGGGGTCCGAATATATCGATCAGTCGTTTATAACTAATAAAATATTTGAACCGTTTTCATTTTTATGGTTTTTAAACCGCGATGCAAATATTTTAGCGCTAAATAGTTGAATCAAAACTTTCTTTAGCACAAATTCTCGTAGATTTGATCTGTTTTTGAACGTCGGGATGCGGAGGTTTCGGATGTTTTGAATGGTTTGCACCAGCTGTACCGCGAACCTACTAAATCCTTTATAACTTTTTAACAAATAAGAATTTAGACTTGAAATTTCAAATATATATTTCTGAATAGTTTTACAAACGATTCATGATACAAGCCGTTTGATGTATTTCCGAATTTCACATATTTTGTATTATAAACAAAAGCTTTTACGAACAACACCAAATTTTTACTGTAGGAAAGATTCCCGCTCTCCCCTAGCTCTTATTTGAAGAGATAGATTAAAACTTTTAGAATGAAAAATGCGTAAAATTTATAGAAGAATTTGATTATCTTATAAAAAATTCCACTTAATTGGGCAAATTTTCCAAATAAGCACTTACGAAAGTCTGTAAGTAATTGACCGTTGATTGTTGTAAAGTTGTCCACCCTGTACGTTAAATATTTAGTGAAATCGAATATTTTAAACCGTTTATTGAATGTATGAAGTACGTTGATTAAAAAGGATGAACAAAAATAACTGTATAATAACAAAATTAATAATATTGTTGATACTAAAAATTTTTACGTTTCCATGTAAAATACCTGAAGAATTTTCGTGTTAATTGAAGTAAAACAAATATGTTTACCTGAATATTCGACAGGTAAGGAATAAAAAGAGATAGATGCATGCCGAACTTTACGTTTTCCAGAAAAGCAAAAGGATGATTCGCTAAAATCGTACCTCCATTTAATGGATCTCTCTATGTACTTAAAAAAGCAGCGGCGTACTTGAAAAACTTTCTTATTAAAAATATCTCTCAATCTAGTCCATATCCGAAGCCTTTTACCAGTACTTTGAGCTAATTATTAGGGGCACACTGCTAAATCTAGCCCCTCAATCCTTTTTTCCGAGCTTTGGAGTGGCAACAACAACTCAGTCCAACCAGAAGATAATATTGGACAATTATCATCATCAGTAGAACCCATTGGATGGATGGAATTGACAAAACCAGTTATGGAGACGTAGAAGACAAGCAGCTAGAGCAGATAAGGCAATTTGTTTTGAGACATGCCTCAAATTAAGTTATAAAAAAGAGAATGGGGGTGGTTTACGGTGAATGCCGGTAAATTACGACGGTTTTTTGTGTTCCACCAGTCAACAGAAATTTCTTACAAATACTAACAACAAGTCTCGATTCATTTCAATGTTGTAAGAGAAGTTATTGATGAAATAATTGAATATGACGAATTTTACAGCTTTTTGAATCGTTATATCTCAGAAACGATGACACGTAGGGAAAAAAGTATTAACACGTTTTTTGTAGATAATTTTATGGTCTACAATTTTTGTCTGAGGTATTTTTATGATAAAACTCGCCGTTTTGCTGATAATCACGAAAAATTAATTTTTTGACCTTTGACCTTGAATAATTTTTTTTCCATACACGGAAATGATATTGAACATTCAAATTTTATTTTTGATTGTGTTTCAAACAATTTTACTGAGTTTTAACTTGATGGGAATTTGAGTCACTAATGTCTAATGTATAAATTGACCGGATTATAACTTTTACAACTTTTTGAATCATTATATCTCAGAAACGATGGGTCGTAGAGAAAAAGTGTATGTACGTTTTTTGTAGATAATTTTATGGTCTACAATTTTTGTCTGCGGTATTTTTATGATAAAACTCACCGTTTTGCTGATAATCACGAAAAACTCATTTTTATGACGTTTGACCTTGAATAAAATTTTTTCAATACACGGAAATGATATTGAACATTCAAATTTTATTTTTGATTGTGTTTTAAACAATTTTACTGAGTTTTAACTTGATGGGAATTTGAGTCACTAATGTCTAATGTATAAATTGACCGGATTATAACTTTTACAACTTTTTGAATCATTATATCTCAGAAACGATGGGTCGTAGAAAAAAAGTGTACGTACGTTTTTTGTAGATAATTTTATGATCTACAATTTTTGTCTGCGGTATTTTTATGATAAAACTCACCGTTTTGCTGATAATCACGAAAAACTCATTTTTATGACGTTTGACCTTGAATAAAATTTTTTCAATACACGGAAATGATATTGAACATTCAAATTTTATTTTTGATTGTGTTTTAAACAATTTTACTGAGTTTTAACTTGATGGGAATTTGAGTCAGTAATGTCTAATGTATAAATTGACCGGATTAAACTTTTACAACTTTTTGAATCATTATATCTCAGAAACGATGGGTCGTAGAAAAAAAGTGTACATACGTTTTTTGTAGATAATTTTATGATCTACAATTTTTGTCTGAAGTATTTTTATGATAAAACTCACCGTTTTGCTGATAATCACGAAAAACTCATTTTTATGACGTTTGACCTTGAATAAAATTTTTTCAATACACGGAAATGATATTGAACATTCAAATTTTATTTTTGATTGTGTTTTAAACAATTTTACTGAGTTTTAACTTGATGGGAATTTGAGTCAGTAATGTCTAATGTATAAATTGACCGGATTATAACTTTTACAACTTTTTGAATCATTATATCTCAGAAACGATGGGTCGTAGAGAAAAAAGTATTATCACGTTTTTTGTAGATAATTTTATGATCTACAATTTTTGTCTGAGGTATTTTCATGATAAAACTCACCGTTTAACTAATAATGACGAAAAACTCATTTTTTTGACTTTTGACCTTGAATAAAATTTTTTCAATACACGGAAATGATATTGAACATTCAAATTTTATTTTTGATTGTGTTTTAAACAATTTTACTGAGTTTTAACTTGATGGGAATTTGAGTCACTAATGTCTAATGTATAAATTGACCGGATTATAACTTTTACAACTTTTTGAATCATTATATCTCAGAAACGATGGGTCGTAGAAAAAAAGTGTACGTACGTTTTTTGTAGATAATTTTATGATCTACAATTTTTGTCTGCGGTATTTTTATGATAAAACTCACCGTTTTGCTGATAATCACGAAAAACTCATTTTTATGACGTTTGACCTTGAATAAAATTTTTTCAATACACGGAAATGATATTGAACATTCAAATTTTATTTTTGATTGTGTTTTAAACAATTTTACTGAGTTTTAACTTGATGGGAATTTGAGTCAGTAATGTCTAATGTATAAATTGACCGGATTAAACTTTTACAACTTTTTGAATCATTATATCTCAGAAACGATGGGTCGTAGAAAAAAAGTGTACATACGTTTTTTGTAGATAATTTTATGATCTACAATTTTTGTCTGAAGTATTTTTATGATAAAACTCACCGTTTTGCTGATAATCACGAAAAACTCATTTTTATGACGTTTGACCTTGAATAAAATTTTTTCAATACACGGAAATGATATTGAACATTCAAATTTTATTTTTGATTGTGTTTTAAACAATTTTACTGAGTTTTAACTTGATGGGAATTTGAGTCAGTAATGTCTAATGTATAAATTGACCGGATTATAACTTTTACAACTTTTTGAATCATTATATCTCAGAAACGATGGGTCGTAGAGAAAAAAGTATTATCACGTTTTTTGTAGATAATTTTATGATCTACAATTTTTGTCTGAGGTATTTTCATGATAAAACTCACCGTTTAACTAATAATGACGAAAAACTCATTTTTTTGACTTTTGACCTTGAATAAAATTTTTTCAATACACGGAAATGATATTGAACATTCAAATTTTATTTTTGATTGTGTTTTAAACAATTTTACTGAGTTTTAACTTGATGGGAATTTGAGTCACTAATGTCTAATGTATAAATTGACCGGATTAAACTTTTACAACTTTTTGAATCATTATATCTCAGAAACGATGGGTCGTAGAAAAAAAGTGTACATACGTTTTTTGTAGATAATTTTATGATCTACAATTTTTGTCTGAAGTATTTTTATGATAAAACTCACCGTTTTGCTGATAATCACGAAAAACTCATTTTTATGACGTTTGACCTTGAATAAAATTTTTTCAATACACGGAAATGATATTGAACATTCAAATTTTATTTTTGATTGTGTTTTAAACAATTTTACTGAGTTTTAACTTGATGGGAATTTGAGTCAGTAATGTCTAATGTATAAATTGACCGGATTATAACTTTTACAACTTTTTGAATCATTATATCTCAGAAACGATGGGTCGTAGAGAAAAAAGTATTATCACGTTTTTTGTAGATAATTTTATGATCTACAATTTTTGTCTGAGGTATTTTCATGATAAAACTCACCGTTTAACTAATAATGACGAAAAACTCATTTTTTTGACTTTTGACCTTGAATAAAATTTTTTCAATACACGGAAATGATATTGAACATTCAAATTTTATTTTTGATTGTGTTTTAAACAATTTTACTGAGTTTTAACTTGATGGGAATTTGAGTCACTAATGTCTAATGTATAAATTGACCGGATTATAACTTTTACAACTTTTTGAATCATTATATCTCAGAAACGATGGGTCGTAGAAAAAAAGTGTACGTACGTTTTTTGTAGATAATTTTATGATCTACAATTTTTGTCTGCGGTATTTTTATGATAAAACTCACCGTTTTGCTGATAATCACGAAAAACTCATTTTTATGACGTTTGACCTTGAATAAAATTTTTTCAATACACGGAAATGATATTGAACATTCAAATTTTATTTTTGATTGTGTTTTAAACAATTTTACTGAGTTTTAACTTGATGGGAATTTGAGTCAGTAATGTCTAATGTATAAATTGACCGGATTAAACTTTTACAACTTTTTGAATCATTATATCTCAGAAACGATGGGTCGTAGAAAAAAAGTGTACATACGTTTTTTGTAGATAATTTTATGATCTACAATTTTTGTCTGAAGTATTTTTATGATAAAACTCACCGTTTTGCTGATAATCACGAAAAACTCATTTTTATGACGTTTGACCTTGAATAAAATTTTTTCAATACACGGAAATGATATTGAACATTCAAATTTTATTTTTGATTGTGTTTTAAACAATTTTACTGAGTTTTAACTTGATGGGAATTTGAGTCAGTAATGTCTAATGTATAAATTGACCGGATTATAACTTTTACAACTTTTTGAATCATTATATCTCAGAAACGATGGGTCGTAGAGAAAAAAGTATTATCACGTTTTTTGTAGATAATTTTATGATCTACAATTTTTGTCTGAGGTATTTTCATGATAAAACTCACCGTTTAACTAATAATGACGAAAAACTCATTTTTTTGACTTTTGACCTTGAATAAAATTTTTTCAATACACGGAAATGATATTGAACATTCAAATTTTATTTTTGATTGTGTTTTAAACAATTTTACTGAGTTTTAACTTGATGGGAATTTGAGTCACTAATGTCTAATGTATAAATTGACCGGATTATAACTTTTACAACTTTTTGAATCATTATATCTCAGAAACGATGGGTCGTAGAAAAAAAGTGTACGTACGTTTTTTGTAGATAATTTTATGATCTACAATTTTTGTCTGCGGTATTTTTATGATAAAACTCACCGTTTTGCTGATAATCACGAAAAACTCATTTTTATGACGTTTGACCTTGAATAAAATTTTTTCAATACACGGAAATGATATTGAACATTCAAATTTTATTTTTGATTGTGTTTTAAACAATTTTACTGAGTTTTAACTTGATGGGAATTTGAGTCAGTAATGTCTAATGTATAAATTGACCGGATTAAACTTTTACAACTTTTTGAATCATTATATCTCAGAAACGATGGGTCGTAGAAAAAAAGTGTACGTACGTTTTTTGTAGATAATTTTATGATCTACAATTTTTGTCTGCGGTATTTTTATGATAAAACTCACCGTTTTGCTGATAATCACGAAAAACTCATTTTTATGACGTTTGACCTTGAATAAAATTTTTTCAATACACGGAAATGATATTGAACATTCAAATTTTATTTTTGATTGTGTTTTAAACAATTTTACTGAGTTTTAACTTGATGGGAATTTGAGTCAGTAATGTCTAATGTATAAATTGACCGGATTATAACTTTTACAACTTTTTGAATCATTATATCTCAGAAACGATGGGTCGTAGAGAAAAAAGTATTATCACGTTTTTTGTAGATAATTTTATGATCTACAATTTTTGTCTGAGGTATTTTCATGATAAAACTCACCGTTTAACTAATAATGACGAAAAACTCATTTTTTTGACTTTTGACCTTGAATAAAATTTTTTCAATACACGGAAATGATATTGAACATTCAAATTTTATTTTTGATTGTGTTTTAAACAATTTTACTGAGTTTTAACTTGATGGGAATTTGAGTCACTAATGTCTAATGTATAAATTGACCGGATTAAACTTTTACAACTTTTTGAATCATTATATCTCAGAAACGATGGGTCGTAGAAAAAAAGTGTACATACGTTTTTTGTAGATAATTTTATGATCTACAATTTTTGTCTGAAGTATTTTTATGATAAAACTCACCGTTTTGCTGATAATCACGAAAAACTCATTTTTATGACGTTTGACCTTGAATAAAATTTTTTCAATACACGGAAATGATATTGAACATTCAAATTTTATTTTTGATTGTGTTTTAAACAATTTTACTGAGTTTTAACTTGATGGGAATTTGAGTCAGTAATGTCTAATGTATAAATTGACCGGATTATAACTTTTACAACTTTTTGAATCATTATATCTCAGAAACGATGGGTCGTAGAGAAAAAAGTATTATCACGTTTTTTGTAGATAATTTTATGATCTACAATTTTTGTCTGAGGTATTTTCATGATAAAACTCACCGTTTAACTAATAATGACGAAAAACTCATTTTTTTGACTTTTGACCTTGAATAAAATTTTTTCCATACATATACATATATTAATTATAACTAAATTTACTTTTTAATCAAATATCAAACGTCAAAATGACAATTGAATTATATATTTTCTAATTTTCTTTCACGTTATAATCTTATTCGCCGCCACTGCACTTTCCGAGAAGTAGAAAACGGCTCTTCGAGTTGGCACACCTGTTTATCCGAATTACTTCTGGGCAAAGAGACTTTAAAAGTGATAAGGGACGCGCCGCCATGTCTAGCACATTTCAGAAAAATGCGGATGGACTTTTCTCAGAAGTCGATTCAACTTTGAGAAGGATAGAGATTATAAATACGGTTCTTTTTTTTGCTATTTTGAAACGCTTCAGCGCAATGTTTACCTGGGTGGAGATGCGTTATGCTTACGTCAATAATTTCCGACTAAATTAACAATAAAAAACTTTAATTAAAACAGAATATGGAAACGCTATAAAGATCAAGAAACTATTGAATTTATTAAAATTCTAGCTGTCAAAATCTATAGGTCAATTGGCTAGAAATATAAACCGTCAGTCCACGCGGACTTATCATCTTCACTATTTACCAATAAATACATCGAATCGTGAATATAAATGAATTTCTATTGGCCGAAGCTGTCGGAAGGCGTATGTACACAATTTCTTCGAAACAGTCTGCGATAAGCAGTGGCGGGCGCTTGGTGAGATTCATTTAATTCATAAATTTCTTTAAATAATTAGAAATATGACGTTTTTATAATATATAACATATAATAATAAATATTTATATATACAAACACAGCAAGTTGTTTTAAATATATTCGAATGCTTATAAAAGGAAAATATTCAATGATCAGGTCACGTCTGGTATCTTGTTTAAACCAAACGCCCTTACAGACAGATTTTACTCGTCTATTTACGTTTTATAATTCAATATTCAGTTGTAGCAAGTTAACGAGGTATAATTTTTTTATAGGGTTTCGAACTAGTTTTTATGATCTGCAATTGATATTGGATGGATTATATCTTATCGCCATAGACATATTTTAATATTTAGAGGGTTTCTTTGATAGTTTTAATCATTTTGATTGAAAGCTTAATGAGTTGTCCAAAAAGGAAGTGTATTAATAAACCGGAAAAGGTTTAAATATTTAGAAATGTAATGTACTCTCTATATTTTATGTAAACTATAAATTATCTCGCAAATTTTAGATTAATTAACTCTAAAATCGTGTTTTTCATTATTTAATTCTTTGCTTTTTAATTCAATGGTGTTTTAAACGCATTTTTAATATTTATGGATGTGTTGATGGTTGCATCTTGATTTCTTAAGTCTGGTACTGCGCGCTTACGTAGTTCCGGACTACGTTGAATATGTTTACCCAGCGAAAATCGTCTGGATGGATATCGTCTTTTTTTTCTTTTTTTGAATATTCATCAGAATTTTCTTAGATAAATTCAAAATAACATTTTAGTCCGGTCAAATTAGACCAAAAAAAAAAGAGTAAAGCTACTTAAATTCTCATCAAGCTGGAAATCAGTAAAATTATTTAATGTACAATTGAACATAGAATTTGAATGTTCCCCCATCATTTCCGTGTGTGGACAAAAATTTTATTCAAGGTCAAAGGTCAAAAAAATTGGTTTTTTGCGATTATCAGCGAAACGGTCAGATTTATCATGAAAATACCTTAAACAAAAATTGTAGATCATAAAATTAGCTACAAAAAATGTATCAATACTTTTTTATTTACGAGCCACCGTTTCTGAGATATAATGATTCAAAAAGTTGTGAAGCTAAAAATCATTATATCTCAGAAACGGTGGCTTCTATGAAAAAAAGTATTGATACACTTTTTGTAGGTAATTTTATGATCTATATTTTTTGTCCAGAGTATTTTTATGATAAAACTCACCGTTTCGCTGATAATCGTGAAAAACTCATTTTTTGACTTTTGACCTTGAATAAAATTTTTTCCATACATAGAAATGGTGGGAAACATTCAAATTTTATGTTCAATTGAGTTTTAAACAATTTAAGTGATTTTTAACTTGATCGAAATTCAAGTCACTAATGTCTAATGTCTAAATTGACCGGATTATAACTTTTACAACTTTTTGAATCGTTATATCTCAGAAACGGTGGCTCGTAGAAAAACAATTATTGATACGTTTTTTGTAGATACTTCTATGATCTACAATTTTTGTTCAGAGTATTTTTACGATAAAACTCACCGTTACGCTGAAAATTGCGAAAAACTCATTTTTTTGACCTATGACCTCTTGAATAAAATTTTTTCCAATCACAGAAATGATGGAAATTATTCAAATTTTATGTTCAATTATATTTTAAACAATTTTATTGATTTTCAGCTTGATTCGAATTTATATAACCTCGAAAACCTCGAATGTCTAAATTGACCGGTTTATAACTTTTGCAACTTTTTGAATCATTATATCTCAGAAACGGTGGCTCGTAGAAAAACAATTATTGATACATTTTTTGTAGCTAATTTTATGATCTACAATTTTTCTCTGAGGTATTTTCATGATAAAACTTATAAACCGGTCAATTTAGACATTCGAGGTTTTCGAGTTTATATAAATTCGAATCAAGCTGAAAATCAATAAAATTGTTTAAAATATAATTGAACATAAAATTTGAATAATTGCCATCATTTCTGTGATTGGAAAAAATTTTATTCAAGAGGTCATAGGTCAAAAAAATGAGTTTTTCGCAATTTTCAGCGTAACGGTGAGTTTTATCATAAAAATACTCTGGACAAAAAATATAGATCATAAAACTACCTACAAAAAGTGTATCAATACTTTTTTTCATAGAAGCCACCGTTTCTGAGATATAATGATTTTTAGCTTCACAACTTTTTGAATCATTATATCTCAGAAACGGTGGCTCGTAGAAAAACAATTATTGATACATTTTTTGTAGCTAATTTTATGATCTACAATTTTTGTCTGAGGTATTTTTATAATAAAACTCACCGTTACGCTGAAAATTGCGAAAAACTCATTTTTTTGACTTTTGACCTTGAATAAAAATTTTTCCATACACGGAAATGATGGAAAACATTCAAATTATATGTTCAATTGTATTTTAAACAATTTTACTGATTTTCAGCTTGATTCGAATTTATATAACTTTGAATATCTAAATTGACCGGACTATAACTCTTACATTTTTTTGAATCGTTATATCTCAGAAAGGATGACTCGTAGGGAAAAAAGTATTAATACGTTTTTTGTAGATAATTTCATGATCTACAATTTTTGTCTGAGGTATTTTCATGATAAAACTCACCGTTTAACTAATAATGACGAAAAACTCATTTTTTTGACTTTTGACCTTGAATAAAATTTCGTGGAACATTAAAATCTTATTTTCAGTTGTATTTTAAACAATTTTATCGATTTTCAGCTTGCATAGGAATTTATATAACTTCGAACTTTATATAAATCGACCGAACAACTAATATAATGAACCCAATTTATTTTTTTTTTTTTATTTTAACCCCATTATATCTCACGCGATCCTTCACATACAGAAATTATAAAAATTTCAAATAGTACAGATTTCTCACATCGAGTGGTCGTAAAAGTCTTGCAGCCGCGATTTGGTACATGGCATATGGTAATTACGTACTATACAACAAGGGGGAGGTTTTCCCCCTTAAATCACCGAGGGTAGGTAACGCTGTAGTGATTTTACCGTGGGAAAGCGAATTCGTACACCTGTAGAAAAGTATGAGATGGGTGGTTATTTCGAAACAACGAAAGTAACCAGAAAATTTGAAATTCCACAACATATTATATCGTTATTTCAAAAAAAAATAACAGTTCCAATTATTGTTTCCCAACTCTATTAAAAACATTATTTTCACGTAATCTGTGTGAAAATATTCGACGAGATTGTTTTACATGGTAAATACACACTCAAATATTATACAGGATATACAATTTTGCGGTCTCAAAGTTAATAATATATTTTGAGGTTATGTCCAATATGTGGGATTTATTTTTTCGTCACATACACTTGTAATTAAATGGGAACTGACTTTTTTCCATAGAAATCTGTGGGAATTTTTAGTGTAATTACATTTCTAAATATTTAAACCTCTTCCGGTTTATTTTACGCAACCCAATATC
This sequence comes from Diorhabda elongata, assembly GCA_026230145.1. Taxonomy (NCBI): domain Eukaryota; kingdom Metazoa; phylum Arthropoda; class Insecta; order Coleoptera; family Chrysomelidae; genus Diorhabda; species Diorhabda elongata. The sequence goes on along the minus strand of CM047928.1, from coordinate 41,056,379 downwards.
AATTGCAGATCATAAAAAACCCTTATCGACGATTTTGTACGATCTATCATAGCCGTAGACATCTTATTTTATAAATTTATCATTTATACCACGTTAACTTGAATAATAAATTATAAAACGTAAATAGACGAGTAAAACGTAACTGTATGTGAAGGCGTTTGGTTTAAACAGGATACCAGACGTGAACTGAACCCTTTTTTCTACTTCTTCAGGTTATTGCCAAGCGTTTATTTAGTTTTTTGTGGTTTTAACTGAAGATGGCATTGGAATTGAAGCATGGAATTCCTTCAAGACACCCAAACATCGGTCTGCTGTTGCAGCGGTCACTGGGATAGTCAAAAACAAACTTGAACAAATTAAGGATTACATCAATTCGTTTTAAATCACGAATCACGCTTCAATTTTGAAAATACATCAATTTCAAAGACTAAAGTATCATTTTACAAATCAAATACGTAACTCACAACAAAATTTCCTTCTTTACAAACTGTTGTTGATCTTCGTCGAAGCAGTCAGCTCCGAATCGTGACCAAATGATCTCAATCAGGGTATCTAACAAAATTAGACTCTCGGTGAATCATAATCGGGATGAACGTCTCCTCCTACTACTTTAATTGGAAGTTGGGAGCGTAGAAAACTTTTGGAACTCTTCTTCATATCTATGGACATAACCACGGCCATCTGGACTACCTCGTGAATGGATTCTACCTTCAAAGATGAATCCTTATTTTTCCCTAATCGTCGCCAGTGTTAAGAACTGTGTTCAACCATTTCAAAAGTTAGTATAGAGCTATGAATCGTCCTCTATTTAAGTATCAGATTCTTCTTTGAACTACAATCATTTCATCGCCACCATTTGCTGCATCTTTGTCCACTGAGACTTGGAAGCAACCCAAAACGTTAGCAGATACAAAAACAAGTGGCCGGAAGACTTCTGGATACCAGAAGATATGATTGAAGATCAGTTCTGAATCCTCAACCGCACCTGCAGATAATAGAGACTCGTAACAAGAAATTAGAGTTAGCTAAGGCTCAATTAAGGGCACCAAAGGGTTTGTTCCTCAATTAACTATTGAAAGACTCAAAATTGGGGTACACTTCAGAATGGAGAATTTCGTAGAAGGGTAGAAGGGATATATTAGAGACATTTTAGAGCCACATATTCCTTCTGCTCTTTATACCTAGAGATTCTAGACCTGGTGGTGTTTTTTGCTAAGATATTCTTCGTGGGATCTGATTCCTGGTATCAGCTACAAAGCAATAGAAGGAGCATCGGAGAAGGAGGTAGATATGAGCAAAACTAATTATTAGGACGACCCAGAAGGGCTGAGGCGGACGAAGACTCTTCTGGGACACCTTAGATTCAATAAATACCTGAAACATTACACCTGGAAGCGTATGGGTGATTTTTGGTAATTAAAGTAGATTTTTTTGAGTGGTAGTGTATATATATAATCTTTAATCGATGATTTTTTTATTGGAAAGATGAAATTAGCACACAATACAAAATAATATGGGGGAAAGTTAATATGCGGTTTGTCAAATGAATTGTACGACGTTAAATTTGGTTTACCCTGTAAATACGTAATTTAGAAATAATTTTTTAGTAGGGTAGTTAGTGAATTTGAGTAGTTTAAGCGAATATCGGAGTTTTTTCTCATGGTAATGCGAGATGAAATCGAGAATACCAGGCCCGGCTTCCGTTTCCGGGCAGGTGCCCCCTGGTTCCCGCGCCCCGTGCCGCACGCGCGGGTTGTTGGTTCGGGGAACTACGCTTGCTCGATGGTGCGGAGAACCCTGAACTGGTCTACTAATATTCGATTGTTGCTTTAATTTCGTAAAATTAATCTGGTTCACTTGATTGCGGTGGTTCGTTGTGATTTGGCACACAAATGTCAAAATAAGTGGTACCACGGTTCAGTGTTTTTGGAAATTATTGTTGGGGTCGTGAACCAACAGGCGACACATGGATTTATTGTATTTATTGATGTACTGTACGCGATTTTTGTATTAAATTTAATTGAAAAAACAATTTTTTCTTACCACCGAATAGACTTTTTTCGAATTTTGTATGTTTTTTACAATAAAAATATATTTTTTTATTTAAAAAAAAAAATAGATTCGTTTATTTTTCGATACCAAAATATAAAGTGATTTTTTCGAAAAGTATTAACATTGTTATTTTGAAAAGTACGAGGACGTTTCAAAAATTTTTCAATTTTCTCCTTTATTTCTAATATTTTTTTCGTAGAAAAACGAATTTATTTTTTATAGAAATCGGTGGAGTTTTGGTAAAGTTTGTAATGAAAAACTCATAAATATCAAATTTTGGAAGTTTAGAGCCGATTCAGAAAGCTTAAGAGTTTTCCAAAAAAAAAAGTAAAGAAACCACTTTTTGTTTCTAATTTTTTTCTAGAACAAAAGTGAATGTTATTTCTTTCGTTGAAAAAACTTACTTTCCCGATTTTTCAAAAAATAAACATACGGGGTAGGTTTAAATGATATTTGTATCGTTTTTTCAATTTTCAAATTAACGTTCCTCGTACATAATGAATATTTGAAATTTTCATGTTCTAAATGAGGAAATTCCTCATTCCATTCATTGAAGAAATTTCCCACAAACTTTGCTTAAAGGAAATTTATTATACGAGGTGAATTCAAATAATTATTAAATATCCGTTATTTGTTTTTTAATAAAATTTTCGTTTCTAATTTTTTTCTCGAACAGAATTGGATGTTGTTTCTTTCGTTGAAAACACTTACTTTCCCGATTTTTCAACAAATAAACATACGGGGTAGGTTTAAATGATATTTGTATCGTTTTTTCAATTTTCAAATTAACGTTCCTCGTACATAATGAATATTTGAAATTTTCATGTTCTAAATGAGGAAATTCCTCATTCCATTCATTGAAGAAATTTCCCACAAACTTTGCTTAAAGGAAATTTATTATACGAGGTGAATTCAAATAATAATTAAATATCCGTTATTTGTTTTTTAATAAAATTTTCGTTTCTAATTTTTTTCTCGAACAGAATTGGATGTTGTTTCTTTCGTTGAAAACACTTACTTTCCATTTTTCCTAAAAATAAATATACGGGGTAGGTTTAAATGATATTTGTATCGTTTTTTCAATTTTCTAATTAACGTTCCTCGTACATAATGAATTTATGAAATTTTCATGTTCTAAATGAGGAAATTCCTCATTCCTTTCATTGAAGAAATTTCCCACAAACTTTTTCTAAAGGAAATTTATTATACGAGGTGAATTCAAATAATAATTAAATATTCGTTATTTGTATTTATATAAAATTTTCGTTTCTAATTTTTATCTCGAACAAAATTGGATGTTGTTTCTTTCGTTGAAAACACTTACTTTCCCTTTTTTTCTAAAAATAAATATACGGGGTAGGTTTAAATTTTCGAATTATTTCGAATTAACTTTCCTCGTATATAATGACATTTATACTACAAAAACAAATTAAAAACCAAACAGAACTAATATTTCGAAAAATTACTTCCCCATTTCACAAATATCTTAGGTCTACCTTAGAATCATTCCTATTTTCTAACCCCTTTTACAACCTGTCGAATTTACCGTTTTCAAACTGAGGATTAAACGATTCTAGGACTAAGAATTTACGTAGAATCCGAAAATAACGTCAATAATCCTAAGGATTAAGATCCTAGATAACGAATTTTACCAAGTATTTCAGCAGAATTCGGTACTAAGATATGTTCAAAGAAAAAGTTATTAAACCGTACCTGAGGTACTCAAATTTTGTTTTACAACACTAAAACCAATTAATCTTTTTTAATAAATTATAAATTAAATCATTGGCAACTAAATAAACATCACATTGTATATATTTAGATATGGGAAACCTGTTTTTACTTGCGTTTAATTATCGATCAGACTTGTTTTTTCGTCTATAGTACAAAGTTCAGGGCTGCGAATTTCTATAGGTGATAAAAAATCCAAAACAGGATTCGAACTGGACCTTTGGGTACAAAAGAAAAGGGAGGTGGGAAAAATAACTCGACTTCCTGTACCAAAGAAAAACGCAAATAAATATTCTATAGGGTACGACCCGTAACCAAGCTATCATATACACACACAGTGCGATTTTATTTAATGTGTTAAATTTTTACGTTCTAGTTCAATATTTCAAATGAAGCTACGTTGTTCGCGAATCACTCTGTATATCCCCGTTTTATTTTTTTAACTCGACCATCTGTTTATACATCTCTGATTTGATTATTCTATTTTCTCGTTTCTGTTTTCATTTCGTTTTTCTATCGCTTTGTTTCTCTTTCCACTTTTTTGCCTCTATCTTTTGTTTTTTGTTCTTATCTTCTCGCTTTTGTTATCATTCTATTCTTATATCTTTTGATTTTTGTCTTCGTTTTGTCTCTCTATTCTTCTTTCGTCTATTTCCATGTCTCTTGTCTTGTTATTTCTTGTTTTTATGTTGTCATTTTATTTTTTTGGTTTCTGTTTTCAATTATTCTATCAATTATGTCTGTTTTCGTTTTATTCTTTCATATTTTATGTCTGTTTTCATTATTTTGCTTATTTTTTTTATCTTCTTGGTGTTTGTCTCATTCTATTTTTATTTCTTTTGGTTTCTGTCTTTATTTTGTGTTTCTATCTCCAAATTTCAGTCTCTATTTTGTTTCCCTATCTTTCGTTTTCTCATTTCTTTTTCTTTCATCTTTTTATTTCTGTTTTCGTGCTTTTATTCTATTCTTTGATTCTGTTTCCTTCTTTTTTGCTTTTATCTTTTGTTTTTTATTCTTATCTTCTCGCTTTTGTTATCATTCTATTCTTATATCTTTTGATTTTTGTCTTCGTTTTGTCTCTCTATTCTTCTTTCGTCTATTTCCATGTCTCTTGTCTTGTTATTTCTTGTTTTTATGTTGTCATTTTATTTTTTCGTTTCTGTTTTCTATTCATCTATCAATTATGTCTGTTTTCGTTCTATTCTTTCATATTTTAGTTTATGTTTTCATTTTTTTTGCTTATTTTTTTTATCTTCTTGGTTCGAGTCTCATTCTGTTCTTATGCCTTTTGGTTTTCGTCTTTTTTTTTGTTATTCTATCTTCTTTTTTTCTGTTTTCGTGCTGTCGTTCTATTTTTCGGTTTCCCTTCTGATTTTTCCCATCTTTTTTATCTGTTTTCATCAATTCTTCCAACTCTTTGTTTCTTGTTCTCAATTTTTTGTCTTTATCTTCTGTTTTTTGTTCATTTTCCTTGTCTTCTTTGTGTTTGTCTCATCCTATTCTTATATCTCTTGGTTTCTGCCTTTATTTCCTACTTTTATCTTTAAATTTCTGTCTTTATTTCGTTTCTCTATCTTTAGATCTTTTATTTCAATTTCTTCCATCTTATTATTTCTGTTTTCATCCTATTCTTCCATTTCTTGGTTTCTGCTTCCTTTTTTTGTTTCTATTTTTTGTTTTTTGTTCATTTTTCTCATCTTCTCGATTTTGGTCTCATTCTTTTCTTACATCTTCTGGTTTCTGTCTTTATTCTGCTCTTCTATCTCGTTGGTTTCGTTTTCATTTCTCTTTTCCTATTTTATTCTTTTATCTTTTGGTTTGTTTCCCATTTCGGTGCTTGTATTTTTAATTTTTTACTTTCAATCTGTTTTTTATTATCTTTTATTCTCCGTTTCCCTATTATTTCACGATATTCTCGATTACAGTCTCATTTTGTTGCATCTAACTCTTATCTTTTCATTTTTTTCTTCTTTTTCATCTTCTATGTTTTAGTCTCTTGTTTCCGATCTTATTTTGTTTTAAATCTATTCTTCCATCTTTTATTTTCTGTTTTTTATTGCATAATAACATTTTTGGACTCCTATTTTCATTTTTCTTATCTTATAGTATCCGTTGATCGGAAATTTGGTTAAAAATTTAAAAATAATTTCGTCATCCCCCTGTATATTTTCAATACCGTAAAAAATATTTCAAACGATGTGTGCCAACACGGTCCCGAGTCGAGTTTACTTAATGTCTATACATACATTAAGAGTTTTATTTGTTTCTATAATAAAGTGACTTGTGTGACGGTCGGTTGTTGCTTCGGATTCTCGAAAAGATATTTTTTAACGTCGTCATCAGTCACCGGCGACCGAGCACAAATCGTCAATCTTCAAAGTTGTTAATGCACGAACACGCAACGCCTTAACACATTTAAATAACCTTAAGGGCCCATACAGTTGTTAATGATCATCATATTTTATTAAATATTTTCGTTTTACCTCGTATATATTACATATCGATACTTAGCGTAACATATTTACCAATTTCAAGGTGCGTTAACCGATGCGCTGTTACGTAATTATAAAAAAGACCGAGTTCTAATTGACAAATGACGTCTTCATTCGAGATTCGATGTTCAGATCAGAACCATCACTTATTATATATAGAAATTATACAATTAATACATAGGCGGCTCTATTCGTACTTTTTATTTAAGTATTAACAAATTTTTATTTATTTATTGTATAAATTACGAATGTTTACTACAAACTTAGTTTCTAATAAACGCAAACTAATGACAAGTACTGAAGCTTGTTATTTGGGTCATCTACCTCGCAGGAAATGATTAAATTTATCATTATTTTAATGAAAAACTAACAACAGTTTTATATCACAGTATATTGTTGAGTAAAAACTGTTTTTTTGTCAAATTTACGAAATAATTTTAGTGAAAACTATATAGATTTATACAGAATACAGTCCAAAAGTTATGATTAATATCTAATAAACGTAAACTAATGACAAGAAGTAAAGCTTGTTATTTGGGTCATCTACCTCACAGGAAATGATTAAATTTATCATTATTTTAATGAAAAACTATCAACAGTTTTCTATCACAGTATATTGTTGAGTAAAAACTGTTTTTTTGTCAAATTTACGAAGTAATTTTAGTGAAAACTATATAGATTTATACAGAATACGGTCCAAAAGTTGTGATTAATATCTAATCTAAACGCAAGCTAATGACAAGTACTGAAGCTTGTTATTTGGGTCATCTACCTCACAGGAAATGATTAAATTTATCATTATTTTAATGAAAAACTAACAACAGTTTTATATCGCAGTATATTGTTGAGGAAAAACTGTTTTTTTATCAAATTTACGAAGTAATTTTAGTGAAAACTATACTTTTTAATACATTTTTCAGTGTATTAGTCAACGGAAACACCGTATTTAAATACGTGTCGATAAATGTGTAGTTGAATTATAAGTTTTCGGTTTAATAGTTCGCCCTGTATCGAAAACAGTCGACTGGCGATAATCGACTTCTCATCGCTTCCTGGTGGGAAGTCGAACGACGTGGTTTTCCCCCAATTTCCGGTCTCCATGGTCAAAATCTCGGCCCCTCCCGTGTTCTAATTACCAACGATAATCACAGGAAATTATCACAAGCTTATCTACCTGCGATTCGTCACCGATAGATGGGACTATATCTCACAATTATGGTTTCCTATATCGAGGAATTTACAGCAGTTTATTTTTATGATGCTACGGAAGAAATTCAAGACCGTTGATGGTTTAAAAATGGCGATATTTTGTCATGGAAATACCCCCGCACAAACAGCACTTTCGGTTCTACAGTTTTTAACAAAGTTACACCCCAATCGCCAGACGTGGCCTCGTGCGACTTTTTTTTATATCCACGCATGTAAAGACGCAATTTCAAATAAGTGAAAATTAATGAAAAATGAAAAAAAAATTAACCCCCAAAGAAATTTGTCGGTACCAAGGGGGCGAAAACGTGCACTAATCGAATTGATGATCGCTTTCCGAGACAACTTAACCTCAAAATCAGAAGAATCATCATCTAAGAAGCTAAAACTTACCAAAAAAACCGTCCAAAAACGAAGTTTGGAGATTAACTTTTGCAAAACTACATCAGAATTTGATTTATCAATGATTAGAAACGGGTTCTGTTCTTTGATGGAACTAGAATTAGTCTTAAAGCTCCAAATGGACGCCAATATTACTCAGACAAAACTTTTGATCTGTTGAATGGACTTTATTTTTATTTTACGCATTCCCCATTATCATCATGTCAATATCCTTAATAGATATGAATCATAGAATTCAAAAAGAAGATTCGAAAACATAGTTTTTAATCACAACCAAGTCATAGAAGTTTAATTCGAAATCAAACAAGCCGTAACGCATTAATATTGAGATAAGAAGTAGAAAATACCTTAAACGGGATTAATTTCGTGATATCATAGCTTATTTATGCATTTCCAACCAAAAAAACTGAGGTTATGTTAACTTTCGACATGTAGTGACATTTATCGTAATATTGGTACACCTTGTATGTATAAATAACTTTTAGTGGCTGCTTCGTAGTCTGTAAATGTCAAATGAAAAATCTGATTCTTCTTTTTTATAGATCGATGTTTCCCAATAATGACATAAGACGTACAGTGTCGTGCGTACAAATTTTACACAAATAACTTTATAAATATTACATATTTCGATTCAAATTTCATTTATAATAATTAAATTATGGTGAATTATAATCCGTTAATGTTTAGTACGTTTTCACGAATGTAAAAAACAGTTTCTGTCATCTATAGTTGATTATATATAAATTCATCGAAATACATATACACGGTATGGCATTTTAGTGATTTGTAAGTATCAAAATGGAGTTGATGACTATATACAAAATGACATTTAACGTATTATTGGTACACCTTGTACGTATACATAACTTTTAGTAATTGCGTCGTAGTTTGTAAATGTCAAATGACAAATCTGATTCTTCTTTTTTATAGATCGATGTTTCCCAATAATGACATAAGACGTACAGTGTCGTGCGTACAAATTTTACACAAATAACTTTATAAATATTATATAATTCGATTCAAATTTCATTTATAATAATTAAATTATGGTGAATTATAATCCGTTAATGTTTAGTACGCTTTCACGAATGTAAAAAACAGTTTCTGTCATATATAGTTGATGATATATAAATTCATCGAAATACATATACACGGTATGGTATTTTAGTGATTTGTAACTGTCAAAATGGAGTTGATGACCATACACACATCGCTCATCAACACACTCGCTAATCATTGACCGGTCCTCGGTCAACGAGCGGTACTTCTTCTACTTCCTTTTCAGTCTTCTTCTTTTTAATTCTATCATTTTTCCAACTCGATTCTTAACGATAGATAAATTAACTTTCGAAACAAAGCGATAAAATCTCTACAGATATTTTCATTACTTATTTTCGAGCATACCAAAATGCAGAAACCTGGTTACCTGGTTTGGACACGCTTAAAACATTGTTAAAAATCCAAATTTCATTAAAACGTTTGAGACATTCGGATCTACAACTAACTATAAACACACAGTCGGTACAACTTGAATAAACAGCTAAAATCTTGATGAATTCGTAGTCTATTTACTAAATATTGAGATGTTTGTCCTATATAAACAGCAATTTAAGAAAGATTTCCACGAAACGCGACATTTTGTATAAAGAATCGCCGCTGTTTTCGAAAGATTTGCGCAAAAATAATTCATTCGAATATATATACGTGTATATATAAAAAAAACGTGAACCCAATTAGCCCAAACCGAGTCGTGTCGTATACAGAAGCCTTTCAAATTAATTCAAACAATTAAAATAGGAGACAGCTCAATTAATTCTTCATAATGTGTAATAAATACTTTAAAAATTCGTATCTACGATCTTGGATTCCGGTAGGACCAGTCTGACACCGTTGGTAACTTGTATTAAATGATAATAAGTCATCTCGCATAATTTTCGTTAATTTTGGGAAGCGATTTTTGAGTCGAGGTGAAATTATATCGAACAAAGTATGAATAACACGTAATGTTGCTGACAAGATCAAAAAACGGGTCCTTATACCGGCCCTGTCCAACTACTATGGATTTTGAAACGTGGGCGAATTCGCGCAGCGCTTTTCGAACGGCGTCTTTATAAATTCGTTCGATGTTTATTTGCATATAATTTTTTTAGTAATAGGCGGTTTATTTATAGTATTTCTTTTAATAAAAATATCTAGAAAAGTATAATTTTTTTTCTAGAGCTTTATAGAATTTTATTTAAGTATGTAAACGATTTGTTTTAAATAAATAGTCGTTGTAAAAATAATAAATTAGTAAAAATAACAGAAATTATTCATTATGATATTTGTAAATAAATAAATTAGTGAAAGTTAAGTGTGTTAATAAATTAGGAACGTGAGAAATAGCGTTTATTAATTCACCCCACGATTAGAATTATATGTAAATTGAAAAAAATAATTTTTTTGCATTTATTTGCATTTAGGAGTTATTTTTATTATAATTCTAGAAATTTTCAAACCCTCGACGGATATTTGTGTTACAGGGGTTCGTCCAAACGTACTTGGTAACTTTTTTTTTTATTTTTGTTGATTAATCTACTTGAAAATCATTCTAATAAGCATTTATTTGCTTTTTGAAACATTCGTCGTTGTTATCGCAAAAATTTTGGATATTTGTATAAAAATTAACATTACAAGGGGACGTTTAAAAGTATCATTTCTTTGCAAAATGTAAATTTTTTAATTTTTATAGTAAAATCACCATAAAAACCATCAAAATACACATTTATTTACATCTAGAAGTGATTCTTTTCGTAGTTTTAGAAATATTCAAACTCTGGACGCCTGTTAATGTTACAGGGGATCGTTCAAACGTATTTTTAAACTCATTTCAACTCAAAAATGAGAGTTCGCCATTTTGATTTCAAAATTTACTTGAAAAATATCATAATATTCATTTATTTGCTTTAAGAAACATTTGTCGCTGCTATTTTGAGAATTTTCGATATCTGTATGGAAGTTAACTTTACAGGGGGGCGTCTAAAAGTATCAGACGTTTACATAAAGTGGAATTTATCATGAAAAATAATCACAATTTTCATCTATTTGCATTTAGAAGTTATCTTTGTTATAATTCTAGAAATTTTGAGGCACTCGACGGATATTTGTGTTACAGGGGTTCCTCCAAACGTACTTTGTAACTTTTTTTTCATTTTTGTTGATTAATCTACTTGAAAACCGTTCTAATATGAATTTATTTGCTTTTAGAAACATTCGTCGATGCTATTTGCAGAATTTTCGATATTTTTATGGAAATTAACGTTACAGGGGGGCGTTTAAAAGTATCATTTCTTTGCAAAACGTAAATTTTTTCATTTTTATAGTAAAACCACCATAAAAACCATCAAAATACACATTTATTTACATCTAGAAGTGATTCTATTTATAGTTCTAGAAATATTCAAACTTTGGACGACTGTTAATGTTACAGGGGATCGTTCAAACGTATTTTTAAACTCATTTTAATTCAAAAATGAGAATTCTCCATTTTGATTTCAAAATCTACTTGAAAAATATCATAATATTCATTTATTTGCATTGTGAAAGATTTGTCGTTGTTATCGCAAAAATTTTGGATATTTAACATTACAGGGGGGCGTCTAAAAGTATCAGACGTCTATATAAAGTGAATTTTTCATTTTCATACGGAATTTATCATGAAAAATAATCAAAATTTTCATTTACTTACATCTAGAAGTAATTTTTGTTATAATCCTAGAAATTTTCAAACTCTCGACGGATATTTGTGTTACAGGGGCTCGTCCAAACGTACTTGGTAACATTTTTTTCATTTTTGTTGAAAAATCTATTTGAAAATCATTCTAATAAGCATTTATTTGCTTTTTAAAACATTCGTCGTTGTTATTGCAAAAATTTTGGATATTTGTATAGAATTTAACATTACAAGGGGACGTTTAAAAGTATCATTTCTTTGCAAAATGTAAATTTTTTAATTTTTATAGTAAAATCACCATAAAAACCATCAAAATACACATTTATTTACATCTAGAAGTGATTCTTTTCGTAGTTTTAGAAATATTCAAACTCTAGACGACTGTTAATGTTACAGGGGATCGTTCAAACGTATTTTTAAACACATTTCAACTCAAACATGAAGATTTTCCAAATATAATAATATTCATTTATTTGCTTTTAGAAACAGGCGGTTTATTTATAGTATTTCTACTAAATAAAATCTAGAAAAGTCTAATTTTTTCCTAGAACTTTATAGAATTTTACTTAGGTATATAAACGATTCGTTTTAAACGCAGTAACTTTTAAATAAATAGTCGTAGTTAAAATAATAAATTAGTAAAAATAACAAAAATTATCCAAGTGATATTTATAAATAAATTATTGTAAGTTAAGTGTATAAATAAACGTGATAGACAGAGTGTTTATTAATTTACCACACGATTAGAAATTGTATAAATAAAAAACGAAAAACGTTCTTAATAATAATAAATAGTAAATCTGACGGTGCAAGGTCTGGAATAAATGCTGAATATTTCGTAAATTTTGAATTGAAGCGTAGAAATTTTGAAACTTTTCTTATTAATTAGCGAAAATATAGTTTTCTCTTTCAATTCTACCATTTCCCCAATTTTAAATAACAATAAAGTTATAAACAATATTTTCGATCGGTTTTCGATGGAAAATTTTCCGTTAACATTCAACCGTCTTCGGCTACGAACTCCTGGAATATCACAAAAGGCGGTAAAAGAAAAGGAAGCGGAGGAGTTGCCATGCGAACCGGCGACTGCCAACTTCCTCTAATTAGTCAACTCCTGACGATATTTCCCAATCATCAGTCCACGCCACCATACAGGGATGGAATTAAGTCAATAACAATTTCACTACAACCCAAATATCTGATGGCGTTTTGTTAAGCAGTAGACTGAAGGTAAATTCACTGAAGAAGATGACTTGGTTATCGAAACGCACGAGTTATCCCACGCGGAGCTGTTTATCATCACCGAAACACCTACCTGGATACCCCTGGACGCTCTGGTAATGGTGATTTGGTTGGTAGCTAATACAACGATCAGTTCTTCATTATCTGGGGTCTTCGAAGCCGATTTTCCAGCTTCGAAATGGGAATAAAGCTGCAATAAATCAATTGTAGGTTCTCGTTTGGTCAAAAAACGATTATAAAGATAACGGAATCTCTACCAATTCAGTTTCTCCTCTAGATAATATCGACGGTAAAACCTGCAAGGACCTGCATCGCTGTGAATCGTCGAATTTTGGCATCGTTTCATAACCATGGATCCATGAAAACCGAAAAACAATCAAAACGATGGACTGATGAGGGAGGACCTGGTTTCAAAGAAGACAAAGATCGTTCCATCCGCAGACAAGGTTTTTGGGATAATTTTGATTCGGTATTTTGGAAAAAAGTGTTTTTTCATTTTGTTTCGCACGATTTTCGCCGAATAAACGTTTCGGTGGCGAAAATAATCGGATACATCTCTGTTTTCCTAGTGGAAGCGACTCGGATGTGCGGAGCACCCCTAAGGCGCTTCCATAGACCCGTGAGCCCTCCGCTAATGATCCAAATCCGCTTAAGGCGTTTAATTAGCCAATTCCTGTGCCGTGTGCGCGGCTCAAATGTTTTGATAGCTACACCGAGGATTTTCACCTAGCGATAAGATTTTTCTTTTTTTTTTTGTTCGGGATTCGGTTACGCGGCGGTTTACGCCGCGTGGACCGATCGGTCAATTACTGTAAGTAATATAATCCGATTTAAACGAATCGAGGGTGTGTTTAATCGTATATTTAGATGTTACCTTGTATAATGCATCCGTGGGTAATTAGAAAAAATTGGGAATGGAAAAAAGGCCGCGTTTAAAGTAAAAACACTGACAAGTTAATCAAGATGGTGATGAGTCAGCAGTAGCAAACATGCGTTCCGAATTTATCTTAATGAGCTGGTACTTCGTCAGTGACGTTACCAGAAGGTTAACGTTTACGCTTAAATTTAATGGAAAATCGTTTATTTCGTACGTTAAAACGAAGTTATTCGTTTCTATAAACAACTTTATATCTTGAAAGTTCAGTTTGTAAACAACGATAACTTGGTTATAGAAACGCGCGTTAGACAATGTAATTATGAGTGTTGGTGTAGTGTAGTGTAAACGTCACTAACGGTTCAAAAAATTCCAGCGAGGTTATATGTCATTTTGGACGTAATAGTTGATGGGATAAAAACTAGATGTCGTACTATCTAATAAAAGTGATCGTTCAAAACATTTTTACTGATTTGTTATTAGTAATCGAACAAATCATTTATTTGATGTTGGGACGAAATTCGTCGATGTTAGTTCGAGAATTTTCGATATCTGTATGGTAGTTAACGTTACAGGGGGACGTCTGAAAGTATCATTTCTTTGCAAAATGTAAATTTTTTTCATTTTTATAGTAAAATCACCATAAAAACCATCAAAATACACATTTATTTGTATCTAGAAGTGATTCTATTTATAGTTTTAGAAATATTCAAACTTTGGACGACTGTTAACGTTACAGGCGATCGTTCAAACGTATTTTTAAACTCATTTCAACTCAAAAATGAGAATTCGCCATTTTGATTTCAAAATCTACTTGAAAAATATCATAATATTCATTTATTTGCTTTTAGAAACATTCGTCGATGTTAGTTCGAGAATTTTCGATATCTGTATGGAAGTTAACGTTACAGGGGGGCGTCGAAAAGTATCAGACGTCTATATAAAGTGAATTTTTAATTTTTATGTGGAATTTATCATAAAAAATAATCACAATTTTCATCTATTTACATTTAGAAGTTGTCTTTGTTATAATTCTAGAAATTTTCAAACCCTCGACGGATATTTGTGTTACGGGGGCTCGTCCAAACGTACTTTGTAACTTTTTTTTCATTTTTGTTGAAAAATCTACTTGAAAACCATTCTAATAAACATTTATTTGCTTTTTAAAACATTCGTCGTTGTTATTGCAAAAATTTTGGATATTTGTATAGAATTTAACATTACAAGGGGACGTTTAAAAGTATCATTTCTTTGCAAAATGACAATTTTTCATTTTTATGGTAAAATCTACTTGAAAATCATTCTAATAAGCATTTATTTGCTTTTAGAAACATTCGACGATGCTATTTGCAGAATTTTCGGTATCATTATGGTAGTTAACGTTACAGGGGGACGTTTAGAAGTATTATTTCTTTGCAAAATGTAAATTTTTTTCATTTTTATAGTAAAATCACCATAAAAACCATCAAAATACACATTTATTTACATCTAGAAGTGATTCTATTTATAGTTTTAGAAATATTCAAACTTTGGACGACTATTAATGTTACAGGGGACCGTTCAAACGTACTTTGAAACATTTTTTTCATTTTTGTTGAAAAATCTACTTGAAAATCATTCTAATAAACATTTATTTGCTTTTTAAAACATTCGTCGATGTTATTTTAAAAATTTTGGATATTTGTATAAAAATTAATATTACAAGGGGACGTTTAAAAGTATTATTTCTTTGCAAAATGTAAATTTTTCCATTTGTATAGTAAAATCACCATAAAAACCATCAAAATACACATTTATTTACATCTAGAAGTGATTCTATTTATAGTTTTAGAAATATTCAAACTTTGGACGACTGTTAATGTTACAGGGGATCGTTCAAATGTATTTTTAAACTCATTTCAACTCAAACATAAGAATTCTCCATTTTGATTTCAAAAATCTACTTGAAAAATATTGTTTAAACATTTATTTGTTTTTAAAAACATTTGTCGCTGCTATTTCGAGTATTTTCGATATCTGTATGGTAGTTAACGTTACAGGGGGGCGTCTAAAAGTATCAATTGTGTACACAAAGTGGATTTTTCATTTTTATATGGAAATTACTATAAAAAATAATCACAATATTCATTTATTTGCATCTAGAAGTAATATTTGTTATAATTGTAAAAATTTTCAAACCTTGGACCGATGTTTAAGTCTTTCAAACGTATTTTTATCATTTATTGTTTAAACTCAAACAGGTAGATCCTTCATTTTTATCACAAAATCTACTACAAAATGAATATATCCAGTATCTGTAAACAACTCGAATAACGACACGTTCCAAGAGTACGTTCGTCATTAAAAATGTCAAATGTCAATGTCACATTCGACATATCGACATCAGTGTTGCCATAACTCGTGTAATTGTTCCGTCAAATGCAAAGAATCAACGTTCATAGATAAAGTTTTAAAATAAAAAAAGTGTGTAATTATTCACGAATATTTGTTTTTTTTTTTTTCACTACATTTCATATTGAAATTCCCTTTTATTTATACCGGGTACACGTTTATGAAAGCGTCGAAATGACTTGCATAAAAGTTAATTTTGATACGTGTTTTGTAGGACGAAAAAGGGATAATTAGGATACATTCTTGAAATTTTTAAATTGAGGTATAAAGATGACTACAACGTTTTTTTTTCTATATATATATATGAATTATAATTATAGAGAAATTCATTTTATATAATTGACAAATCAATTTTTGTCGCTAGTTTCGTAAAAAAAAATATAATCCGCGCGCAGTATTCAACAAGCTTATTGAAAATCTAACACGGAACCTTAACAATAGAAAGCGGCTACTTATTAACCCATCGGTTTAAAAACTAATCTCAGATCTCCTGGTGGACACCTAGAGCACCCCGCTGAGCGCGATATTACTCCAAAATGTAATAAAAGACTCAGTGAGGGTCTGCAGTTCGTAATAAGTCGGGTTTTTTTCATCATTTCAAAATCGATAATCAACACCAAAAACAAGTTACTCGATTCATAGGGACTCGCGTATTTTTCCGATTGAAATAACCGGTAGTGTTGGAAAACAGTTAAGGAAAGGAAATGTCTGCGTTTTTTTCATCTATTCATTCCAAATTTCCATCCACAACGAACAGCAGTTGGACTACACGTATTGGTCGAAACCCGATTCTTTCTCGTCGAAACGTATCTGCGCTTTCGCTGCTTTACCGAGCGGAATGTCTTACAACATTTATTATCGATAGTTTTATCATTTTTTAGGTTATATTCCTCTCCCCTCCCACTATTTACTGACATTTCGTCATCCCAACAAATACGAAATATTAGTAGCAGTTTTTGACGAAACTAGATACAAGATTAGACTTGTTTAAACTAGTTTTTAGTTACATGACGTCGTTAATAATACATGATTTCTATCTCGAACTTTTCCTCATCAACATCTCATAAATACTCGATAGGATTCAAATCCAGACTACGCGCTGGCTAATCCATAAACGGTGTTAATGATTAAACTGCAAATTTACCAATTTCCTACTGTTTTTGACTATTTTTATAGCTTGCGGTAAGACCTGCAAGGACCGGCATCCCAGTGGTGACGATTCCAGAAATCCGCGATCTAGCAGGCTCGGTAGACAAAGCGGCGTTTCGAAGATGTTTCCATCGAGTGTTTGGCAACGTTTCGTAGAATTTTTCGTACCAAAAGAACAAAAAAAAAACAATGAATTGAAAAGAGAGAACTGGATTCTTCGTGCTGACCACAAAACGATTTTTTTTTTAATGAAACAATTAGTTTGTTTTAAAACCGCATCTAATTGAAAAAATAATTTTTCGACCGTCGAAAATTATAACCTCAAAAAATGATTTAATTTAATATTCGAATTATTTCGAGGAATTTAAATGTCGTGCTTTGGTAATTTACTTAAAAACAACCCCTGGAGGGTTATATTCTGTTCAAACGCAATTTTATATATATATAACAATAGCTAACCACCCTATTGTATATATATTTATACAGTGTGTTTATAGTCAGCTGGTTGATTACTATATTTGTTGGATATTTTAATTCACCCTGTAGGGTATCTAATAATTTTCGACAAACACGATATTTATTTTCGTAATACAACCGAGAAAAATTCACTGGAAAATGGAATAAAAAAAATTTGGAAACTTAAAAAGTTTATAAAGATATGCACCAGGAAAAACTTTCGAAGATGTTAATAGGATTGATGATAATACTGAAGATTTCATTTAGAAACGTTTGATAACAAATTTTGTACAAAAAAAAAGTTTTAGAAGTTTTAAAAACGTTCCACAAGTTTTTTGAACATTATAAACTAATTAGTTATTATTTTTCAAAATATTCATCATTAAGATCAATTTTACAAGTATTTGAATCAATTTCCAAAAAATTTTTTCCATTTCGATCGAGGTTTGTTATAGTGAAGAAAAACGTGCAGCGAATGACCCACCAATTCGATGAAAACGTTCACCATTAAAAATGTCAAATGTCAATGTCAGATTTGACATATTCACGTCAGCGTTGCCGTGTTTCAAAACTTGAGTAAAAGAGAGACGAATTTTCCCTGCATTTGTATCAAACATCACTAACGGTTCCAGAAATTCCAGCGAGGTTATATGTTATCTTGAAAGTAATAGTTGATGGGATAAAAACTAGATGTCGTACTATCTAATAAAAGTGATAATTCAAACATTTTTACTGATTTATTTTTAGTAATCGAACAAATCATTTATTTGCTGTTGGGACGAAATTCGTCGATGTTAGTTCGAGAATTTTCGATATCTGTATGGTAGTTAACGTTACAGGGGGACGTCGAAAAGTATCAGACGTCTATATAAAGTGAATTTTTCATTTTTATACGGAATTTATCATGAAAAATAATCAAAATTTTCATTTATTTGCATCTAGAAGTAATTTTTATTATAATTCAAGACATTTTCAAACCCCTCGACAAATATTTGTGTTACAGGGGCTCGTCCAAACGTACTCTGTAACTTTTTTTGCATTTTTGTTGATTAATCTACCTGAAAACCATTCTAATAAACATTTATTTGCTTTTTAAAACATTCGTCGGTGTTATTTTAAAAATTTTGGATATTTGTATAAAAATTAATATTACAAGGGGACGTTTAAAAGTATCATTTCTTTGCAAAATGTAAATTTTTTCATTTTTATAATAAAATCACCATAAAAACCATCAAAATACACATTTATTTACATCTAGAAGTGATTCTATATATAGTTTTAGAAATATTCAAACTTTGGACGACTGTTAATGTTACAGGGGATCGTTCAAACGTACTTTGTAACATTTTTTTCATTTTTGTTAAAAAATCTACCTGAAAATTATTCTAATAAACATTTATTTGCTTTTTAAAACATTCGTCGATGTTATTTTAAAAATTTTGGATATTTGTATAAAAATTAATATTACAAGGGGACGTTTAAAAGTATTATTTCTTTGCAAAATGTAAATTTTTGCATTTTTATAGTAAAATCACCATAAAAACCATCAAAATACACATTTATTTACATCTAGAAGTGATTCTATTTATAGTTTTAGAAATATTCAAACTTTGGACGACTGTTAATGTTACAGGGGATCGTTCAAACGTACTTTGTAACATTTTTTTCATTTTTGTTAAAAAATCTACTTGAAAATTATTCTAATAAACATTTATTTGCTTTTTAAAACATTCGTCGATGTTATTTTAAAAATTTTGGATATTTGTATAAAAATTAATATTACAAGGGGACGTTTAAAAGTATCATTTCTTTGCAAAATGTAAATTTTTTCATTTTTATAGTAAAATCACCATAAAAACCATCAAAATACACATTTATTTACATCTAGAAGTGATTCTATTTATAGTTTTAGAAATATTCAAACTTTGGACGACTGTTAATGTTACAGGGGATCGTTCAAACGTACTTTGTAACATTTTTTTCATTTTTGTTGAAAAATCTACCTGAAAACCATTCTAATAAACATTTATTTGCTTTTTAAAACATTCGTCGATGTTATTTTAAAAATTTTGGATATTTGTATAAAATTAATATTACAAGGGGACGTTTAAAAGTATTATTTCTTTGCAAAATGTAAATTTTTGCATTTTTATAGTAAAATCACCATAAAAACCATCAAAATACACATTTATTTACATCTAGAAGTGATTCTATATATAGTTTTAGAAATATTCAAACTTTGGACGACTGTTAATGTTACAGGGGATCGTTCAAACGTACTTTGTAACATTTTTTTCATTTTTGTTGAAAAATCTACCTGAAAACCATTCTAATAAACATTTATTTGCTTTTTAAAACATTCGTCGATGTTATTTTAAAAATTTTGGATATTTGTATAAAAATTAATATTACAAGGGGACGTTTAAAAGTATCATTTCTTTGCAAAATGTAAATTTTTTCATTTTTATAGTAAAATCACCATAAAAACCATCAAAATACACATTTATTTACATCTAGAAGTGATTCTATATATAGTTTTAGAAATATTCAAACTTTGGACGACTGTTAATGTTACAGGGGATCGTTCAAACGTACTTTGTAACATTTTTTTCATTTTTGTTGAAAAATCTACCTGAAAACCATTCTAATAAACATTTATTTGCTTTTTAAAACATTCGTCGATGTTATTTTAAAAATTTTGGATATTTGTATAAAAATTAATATTACAAGGGGACGTTTAAAAGTATCATTTCTTTGCAAAATGTAAATTTTTTCATTTTTATAATAAAATCACCATAAAAACCATCAAAATACACATTTATTTACATCTAGAAGTGATTCTATATATAGTTTTAGAAATATTCAAACTTTGGACGACTGTTAATGTTACAGGGGATCGTTCAAACGTACTTTGTAACATTTTTTTCATTTTTGTTGAAAAATCTACCTGAAAACCATTCTAATAAACATTTATTTGCTTTTTAAAACATTCGTCGGTGTTATTTTAAAAATTTTGGATATTTGTATAAAAATTAATATTACAAGGGGACGTTTAAAAGTATTATTTCTTTGCAAAATGTAAATTTTTGCATTTTTATAGTAAAATCACCATAAAAACCATCAAAATACACATTTATTTACATCTAGAAGTGATTCTATATATAGTTTTAGAAATATTCAAACTTTGGACGACTGTTAATGTTACAGGGGATCGTTCAAACGTACTTTGTAACATTTTTTTCATTTTTGTTGAAAAATCTACCTGAAAACCATTCTAATAAACATTTATTTGCTTTTTAAAACATTCGTCGGTGTTATTTTAAAAATTTTGGATATTTGTATAAAAATTAATATTACAAGGGGACGTTTAAAAGTATTATTTCTTTGCAAAATGTAAATTTTTGCATTTTTATAATAAAATCACCATAAAAACCATCAAAATACACATTTATTTACATCTAGAAGTGATTCTACTCATAGTTCTAGGAATATTCAAACTTTGGACGACTGTTAATGTTACAGGGGATCGTTCAAATGTATTTTTAAACTCATTTCAACTCAAACATAAGAATTCTCCATTTTGATTTCAAAAATCTACTTGAAAAATATTGTTTAAACATTTATTTGTTTTTAAAAACATTTTTCGATGCTATTTCGAGTATTTTCGATATCCGTAAGGAAGTTAACGTTACAGGGGGACGTCTAAAACTATCAATACAACAAATGTTCGTACAATAAAATATTGTATAACAATGTTTCAACGACGAATTTTATTTAGACACTTTTGACAACAAATTTTGTACAAAGAAATCGTATAAATTTAAAAAAAAAAACCAAAATTTTGGAAATTTTGAAGACGCACAACAAGTTTTTTCAAATTACTTATCATTTTTCAAAATTTTTCAAAATATTCATCATTAAGATCAATTTTACAAGCATTTGAATCAATTTTCAAAAAATCTCTTCCATTTCGATCGAGGGTTCTTCGACTGTAGAAAAACGTACGCCATTAAAAATATCAAATGTCAACGTCACATTTGACATATTCACGTCATTGTTGTCATATTTCAAAACAAAGAAACAATCAAAACAATGGACCGAATAGGGAAAATCTGGTTTCAAAGAATGCAAAGACTGTTTTATGAGTTGGTATCGATTTTTTGAGTTCCCCATGGTATAATTTTCATCAACTATCTTAATAAATGAGAAACTATAAACGGCTTGTATTATTGCAGAGTTTGAGCGAAGAAATCAAACAAAAACCTTAAAGAATGAGCTGTTTCATCAAGATATTTTTGCACCCCTGGTACTTCCGGTACCATCCTCGTAGTTAAGTCGAGAGACTAAAAAAATGAAAGTTGCCACTTCTAATTAAGTACTTGGTCAAAATTTTCCTTGATATCGCGCTAATAATAATAATAATAATAATAATAATAATAATAATAATAAAAAGACACATCGAATGGAATGTGATTAATTACGGCGATCAAAAAATTACCTAGTAGTTTCTAAATGATATAAAAAAAAGAAAGTTAATATGAAAATTAAACGGCGTATCTACCATATGTACCGCGTTTAATGGTTTTCGATGTTGGTAGTGAAGAGCTGCATAACACGGCATCGAAGACCTGTACAAAAAGCCCACCAATATGCAAAGTCAGCGTTATTAACAAGGTGCAACAAACCAAGACCTCGTACTGCCTTTCAAACGCACGAGCGTACCACCAAAATATACAAACCGATCAATAGATTTTGGTTTTGGGTTTACCGGTGATATTTCTGATCAAATTGTCTTCGTTTTTGTAAAAACAAAGTCTAAAATTAATTGGGAAAACGGTATACCATTCCTGGGTACTTCAAAAAATGGAAAACTATGAATTTTCATCAAGAAAAAACTTATTTTCCTAAGAAAATTAACAGTAAATCCATTATTTCACTCCGGAATCGAAACAATCATCAACGGAATGGACTGCGGTCGGCGAACCAGGTCCAAAGCCTCAACAGTCACTTGGGAAGTTTGTAGCTTCAGTTTTTTTTGGAATGTTATTCATCGAAAGACTGTTATAATCAATAGCGAATACTGTTGGATCTTTTGGACAAGATTCACAAGTCGATGGTTCCTACAATCGATACTACTCTTTGTAAATTTCAAGAAAGCTTTCGAATCGATAAATCTGTACCACCAAAATGTAAAAACCGATAAATAGATAACTTAATCATTGGAATCAGTACCATTATTTGAGTAAAATTTTGGTTTTTGGTTTACCGGTGATATTTCTAATCAAATTGTCTTCGTTTTTGTAAAAACAAAGTCTAAAATTAATTGGGAAAACGGTATACCATTCCTGGGTACTCCAAAAAATGGAAAACTATGAATTTTCGTCAAGAAAAAACTTATTTTCCTAAGAAAATTAACAGTAAATCCATTATTTCATTCCGGAATCGAAATAATCATCAACGGAATGGACTGCGGTCGGCGAACCAGGTCCAAAGCCCCAACAGTCACTTGGGAAGTTTGTAGCTTCAGTTTTTTTTGGAATGTTATTCATCGAAAGACTGTTATAATCAATAGCGAATACTGTTGGATCTTTTGGACAAGTTTCGCAAGTCGATGGTTCCTACAATCGATACTACTCTTTGTAAATTTCAAGAAAGCTTTCGAATCGATAAATCTGTACCACCAAAATGTAAAAACCGATAAATAGATAACTTAATCATTGGAATCAGTACCATTATTTGAGTAAAATTTTGGTTTTTGGTTTACCGGTGATATTTCTAATCAAATTGACTTTATTTTTGTAAAAACAAAGTCTAAAATTAATTGGGAAAACGGTATACCATTCCTGGGTACTCCAAAAAATGGAAAACTATGAATTTTCGTCAAGAAAAAACTTATTTTCCTAAGAAAATTAACAGTAAATCCATTATTTCATTCCGGAATCGAAATAATCATCAACGGAATGGACTGCGGTCGGCGAACCAGGCACAAAGCCTCAACAGTCACTTGGGAAGGTTGTAGCTTCAGTTTTTTTTTGGAATATTATTCATGGAAAGACTGTTATAATCAATAGCGAATACTGTTGGATCTTTTGGACAAGATTCACTCTTTATAAATTTCAAGAAAGCTTTCGAATCGATGAATCTTGAAGTAGTAATCGACGTAGGCTAGAGGGAGCCCCAGAATCCTCCACGAAATCTCTTCAAGGCCACTTTACGAAATTTCGTCGAGAAATTGGACCTGAAGTAATAAAATCTGGAGGTTAACAGACCTGAAGATGAACCTAAACCACGGCAAGTGTTTGTACTAGTCTAGAAACTTCCGAAGTGAAAAAAAGTTGTTGGACACCAGAATGCTTGCGTTCTGCTGGTCTTGGTGGTACCACCAGGTATCGACCTGGTGGATTGTACGCAATCTTCACGATACAGACACGACTGTACCTGTTGAAACTCCACTGAAACTCCCGAACATCGATAAATATGTTTATCGATAGACGACACCCCCTTGCACCAATCTACTGACGAGTCGCGTATGTTCTAAATCGTTTCGAACGCGCCGGCTAGGTTGGAATATAGAAAATTCGCGTTAACTGTAACGGTTCTTGAATTTCAAGTAATCATTACTATCAATTTTTTTTTTTTTGAGATTGTCTTCTTTGTTCTTGTCACTTGGGAATATTAAGAGTCGTACTCTCAAATGAGACGTATATTATTTTTATTTCTCGATTCGATTTAATAGATAATTACCGTCAATTTATCTATAATTACAAATGGATAGATTACATCACGACAAATTAATGTGGGGTGGAATAAATTTAATATAAATGTGAAATAATATCAATTTTATAGATCAAATGTATCTAGTTGCAATTCCGTTTAATAAGATAAGTTGTACATTCAACCTAACCTAAAACAACTTGACCTAACCTATCCTAACCTCATTTAACCTAACCTAAACAAGACCTTTTCTATTTGTCGCTCAATGTCAGGTGAATTTGTGCGAAATATCGAGTGTGATCCTTTAGTAAATCCTTCACTTTAAACTTGGACGATTGAAGTATATGAATGAAGAGGATGAAGGAAGAAGATCCTGGGAAGTTTCTACAACAATCTAGAATATCGTAGAACGTTATAGAACGATATAATATTGACGAGAAAGTCATTAAATCATTTAAACTACTTCAAATTGTTCTGTATTAACAAATACTGTTGGCAAATGATATAAAGTGCTTTTATGACATTTTAAAAGCATTAATAATGTTCTGGAAGGTTTCTAGAACAATCTAGAATATCATAGAACTTCATGGAACGGTATAATATGCAAGAGAAAGTCATTAAATTATTTAAACTACTTCAAATTGTTCTGTATTAACAAATACTGTTGGGAAATGATATAAACTGCTTTTATGACATTTTAAAAGCATTAATAATGTTCTGGGAAGTTTCTAGAACAATCTAGAATATCATAGAACTTCATAGAACGATATAATATGCCCGAGAAAGTCATTAAATCATTCAAACTACTACAAATTGATCTGGATTAACAAATACTGTTGGAAAATGATATAAACTACTTTTATGACATTTTAAAAGCATTAATAATGTTCTGGGAAGTTTCTAGAACAATCTAGAATATCGTAGAACGTTATAGAACGATATAATATTGACGAGAAAGTCATTAAATCATTTAAACTACTTCAAATTGTTCTGTATTAACAAATACTGTTGGCAAATGATATAAACTACTTTTATGACATTTTAAAAGCATTAATAATGTTCTGGGAAGTTTCTAGAACAATATAGAATATCATAGAACTCCATAGAACGATATAATATGCACGAGAAAGTCATTAAATCATTTAAACTACTTCAAATTGTTCTGTATTAACAAATACTGTTGGCAAATGATATAAACTACTTTTATGACATTTAAAAAGCGTTAATAATGTTCTGGAAGGTTTCTAGAACAATATAGAATATCATAGAACTTCATAGAACGGTATAATATGCACGAGAAAGTCATTAAATTATTTAAACTACTTCAAATTTTTCTGTATTTACAAATACTGTTGGGAAATGATATAAACAGCGTTTATGACATTTTAAAAACATTAATAATGTTCTGGGAAGTTTCTAGAACAATCTAGAATATCGTAGAACGTTATAGAACGATATAATATTGACGAGAAAGTCATTAAATCATTTAAACTACTTCAAATTGTTCTGTATTAACAAATACTGTTGGCAAATGATATAAACTACTTTTATGACATTTTAAAAGCATTAATAATGTTCTGGGAAGTTTCTAGAACAATCTAGAATATCATAGAACTTCATAGAACGATATAATATGCACGAGAAAGTCATTAAATCATTCAAACTACTTCAAATTGTTCTGTATTAACAAATACTGTTGGGAAATGATATAAACAGCGTTTATGACATTTTAAAAGCATTAATAATGTTCTGGAAGATTTATAGAACAATCTAGAATGAATAAAGAGGACGAAGGATTCAAATACCTAAATTAAAGTTGAGTAACGCCAAGTTATTGGACGAAAAAAAAAGAACGTTGTTGCCGAGCAAGTCCTTTAATGTTGCGAAGAAAAACTAGTCGCACGAAGCTAGATCAGGCCTTTATAATGGATATACAATATCTGCGAACCATATTCCATGTGCAGACAAGGTCATAGTGTCGATTTTTTGGGATACGCGTGGAATAATTCAAATTAACCATCTTGAAAAAGTAAAAACTATCAACGACGATTATTATGCAACGTTTTAACGAAGAAATCAAGTAAAAACAACCGCACTTGACTGAAAATAGTGTAATTTCATCAAGACAATGCACCAGCACACAAAATTAATGAATTAAATTATGAATTGTTATCTCACGCACCTTATTTACCAGATTTAGTCCTATCGGATTATGTTCTATTCCCAAACTTGATAAAGTGACTTGGTAATCAAATAAAGGATCATCTTTGTACAGAAACCATTTTTTTTTTATTATCGGGTGTAGTTCTTTTAATACAATCACCGCGAAATGATAATAAGCGATCAATATTTCGAAAAATACGTGCAACTACAAAGTTTCAAGATTAATGATCACAAACTGCGGGCAACATTGAAATATTTCACAAAATTAATCACCGTATTGCTTCGACGAGCGCCTGTATGGTATATACGGGTGGGGTTGGGTGTTTCAGTATATTCAAAAGTATCTAAAAATGTTGAATTGTCATGTTTAAAAATGTGTTAAACCATAGCTCCGAGCCAAAAACTAAACGACCGACTCACAGATCGTTCTCCTGTCCATATATAATTTATTACCTGTATATACCTAGATATTTTAGATACATGACCCGGTCCGAAAGAGAGACGGAAACAGAACCATTAGAGTACCATAAAGTACAGAGACGTACCCACCGATATCACGTCTTTTATTCCCCGATTCTATTATATCAAAAAGACCGTGAAAAAACTCAAAATATTCAATGCCACGTCCAGTATTTTCGTATTTTTTTACTTTTTCTTCCCTTTTTTATTCACAAATTTGAACAAAAAAATTCGTGGATGGAGAATTTATTACGCGTGAATATTTGTTTTCGAAATAATTTTTTTTAAAATGAATCCGGTCCTGTATGGTTCTTAGTGCATCAAACTCAAGCAGATGAGTTCTTCTCTTTTACGACAGACTTCGTGGAACCATCCCGACGGCCCCGAGTCCCGGGGGGCCAAGCATACCTGCAGTTTCTTTCGATGATTCGTCAAGCTGCATGTCCACATGTCAAATTGTCAATTTTATGACTTCTAGGGAGCCCTTGCTCCGCGGTACGATTCCATTCACTTTTATTTCGATCATTTTTCGGAAATGTCAACGATAAATTTTCTTGCGAGTAAATGTCTTCGACGACGATGATTTTTTCTTTTTTTTTTTTTCTTCTTCTTCTTGTTCTTCTGCGCTCAGGTGGTTCAGGTACGCTGAGACTGCCTGGCTACTAACCGGTAGCCTATTAAGAGTGTGTAATATGTCATTTTTGGAATTCGCTTACAAAATTCCTTCTTTAGATACTTTTCATGAATGACGATAGTGGAATTTTTGGTTTCTTTCAAAGGTTGTATAGAAATAATGTTTTGGAAAGTTTCTAGAACAATCTAGAATATCATAGAACTTCATAGAACGATAAAATATGCACGAGAAAGTCATTAAATTATTTAAAGTACTTCAAATTTTTCTGTATTAACAAATACTGTTGGAAAATGATATAAACTGCTTTTGTGACATTTTAAAAGTATTAATAATGTTTTGAAAGGTTTTTAGAACAATTTAGAACATCATAGAACTCCGTAGAACGATATAATATGCACGAGAAAGTCATTAAATCATTCAAACTACTACAAATTGATCTGGATTAACAAATAATGTTGGCAAATGATATAAACTACTTTTATGACATTTAAAAAGCGTTAATAATGTTCTGGGAAGTTTCTAGAACAATCTAGAATATCATAGAACTTCATGGAACGGTATAATATGCACGAGAAAGTCATTAAATCATTTAAACTATTTCAAATTGATCTGGATTAACAAATAATGTTGGGAAATGATATAAACTGCTTTTAAGACATTTTAAAAGAATTAATAATGTTCTGGAAAGTTCCTAGAATAACCTAGAATATCATAGAACTTCATAGAATGATATAATATGCCCGAGAAAGTCATTAAATCATTTAAACTATTTCAAATTGATCTGGATTAACAAATAATGTTGGGAAATGATATAAACTGCTTTTATGACATTTTAAAAGCATTAATAATGTTCTGGAAGGTTTCTAGAATAACCTAGAATATCATAGAACTCCATAGAATGATATAATATGCCCGAGAAAGTCATTAAATCATTTAAACTATTTCAAATTGATCTGGATTAACAAATAATGTTGGGAAATGATATAAACTGCTTTTAAGAGATTTTAAAAGAATTAATAATGTTCTGGAAAGTTCCTAGAATAACCTAGAATATCATAGAACTTCATAGAATGATATAATATGCACGAGAAAGTCATTAAATTATTTAAACTACTACACATTGATCTGGATTAACAAATACTGTTGGGAAATGATATAAACTGCTTTTATGACATTTAAAAAGCATTAATAATGTTCTGGGAAGTTTCTAGAACAATCTAGAATATCATAGAACTTCATAGAACGATAAAATATGCACGAGAAAGTCATTAAATTATTTAAACTACTACAAATTGATCTGGATTAACAAATACTGTTGGGAAATGATATAAACTGCTTTTATGACATTTTAAAAGCATTAATAATGTTCTGGAAGGTTTCTAGAATAACCTAGAATATCATAGAACTCCATAGAATGATATAATATGCCCGAGAAAGTCATTAAATCATTTAAACTATTTCAAATTGATCTGGATTAACAGATAATGTTGGGAAATGATATAAACTGCTTTTAAGACATTTTAAAAGAATTAATAATGTTCTGGAAAGTTCCTAGAATAACCTAGAATATCATAGAACTTCATAGAATGATATAATATGCCCGAGAAAGTCATTAAATCATTTAAACTATTTCAAATTGATCTGGATTAACAAATAATGTTGGGAAATGATATAAACTACTTTTATGACATTTAAAAAGCATTAATAATGTTCTGTAAGGTTTCTAGAGAAATCTAGAAGATCATAGAACTTCATAGAACGATATAATATGCACGAGAAAGTCATTAAATCATTCAAAGTACTACAAATTGATCTGGATTAACAAATACTGTTGGAAAATGATATAAACTGCTTTTATGACATTTTAAAAGCATTAATAATGTTCTGGGAAGTTTCTAGAACAATCTAGAATATCATAGAACTTCATAGAACGATAAAATATGCACGAGAAAATCATTAAATAATTTAAACTACTACAAATTGATCTGGATTAACAAATACTGTTGGAAACTTTTGGAACTGGTTGGAACTTTTTTTATGGCATTTTAAAAGCATTAATAATGTTCTGGAAAGTTTCTAGAATAATCTAGAATATCATAAAACGTTATAGAATGATATAATAATAACTAGGATGTCATAATATCATATCAAATTTATCTGAACGGCAAAGGGAAATGATAATAAGTCATTTTAATACTGTAAATATGTTTGATTAGTATCCCTAAATAATTATAAAACGAATACTGGTCGAGCAATTCCATTAAAAAAACACTAGACGACGACGACGACGTGTTAAATCATTATTTGATTAACTAACTTATGCTCGATAAGAGTGCGATAGGAACATGTGATGGTAAACAGAGTTAAGCGAAATGAATAAATTAACGTCGTTCCCCCTTTTTGTGATATAACCATCAAACGGGGTAGCGACTGCGGAGGTCTTTCTACAACACTCGATGACAAGCACTCGACATAACCTAACATTTCGGTTCGACTAGGGCCAATTTCACTAAATTAACTCAACGAATCGCAAATCGTTTTTTATTACAAAATAACTTTTCGTTTAACCCTCGTATATTTATTACAGGTGTCGAACGCTTACGATATATCAAAGTGTAAACTAGACATCGTTTCGTAAACGATCTTTCAAGGGATTATCATCCCGATGGACATTGTGTATCACAACCGTGATTACGTACGCGTAGATAATACAAAGTCGGTCATAACATAAAAATAATTCACGTGAAACGTTGAATAATTTGACAGATGAATGCCGCGTTGCCGGTAGCAAATCACAATTAGAGAAGAGTAGCGCAGTCGACGGGGCGTTGGATATTGAATTTTGACATAAAGCGAAGACGGCTTCGGGTGGGCATATTTATTTTACCATAAAACAACTAATTACCTCCTATACAGGGTGTTTACGTCTTTTTTACGTCATTTTGAGGTTAGGTACGACGTGTAGTCGGATAATATCTCGTAAAATAAAATAACAAAGGGCGTCAATGTAATGGAATATGACAGCGGGTTCAAAAGGTCGTTTTCGGCTTTATCGGTATCTGCTAAGTTATCGACTTCGTATATATTTTATGTATTAGTTATCTGACTAGAATTATCACAGATTTTTCGTTTCGAATTTTGTTTTCTGACAGTTGTTATATGAGAGTCACGATGGGTGGAGCCCGGCACCTCTAGCGGTGTTTAGATGAGAAAAAAAAAATACGGGTGAGAGTCGAATTTGTTTTTAATTTTTGTAATTGGGAGTTGATTGCTTTGTTGTTAATGAGAGTTTATCTATATACGGGTCGCTTCGAAATTTACGACAGATGTCTTGAATCGCCTGTATTTCGTTGAAATGTTTAGGAGGTGTTTATTAACGACAAATATTGTAGTCAAAACGTCTGAAAAATATAGTACCGTATTCAAAATCGCTCGAAAAAGATTCAAAACTGCTCGAAAATCTTTGATTATGGTCCAAGCTTCCAAAAAATGACTGTACTATACTCAAAATCGCTTTAAAAATTTTTTATGGTACTCAAAAAGTCATAAATATGACAGTACCATATTCAAAATCGCTCGAAAAATATTCAAAACTGCCCGAAAATGCTTAATTATGGTTAAAACGTCTAGAAAATGACTGTACTATACTCAAAATCGCTTTAAAAAGTTTATATGGTACTCAAAAAATCATAAATATGAGAGTACCATATCCAAAATCGCTCGAAAAAGATTCAAAACTGCCCGAAAATGCTTAATTATGGTTAAAACGTCTAAAAAATTGCTGTATTATACTTAAAATCGCTTTAAAAAGTTTATATGGTACTCAAAAAATCATAAATATGAGAGTACCATATCCAAAATCGCTCGAAAAAGATTCAAAACTGCCCGAAAATGCTTAATTATGGTTAAAACGTCTAGAAAATGACTGTACTATACTCAAAATCGCTTTAAAAAGTTTATATGGTACTCAAAAAGTTATAAGTATGAGAGTATCATATCCAAAATCGCTCCAAAAAGATTCAAAACTGCCCGAAAATGCTTAATTATGGTTAAAACGTCTAGAAAATGACTGTACTATACTCAAAATCGCTTTAAAAAGTTTTTTATGGTACTCAAAAAGTCATAAATATGACAGTACCATATTCAAAATCGCTCGAAAAACATTCAAAACTGCCCGAAAATGCTTAATTATGGTTAAAACGTCTAGAAAATGACTGTACTATACTCAAAATCGCTTTAAAAAGTTTATATGGTACTCAAAAAATCATAAATATGAGAGTACCATATCCAAAATCGCTCGAAAAAGATTCAAAACTGCCCGAAAATGCTTAATTATGGTTAAAACGTCTAAAAAATTGCTGTATTATACTTAAAATCGCTTTAAAAAGTTTATATGGTACTCAAAAAATCATAAATATGAGAGTACCATATTCAAAATCGCTCGAAAAACATTCAAAACTGCCCGAAAATGCTTAATTATGGTTAAAACGTCTAAAAAATTGCTGTATTATACTTAAAATCGCTTTAAAAAGTTTATATGGTACTCAAAAAATCATAAATATGAGAGTACCATATCCAAAATCGCTCGAAAAAGATTCAAAACTGCCCGAAAATCTTTGATTATGGTTAAAACGTCTAGAAAATGACTGTACTATACTCAAAATCGCTTTAAAAAGTTTATATGGTACTCAAAAAATCATAAATATGAGAGTACCATATCCAAAATCGCTCAAAAAAGATTCAAAACTGCCCGAAAATCTTTATTTATGGTTAAAACGTCTAGAAAATGACTGTACTATACTCAAAATCGCTTTAAAAAGTTTATATGGTACTCAAAAAATCATAAATATGAGAGTACCATATCCAAAATCGCTCGAAAAAGATTCAAAACTGCCCGAAAATCTTTATTTATGGTTAAAACGTCTAGAAAATGACTGTACTATACTCAAAATCGCTTTAAAAAGTTTATATGGTACTCAAAAAATCATAAATATGAGAGTACCATATCCAAAATCGCTCGAAAAAGATTCAAAACTGCCCGAAAATGCTTAATTATGGTTAAAACGTCTAGAAAATGACTGTACTATACTCAAAATCGCTTTAAAAAGTTTATATGGTACTCAAAAAGTCATAAATATGACAGTACCATATTCAAAATCGCTCGAAAAACATTCAAAACTGCCCGAAAATGCTTAATTATGGTTAAAACGTCTAAAAAATTGCTGTATTATACTTAAAATCGCTTTAAAAAGTTTATATGGTACTCAAAAAATCATAAATATGAGAGTACCATATCCAAAATCGCTCGAAAAAGATTCAAAACTGCCCGAAAATGCTTAATTATGGTTAAAACGTCTAAAAAATGACTGTACTATACTCAAAATCGCTTTAAAAAGTTTATATGGTACTCAAAAAGTTATAAGTATGAGAGTATCATATCCAAAATCGCTCCAAAAAGATTCAAAACTGCCCGAAAATGCTTAATTATGGTTAAAACGCCTAAAAAATTGCTGTATTATACTCAAAATCGCTTTAAAAAGTTTATATGGTACTCAAAAAATCATAAATATGAGAGTACCATATTCAAAATCGCTCGAAAAACATTCAAAACTGCCCGAAAATGCTTAATTATGGTTAAAACGTCTAAAAAATTGCTGTATTATACTTAAAATCGCTTTAAAAAGTTTATATGGTACTCAAAAAATCATAAATATGAGAGTACCATATCCAAAATCGCTCGAAAAAGATTCAAAACTGCCCGAAAATCTTTGATTATGGTTAAAACGTCTAGAAAATGACTGTACTATACTCAAAATCGCTTTAAAAAGTTTATATGGTACTCAAAAAATCATAAATATGAGAGTACCATATCCAAAATCGCTCAAAAAAGATTCAAAACTGCCCGAAAATCTTTATTTATGGTTAAAACGTCTAGAAAATGACTGTACTATACTCAAAATCGCTTTAAAAAGTTTATATGGTACTCAAAAAATCATAAATATGAGAGTACCATATCCAAAATCGCTCGAAAAAGATTCAAAACTGCCCGAAAATCTTTATTTATGGTTAAAACGTCTAGAAAATGACTGTACTATACTCAAAATCGCTTTAAAAAGTTTATATGGTACTCAAAAAATCATAAATATGAGAGTACCATATCCAAAATCGCTCGAAAAAGATTCAAAACTGCCCGAAAATGCTTAATTATGGTTAAAACGTCTAGAAAATGACTGTACTATACTCAAAATCGCTTTAAAAAGTTTATATGGTACTCAAAAAGTCATAAATATGACAGTACCATATTCAAAATCGCTCGAAAAACATTCAAAACTGCCCGAAAATGCTTAATTATGGTTAAAACGTCTAAAAAATTGCTGTATTATACTTAAAATCGCTTTAAAAAGTTTATATGGTACTCAAAAAATCATAAATATGAGAGTACCATATCCAAAATCGCTCGAAAAAGATTCAAAACTGCCCGAAAATGCTTAATTATGGTTAAAACGTCTAAAAAATGACTGTACTATACTCAAAATCGCTTTAAAAAGTTTATATGGTACTCAAAAAGTTATAAGTATGAGAGTATCATATCCAAAATCGCTCCAAAAAGATTCAAAACTGCCCGAAAATGCTTAATTATGGTTAAAACGCCTAAAAAATTGCTGTATTATACTCAAAATCGCTTTAAAAAGTTTATATGGTACTCAAAAAATCATAAATATGAGAGTACCATATTCAAAATCGCTCGAAAAACATTCAAAACTGCCCGAAAATGCTTAATTATGGTTAAAACGTCTAAAAAATTGCTGTATTATACTTAAAATCGCTTTAAAAAGTTTATATGGTACTCAAAAAATCATAAATATGAGAGTACCATATCCAAAATCGCTCGAAAAAGATTCAAAACTGCCCGAAAATCTTTGATTATGGTTAAAACGTCTAGAAAATGACTGTACTATACTCAAAATCGCTTTAAAAAGTTTATATGGTACTCAAAAAATCATAAATATGAGAGTACCATATCCAAAATCGCTCAAAAAAGATTCAAAACTGCCCGAAAATCTTTATTTATGGTTAAAACGTCTAGAAAATGACTGTACTATACTCAAAATCGCTTTAAAAAGTTTATATGGTACTCAAAAAATCATAAATATGAGAGTACCATATCCAAAATCGCTCGAAAAAGATTCAAAACTGCCCGAAAATCTTTATTTATGGTTAAAACGTCTAGAAAATGACTGTACTATACTCAAAATCGCTTTAAAAAGTTTATATGGTACTCAAAAAATCATAAATATGAGAGTACCATATCCAAAATCGCTCGAAAAAGATTCAAAACTGCCCGAAAATGCTTAATTATGGTTAAAACGTCTAGAAAATGACTGTACTATACTCAAAATCGCTTTAAAAAGTTTATATGGTACTCAAAAAGTCATAAATATGACAGTACCATATTCAAAATCGCTCGAAAAACATTCAAAACTGCCCGAAAATGCTTAATTATGGTTAAAACGTCTAGAAAATGACTGTACTATACTCAAAATCGCTTTAAAAAGTTTATATGGTACTCAAAAAGTTATAAGTATGAGAGTATCATATCCAAAATCGCTCCAAAAAGATTCAAAACTGCCCGAAAATGCTTAATTATGGTTAAAACGTCTAGAAAATGACTGTACTATACTCAAAATCGCTTTAAAAAGTTTTTTATGGTACTCAAAAAATCATAAATATGATAGTACCATATCCAAAATCGCTCGAAAAAGATTCAAAACTGCCCGAAAATGCTTAATTATGGTTAAAACGCCTAAAAAATTGCTGTATTATACTCAAAATCGCTTTAAAAAGTTTATATGGTACTCAAAAAATCATAAATATGAGAGTACCATATTCAAAATCGCTCGAAAAACATTCAAAACTGCCCGAAAATGCTTAATTATGGTTAAAACGTCTAGAAAATGACTGTACTATACTCAAAATCGCTTTAAAAAGTTTATATGGTACTCAAAAAATCATAAATATGAGAGTACCATATCCAAAATCGCTCGAAAAAGATTCAAAACTGCCCGAAAATCTTTATTTATGGTTAAAACGTCTAGAAAATGACTGTACTATACTCAAAATCGCTTTAAAAAGTTTTTTATGGTACTCAAAAAATCATAAATATGATAGTACCATATCCAAAATCGCTCGAAAAAGATTCAAAACTGCCCGAAAATCTTTATTTATGGTTAAAACGTCTAGAAAATGACTGTACTATACTCAAAATCGCTTTAAAAAGTTTTTTATGGTACTCAAAAAATCATAAATATGATAGTACCATATCCAAAATCGCTCGAAAAAGATTCAAAACTGCCCGAAAATGCTTAATTATGGTTAAAACGCCTAAAAAATTGCTGTATTATACTCAAAATCGCTTTAAAAAGTTTATATGGTACTCAAAAAATCATAAATATGAGAGTACCATATTCAAAATCGCTCGAAAAACATTCAAAACTGCCCGAAAATGCTTAATTATGGTTAAAACGTCTAGAAAATGACTGTACTATACTCAAAATCGCTTTAAAAAGTTTATATGGTACTCAAAAAATCATAAATATGAGAGTACCATATCCAAAATCGCTCGAAAAAGATTCAAAACTGCCCGAAAATCTTTATTTATGGTTAAAACGTCTAGAAAATGACTGTACTATACTCAAAATCGCTTTAAAAAGTTTATATGGTACTCAAAAAGTCATAGATATGCGAGTACCATAACCAAAATCGCTTGTAAAAGAATCAAAACTTTTTGTTGGTTGACTTAATCAAGAAAATTGACGACATCGATCTTAGAAAAACAAATTTTCACTAAAACAAAATATTTATTACTTAAATTTGAAAACGTACATTTAGAAATTAAAAAACTGAGTTTAAAAAAGTCATTGAATGACATAATTAATCTAGAAATACCCGTAATTTCATAATTTTTAGCCAAATTCAATGTCATAATAACCATTTTGTCCAATAATACATCATCTTTTCGATTTTTTTCACCATAACCTCACATTTCGGAATATTCTGTATATCATAGTAGAAACAATTTATAAAACATACAGTATAATTGTGTGTACGGTGTTAGTAAACACTACGTTCAATAGGTACCTACCACATTCGTAGCATACTTAACATTCGTGGGTTATTTATTAGATTCCACATACATAGGCGGCGCCATACCACACATAACATAACAAAATGGTGATTTCAACTTTAACTTTCAACTGCCTACTAGTTGTAACGTCTAAATGTTAAATGTACAAGTTAGTTAAACAATTTCAAGTACAAATTTCTCGTTGTATCGTATTTTTATTACGTTTTATATATCGTTGAGTGTATTTTCTAACGATATATCAGTCCATATTGATTATAGCGCGTACGCCACTGATAGGTGATGGACTCGATCACGTCGTCATACTACGATCCAAAGTGGTGGTCGACCAGAGACCCTGTAGCTTAATGTGACATCTGTAAATCTTTAATATTGCAGATGACCATCGTTAAATACAACACACAGCTCATAAGTACAAACAGAATATTAATATCAACCGTGTTATTCATAAGTTTTTTTTTTATTTATTACAGATTAAATAAATGTAGTTACACTCCCGAGCAAAATTTTCACCCACATAGTTTACGTGACACACAGTAAATCAAAAGAATACGATCGATGTTTTGATATTTATATTTTAATTGATAATACACAACCTAACCTCAAATAAGAACATTGTATATGTTATAAAACGATCGTGGTACATATTTTGTTTTATTTATAAAGATTCTTTCACGTAAAGATTCGCGAAGAATGGTAATTAATTGGTAAACGAGAAAACAAGACAATAATTTCGTAAAAAGATCCATATCTAAAAGAGAAAAAAAATAGTCGATTTTGTTTTTCCACAAACTCGAAAGCCACAATGTCAATTTGAAAACGATGCTGATAGACGTCCTATAAATAATTTACCAATCAATCTGATAATGAAATATCTGAAAAAGTTTTCTAAAAACGTGGAATTCCTAACAAAATGAAAACAAAAAAGTAAATCGAGTGAAGGTTTATATACGAGAAATGGTTAAGACATTAACAACGTTTTTATAAACATCAATCACGTCATTTTCTTTTTCGTTATTTTTCGTGGATATCAACCCTTACAGGTTTTAATTATCATTCAATGAACACGTGACGTTTCAGTACACGCGGTTATGTCAATTGATTACAAAATGGAGTACTGGGATCATCGAAATCGTTCTCGTGAAGAATTTCTATACGGTTATTAGTTCTATGAACGATCACGTGATATCATAACACAGACATAACTGTTTGAATATACTTCGTTTCGATATTTTTTAACAGCGTTGCCGGACTTATTATCGTGGCGGGATTTATAAAGATTTTTCGATAACGAGAACGAATACCACGAAAAAAAAAAGGTTTTTGATATGTATAGCGTTGCTTATGTTAGAAGACAGTTACCTGTTGAACGAAATCATAATACAGTGAGGAAAAAAAGAGACTCAAGTCGCGATTAAAATTTCCAAAAAACAAAAATCCGTAGTTTCTATTATTTTTTTTTATTTTACCATCCCGAAACTATTAGTTTTAATTTTATAATGATTGTTATTAAATTATATTGTTTACAAAACAAAAAAATATAAAACGAAAACCTTAAATATGAATTATGTAGTACTGATTGGTCGTACCCCTGTTGTTTCATCGACCTTTCGACGTCTTTGTTGCCGAGATTCGAAATTATAAAAATCTTATTAAGATAATATTAAAATAAGAAGCATTAAACTCTGCGTGAAACCGCAGTGATTTATTTTGGACTAAAAAAAAGTTTTGTTTGTGGTCAGTCATCATCAGCATCTATTTGAGAACGTCTACTGTGTGAAATCATTCGGAATCACTTTCCACCAAAGCCTACTAATAAATTTGATGAGTCAATTCGAAACAAATGATATTTCGAGTCACTCCACCGAGAAAATTAGTATAAATACTAACGAGGTGCGTCTAGAAAAAATTTTAAAAATATTTCAAATCGACGTAGTCACATTTTACTATTTTTATAATCAAAACGACGTATACCAGACGCGTTGAGGTTTAAAACTTGACTCTAAATGAATAAAATACTAAAAAAAATATGAAATTTTCGAAATTATTAACCCAAATTTGGAAAATTTTAAACCTGTAAGTTTGTCGTTACTAGATCCGGTGGACACCCTGCATGTACGCGTTACTACCAACTTCCAAATCTCGAAAAAAAAAAAAAGAAGAAGAATATAACCTTTAATTGATTGTGTTCTAAGTGGATATCAAAAAAGCAAAATTGGTTAATCAAAGAAGTTCGACTGTACAAAAAGTGATGTACTTGATGAATTAACAGTATTTAAACAATATTTAGCTTGAATTTTGTAAAAAATAACCTCAAATCTATTATATTTAAACCGTTACTTTGTTAATAAATTCGTAACAGCACTAAAACTTTTTTCTTCATCAAGTACTAGTTTAAAAACTGCGGAAACTCGTTCCGATCGATATTTTTCTTAATAAAATTTCAAATTTACCACGAAAATCTACAATTCCACTTTTAGTTTTCATTAAATTCATACAGGATTGCAACAATATACGTCACAAGTCGTGTTGCGGACAGGACGGCGGTCGACGCGGCAAAGGTAAGTTTCGACGAGTTGCACTGAATATAAAATAAGCTTTTACTAAAAACAGTCACTGTGAGTTGTAGTTTTTTACTATCAAAACCAAATAATTTCGTCACGAACTACGATTAGTTCGCTGTATTTTCACCCTTGTATACAAACGCCGGCCGCTTCCCCATCATTATCGTTAACATCAACAACCCTATCGCGGTCCGCGAAGTCCATCGGTTGACTTGACAATCGCAATCACATTTGACAGTACGAGTAAATACCCAAAACCAATTACCAAAATAACCGTACATGAAAAGCTCCGTCAGAGCTAAAGCTCACTACCAACAACAAAGCTTCAGCACGTAGAAAGATGTGGGGAAAATGAAAGGGGGGTTCATAAATATCAATAAAATCTGCTGTAAATTTACAGCACGAACTGTATTTGTACGATTATGAACTGTGTTGCGTCACAGATAATTTCCTTCAATGAACACGTGACGTTTCAGTACACGCGGTTACGTCAATTGATTACAAAATGGAGTACTGGGATCATCGAAATCGTTCTCTATTCGGTTATTAGTTCTGTGAACGATCACGTGATACCATAACGCAGACACAACTGTTTGAATATATTTCGTTTCGATAGTTTTTGACAGCGTTGCCGGACTTATTATCGTGGCGGGATTTATAAAGATTTTTCGATAACGAGAACGAATACCGTGAAACAAAACTTTTGCTAGATTGAAAGACGTCCCGGTCCGAAATCCCAAATCAGATTGTTGTCTATCCACGCCTATGTTTTCCATTACAACATAAACTGGCGTTTTGTGATAATTAGCGCATATACAGAGTGTTTGCACTACTGCCCACGCGTACAACCGCATTCGACATCGTTTAAAATCCCTCGAGGTGTGTATGGTCAGCTCAAAAAAAAAAAAATCAACCTCGGGCGCTTTCCGGGCCAGACAAACTCGTTTGTCTTCAAACCAACTAATTCGATTGGCTTTTGTTTCGGTAAATTCGCAATTAGACGTTTAATTACGTCCTAAGGTTGCGCCTAAAGGATTTTAATACCGATATACCGGGCTGGTCAAAGCTAAATAACATTTCGGATGAACGGTGTAGTTAACGATGATTTTTTTGGGTTTTTATTGAAAAAAAAAACTACTACACGGTATTTTTATTATATTTATGAGGGTTTCAGATGCAATTACTAGTGTTATATATACCCCATCGGTCAAAAAATAACCGCGAAAACAATAAACATCCACCAGGAGGTTTATATAGAGAAAACGTTGAAAAAACTATTATATTGATTAGTAAGTTAGATCTAGGGATCTGTCTTTTGAGTATTTCTACGGTGGAAAGAAGAATTGGAGAAATTGTCCTTTTTGGAATGGTACCAATGAAAAAAACGTACTGAATCGGCCTTTACAATCGCCCGACCTCAACACAATTGAATTGTGGGGAAAATTGGACTGGAAAATCACGAAACAACGTCCTATTTTCACTTTAGATCCTTAAAATATCCTGTAAAACGAATGGGATCGAATGGAAAAGAGTTTTATGGAGTGATAAATCAAAATTTGAGGTCTTTGGATGTCCCAGATGAGTCTAGATCCACGTGATTCATCCAGACCATGGAGAACGTACTGAATCGGCCTTCACAATCGCCCGACCTCAACACAATTGAATTGTGGGGAAAATTGGACTGGAAAATCACGAATCAATGTCCTATTTTCACTTTAGATCCTTGAAATATCCTGTAAAACGAATGGGATCGAATGGAAAAGAGTTTTATGGAGTGATAAATCAAAATTTGAGGTCTTTGGATGTCCCAGATGAGTCTAGATCCACGTGATTCATCCAGACCATGGAGAACGTACTGAATCGGCCTTCACAATCGCCCGACCTCAACACAATTGAATTGTGGGGAAAATTGGACTGGAAAATCACGAAACAACGTCCTATTTTCACTTTAGATCCTTAAAATATCCTGTAAAACGAATGGGATCGAATGGAAAAGAGTTTTATGAAGTGATAAATCAAAATTTGAGGTTTTTGGATGTCCCAGATGAGTCTAGATCCACGTGATTCATCCAGACCATGAAGAACGTACTGAATCGGCCTTTACAATCGCCCGACCTCAACACAATTGAATTGTGGGACAAATTGGACTGGAAAATCACGAAACAACGTCCTATTTTCACTTTAGATCCTTAAAATATCCTGTAAAACGAATGGGATCGAATGGAAAAGAGTTTTATGAAGTGATAAATCAAAATTTGAGGTTTTTGGATGTCCCAGATGAGTCTAGATCCACGTGATTCATCCAGACCATGAAGAACGTACTGAATCGGCCTTCACAATCGCCCGACCTCAACACAATTGAATTGTGGGGAAAATTGGACTGGAAAATCACGAAACAACGTCCTATTTTCACTTTAGATCCTTAAAATATCCTGTAAAACGAATGGGATCGAATGGAAAAGAGTTTTATGAAGTGATAAATCAAAATTTGAGGTTTTTGGATGTCCCAGATGAGTCTAGATCCACGTGATTCATCCAGACCATGAAGAACGTACTGAATCGGCCTTTACAATCGCCCGACCTCAACACAATTGAATTGTGGGACAAATTGGACTGGAAAATCACGAAACAACGTCCTATTTTCACTTTAGATCCTTGAAATATCCTGTAAAACGAATGGGATCGAATGGAAAAGAGTTTTATGGAGTGATAAATCAAAATTTGAGGTCTTTGGATGTCCCAGATGAGTCTAGATCCACGTGATTCATCCAGACCATGGAGAACGTACTGAATCGGCCTTCACAATCGCCCGACCTCAACACAATTGAATTGTGGGGAAAATTGGACTGGAAAATCACGAATCAATGTCCTATTTTCACTTTAGATCCTTGAAATATCCTGTAAAACGAATGGCATCGAATAAAAAAGAGTTTTATGGAATGATAAATAAAAATTTGAGGTTTTTGGATGTCCCAGATAAGTTTAGATCCACGTGATTCATCCAGACCATGGAGAACGTACTGAATCGGCCTTTACAATCGCCCGATCTCAACACAATTGAATTGTGGGACAAATTGGACTGGAAAATCACGAATCAATGTCCTATTTTCACTTTAGATCCTTGAAATATCCTGTAAAACGAATGGGATCGAATGGAAAAGAGTTTTATGGAGTGATAAATCAAAATTTGAGGTCTTTGGATGTTCCAGATAAGTCTAGATCCACGTGATTCATCCAGACCATGGAGAACGTACTGAATCGGCCTTCACAATCGCCCGACCTCAACACAATTGAATTGTGGGGAAAATTGGACTGGAAAATCACGAATCAATGTCCTATTTTCACTTTAGATCCTTGAAATATCCTGTAAAACGAATGGCATCGAATAAAAAAGAGTTTTATGGAATGATAAATAAAAATTTGAGGTTTTTGGATGTCCCAGATAAGTTTAGATCCACGTGATTCATCCAGACCATGGAGAACGTACTGAATCGGCCTTTACAATCGCCCGATCTCAACACAATTGAATTGTGGGACAAATTGGACTGGAAAATCACGAATCAATGTCCTATTTTCACTTTAGATCCTTGAAATATCCTGTAAAACGAATGGGATCGAATGGAAAAGAGTTTTATGGAGTGATAAATCAAAATTTGAGGTCTTTGGATGTTCCAGATAAGTCTAGATCCACGTGATTCATCCAGACCATGGAGAACGTACTGAATCGGCCTTCACAATCGCCCGACCTCAACACAATTGAATTGTGGGGAAAATTGGACTGGAAAATCACGAATCAATGTCCTATTTTCACTTTAGATCCTTGAAATATCCTGTAAAACGAATGGCATCGAATAAAAAAGAGTTTTATGGAATGATAAATAAAAATTTGAGGTTTTTGGATGTCCCAGATAAGTTTAGATCCACGTGATTCATCCAGACCATGGAGAACGTACTGAATCGGCCTTCACAATCGCCCGACCTCAACACAATTGAATTGTGGGGAAAATTGGACTGGAAAATCACGAATCAATGTCCTATTTTCACTTTAAATCCTTAAAATATCCTGTAAAACGATTGGGATCGAATGGAAAAGAGTTTTATGAAGTGATAAATCAAAATTTGAGGTTTTTGGATGTCCCAGATAAGTTTAGGTCCACGTGATTCATCCAGACCATGAAGAACGTACTGAATCGGCCTTCACAATCGCCCGACCTCAACACAATTGAATTGTGGGACAAATTGGACTGGAAAATCACGAATCAATGTCCTATTTTCACTTTAGATCCTTGAAATATCCTGTAAAACGTAAAAAGTAGAAATTACGATACGCCCTGTATAAAAAGTGAATAAAAAGAAGTTTCAGGTATCGAATGATTGGATTTAAAATAGGGGAAGTCACGAATTAACCCGTCAATTTTTAATAACGATTTTTATTAGTGTGAATTTTGTTTTTTTTTTTTTTATTTTCAAATTTGAACAACATTTTGATTAATTAGGAGAAAAGACAAAAGGCGTATATAGCTTCGGGGTAACAACTGATCGTGTCTAATAGCGGATGACATGTGCTTGGTGTTATTCGAGAGCCCTAGGCCGTCACCTGTGTACCCGCCGAGCGGCGTTAAGGCCCCAATTGCCGCCGTGAAGAAATGAAAAATTAAAAGTCGGG
Source organism: Diorhabda elongata (assembly GCA_026230145.1). Taxonomy (NCBI): domain Eukaryota; kingdom Metazoa; phylum Arthropoda; class Insecta; order Coleoptera; family Chrysomelidae; genus Diorhabda; species Diorhabda elongata. The sequence continues at coordinate 41,012,330 of CM047928.1, read as the reverse complement.
AAAATACTCGGTCTGAGGCTGTCATCGACAAAACTGAAAATTAAGTGGATAGACACTAGTTAATGATACGGGGAAGTGCCAACAGTTGCGTTATAAAAAAATTTATCGAACGGAAATTTACGTATACGGGGAATTTTAATCAATTTCTATCAAAAAGAGACGAAAAATCGAGGAGATTTTCCATAAAAATGTCCAATTAAAAAACATAATGAATTTTTTACGTGTTATGAAACTTAATTTTCCTCCAGAAGATGAAATACAGTAAATTTATACACAAAAATAACAATATACTTACGAAATCGATGATTTTTTTCACTTTAAATTTGTTTTCGAATCAAAAATTTACTTTGTTCCACAAAACTATGTTCGTCTTCTTTTTTAACATTCTTATAATTCGCCCAATATATTCCAACAACGATAAATATTCAATATCCATCCCAAAAATTAATTATTTGCAACAGAAAATCTACAATTTCACATTAATTTTCACTTTTCTCAATCGTATATCAATCAGACATTCAATATCATACAACGATGACGTCATTTCTTCTGACCTTCACGAAATTCATCACTCAAATAGCATTCGTATTAACAACACGTTCTAAATACGTCCACAATTAAAAATGTCAAATGTCAATGTCAGACTTATTCACATCAGTATTGTCATATGTCAAAACTTAAGGTCATCTGGTTTTTTGGCTCTAGAAAATCGAAAAATGGATGGATTTTAATGATCTTGGTCTCGAAATGTTCCATTTTACGGCGGATTTATGAAAAAAATTAGTAGAAATAGCTGGAATGAAAATTTCTCATAGTTTTACTGTTTTAAATCGTACAAAAAAACGGTTTTGCAAAATAATCCTTTACAAAAAATTATCTCATTATCAGATATAGTTCTTATATTTTTTTTTTGTATTCTACATAAATTAATAAACAATTTAAATCCAAAAAGAATGATTTTTTTAGTTTTTATAGCTTAAAATGAAAAACAATCAATTTGTGAATAGTTTCGTACTATATTTTTCAATGTTAATAGTTTTTGGACCATTAAAAATCGAAAAATAGATAAATTTTATAATTTTGGTCTCAAAATGTTCCATTTTACGACGAATTTATGAAAAACACGGGGGTAGTGGCTGAATTTGCGGTTTTTAATAGTTTTAAACCTTAAATAGTAGAAAAACTTTTTTTTTTCAAAATATTCATTTTTTTATGTAAATTGCGAAAAAAAATATACGAACTTGATTCCACGACGTCAGAAACAGTTACGAAGGATTATATGTAGAAAGTCATTTTTTTTGCATTTAAAGTCATGAAACTGTAAAAAATATTTATTTTTTTTAATTTTCGTATTTTTTTTATAAATCCGCCGTAAAATGGAACATTTTTAGACCAAGATCATTAAAATCCATCCATTTTTCGATTTTCTAGAGCCAACCTAACCTAACCTAACCTAACCTAACCTAACCAAAAAACCAGGTGACCGCGAAAGTGTATAATTACCATAATTTTTTGTGAAGGATTATTTTGCAAAACCGTTTTTTTTACGATTTAAAACAGTAAAACTATGAGAAATTTTCATTCCAGCTATTTCTACTAATTTTTTTCATAAATCCGCCGTAAAATGGAACATTTTGAGACCAAGATCATTAAAATCCATCCATTTTTCGATTTTCTAGAGCCAACCTAACCTAACCTAACCTAACCTAACCGAACCTAACCTAACCTAACCTAACCTAACCTAACCAAAAAACCAGGTGACCGCGAAAGTGTATAATTACCATAATTTTTTGTGAAGGATTATTTTGCAAAACCGTTTTTTTACGATTTAAAACAGTAAAACTACGAGAAATTTTCATTCCGGCTATTTCTACTAATTTTTTTTATAAATCCGCCGTAAAATGGAACATTTTGAGACCAAGATCATTAAAATCCATCCATTTTTCGATTTTCTAGAGCCAACCTAACCTAACCTAACCTAACCTAACCGAACCTAACCTAACCTAACCTAACCTAACCTAACCAAAAAACCAGGTGACCGCGAAAGTGTATAATTACCATAATTTTTTGTGAAGGATTATTTTGCAAAACCGTTTTTTTACGATTTAAAACAGTAAAACTACGAGAAATTTTCATTCCGGCTATTTCTACTAATTTTTTTTATAAATCCGCCGTAAAATGGAACATTTTGAGACCAAGATCATTAAAATCCATCCGTTTTCCGATTTTCTAGAGCCAAAAAACCAGGTGACCGTGAAAGTGTATAATTATCAAACTTAAATAGCAACCCTCAAAAATAGTATTTTATTCCACAAAAATCATAATTAAACCTCAATTTCGATAATTACCGATTATTGTCCGACCCTGTATAACTTGAGTCGAGTTAAAAAAGGTGTAATGAAAATTTATATAAATTTGTTTTGGTGGAATATTTGATGTTTAATTTTTTGGTATAGCAGCTGTCTTAGGTATCGGCCGCGCGTCCTTTTTTACCGATCGGCATTCGACCGATCGTTTTAATTGATAGACCGAAATGCGCCGAGTCATGCAGAAAACAAGCACAGGAGGTTTGAGTTTCACACCTCGGAATTACTGCTTGACACCTACCGAGATTAATAATAACAATCTAGAAAATTACCGCCCGAAGCAGTCATGAAAAATTGATATTTTTTGTTTTGTTTTCCGTTTTGGACTAACACAAGAAGTTTTCACGCTATTATATCAATCGAGATAAAATATTTTACATATTTACGATTGGGATTACTTCGTTCAATATTATTTTATTCAAAGTCACATGGTAAATAACGTGTTTCTACAAGAAGCACGTGTTTTCAATCGAAATCTCCAGTTCCGAATTTACCTGACAAAGACAAGTAAATCCGTAACTGTTAGATACTTTATACACTGCAAAAATATGTATAAAACACAATCTTCAACATGGTTCTTTATATTGGAATAAATATAAAATGTAGACGTTTGTAGAAAACATTTCATAAACTTATTATTTGATATTTACAATAATTTAGTTTAACACTGTTGTTTTCGAGTCGATAAAACACCTAAACACTTATCGTTTATGGATTAAATCGTAGCTAATTATTTTACGAAACTTTTTTGCAGTGTAAAAACATTTTTAAAAAATCGAACTAAATAAACCGTTTCCGGTTGTAACAGCAACGATGGTGTGACTGAAAAGAACAACAATAATATTGGCGATGGTATTTGTTAGTGAAGGCGGTGGATAGGGATGCCGTTGTTACAGATTCTGTTATTGACACGACTATTGTTAACTCGTCTTTTAACGCGTATTTGCTTCGACTCGCTTTGTCTACAACGTTTTATACTTAAATTTTCGTTATTACATCGCCACAACATCAATTAGAAAACACACACGTAAATATAACACAAATAAATAATATCAATTAAATTTTAACATAAAACTTACTTGTCATATATACATAGATAAACTATAAAGCTTAGAGAATAGATTTAACTTCATATTGTGTCATAAGATAGTGTACGTTATTTGAACATTCAAATTGTTAGGGAATTTTGTGTCATAAGATAGTGTACGCTATTTGAATATTCAAATTGTTAGGCAATTTTAAGCGACGTTCAATTTTTAAATAACATTAGTTTTAATCAAAATTCATTATTTACTAATTTATTGTTTCAATATTTAATATAAAATGATAAGGTACGAATTCGTAACAATAAAGAATGGAATATTGAAACAAAGGCATGCCAATTACTTCGATAAGACAAAATAACGTTCAACAGGTCTCCCGCTGTTTAGGATTTTCCCGCTTTTAAATTCCCCAAATTCTGTATTGGACTTCATAATATCAAACAATTGATTATTTGTTTGGATATTGAGGTAATTTTATAAAGAAAACCTTGAAATGTATCTTAATAATCGATATTAAAATTATTTATTATTTAATTACGACATAAATTTTTACTTATAAAAACAATTCTATGTATATATAGACATATAAGGTATAAAAAAGAAGAATATATGACAGTTGTATTTGAAGGAAGTTGAATTATGACTTTTATGTCATTGATGACAAAAAAATATGAGAAATTAGTAATTTGTTATACCGGTAAAAAGTCAAATATGATTTTTATATTATTTTGATGACAAGAATTTTGTTTATACGAAATAAGAATGTATTTCAAATTTCTTTTATCGTAATTATCGAACAAAACGCTTCTACATCGACCTTTCGAAGATTAAAAAATCGTATTACAACGCCATCTACGTATCACAAACGATAACTGTTACAAAGTAAAAACTGAAAATAGAAATAATTTAATGTTTTGTTTAGAATTGAAGATGTTTTCTCATCTATTAGTTGAACGCGATGTTTCTGTAGCCGTTTTCGACGCCGACGCCTTTTAGCAACTTCTCCGTCGACGTCGGGGTCGCGAGATGGTGGTCGTCTCGACGCATCGTCGTCACTCGTCGTGCGTCCGTTGTTTTAGAGCTGATTGGATGCCCGTCGACCGCTACAATCGATACGAGACTTTAACCAATCACGTGACGCACCGTCGCCCCGCTCTATTTCTCTCTTTACCCCGCTCACGGCCAACTATCGCGACTGCCTTCTTTTGTCTTTGCCAATCCGACGAACAATGGAGGAGCGATCGGCCCAGACACACACATACACACACTTTTTATATTTAAGAACAACACGTGTTTGGTCATTTTTATTTTTGTTGAATTTAATATACAAAACAGTGTAAAATTTGCAAAATTTGAAAAAAAAACAACAAATAACTGTAAATTGTAGAGGGAATACATAATTTAGAAGAAGATTTACAATTACAAACCCAAAATACAAGGTGGAAACGATGAAATTAAAAAAAATAACAAGTTAAACAATTTAATGCTACGTCTTTTAAAAAAAAGATGAAAGAACCGATCGTAATAGTTACAGAAATCCAACATTGCTAAAAACGGTAATGAAAATCCTCTAAAATATCTATATCATCATCATTTTTTAACCTATACAATTTCAATAGATCTTTCTCTCTAATTTCACTTACACCTTTCTGTCATAAGTCAAAACTACGAACACACCTTTCGTTTGACATATGTCAGTATATCCGACTTGTTCTCAAATATAAATTTTCCCCATTCACAAACTAGAAAAACTGTATTTACGTAAAAGTAATAGACCTAAAGACATACAAAAAGCATTTGACAGCGTCCGAAATAATTGTTTGGTTAGTTCTGTAGATTTAGCACGCTAAAAAATGGAAAAGAAGAAATGAAAACGTCAATAGAAATCTTAGGAAAAGAAGAAGATATGACAAAAGCGTGGAAATATAAAACAATGGCGATTATTTGTTTATGAATAAAAAGATACACAACTTACACCCCGTAATAATGAAGTTAGCTACAGAAAAATCGTTCTAATTACCTCATCACCTTTCATAAATAACAAGTATAAGTCAAATAACATCCGATAAAATAAACTTTGTTATCGAAGCGCGTTAGACAATGTAATTAGTTGTGGTTGTAGTGTAAACGGTGTCGAGTAGGCCTTAGATCTATTACGTAAAAAAGAAGAAGCCAAATTCATCCATAATGACAACTTTGACAAGTCTCTACAATAATATTAGAAAATAAATCGTTTTTTTTGAGGTTAGAATAGATATTATCATTTGTTGTTATTATTATGAATCGATTTTATATAGTATTATATATACAGGGTGGACTATATATCGAGTTGAGTTTCTGTACATAAATTCCGGTTAATTTAGCGAAAAAAACACCCGGTATTTAATGATTATGTAGTTTTTTTTTTCTTTTATCGAATTAAAATAACATTTCTATCTATTTAATGGTCATAATTTGTCGATTTCATGTAAAGATACGAATCAATTGTGTCCGTTAGGGGTTACGACATAACGATATATACTTAGATAAAGGTAATTCTATAATTTATAGGTAAATTTCTACGGTATAAATATAAATGGACAATTTTTTCGATAAATAACTATTATCTCCAATCTTTGCCCTAATATCTATTGAATTATTGATTAACGTACAAATGGAATAAAAGATGAAAGTTTCTAACCAAAAAAGTAATTTATTTCTAATTATTACCGATATCAGTTGAAACGCGGCAACAGCGCATGACGTTGTATTTGTAATATAAATAGAACGTTATCCCAATTTTTTTTTCTTCTGCCTGCGCCTATGGAACACAACATCCATTATCGAGGTAAATACAGGATGGAAAAGCGACAAATAATGACGTAATTGGGTGTTTTCGGTAAATGCAGTTTTGTAACTATGAATTATGCCTTTTCGACTGCGGTGGTTGTTAGTTAAAATACTCGGGAATTGCCAGTTGTTTTATTAATAGTTATATATACTAAATTGCGAGTTACATAAAACACAATTTATATAATTCAATTCTAAAACTAATAATTAGATTTCGATATTTACTTATAATCGGTTAAAAAACGTATTTCGAAATTAACTTGACGGGAATTTTTACCTAACCTAACCTCAATGTTACAACGACTTACAAAAACCAGTGGAAATGCTGAAGAAAATCCAAGAAACGGTACTGGATGACCGTCGACAAAGTTTACAATAAAAAAACAATCAAAACCGACTCCAAATAAAACAAAGATCGTTCGTTCAATCTGCAAGCAAGGTCATAGCGTCGGTTTTTTGGGACAAATTTTACGTAAATACAGAAAATATAATCTACAACTCGAATAATACATTTTTTCTCCCAAAATACGTTTATTCAAATTGTTTACGTACTACAAATCAAAACCCTTTACTGATATTTATAATTCACAATGGACAGCAATTAAATAATAGTTGGACGCTGCAGCTATCGCTTTCCGCAAATAAAGAGAGTCCTTCAGCGGTGGCTGAGATTGTCCGCTACATCAACACTCGCTTATTGTTAAATTCGCAGTCATTTCGATATCTACTTGTCAAATTCGTACTAGTAGCGTCACCTAACGAACATAAAAGGTAACTTGTACAACGCGCTTTGATCGACGCTACGTTGCCGAGTGTAAAAAAAATAATTCAAAACCACTAAGTTGTTGAAAACATTATTTGTATTATAAACGTTAAATATATTAATAAATTTGTACAATTAAGTTTGATAATTGAAATTAGAAACAAATACAAATGATTAAAAGAACAGATGTCACTATTAGGTATCTATTTGACATATGACAGATTACTTAAAAACCACTAAGTTGTTGAAAACATTATTTGTATTATAAACGTTAAATATATTAATAAATTTGGACAATTAAGTTTGATAATTGAAATTAGAAACAAATACAAATGATTAAAAGAACAGATGTCACTATTAGGTATCTATTTGACATATGACAGATTACTTAAAAACCACTAAGTTGTTGAAAACATTATTTGTATTATAAACGTTAAATATATTAATAAATTTGGACAATTAAGTTTGATAATTGAAATTAGAAACAAATACAAATGATTAAAAGAACAGATGTCACTATTAGGTATCTATTTGACATATGACAGATTACTTAAAAACCACTAAGTTGTTGAAAACATTATTTGTATTATAAACGTTAAATATATTAATAAATTTGGACAATTAAGTTTGATAATTGAAATTAGAAACAAATACAAATGATTAAAAGAACAGATGTCACTATTAGGTATCTATTTGACATATGACAGATTACTTAAAAACCACTAAGTTGTTGAAAACATTATTTGTATTATAAACGTTAAATATATTAATAAATTTGGACAATTAAGTTTGATAATTGAAATTAGAAACAAATACAAATGATTAAAAGAACAGATGTCACTATTAGGTATCTATTTGACATATGACAGATTACTTAAAAACCACTAAGTTGTTGAAAACATTATTTGTATTATAAACGTTAAATATATTAATAAATTTGAACAATTAAGTTTGATAATTGAAATTAGAAACAAATACAAATGATTAAAAGAACAGATGTCACTATTAGGTATCTATTTGACATATGACAGATTACTTAAAAACCACCAAGTTGTTGAAAACATTATTTGTATTATAAACGTTAAATATATTAATAAATTTGAACAATTAAGTTTGATAATTGAAATTAGAAACAAATACAAATGATTAAAAGAACAGATGTCACTATTAGGTATCTATTTGACATATGACAGATTACTTAAAAACCACCAAGTTGTTGAAAACATTATTTGTATTATAAACGTTAAATATATTAATAAATTTGGACAATTAAGTTTGATAATTGAAATTAGAAACAAATACAAATGATTAAAAGAACAGATGTCACTATTAGGTATCTATTTGACATATGACAGATTACTTAAAAACCACCAAGTTGTTGAAAACATTATTTGTATTATAAACGTTAAATATATTAATAAATTTGGACAATTAAGTTTGATAATTGAAATTAGGAACAAATACAAATGATTAAAAGAATAGATGTCACTATTAGGTATCTATTTGACATATGACAGATTACTTAAAAACCACTAAGTTGTTGAAAACATTATTTGTATTAAATGGATTAGTTATTCATTGGAAACGTTAAATATATTGTAGGGTATTAATAAATTTGAACAATTAAGTTTTATATTTGAAATTAGAAACAAATACAAATGATTAAAAGAAAAGTTAAGTATCTATTTAAATATTCCCATCATAATTTGACATATGACAGATTACTAGCGTTCTCTTCTTTTTTAAATCGTACTTGTCTTTAATGTTTAGAACAAATGTAGATAATTTACGAATTCGAAAAGAAAATATTCTTATTGAAAACGACGAATTGAAAAAGTTTTATTATAGTTTGTAAGGAAAATAATATAATAATAAATTTTTGGTGTTTATATACCAAAATCGAATAGAAATTGTACCACGTGAGACTTCAAATCGAAACCAGATCTTCTGGTTTCGTAAAATCTTATCTTCTTTTTTTTAACTCGAGAAGATACCTGAGGATATTAATCTCGAACTTCTCTAGGTTGGAAAATTCGAGAAGACGTGCCCTTGTAGCCGATTCTCTTACCCAAAGAAGTTGGGATCCGATATGCCAGCAATATTCCAAAGATGGACGAATCTGGACCTTGTAGAGGATCGGAAGCTTTGGTGTCCAAGTTTTCGTGAAACTGCCTTGGCTAAATTTGTCACGTGACTATACAAAGACATATCGCTTCCAACTTCAACACACCCAAAGCGAATTTACGAACTCGATCACTTCCAGATGGGTATTGATGGTGTTGATCTGTCTGCCTTCGGATTTATAGCCTATAGCTTGGATTTTTGTGGTTTTCTACATCAATAATAATCCTTAAATCATTCTTTTTTAAATAAAACTCTAATCTGAATTGTTCCTCGTCGTATCTAGAATCTTTTTAACGTTTTTCATTTGTTCAATTTATAACCTAACCTCACTTTACCTAACATAACCTCGCGTTCATTATTTATTAACGTATAATGTATAAATATGAATTGTAGATATGGCAACGTGGTTATTTAACTAATCGTTACTCGGTCGGATCGAGAATTTAATGTCACGTACGAGATTTATTTTAAGCTTTCATAACTTCCAGCTTCATTAATGACTGACGTTCATCAAATAAATCATTATTATTATTATTTCAACGGAGATAAACCTTTCCACATGATGTTCGCGGTTATTTTTCTCTCTTTCTCTTTCGAAAAATTTTTTTTATTAGCCACTCTTCGTTATTTTACGAGCATTAACGAACGCGAGAAATATTTTAGGATCTATCAATCTATTAAATCGACTATAATGATATTTTTTGTATGGGCCAGTGTCGTAGTTTTGGTTTTGTTTTCAAAGAAGACAATTTCTTGAGCCGAATGAGTTTTTTATGAAAAAAAAACGGGTTCTAAAGCCATATGTCTCTTTGTTTTTAAAACAGACAGTTTCCAAAGCCAAATGACGTTTTGTTTTTAAAAAACACAATTCGTGAAGCCAAATATCCGTTGAAAAGGAAAGTTTCTGAAGCCAAATGACGGTTTGTTTTTAAAAATACAATCCATGAAGCCAAATATCAGTTTTAAAAGGAAGTTTCCGAAGCCATATGAAGATTTGCTTTTGAAGAAGTAATTTTTAAAGCCAAATGACAGTTTGATTTTGAAGAAAACAATTTCTAAACCCTAAATCAATTAAAGAGATCGCTTCTGAAGCCAAATGACGATTTGCTTCCAAAAAAAGACAGTTTCCAAAGCCAAATGACGGTTTATTTCTAAAATCACAATTCATAAAGCCAAATATCAGTCGAAAAGGGACGTTTCCGAAGCCGAATGACGATTTGCTTTCAGAACATAAAAAAAGGAGTTTCTGAAGCCAAATGAAGGATTTTTTTCCAAAAAAGACAGTTTCCAAAGCCAAATGATGGTTTATTTCTAAAATCACAATTCATAAAGACAAATATAAGTTAAAAAGGGAAATTTCCGAAGCCAAATGACGATTTGCTTTTGAAGAAGCAATTTTTAAGGCCAAATGAGTTTTTTATGAAAAAAAAAACGGGTTCTAAAGCCATATGTCTCTTTGTTGACGGTTTGTTTTTAAAAATACAATCCATGAAGCCAAATATCAGTTTTAAGGGGAAGTTTCTGAAGCCAAATGACAATTTGCTTTCAAAAAAAGACAGTTTCCTAAGCCAAATGACGGTTTGTTTTTAAAAATACAATCCATGAAGCCAAATATCAGTTTTAAAAGGAAGTTTCCGATGCCAAATGACGGTTTGTTTCTAAAATCACAATTCATAAAGCCAAATATCAGTTTAAAAGGGAAGTTTCCGAAGCCAAATGACGATTTGCTTTCAAAACACGAGAAGAGAAGTTTCTGAAGCCAAATGACGATTCGTTTTTGAAGAAAACAATTTCTAAACCCTAAATCAGTTAAAGAGATCGCTTCTGAAGCCAAATGACGATTTGCTTTCAAAAAAAGACAGTTTTCAAAGCCAAATGACAGTTTATTTCTAAAATCACAAATCATGAAGCCAAATATCAGTTTAAAAGAGTAATTTTTGAAGCCAAATGAAGAAATGACAATTTCTAAAACCATAAATCAGTTAAAAAGATCGTTCCTGGAGCCAAATGAAGGATTTTATCCTAAAAAGACAGTTTCCTAAGCCAAAGGACGGTTTGTTTTTAAAAACACAATCCATGAAGCCAAATATCAGTTTTAAAAGGAAGTTTCTGAAGCCAAATGACGGTTTATTTTTAAAAATACAAACCATAAAGCCAAAAATCACTTAAAAAGGGAAGTTTCCGAAGCCAAATGACCAAATGACCATTTCTAAAACCATAAATCATTTAAAAAGATCTCTCCTGGAGCCAAATGACGATGTTCTTTCAAAAAACACAGTTTCCAAAGCCAAATGACGGTTTATTTCTAAAATCACAATTCATAAAGCCAAATATCAGTTGAAAAAAGTAATTTTTGAAGCCAAATGAAGAAATGACAATTTCTAAAACCATAAAAAGATCGTTCCTGGAGCCAAATGAAGGATTTTTTCCTAAAAAGACAGTTTCCTAAGCCAAATGACGGTTTATATCTAAAATCACAATTCATAAAGCCAAATATCGATTTGCTTTCAAAACACAAAAACAGAAGTTTCTGAAGCCAAATGACGATTCGTTTTCGAAGAAAACAATTTCTAAACCCTTAATCAGTTGAAGAGATCGCTTCCGAAGCCAAATGATGATTTGCTTTCAAAAAAAGACAGTTTTCAAAGCCAAATGAAGGTTTGTTTTTAAAAATACAATCCATGAAGCCAAATATCAGTTTTAAAAGGAAGTTTCTGAAGCCAAATGACAATTTGCTTCTAAAGAAGCAATTTTTAAAGCCAAATGACAATTTGTTTTTGAAGAACACTGCTCATAAAGCCAAATATCAGTTAAAAAGGGAAGTTTCCGAAGCCAAATGACGATTTGCTTTCAAAACACGAGAAGAGAAGTTTCTGAATCCAAATGACGATTCGTTTTTGAAGAAAACAATTTCTAAACACTAAATCAGTTAAAGAGATCGCTTCTGAAGCCAAATGACGATTTGCTTTCAAAAAAAGACAGTTTTCAAAGCCAAATGACGGTTTGTTTCTAAAATCACAATTCATAAAGCCAAATATCAGTTTAAAAGAGTAATTTTTGAAGCCAAATGACCAAATGACAATTTCTAAAACCATAAATCAGTTAAAAAGATCGTTCCTGGGGCCAAATGAAGTTTTTTTTCCTAAAAAGACAGTTTCCAAAGCCAAATGACGGTTTGTTTTTAAAAATACAATCCATGAAGCCAAATATCACTTAAAAAGGGAAGTTTCCGAAGCCAAATGCCGATTTGCTTTCAGAAAAAGACAGTTTCCTAAGCCAAATGACGGTTTGTTTTTAAAAATACAATCCATGAAGCCAAATATCAGTTTTAAAAGGAAGTTTCCGAAGCCAAATGACAATTTTCTTCTAAAGAAAAAATTTTTAAAGCCAAATGACAATTTGTTTTTGAAGAAAACAATTTCTAAACCCTTAATCAGTTAAACATATCACTTCTGAAGCCAAATGACGATTTTCTTTCAAAAAAAGACAATTTCCAAAGCCAAATGACGGTTTGTTTTTGAAAACACAATCCATGAAGCCAATTATCAGTTTTAAAAGGAAGTTTCTGAAGCCAAATGACAATTTGCTTCTAAAGAAACAATTTTTAAAGCCAAATGACAATTTGTTTTAGAAGAACACTGCTCATAAAGCCAAATATCAGTTAAAAAGGGAAGTTTCCGAAGCCAAATGACAATTTGCTTTCAAAACACAAAAACAGAAGTTTCTGAAGCCAAATGACGATTCGTTTTTGAAGAAAACAATTTCTAAACCCTAAATCAGTTAAAGAGATCGCTTCTGAAGCCAAATGACGATTTGCTTTCAAAAAAAGACAGTTTTCAAAGCCAAATGACGGTTTGTTTCTAAAATCACAATTCATAAAGCCAAATATCAGTTTAAAAGAGTAATTTTTGAAGCCAAATGACCAAATGACAATTTCTAAAACCATAAATCAGTTAAAAAGATCGTTCCTGGGGCCAAATGAAGTTTTTTTCCTAAAAAGACAGTTTCCAAAGCCAAATGACGGTTTGTTTTTAAAAATACAATTCATAAAGCCAAATATCACTTAAAAAGGGAAGTTTCCGAAGCCAAATGCCGATTTGCTTTCAGAAAAAGACAGTTTCCTAAGCCAAATGACGGTTTGTTTTTAAAAATACAATCCATGAAGCCAAATATCAGTTTTAAAAGGAAGTTTCTGAAGCCAAATGACAATTTGCTCCTAAAGAAGCAATTTTTAAAGCCAAATGACAATTTGTTTTTGAAAAACACTTCTGAAGCCAAATGACGATTTTCTTTCAAAAAAAGACAATTTCCAAAGCCAAATGACGGTTTGTTTTTGAAAACACAATCCATGAAGCCAAATATCAGTTTTAAAAGGAAGTTTCTGAAGCCAAATGACAATTTGCTCCTAAAGAAGCAATTTTTAAAGCCAAATGACAATTTGTTTTTGAAAAACACTGCTCATAAAGCCAAATATCAGTTAAAAAGGGAAGTTTCCGAAGCCAAATGACGATTTGCTTTCAAAACACGAGAAGAGAAGTTTCTGAAGCCAAATGACGATTCGTTTTTTTAAGAAAACAATTTCTAAACCCTTAATCAGTTAAACATATCACTTCTGAAGCCAAATGACGATTTTCTTTCAAAAAAAGACAGTTCCCAAAGCCAAATGACGGTTTGTTTTTGAAAACACAATCCATGAAGCCAAATATCAGTTTTAAAAGGAAGTTTCTGAAGCCAAATGACAATTTGCTCCTAAAGAAGCAATTTTTAAAGCCAAATGACAATTTGTTTTTGAAAAACACTGCTCATAAAGCCAAATATCAGTTAAAAAGGGAAGTTTCCGAAGCCAAATGACGATTTGCTTTCAAAACACGAGAAGAGAAGTTTCTGAAGCCAAATGACGATTCGTTTTTTAAGAAAACAATTTCTAAACCCTTAATCAGTTAAACATATCACTTCTGAAGCCAAATGACGATTTTCTTTCAAAAAAAGACAGTTCCCAAAGCCAAATGACGGTTTGTTTTTGAAAACACAATCCATGAAGCCAAATATCAGTTTTAAAAGGAAGTTTCTGAAGCCAAATGACAATTTGCTCCTAAAGAAGCAATTTTTAAAGCCAAATGACAATTTGTTTTTGAAAAACACTGCTCATAAAGCCAAATATCAGTTAAAAAGGGAAGTTTCCGAAGCCAAATGACGATTTGCTTTCAAAACACGAGAAGAGAAGTTTTTGAAGCCAAATGACGATTCGTTTTTTAAGAAAACAATTTCTAAACCCTAAATCAGTTAAAAAGATCGTTCCTGGAGCCAAATGAAGGAATTTTTTCCTAAAAACACAGTTTCCTAAGCCAAATGACGGTTTGTTTCTAAAATAACAATTCATAAAGACAAATATCAGTCGAAAAGGGAAGTTTCCGAAGCCAAATGACGATTTGCTTTCAGAAAAAGACAGTTCCCAAAGCCAAATGACGGTTTGTTTTTGAAAACACAATCCATGAAGCCAAATATCAGTTTTAAAAGGAAGTTTCTGAAGCCAAATGACAATTTGCTCCTAAAGAAGCAATTTTTAAAGCCAAATGACAATTTGTTTTTGAAAAACACTGCTCATAAAGCCAAATATCAGTTAAAAAGGGAAGTTTCCGAAGCCAAATGACGATTTGCTTTCAAAACACGAGAAGAGAAGTTTTTGAAGCCAAATGACGATTCGTTTTTTAAGAAAACAATTTCTAAACCCTAAATCAGTTAAAAAGATCGTTCCTGGAGCCAAATGAAGGAATTTTTTCCTAAAAACACAGTTTCCAAAGCCAAATGACGGTTCTTTTAAAAAATACAATTCATAAAGCCAAATATAAGTTAAAAAGGGAAGTTTCCGAAGCCAAATGACCAAATGACAATTTCTAAGACCATAAATCATTTAAATAGATCGCTCCCGGATCCAAATGAAAGTTATTTCCAAAAAAAGACAGTTTCCAAACCCAAATATAAATTAATTTCCAAAAAAGGCAGTTTATCAAACCAAACGATAAATTCCTTTGGAATAAGTCAGTTTGTAAAGCTAAAAATGACCATTTGCTATCAAAAAAAAATAAAAAAACAAAAAAACAAAGGTCGCGCTGCAATTACTCAATTTTCATATCCCCTTTTCGTTTTTAATCCACCTCCCCTTTAAGGTCTCCTCTTTTTTATCCCAGAATTAATAGAAAAAGATACGAATCTCCATTTCTGCTTGTATTTAATCAATCTTGCCTATACATATATATATATAATCAGAATATACACATAGGGCTGCCACTAGACCACATGTCATTATATAGGGGGTTGACAAACTTTCAAGTATCTCTTCCCAGAGATTTATCGCGTATATAAGCCCTCTTGTTCTTTAATTTATAGTACACTGTTAAAAAACGTACTAAACAATATAAAAAAAATGATTTAAATATTCAAAAATCTCATAGAAAAAAAATTTTCCCCCTCTAAATTGGATCTTATTGGAAAAAAAATCTCTCTGTTTAACTTTTCTACATTTCCATCTATTTACATTTCAAAAACCCCGAATTTTTTTCGGAAAATTACAAAAATATCCAAAAAAAAATCAATGTTGTTATTAAACTAGAATTTCCACCGTTTTTTCTCTAAATTTTATCCTACGAATTCTCTATATGATTTAAATCCTTCATCCTGTATTAGAATGAAGTTTTCGTCGATTAAACAAACCTAGAAAACGACGCGACACACCAAAATTTATGTTTTTATATCGTTTCGCTGTTAATCCACCACGAGTTTCCACAAAACCACCTCGGGTTTGCTTTCCACCTCTAAAAACCACGTTTTCTTCAGTTCTAAACGTTGCGAATTTTTCTCCAAATTCCGCACCAAATCGTCAACTGGTTATTCAATCACCAGCGGTTTGGAGCTAGTAGCTTTTTGACTCAAAATTATCCGCTCTAAATCTTTCATAGTTTATAGAGCCACTTTTTGAGTTTCTGTAAGACATATTTTTCACAATTACAAATTAATTTTCCAGATTATAAACTCCAAATAATAAGTCCGGTCTCTTTGATCTACTTTTAGAGTGAATAGTCTCGTCGAAAATTCCCCGGGTTTTCCCACCCCATTAATTTAAAGAAACCCGTGTAAAACACAGTGTAGGTAGCTGGGGACGCTTCTCCGAGAGCAATCCCGATGATTACACGTTATATTGTGTCAGTATGATCAAGGAGACCGTGTTTTTTACGCGAGGGACATGTCATTGTTTCCGGTATTACATCGGCGACGGGGCAATCGGTTCGTAAGCGCGCGCCCTCTTTCGGCAACCGCGACTTAAAACTGATAAATTACCGTTTGCGAAACTCGTTTCTACCGCCTAGATAATTGAATCGGGGTAAAAACGACTTGGAATTAACATTATCTGGCTTCTTTTTCGGTTTGGAACGCCGAGGGTGACGCCGTTTTTTTTTTTTTTTTCGACCGTGTAAACGTTTAATTTCGACCTGGACTCGTTTTGTTAAATCAGAAGTGGAATTTACATATTCAAATCGTTAGAAAACGATGGGGAGCTTCTTCGAAGTCTTCTTCATCTTATTTTCTTTGTTGTGTTCACTTTTGGACCTGTTCATATTAGTTTTTTGGTTTTGAAATCATCGATTAATATGTAACCGACATCCATTTTGATCTTCAGTGTCTACGAGTCCGTTTCGTAAACCTTGGCTGGAAAATAGTTGCGATCGAGGCTATTTTACAACCCGGCATCGTTAAACCTCCATTTTTCTTCTACTTTTTTATCATCGCGGAGTACTAGTCGAGTTCTATCACCAGTCAGTCAGTTGTTTTATTTAAACCTGTTTCTTTTGAATCCTCGGAAGCAAAATAATAAATTTGTGCATCCTTCTGACCAAATTTTAACGAAAAAGTAAAATTATTTTACAGAAAGAAATCTAATGATAAAATAGAATAGAATCGACGCTTTTTTTTTTGTAGTTCTAAAGTCAAAACCGTTGTGAAAATGTCAGTTCAACAAAACGTGATTTAACGGCCTAATACATTATTGATAAAATTCCGAAGTATCGCCTTTTGGCGCTTCCCTGAATGTCGATCGTTCGATGGTTCGACCATCATCAAGCATCGTGATGGTGTGAAGTGTGAAGGTTGGCAGTTTAAGTTCTTTGTCGGTGTTGGTCCGTCATTAAACTGTGACTCAGCACCAAAAATGTTGTTCGGAACGGCCGGGATACGTATATGTCAAACCTTCGAAACTTTTGATGCCAACTAGATTAATGTTTCTTGAATATTAGTTGTTTCTCGGTAACAAAGTTGGAGTGGATAATATTTCCGTAAGGGTCTACGTCAAGAATCAACACAAAACTTTTTTTAACTACAATTTTTTGTATTAGAAACTTTTCGCGCGGTTACTTCACCCAAAATCTAACCTCAACGCCCTGTATTCACAACGCTGTCACGTCGACATCTGTCAAAAACCTTTTTACCGACAGATGTCAGTACTCACTAGAATCCCAGCCATTTTGAACGGTTACTTTTCGTAATTTAAGTTACAGAATTAATAAAAAATTGATAGACACGAAATTATTAATGATATTCTTTCATATTTTAACATTTGATTAGCTTGGGTACCATCTGAACAAATTCAACAACTTTCACTTAATAATATTTTTCTCACGCGTAAATATTCAGTATAAAATTAAGTTAATTAAACAATCTAATTACTCACAGTATTATTTATTAGGATTATTTCTATACGATGAATGTTTCAACAATAATATAATGTTATAGTACAGTCAATTTACTTCATTCGTGTGTATTAAACGATTACGTAAAAACCTAACCTTACAAATTTTTTGATCTTTCTTCACTTTTAATTATTTTCTTTTCGTAGTTTCGAAGATTTAATATATTTATAAAGCGGAAATGGATTTTTTCTACGTCCATGATATGTAGTATGGAAATAGTGACGTGGCGATTTTTTCCGAACACGAAAATCTATCTAGTAGGGATGGAAAGAATTCAAGATGACATGCATCGAATTAACGAATTTAATCATCAATATGGTCTAATATAGAATATGAATATAAATCATATAATTAAAACGTAGAAATTAGACATTCGTATCAATTGGAATATTTTTATCTTGTGGATACTACAATTACGCTTAAATGTCTATTATTGAAATGAAATCAGTTCCATTGATAAAATGTAAAATCTGTGGACATCAATCGACATAATTTGACAACTATAGACTTTAATTGACGTCAATAGACGTCAATATACATAAATAGACATCAATAGACATAATTTGACAACTATAGATATCAATCGACATAATTTAACAACTATAGATATTAACTGACGTCAATAGACATCAATCGACATATTTTGACAACTATAGACTTCAATTGACGTCAATAGACATAATTTGACAACTATAGATATCAATCGACATAATTTAACAACTATAGATATTAACTGACGTCAATAGACATAATTTGACAACTATAGACATCAACTGACGTCAATAGACATCAATCGACATATTTTGACAACTATAGACTTCAATTGACGTCAATAGACATAATTTGACAACTATAGACATCAACAGACGTCAATAGATATCAATCGACATATTTTGACAACTATAGACTTCAATTGACGTCAATAGACATCAATTGACAATGGATATCAATGAACAACAATTGACAATTGACATCCAACAACTCAATGAATATTAATAGACAGTAAACGATAACGATAGACAAAAATTGGTGTCAACTGACGTCAATAGACATCAATAGACGTTAATAGACATTAGCAGACATCAATTGACAATGGATATCAATGAACAACAATTGACAATTGACATCCAACAACTTAATGAATATTAATAGATAGAAAACGACAACGATAGACAAAAATTGATGTCAACTGACATCAATAGACATCAATAGACCTTAATAGACATTAAAAGACATCAATTGACAATAGGTATCAATGAACAACAATTGACAATTGACATCCAACAACTTAATGAATATTAATAGACAGAAAACGACAACGATAGACAAAAATTGATGTCAACTGACGTCAATAGACATCAATAGACGTTAACAGACATTAAAAGACATCAATTGACAATAGGTATCAATGAGCAATAGACATCAATAGACGTTAATAGACATTAAAAGACATCAATTGACAATAGGTATCAATGAACAACAATTGACAATTGACATCCAACAACTCAATGAATATTAATAGACAGAAAACGACAACGATAGACAAAAATTGATGTCAACTGACGTCAATAGACATCTATTGACATCCAATTGACATACATGATAGGAAAAATGAAAAAATGAACTCAGGAAATCATTCAACTCTGAAAAGTTTTAAGCCTGAAAATGTTTATTTCAGAATCTCTTAGGTGAAAAAATGATTTTTGTCTGATCTAATTTTATGTGAAAACTCACCGTTTTCCCAAAAAAAAAAAATGCGAGATTTTCGTTTCCCCAACTCAAATTCGACTTGTAGGACGTTTACAAAATTTTTTTTTTTTTCATACAAACCGGTAAATACATATATTTCTGCGGTTTTTTTTTATCGTATATAATCCAGCGGTGATTATTATGACCCTTTAAAAATTCCAACTGACACCCTTTGGCAATAGGCTGCAATCCGCACAGAGGGTGCTTTGGTTTTTGGGGGGGTTAGCGAGGAGTAAGGGGTAAACATTACGAAACCACTAAAGTACTTAAAATGCCTCTCGAAAGCAAGTCACAGCCGCAGAGCACAAATAATAAGCATTCCCAGTATGATATTGGCGAATCGGTGGCAAAAGCAATTGGAGATTTTCGTTATATTTACTTCACGATGCAGAGATGGCTTTAGTAAATATTCTCGAATATTTATCGCTTATACGCGTCAATTTGTCAATTGTCAATTTGAATTGAAATCTTCTTTTTTCGTAATAAGACAAATGTCGATCTGGATGTACGCTAGCTAATCGATTTAATCGATTTAATCGAATCTTATATTGTTATCGATGATTAGATAAAGATCTCGATCGGGATCGCAATCAACTGATAGGTGATTGTTTACGAAAAACCCTCGATACATAATCGAATCGAAACAATAAAGAGATATTAGTGAAAATGAATGATTATTAATAAATTTCCCGTATCTATGATAGTTATGTACATAAAGAACGTGTTAAATAGATGGAATAGGAACGCGGGGGAGTTTCTAGTGGTATGGAGCTGTCAATCACAGGGTTAGTAAAGACATCGAAGGCATATTACGGGGCCAGCATGTCGATGCCGGTAATAACTTAGGGATGATGACGGTGGGGAAGGGGTGGAAAAGGGAATAGCTTATTGTTCGGGACTCTGTAGTCGAAGTCACGTCAGTGGCACGCGTCAAAAGTATGATAGAAAAAAATATAATATGAAAGTTGTTGAGAAATTTCTAAAAATGACATTTATCATAAGAAAAATGAATAAAATTTTATAAATAATGTATTTTTGAGCTATAAATCAATCATTTCCATTAAAATAAGTCTTTTGAAACGATTTTTTTTATCAATATAGGCAACCAAACATACATATTACATGCCAATTGTTATTTAAAATGATTTTTTTGTATAGGCAACCAAACATACAGAAAATAATTCGTTCAGTCGACTGTATTATGATCTAAACTTTGTTTTGTAGGCAAACAAACATACAATTAAAGAAAATTTCTCATATTTTTATTAATACTAACTCTGATTGGAGTCTGTTAGTTCATACGGTTCATTGAAATATTTCGGAATCAAAGTTGTTTAGAAATTTTGCAATAATGCTATTTATCACGAGAAAAATGAATAAAATTTCATATATAATATATAGATAATGTATTTTTGAACTATAAATCAATCATTTTCATTAAAATAAGTCTTTTCAAACGATTTTTTTTATCAATATAGGCAACCAAACATACATATTACATGTCAATTGTTATTTAAAATGATTTTTTTGTATAGGCAACCAAACATACAGAATACAATTCGTTCGGTCGACTAAATTATTATCTAAACTTTGTTTTGTAGGCAAACAAACATACAATTAAAGAAAATTTCTCATATTTTCATTAATACTAACTCTGATTGGAGTCTGTTAGTTCATACGGTTCATTGAAATATTTCGGAATTAAAGTTGTTTAGAAATTTTGCAATAATGCTATTTATCACGAGAAAAATGAATAAAATTTCATATATAATATAAAGATAATGTATTTTTTAACTATAAATTAATCATTTTCATTAAAATAAGTCATTTAAAACGATTTTTTTATCAATATAGGCAACCAAACATACATATTACATGTCAATTGTTATTTAAAATGATTTTTTTGTATAGGCAACCAAACATACAGAAAATAATTCGTTCAGTCGACTGTATTATGATCTAAACTTTGTTTTGTAGGCAAACAAACATACAATTAAAGAAAATTTCTCGTATTTTTATTAATACTAACTCTGATTGGAGTCTGTTAGTTCATACGGTTCATTGAAATATTTCGGAATTAAAGTTGTTTAGAAATTTTGCAATAATGCTATTTATCACGAGAAAAATGAATAAAATTTCATATATAATATAAAGATAATGTATTTTTTAACTATAAATTAATCATTTTCATTAAAATAAGTCATTTAAAACGATTTTTTTATCAATATAGGCAACCAAACATACATATTACATGTCAATTGTTATTTAAAATGATTTTTTTGTATAGGCAACCAAACATACAGAAAATAATTCGTTCAGTCGACTGTATTATGATCTAAACTTTGTTTTGTAGGCAAACAAACATACAATTAAAGAAAATTTCTCGTATTTTTATTAATACTAACTCTGATTGGAGTCTGTTAGTTCATACGGTTCATTGAAATATTTCGGAATTAAAGTTGTTTAGAAATTTTGCAAAAATGCTATTTATCACGAGAAAAATGAATAAAATTTCATATATAATATATAGATAATGTATTTTTGAACTATAAATCAATCATTTTCATTAAAATAAGTCTTTTCAAACGATTTTTTTTATCAATATAGGCAACCAAACATACATATTACATGTCAATTGTTATTTAAAATGATTTTTTTGTATAGGCAACCAAACATACAGAAAATAATTCGTTCAGTCGACTGTATTATGATCTAAACTTTGTTTTGTAGGCAAACAAACATACAATTAAAGAAAATTTCTCGTATTTTTATTAATACTAACTCTGATTGGAGTCTGTTAGTTCATACGGTTCATTGAAATATTTCGGAATTAAAGTTGTTTAGAAATTTTGCAAAAATGCTATTTATCACGAGAAAAATGAATAAAATTTCATATATAATATATAGATAATGTATTTTTTAACTATAAATTAATCATTTTCATTAAAATAAGTCATTTAAAACGATTTTTTTATCAATATAGGCAACCAAACATACATATTACATGCCAATTGTTATTTAAACTGATTTTTTTGTATAGGCAGCCAGACATACAGAAAATAATTCGTTCGGTCGACTAAATTATTATCTAAACTTTGTTTTGTAGGCAACCAAACATACAATTAAAGAAAATTTCTCGTATTTTTATCATTATAGTGTTTTCATTAATATTAACTTGCTTGGAGTCGGTTAGTTTTCATAGTTGTTTAGAAATTTTTTAAAAATGTGATTTATTGCTAGAAAAACGAATAAAATTTTATAGATAATATATTTTTAAAGTATTTTTTAACTATACATCAATCGTTTTTTATAAAATCCAGTAATATATAACGTAATTTTTTATTAATATAGGCAACCAAACATTATAATTTAAAAAATGTTTGTATAGGCAACCAAATATACACAAAATGATACATTCTAACGACGAATTTATTAACAACGACGGTGGTTTAAATATAAACCGGAAGTTTGTTATAACAAAAATTTATTATTAAATTACGGAGTAAATAGTATTCGTGACACTTCTCCGGAAGCTTTCGAGTTTATTTTCATAAGTGAGGTTACGCAATCCCTGATGTTACGCTTCGTAACAGACCAGTCCAATAACCAATGCAGCCAACTTGTACGAAACCAAATATTTCGCGCGTGAATTTGAAAATCCTAGTTTATATTTGAACCGACCTTGTACCTAAACGGTTATTATGTGTTTATTTCATTATAATTTATTTAAAACGCGCGCAATTAGTAACTTAACGTCGTATGGAAACGAAAATTAATTTACGATTCGTTTTTTTATTATTATTTATTTTATATCGGCCCGCCAATGGATTCGGACTGGCTGTTTAATTGAAATCGCGGATCAGGCCGGCTAAAAAGAGGATGTCAATTTCGTCGAGCCACAAAATGAGCCCAACAGAACCAAAGGAGTGTAACTGGAGAGAGGCCACCCTTCTTCTTCTTCTTCTTCTTTTTCAATCTGGAGGATTTATCATCCCTGCCTCAGAATCCCGAATGAACGACGCCCGACAGAAGGACTAGAGGATTAATTGATTATTCCAAGCCGACTGGATTTTTTTCTTTCTATTCCGGCTTCCAACTTACGAGTCGGATATATAATATTTTATTTACGATTCGTATCGTCGATGTAAGAATCGGAAATAGGACACGAACTATCGAAAAATTGTATTTTTTATTTATTTATTTATTTAAATAACAAAACATATGTATTATCTCACCTACCCGCCGTATAATGAATAACAAAATTATCGCCGAGGAAGGGTGTGTATATGATTTAGTGACCGAACAAAAACAAAATAACGTCGTAGGGCACAGGTGTTAGTCCGTGTGTTTGTGTGTGTGTGTGTGTGTGTGGGTAAGCTTACTAGATGCTACCGTTGAGATAGCGTCAAGTTACAATTTCCATATTCATGCTGTAATTCCAATGGGCCTGATAGTACAGGCGAATTAGGTGATTTTTAGCTAAAATCTTAAATTGGGGTTTTGATTTTTTAGATTCTACGAGGTTTTGGGATACTTACTCGAAAACTATGAGGAATTCGATAAAAACTGCCGATACAAAAAATGTAGAGCACAAAATTCTCTACAAAAAAGTATCCCAGGTGTTTGTTCCTAACCTCGAAATTTTCACCTCTAAATGCGTTTATATACTCAAAAATATTTTTAATGGCGAATAACTCGAAAACTATGAGGAAATCGAAAAAAAATGCTGATACAAAAAATGTAGAGCACAAAATTCTCTACAAAAAAATATCCTAGGTATTTGTTCCTAACCTCGAAATTTCTACGATAAAATGCGTTTATATACTCAAAAATATTTTTAATGGCGAATAACTTGAAAATTATGAGGAATTCGAAAAAAAATGCTGATACAAAAAATGTAGAGCACAAAATTCTCTACAAAAAAGTATGTTAGGTGTTTGTTCCTAACCTCGAAATTTTCACCTCTAAATGCGTTTATATACTCAAACATATTTTTAATGGCGAATAACTCGAAAACTATGAGGAATTCGAAAAAAAATGTTGGTACCAAAAATGTAGAGCACAAAATTCTCTACAAAAAAGTATGTTAGGTGTTTGTTCCTAACCTCGAAATTTTCACCTCTAAATGCGTTTATATACTCAAACATATTTTTAATAGCGAATAACTCGAAAACTATGAGGAATTCGAAAGAAAATCTTGGTACCAAAAATGTAGAGTACAAAATTCTCTACAAAAAAGAATCGTAGGTATTTATTCCTAACCTCGAAATTTCTACGGTAAAATGCGTTTATACACTCAAAAATATTTTTAATGGCGAATAACTTGAAAACTATGAGGAATTCGATAAAAAATGCTGATACCAAAAATGTAGAGCACAAAATTCTCTACAAAAAAGTATACTAGGTATTTGTTCCTAACCTCGAAATTTCTACGGTTAAATGCGTTTATACACTCAAAAATATTTTTAATGGCGAATAACTCGAAAATTATGAGGAATTCGAAAAGAAATGATAGTATTAAAAATGTAGAGCACAAAATTCTCTATAAAAAAGTATCCCAGGTATTTGTTCCTAACCTCGAAATTTCTACGGTAAAATGCGTTTATACACTCAAAAATATTTTTAATGGCGAATAACTCGAAAACTATGAGGAATTCGATAAAAAATGCTGATACCAAAAATGTAGAGCACAAAATTCTCTACAAAAAAGTATCTTAGGTATTTGTTCCTAACCTCGAAATTTCTACGGTTAAATGCGTTTATACACTCAAAAATATTTTTAATGGCGAATAACTCGAAAACTATGAGGAATTCGAAAAAAAATGTTGGTACCAAAAATGTAGAGCACAAAATTTTCTACAAAAAAGTATCCTAGGTATTTGTTCCTAACCTCGAAATTTCTACGGTAAAATGCGTTTATACACTCAAAAATATTTTTAATGGCGAATAACTCGGAAATTATGAGGAATTCGAAAAAAAATGTTAGTATTAAAAATGTAGAGCACAAAATTCTCTATAAAAAAGTATTGTGGGTATTTGTTCCTAACCTCGAAATTTCTACAGTTAAATGCGTTTATACACTCAAAAATATTTTTAATGGCGAATAACTCGGAAACTATGAGGAGTTCGAAAAGAAATGTTAGTATTAAAAATGTAGAGCACAAAATTCTCTATAAAAAAGTATTCTAGGTATTTGTTCCTAACCTCGAAATTTCTACGGTAAAATGCGTTTATACACTCAAAAATATTTTTAATGGCGAATAACTCGGAAACTATGAGGAATTCGAAAAGAAATGCCGATACAAAAAATGTAGAACACAAAATTCTCTACAAAAAAGTAAACTAGGTATTTGTTCCTAACCTCGAAATTTTAACCTTAAAATAGGTTTATACACTCAAAAATATTTTTAATGGCGAATAACTCGAAAACTATGAGGAATTCGAAAAAAACTGCCGATACAAAAAATGTAGAGCACAAAATTCTCTACAAAAAAATATCCCAGGTATTTGTTCCTAACCTCGAAATTTCTACGGTAAAATGCGTTTATACACTCAAAAATATTTTTAATGGCGAATAACTTGAAAACTATGAGGAATTCGAAAAAAAATGCTGATACAAAAAATGTAGAGCACAAAATTCTCTACAAAAAAGTATGTTAGGTGTTTGTTCCTAACCTCGAAATTTTCATCTCTAAATGCGTTTATTACTCAAAAATATTTTTAATGGCGAATAACTCGAAAACTATGAGGAATTCGAAAAAAAATGTTGGTACCAAAAATGTAGAGAACAAAATTCTCTATAAAAAAGTATCCTAGGTATTTGTTCCTAACCTCGAAATTTCTACGGTAAAATGCGTTTATATACTCAAAAATATTTTTAATGGCGAATAACTTGAAAACTATGAGGAATTCGATAAAAAATGCTAATACCAAAAATGTAGAGCACAAAATTCTCTACAAAAAAGTATACTAGGTATTTGTTCCTAACCTCGAAATTTCTACGGTTAAATGCGTTTATACACTTAAAAATATTTTTAATGGCGAATAACTCGAAAATTATGAGGAATTCGAAAAGAAATGTTAGTATTAAAAATGTAGAGCACAAAATTCTCTATAAAAAAGTATCCCAGGTAGTTGTTCCTAACCTCGAAATTTCTACGGTAAAATGCGTTTATACACTCAAAAATATTTTTAATGGCGAATAACTCGAAAACTATGAGGAATTCGATAAAAAATGCTGATACCAAAAATGTAGAGCACAAAATTCTCTACAAAAAAGTATCCTAGGTATTTGTTCCTAACCTCGAAATTTCTACGGTAAAATGCGTTTATACACTCAAAAATATTTTTAATGGCGAATAACTCGGAAATTATGAGGAATTCGAAAAAAAATGTTAGTATTAAAAATGTAGAGCACAAAATTCTCTATAAAAAAGTATTGTGGATATTTGTTCCTAACCTCGAAATTTCTACAGTTAAATGCGTTTATACACTCAAAAATATTTTTAATGGCGAATAACTCGGAAACTATGAGGAATTCGAAAAGAAATGCCGATACAAAAAATGTAGAACACAAAATTCTCTACAAAAAAGTATACTAGGTATTTGTTCCTAACCTCGAAATTTTAACCTTAAAATAGGTTTATACACTCAAAAATATTTTTAATGGCGAATAACTCGAAAACTATGAGGAATTCGAAAAAAACTGCCGATACAAAAAATGTAGAGCACAAAATTCTCTACAAAAAAATATCCTAGGTATTTGTTCCTAACCTCGAAATTTCTACGGTAAAATGCGTTTATACACTCAAAAATATTTTTAATGGCGAATAACTCGAAAATTATGAGGAATTCGAAAAAAAATGCTCGTACAAAAAATGTAGAGCACAAAATTCTCTACAAAAAAGTATCCCAGGTATTTGTTCCTAACCTCGAAATTTCTACGGTAAAATGCGTTTATACACTCAAAAATATTTTTAATGGCGAATAACTCGAAAACTTCGTAGAATTCGAAAAAAAATGCTGATACAAAAAATGTAGAGCACAAAATTCTCTATAAAAAAGTATGTTAGGTGTTTGTTCCTAACCTTAAAATTTTCATCTTAAAATGGATTTGAATGCTCAAAAATATTTTGAATTGCGAATAACTCGAAAATTTTTGAGTATTTTGACACAAACTGCCGGGATATATAATGTGGAACATAACATTATGTACAAAAAGGTTTCAATTTATCCTAACCTCAAAATTTTCATTAAAAAATGAGTATACACATTCAAAAATAATTTGAATCACGAATAACTCGAAAACTACGTAGAATTCGAAAAAAAAGTGCCGATGCCAAAACTGTACTGCACGAAATTCTCCATAAATCGGTTTCTAGGCATTTTTTCATGTCAGATAATTTAAAAAATCAAAAGCGACCAATTTAATTTCTGGTGTAATCCCATTTTTCCTGTACTATGGGGCGAGGAGCGCATGAAATTATCAGTTTTTTTTTGTCTACTAAATTTTTAATGAGACAACTATGAAGTGGCCGGAAGTCGTTTAAAGGATTTGATCGTATAAAAAAAAGACGTGGGATTGTTATAATTATGGTTTTGAGTAATTATTGATACGATTTGAACGATTTTTACACGTCCCTTCAACCCTTTTGAAGGATAAACCTAAAATAATTACATCCCTCTAACTGATCTTATCATTTTGCTTAGTTCTGATTCTCCCAATAAGTTTCGTATTTCCTTTTTTACTTTCCTCGACTATAATCCTCCCTTTTTTCACCCCCTAGTATCCTCCCGAGTATTTTCTTACTACAAAATCAAAAATTAAACTCATATTTCATAATAATTTCGATTTTCCATCATGATTAGGTAAATTAAATTAATAAAACTGATCAAATCAGTACTCAATATCAAATTTATCACCAAAAACACACATACAAACAAATATAACATTAACTATATCTCGTAGATTACTCAAATTAATATGACTGACTAATTTCTATTTTAGTTTGTTAGACTAAATCAAATATTTTATTTTCACGTCATATTTTTTGTATAATTTCAGATATTTATCGACGCCCCTCGTAACGTAACACTTTTTTGCATATAATTTTCGTATAATTAATTATTTTTTTGTTAATGAACATTCTTCGTGGGTGATCGAATACCGCGTCATGTCCAGTAAGGTCTTTGACTGTTAAAACTATTTGAAACGTCATATAAATAAACAAAAATGAATAATAAGGTGACAGTGGTACGTGTGCGGTATACATATTTAATAAATGTTAAACGTATGACTTTACAGCGGACCAAACATTTCACGAGTAAATATATTCACTTAATTATACAATGTAAACATACATCTTTTATTATATTATGTTTTTAAACTAGGAGGAATGATTTGAATTTAAGTTGGCAACATATTACGGAAGTGTTGACGTCACACACCGCCATTGTTAGCGCAGGTCAGGGATCAGGGATCGCAAACAAAGTTTTAACCGCGTTGACAATCGTATCAAGTGATTTCTGATTTTTTTGTATCTCCTTTGATAAATTTTAAAAACAAATCACTTTACCATACCTAATTGGTCGAATCACTGTCGGTTTTACAAAGCACTTTCAACATATATTATGACTTATGACAAGTGTATAAATTGTAAACAAATAGTGTCCATTTTGTTCTTACTTGAGTTCTTGTCAGGACTAATTTAAAAATGGATTCTGTAATTATTTCGGTACTATTGATGAGATTTTACATTGTTAAATCATCGAAATATCTCGTAGTTGTACATTTTAATGTGAAGATGAGTTTTATTAACTGAAATACAGGGTGAACCATAAGTTTTTACATTTTGACATTACCATAGACAAATAAAGTTAAAATACAAGGAAGACATTATCGGAAGTTATGTACAGGGTCGTTGTTTAAAATATTCGAATCAAACCAACATTTTGATTTATAGAATAGTGACACAGTATTCGAAAAAGTTTTTGTTATTTAATTGGTCAACTATACCGCATGTTGTTTTTGGAGTAAAACAGTGGCAGCTACTTGTTCTAACTAATATTACAGAGAAAGCTGGGACTGTGACAAATAAATACCACGGAACGCATAAATCCACGGGACAGATTCGTTCAAAGATAAACTACTACAACGCCGCAGGTGGCGAAATTCTTAACATCCTCAGCTCCAGTTACCATGGAACACAAACAACTGTCTAGAATTATTCTTTATACGATGCATCTTAAGATTTATGATGTTTATGTAAGTTGACGCTCTCTAATTAAGAAGTGACATTTTTTTTAAATAGAATCAAGTTAATCTACGATTCATCGAACACATATTTTCCATATACTATCTACTACTAGACATTTCTAATGGTTTCTTTACGTAAAGTAAATGACTGACAGTTCTAAAGGTTGAATTTGACGTGAGCTTTGTTTACTGTTTTGTTTTTATCGAATTCTGGAATTGAACGTTCTTTTAAGAACCAATTCGAGTTTCTTTGAATTGACAGTATTAAAATTAAACAGAGACAACGATATAATTGACTTAAAGTGATTAACTGACAGTTCTAAAGGTTGAATTTGACGTGAGCTTTGTTTACTGTTTTGTTTTTATCGAATTCTGGAATTGAACGTTCTTTTAAGAACCAATTCGAGTTTCTTTGAATTGACAGTATTAAAATTAAACAGAGACAACGATATAATTGACTTAAAGTGATTAACTGACAGTTCTAAGGGTTGAATTTGACGTGAGCTTTGTTTACTGTTTTGTTTTTATCGAATTCTGGAATTGAACGTTCTTTTAAGAACCAATTCGAGTTTCTTTGAATTGACAGTATTAAAATTAAACAGAGACAACGATATAATTGACTTAAAGTGATTAACTGACAGTTCTAAGGGTTGAATTTGACGTGAGCTTTGTTTACTGTTTTGTTTTTATCGAATTCTGGAATTGAACGTTCTTTTAAGACCCAATTCGAGTTTCTTTGAATTGACAGTATTAAAATTAAACAGAGACAACGATATAATTGACTTAAAGTGATTAACTGACAGTTCTAAGGGTTGAATTTGACGTGAGATTTGTTTACTGTTTTGTTTTTATCGAATTCTTGAATTGAACGTTCTTTTAAGACCTAATTCGAGTTTATTTGAATTGACAGTAGTAAAATTAGAAAGAGACAACGATATAATTGACTTAAAGTGATTAACTGACAGTTCTAAGGGTTGAATTTGACGTGAGCTTTGTTTACTGTTTTGTTTTTATCGATTTCTCGAATTGAACGTTCTTTTAAGACCTAATTCGAGTTTCTTTGAATTGACAGTAGTAAAATTAAAAAGAGACAACGATATAATTGACTTAAAGTGATTAACTGACAGTTCTAAGGTTTGAATTTGACGTGAGCTTTGTTTACTGTTTTGTTTTTATCGATTTCTCGAATTGAACGTTCTTTTAAGACCTAATTCGAGTTTATTTGAATTGACAGTAGTAAAATTAGAAAGAGACAACGATATAATTGACTTAAAGTGATTAACTGACAGTTCTAAGGGTTGAATTTGACGTGAGCTTTGTTTACTGTTTTGTTTTTATCGATTTCTCGAATTGAACGTTCTTTTAAGACCTAATTCGAGTTTATTTGAATTGACAGTAGTAAAATTAGAAAGAGACAACGATATAATTGACTTAAAGTGATTAACTGACAGTTCTAAGGTTTGAATTTGACGTGAGCTTTGTTTACTGTTTTGTTTTTATCGATTTCTCGAATTGAACGTTCTTTTAAGACCTAATTCGAGTTTATTTGAATTGACAGTAGTAAAATTAAAAAGAGACAACGATATAATTGACTTAAAGTGATTAACTGACAGTTCTAAGGTTTGAATTTGACGTGAGCTTTGTTTACTGTTTTATTTTTATCGATTTCTCGAATTGAACGTTCTTTTAAGACCCAATTCGAGTTTCTTTGAATTGACAGTAGTAAAATTAGAAAGAGACAACGATATAATTGACTTAAAGTGATTAACTGACAGTTCTAAAGGTTGAATTTGACGTGAGCTTTGTTTACTGTTTTGTTTTTATCGAATTCTGGAATTGAACGTTCTTTTAAGAACCAATTCGAGTTTCTTTGAATTGACAGTATTAAAATTAAACAGAGACAACGATATAATTGACTTAAAGTGATTAACTGACAGTTCTAAGGGTTGAATTTGACGTGAGCTTTGTTTACTGTTTTGTTTTTATCGAATCCTCGAATTGAACGTTCTTTTAAGACCCAATTCGAGTTTCTTTGAATTGACAGTATTAAAATTAAACAGAGACAACGATATAATTGACTTAAAGTGATTAACTGACAGTTCTAAGGGTTGAATTTGACGTGAGCTTTGTTTACTGTTTTGTTTTTATCGAATTCTGGAATTGAACGTTCTTTTAAGAACCAATTCGAGTTTCTTTGAATTGACAGTATTAAAATTAAACAGAGACAACGATATAATTGACTTAAAGTGATTAACTGACAGTTCTAAGGGTTGAATTTGACGTGAGCTTTGTTTACTGTTTTGTTTTTATCGAATTCTGGAATTGAACGTTCTTTTAAGACCCAATTCGAGTTTCTTTGAATTGACAGTATTAAAATTAAACAGAGACAACGATATAATTGACTTAAAGTGATTAACTGACAGTTCTAAGGGTTGAATTTGACGTGAGATTTGTTTACTGTTTTATTTTTATCGATTTCTCGAATTGAACGTTCTTTTAAGACCTAATTCGAGTTTATTTGAATTGACAGTAGTAAAATTAGAAAGAGACAACGATATAATTGACTTAAAGTGATTAACTGACAGTTCTAAGGTTTGAATTTGACGTGAGCTTTGTTTACTGTTTTGTTTTTATCGATTTCTCGAATTGAACGTTCTTTTAAGACCTAATTCGAGTTTATTTGAATTGACAGTAGTAAAATTAAAAAGAGACAACGATATAATTGACTTAAAGTGATTAACTGACAGTTCTAAGGTTTGAATTTGACGTGAGCTTTGTTTACTGTTTTATTTTTATCGATTTCTCGAATTGAACGTTCTTTTAAGACCCAATTCGAGTTTCTTTGAATTGACAGTAGTAAAATTAGAAAGAGACAACGATATAATTGACTTAAAGTGATTAACTGACAGTTCTAAAGGTTGAATTTGACGTGAGCTTTGTTTACTGTTTTGTTTTTATCGAATTCTGGAATTGAACGTTCTTTTAAGAACCAATTCGAGTTTCTTTGAATTGACAGTATTAAAATTAAACAGAGACAACGATATAATTGACTTAAAGTGATTAACTGACAGTTCTAAGGGTTGAATTTGACGTGAGCTTTGTTTACTGTTTTGTTTTTATCGAATCCTCGAATTGAACGTTCTTTTAAGACCCAATTCGAGTTTCTTTGAATTGACAGTATTAAAATTAAACAGAGACAACGATATAATTGACTTAAAGTGATTAACTGACAGTTCTAAGGGTTGAATTTGACGTGAGCTTTGTTTACTGTTTTGTTTTTATCGAATTCTGGAATTGAACGTTCTTTTAAGAACCAATTCGAGTTTCTTTGAATTGACAGTATTAAAATTAAACAGAGACAACGATATAATTGACTTAAAGTGATTAACTGACAGTTCTAAGGGTTGAATTTGACGTGAGCTTTGTTTACTGTTTTGTTTTTATCGAATTCTGGAATTGAACGTTCTTTTAAGACCCAATTCGAGTTTCTTTGAATTGACAGTATTAAAATTAAACAGAGACAACGATATAATTGACTTAAAGTGATTAACTGACAGTTCTAAGGGTTGAATTTGACGTGAGATTTGTTTACTGTTTTGTTTTTATCGAATTCTTGAATTGAACGTTCTTTTAAGACCTAATTCGAGTTTATTTGAATTGACAGTAGTAAAATTAGAAAGAGACAACGATATAATTGACTTAAAGTGATTAACTGACAGTTCTAAGGGTTGAATTTGACGTGAGCTTTGTTTACTGTTTTGTTTTTATCGATTTCTCGAATTGAACGTTCTTTTAAGACCTAATTCGAGTTTCTTTGAATTGACAGTAGTAAAATTAAAAAGAGACAACGATATAATTGACTTAAAGTGATTAACTGACAGTTCTAAGGTTTGAATTTGACGTGAGCTTTGTTTACTGTTTTGTTTTTATCGATTTCTCGAATTGAACGTTCTTTTAAGACCTAATTCGAGTTTATTTGAATTGACAGTAGTAAAATTAGAAAGAGACAACGATATAATTGACTTAAAGTGATTAACTGACAGTTCTAAGGGTTGAATTTGACGTGAGCTTTGTTTACTGTTTTGTTTTTATCGATTTCTCGAATTGAACGTTCTTTTAAGACCTAATTCGAGTTTATTTGAATTGACAGTAGTAAAATTAGAAAGAGACAACGATATAATTGACTTAAAGTGATTAACTGACAGTTCTAAGGTTTGAATTTGACGTGAGCTTTGTTTACTGTTTTGTTTTTATCGATTTCTCGAATTGAACGTTCTTTTAAGACCTAATTCGAGTTTATTTGAATTGACAGTAGTAAAATTAAAAAGAGACAACGATATAATTGACTTAAAGTGATTAACTGACAGTTCTAAGGTTTGAATTTGACGTGAGCTTTGTTTACTGTTTTATTTTTATCGATTTCTCGAATTGAACGTTCTTTTAAGACCCAATTCGAGTTTCTTTGAATTGACAGTAGTAAAATTAGAAAGAGACAACGATATAATTGACTTAAAGTGATTAACTGACAGTTCTAAAGGTTGAATTTGACGTGAGCTTTGTTTACTGTTTTGTTTTTATCGAATTCTGGAATTGAACGTTCTTTTAAGAACCAATTCGAGTTTCTTTGAATTGACAGTATTAAAATTAAACAGAGACAACGATATAATTGACTTAAAGTGATTAACTGACAGTTCTAAGGGTTGAATTTGACGTGAGCTTTGTTTACTGTTTTGTTTTTATCGAATCCTCGAATTGAACGTTCTTTTAAGACCCAATTCGAGTTTCTTTGAATTGACAGTATTAAAATTAAACAGAGACAACGATATAATTGACTTAAAGTGATTAACTGACAGTTCTAAGGGTTGAATTTGACGTGAGCTTTGTTTACTGTTTTGTTTTTATCGAATCCTCGAATTGAACGTTCTTTTAAGACCCAATTCGAGTTTCTTTGAATTGACAGTATTAAAATTAAACAGAGACAACGATATAATTGACTTAAAGTGATTAACTGACAGTTCTAAGGGTTGAATTTGACGTGAGATTTGTTTACTGTTTTGTTTTTATCGAATTCTGGAATTGAACGTTCTTTTAAGACCCAATTCGAGTTTCTTTGAATTGACAGTAGTAAAATTAGAAAGAGACAACGATATAATTGACTTAAAGTGATTAACTGACAGTTCTAAAGGTTGAATTTGACGTGAGCTTTGTTTACTGTTTTGTTTTTATCGAATTCTGGAATTGAACGTTCTTTTAAGACCCAATTCGAGTTTCTTTGAATTGACAGTATTAAAATTAAACAGAGACAACGATATAATTGACTTAAAGTGATTAACTGACAGTTCTAAGGGTTGAATTTGACGTGAGCTTTGTTTACTGTTTTGTTTTTATCGAATCCTCGAATTGAACGTTCTTTTAAGACCCAATTCGAGTTTCTTTGAATTGACAGTATTAAAATTAAACAGAGACAACGATATAATTGACTTAAAGTGATTAACTGACAGTTCTAAAGGTTGAATTTGACGTGAGCTTTGTTTACTGTTTTGTTTTTATCGAATTCTGGAATTGAACGTTCTTTTAAGACCCAATTCGAGTTTCTTTGAATTGACAGTATTAAAATTAAACAGAGACAACGATATAATTGACTTAAAGTGATTAACTGACAGTTCTAAGGGTTGAATTTGACGTGAGCTTTGTTTACTGTTTTGTTTTTATCGAATCCTCGAATTGAACGTTCTTTTAAGACCCAATTCGAGTTTCTTTGAATTGACAGTATTAAAATTAAACAGAGACAACGATATAATTGACTTAAAGTGATTAACTGACAGTTCTAAGGGTTGAATTTGACGTGAGATTTGTTTACTGTTTTGTTTTTATCGAATTCTGGAATTGAACGTTCTTTTAAGACCCAATTCGAGTTTCTTTGAATTGACAGTAGTAAAATTAGAAAGAGACAACGATATAATTGACTTAAAGTGATTAACTGACAGTTCTAAAGGTTGAATTTGACGTGAGCTTTGTTTACTGTTTTGTTTTTATCGAATTCTGGAATTGAACGTTCTTTTAAGACCCAATTCGAGTTTCTTTGAATTGACAGTATTAAAATTAAACAGAGACAACGATATAATTGACTTAAAGTGATTAACTGACAGTTCTAAGGGTTGAATTTGACGTGAGCTTTGTTTACTGTTTTGTTTTTATCGAATCCTCGAATTGAACGTTCTTTTAAGACCCAATTCGAGTTTCTTTGAATTGACAGTATTAAAATTAAACAGAGACAACGATATAATTGACTTAAAGTGATTAACTGACAGTTCTAAGGGTTGAATTTGACGTGAGCTTTGTTTACTGTTTTGTTTTTATCGAATCCTCGAATTGAACGTTCTTTTAAGACCCAATTCGAGTTTCTTTGAATTGACAGTATTAAAATTAAACAGAGACAACGATATAATTGACTTAAAGTGATTAACTGACAGTTCTAAGGGTTGAATTTGACGTGAGATTTGTTTACTGTTTTGTTTTTATCGAATTCTGGAATTGAACGTTCTTTTAAGACCCAATTCGAGTTTCTTTGAATTGACAGTAGTAAAATTAGAAAGAGACAACGATATAATTGACTTAAAGTGATTAACTGACAGTTCTAAAGGTTGAATTTGACGTGAGCTTTGTTTACTGTTTTGTTTTTATCGAATTCTGGAATTGAACGTTCTTTTAAGACCCAATTCGAGTTTCTTTGAATTGACAGTATTAAAATTAAACAGAGACAACGATATAATTGACTTAAAGTGATTAACTGACAGTTCTAAGGGTTGAATTTGACGTGAGCTTTGTTTACTGTTTTGTTTTTATCGAATCCTCGAATTGAACGTTCTTTTAAGACCCAATTCGAGTTTCTTTGAATTGACAGTATTAAAATTAAACAGAGACAACGATATAATTGACTTAAAGTGATTAACTGACAGTTCTAAGGGTTGAATTTGACGTGAGCTTTGTTTACTGTTTTGTTTTTATCGAATCCTCGAATTGAACGTTCTTTTAAGACCCAATTCGAGTTTCTTTGAATTGACAGTATTAAAATTAAACAGAGACAACGATATAATTGACTTAAAGTGATTAACTGACAGTTCTAAGGGTTGAATTTGACGTGAGATTTGTTTACTGTTTTGTTTTTATCAAATTCTCGAATTGAACGTGTATATATTGTTAGAATCAGCTGTTTCAACAACCAATTTGACTTTTGATTTAATTTTACATCGGTACGTACGAATATAATAATTCATCATCAACTTATAAACTTCTGACATCCTGTGAGACTATTTATTAGTGGTAAATGGTGTTTATAAATCTGTACAATTTTCAAAATTGCCTCAATCAAGTGTCCGATTATAATAAACTTAATTGCCAATTCTTAAAAGACCGACCTATGGAATGTTAGTCATAACGATTATTTCAACTGAGTTGACAGCCATTTTGATTCGATTCAAATGAATATTGTTGCTGACGTATTAGTCACGTGATAGAAAGACTAGTTTTTGATACTTCGTAATTTCCCGTATCTAATCTTTTTTTATTGATGTTATCCATTCTATTAGCAACCAGTTTTTTCTTATTCATAAGAAAATATCAACTTTTCATCGTCTTTTATGAATTATAATTCAACCAGACAAACGGCGCGTACCCTCCATTCATACTATTTACAATGAATGAAAAGAATAAGCTTTAATCTTCGATACCAACAACAAAATCCCCGTCGAAACTACTTATAAATGTACAATTTATATAATACAGGTTGTCCTTTTCAATTGTATATCGGTTTGTTACTTTTCCAAATAATTTTTATCCTATCACCCGAACTCTTAGAATATAGACTGATCTATCAGGATGAGCTTTGAATAAAGACGGTTCTGAACCAAATTCTTATTCTTCTTTATTTTTTTTCTTAAGACTTTCTTAGTTTTGTTTCTTCTTGAAAAGTAGATGTCCAGCTTTCGTGCCATCTCTTGGGAGGTCGGCCTGGATGTTTTCTAGAAGTTGGCTTTTCATTCTTTGGCCATTTTCCCGAAGAAATAGTCTACGAGGTACCTGGTGCACGGAGTGGGCGACATCTACAGAAGTTCTAAGAAAATGAATTATGAAATTGCTGCAATATGAACATCTCGGAGGGTTTTGAGGTCGCTAAACACGAATATTATGACAAAAAAGGTCTACGAGGTACCTGGTGCCCGGAGTGGGCGATATCTACAGAAGTTCTAAGGAAATTAATTATGAAATTTGTGGAATATAGACATCCTGGAGGGTTTTGAGGTCGCTAAACACGAATATTATGACGGAAAAGGTCTACGAGGTACCTGGTGCCCGGAGTGGGCGACATCTACAGGAGTTCTAAGGAAATTAATTATGAAATTTGTGGAATATAGACATCCTGGAGGGTTTTGAGGTCGCTAAACACGAATATTATGACAAAAAAGGTATACGAGGTACCTGGTGCTCGGAGTGGGCGACATCTACAGGAGTTCTAAGGAAATTAATTATGAAATTTGTGGAATATAAACATCTTGGAGGGTTTTGAGGTCGCTAAACACGAATATTATGACAGAAAAGGTCTACGGAGTACCTGGTGCCCGGAGTGGGCGACATCTACAGGAGTTCTACGGAAATTAATTATGAAATTTGTGGAATATAGACATCCTGGAGGGTTTTGAGGTCGCTAAACACGAATATTATGACAAAAAAGGTATACGAGGTACCTGGTGCCCGGAGTGGGCGACATCTACAGGAGTTCTACGGAAATTAATTATGAAATTTGTGGAATATAGACATCATGGAGGGTTTTGAGGTCGCTAAACACGAATATTATGACAAAAAAGGTATACGAGGTACCTGGTGCCCGGAGTGGGCGACATCTACAGGAGTTCTACGGAAATTAATAATGAAATTTGTGGAATATAGACATCCTGAAGGGTTTTGAAGTCGCTAAACACGAATATTATGACAAAAAAGGTCTACGAGGTACCTGGTGCCAGGAGTGGGCGACATCTACAGGAGTTCTAAGGAAATTAATTATGAAATTTGTGGAATATAGACATCCTGGAGGGTTTTGAGGTCGCTAAACACGAATATTATGACGGAAAAGGTCTACGAGGTACATGGTGCTCGGAGTGGGCGACATCTACAGGAGTTCTAAGGAAATTAATTATGAAATTTGTGGAATATAAACATCTTGGAGGGTTTTGAGGTCGCTAAACACGAATATTATGACGGAAAAGGTATACGAGGTACCTGGTGCTCGGAGTGGCCGACATCTACAGGAGTTCTACGGAAATTAATTATGAAATTTGTGGAATATAAACATCTTGGAGGGTTTTGAGGTCGCTAAACACGAATATCACGACATAAAAGGTCTACGAGGTACCTGGGGCTCGGAGTGGGCAACATCTACAGGAGTTCTACGGAAATTAATAATGAAATTTGTGGAATATAGACATCCTGAAGGGTTTTGAGGTCGCTCAACACAAATATTATAACAGAAAAAGTCTACGAGATACCTGGTGCTCGGAGTGGCCGACATCTACAGGAGTTCTACGGAAATTAATTATGAAATTTGTGGAATATAGACATCCTGGAGGGTTTTGAGGTCGCTAAACACGAATATCACGACATAAAAGGTCTACGAGGTACCTGGGGCTCGGAGTGGGCAACATCTACAGGAGTTCTACGGAAATTAATAATGAAATTTGTGGAATATATACATCCTGAAGGGTTTTGAGGTCGCTCAACACAAATATTATAACAGAAAAAGTCTACGAAATACCTGGTGCTCGGAGTGGCCGACATCTACAGGAGTTCTACGGAAATTAATTATGAAATTTGTGGAATATAGACATCCTGGAGGGTTTTGAGGTCGCTCAACACAAATATTATAACAGAAAAAGTCTACGAGATACCTGGTGCTCGGAGTGGCCGACATCTACAGGAGTTCTACGGAAATTAATTATGAAATTTGTGGAATATAGACATCCTGGAGGGTTTTGAGGTCGCTAAACACGAATATCACGACATAAAAGGTCTACGAGGTACCTGGGGCTCGGAGTGGGCAACATCTACAGGAGTTCTACGGAAAATAATTAAGAAATTGGTGGAATATAAACATCCTGGGGGATTTTGAGATAACTGAACACGATTATCACAACAGAAGAGGTCTACGAGGTACCTGGTGCCCGGAGTGGAGTCCTATGGAATTTAATCATGAAATCTACGAGGTACATAACACAGACACAACTATCTAAGGCACGAACATGTTTCGTTCTAATCTTTTTGAACAGCGTTGCCAGACTTATACCGACCTCTGTATTTCAGTGACCATTTTCTTCATAACAAGCGCCGTTTATAAATACCGTCCTCAAAAGAAATTGTGGGTATAAATTGAAATAAAAAAAAAACGGCCGTACCTTTCTTTTAGCAACCCATATATCTATTTTGAGGATAATCACCGACCGCCCTAATCACAGGGCTGTTAGTTAAATTGAATTAAATTGAGCATCTTAACTCACCTCTCATTAATGATACGTGGTTAAAACGAAAAGTATTTGTTTAGGTTCATAATTTTAAGTGAAACGTATCCACGAAACTTGTACAAAAATATGCATTTAAAAAAAAATTGTATGATCTTTTAACGACAGTAATGACATACGGGGTGTGTCAATTTGAACTCTCTCTAGTTTTGGTTACAAAAAAAAATTGGAAGCTCCCTCGTAAACGTCGATTTCGTAAAAATGTGGTTAACAAAAATTATGGCAAATCGCCGTAATTCGACATAAATAATCACATCCGCATCTTTTACTGAAGATACCGACAGAATAAAAGCACGCGATCTATATTTATTAATACGAGGTATTGTCAGAAATTAATTTCGATTGAAAAAACCGATACACAATAAAACGGAATTTCCCTTATATAAATGAATATAAAAAGGCCCGTCCCGTCTGTTTCCCAATCAGCCTTGACAAATAAAAGACAAACTGGAGTCGAAACAAAACGTAGAAGGGCAATAAGGACGCGCTATGGAGGGGGTAAAGTCAGAGCCACCCTTGAAGGAAACAGAAAACGCACAGAGACATTTTTCGATCTGTCACTAACAGTTCCGCGATTGTTTTCTTCGCCTGAAAACGAGGGAAATCTAGAATGCGAAATGGAATAGCTTAGAAATGTGAGAAAAGGGTTGAATGGGTGGGCGCAGGGCTGGATCCAGTAAAAATCTATCAAATTCCACCGCCGATATCGCGACTTTATTGAATATCTTAAAAAACTTGCCCTCGAGATTACCCGACGTAAATCCTACAGATTTTTATCCGTTAAATAATTGGAAGATTGCAAAATATTTCAAGTATAATCTCTATAAATTAAATTAATTTTGATTCAATTCCTATACTGTACAATACAATAAATAGTTTTCCGTTTGTGATAATTATTTTTAAGACACCCGGTACAAATATAACTGTGACAAGATCCATAAACGAGTCACCGTGTACGTCAAAACGTATTAAAAACGAATTTATTGAAAATTATATTGAAAAACCGATTGGGGTAAGTCCACACCTGTTTATAAAATCACGACTCGCCCTTACCCCCTAACAACAAAACTTCAAGATGGATTCCGCAATTGTAAAATGCAAATGACCTGTGAAAAGATGCGAATAGCACCGGCAGCATCACATCCCCATGATTAATAAGCCTTAATTACTCATCGAGTCGACTATGACTCCACCTAGCGGTTAGCGGCGTAATTTCTCGCTATCCTTAATGGTCCCGGCAATTAGCGAAGGGGTTATTAATTGACTAAAAATTCTTCAGGTGACGACGACAACGACTACCACGATGAGGGAACGAGTTTCGGAGTTTCGGGTTTTATTTTATGTGGAAATATGTCAACACGATAAATGCGAAAAGTTGAATAACTTGGCGGGATATTCATGGCCTTCTAGATGTCTCGGTATTATTCATTTTCTTGGGAAACTTACAAATGGAGGAGATTTTCTACTTTAAAAACTTTACTTACAAGAATTATGTTAATTATAAATTAGAAAAATTCGGCAGCAAAAAGGATAATAACATTCAATTATTTTAAAACTAAATATTTAAAAAAGAAGATTTGTAAAGAATGTGTCATATGAAATAAAACCATAGACAAACAGTAGGTAATAGAGGATAAATATCCAGTTAAGGTAGAGACTAATGGGAAGAAAAGAAATAAATAACTATACAAATATACGTGACGAATTTAATGACTGGTTTACTAAAAAAAAAATAAGACTAAACATATATATATAAAACTATTTATAAGTCTGCAAATCTTTCGAATTGGCTTTACGGCAGATACTAAACGTTATCGATGAATATATAGTTTTTTGATTTACAATTTTGAAAAGGTAACGACGTCATATATTTCAGTAAAAATACGTAGGTACAATTAATAACCCGCATATTATACTTTATATTATCGCATATAAACATTCAGAAAGACATAAATCTATCAGACGTTAAATCAGGACCGTATTTAGGAAATTGTTAACGTCACCGGTAAACAAAATATATAAATTTGGAACTATGAAGTAATACAATTAATATTAAAATGAAAAAACCATGAAAAAATTATGGAATTTTATTTTTATTAGTTTATAAAGCGTGAAAAGTAATATATTTTGATTGTCAAACTCGGTAACAATAAAAAAGAAGAAATATAAAAAGTAGGGTTAGAATTAGTTTGTACTGTCAATAAATTTTGTTTGAAATCTGTTTTTATGTATAATTTGAACGTTCCAAAGTTCACCCACCTCACAAAAAAATCTTTTGCCCACGAAACTTTCTTGAGAAAAAAAGAATATAAAAATTACAGGTCGTACACCGTTCCGAATCTCCCAGCATATATGGAAACAAACAGTTGCGATCGCGTGATCCTTCACATCCTACTTAAAAGCCCCGACCGCCCCTAATATTTTATATTATTATGATTAATGTCTAATTTTCGGCCGTTTTTCCACATTTTCGAAATCTATCATTGTTATTTCGAAAGATGCACCGTGACCTGCATTTGTAAGAAACCACGAATTTGATGTTTTAAAAGAATTATAGGGGAAACGGAGGATAACACATCATTTTGTATTTGGTTATTTGAACTTTACAGTGAAGTAGACGATTTAAATATAAAAGGAAACTCGTTTATCACTGAAGATAAACGGTAGGTTACTTTTCGACCTAAATATTGGAAAAGAAGAAGTAAAAAGAAGAGCAAAACGATATTGTAAGCTAAAGATT
This sequence comes from Diorhabda elongata, assembly GCA_026230145.1. NCBI lineage: Eukaryota > Metazoa > Arthropoda > Insecta > Coleoptera > Chrysomelidae > Diorhabda > Diorhabda elongata. Next base: position 40,969,152 of record CM047928.1, on the reverse strand, counting down.
TTAATTAACGGATAACCGAAAAAAAAAAACTATTGATATATATATATATTGATATATTTGTTTAATATTACTATATATAATTAGATTTTTCGTTCCCTCTGATATAAACCAGGTCAATTATCTACATATGACATATTAAAATATAAAAAAGAAGAATACGACAACCATAGATGAATTAATTGTAACGAGTAAACCATAGAATTAACAACTACATTATAAATTTGTTTACATGTAGTACGATATTATTATAATAAAAAAGAAGATTATATTTGTAGTGTGAACCCTCAGAAATTAATATAGCGTACTGCACTGTTTGACGTAATAACATGTTCGATGTCAAATTGAAGATGTACTTATGTGTTTTAAATTCGTACAGTTTGAGGGTAAACGTGACTGTAAGAAAGACATAAAATTCGAGACATGAAATATCATGTGTGTACTTATTTAATTTTTAATAATAACACTACTGACAAAAAAAAACATATGTGAATGTTGTGTCGATCACGAAATTAGTTTTAACGTAATGTCAAAAATACGGATTTTGAAATCTTCGCATGTGAATACCTACTTCTGAAATAGACAGTAGTGTATATTTCTTGAGAAACAATCGGTGCGTGTTTGAATGTGTGCATAATATTTAGAGACAAAAAACGCAGTTTTTAGTTATTTAATTCCAAGTCGTATTGTTGCTTTAATTTAGCTCAGAGGTATATCCTCGAAAATAACTATATAAGATAGTGAATACTTGTGAATTTTTACTTGAAATTGTCCAATAAGAAATAATAAGCTGTGAGAAAAGAATTCGGGTTGAAATTTTGTGTTATGAAATGTATTTTAAAAAGCATATGTACGATCTTGGAGGCATCGTTTCGAGCAAACGTGAAACGTTAAAATTAAAGAGAAAACAAAAACAAAAAAAGTATTAACGCCATAAATACAATGATATAAGTCATTTTCTATAATTTTCCAACGTAATATTAGAGTTTAATTAGTAATAAGAAGGTGGGAGCATCTCTTAAATGTCCATCGAAGGTTAAAAAATGAGTTGAAGTGTCGATCTAACGATTCGAAGAGGCGGTTTCTTTTCATCATCTCCACAGGGCGTCCGACAACCCGGGGGGTACTTATTAAAAATAGTGTCGTGGAACAACATCGAGTTATATTTTTTTTTTTATTTGGATATGCGTAACGGAAATTGAAATCATTAATTTTAAGAGAGATCATTAGAAATGAGAAATTTACAATTATACGAGGCAACTCGAGGCGTAATTGCATTACATTGAAATTAGAAGGTCGTCGCTTCTTCTTTTATATCTTACATGTGGCGTCATATGCCGTTGATAAATTACAAGTTTTTATTTCACATACAAACTAAACAAACTTCACAACAAGTAAAATTGTTGAATTATATTTGAATTTAATTGTTCTCGTATTACGTTTTTTATACAAATTAATAGAATTTCAACTCGTAATTTTCCTAAATTGAAGTTATGCTATTTGTCGTCATACGTAAATTTAGCCAGAATTAAAATGTTTGGTTATAGTGACAAGTAACGTATCGAAACGTTTTTTACAATGTTAATAAGTGGTAGAAAATAATAAAATGAAAAAATAATGTGAATTAATATGAACTTTAGATATATTTTACAAAAATTTAACGTTATCTTCAAATATTTTTATCAAGTAAAGTTTTTGTCAATCATTTACTGAGGTGATGTTAATGACAGCTTCATAAACATAGATAAATTTAAAAATGTGAGTGTATCCATTTAAAACTTAAATTTTTTTGACTTCAAGTATCGATATTCTGGAAAAGAAGCGAGGTATCAAAAAATTTTATCCTTCATTTTCGATTTATTTTGTTTCTAATAACTTTTTCGTAATATGTATCTGCTTCGACTATTTGAAGTTGTTGGCTTCCTTTAAAACTGAAAAAATTGCTTTTCGACTGTTTTTTTTTGTATTTGCCATAGTTTTTAAATCTTCAGGAATTATAAATATCATTAAAAGCACGATTTAATTACATTATGAAAACAAATTTGAAAAATAATATATGTTACGCCCCTGGTTAAACACATGACTGTTGACATAAAGTGAAAATAGTGTTAGTATATATCTATGATAGAGCTAACGAGGAGAAACGTGTTTTATATAAAAGAAGAAATAGTAAATCGCGTGTTGTTAGATAAAAAAGAAGTTTAATAACGTGAATACAGCTACATAATAGTAGTTCAAATGCCATTTAGGGTTAGGGCTCTTGAAAAAAAGTTTGTAATTGAATAAAACGCAATGGAATTCACAAGATGTTCGAAATTAGAATGATTATGAGTCTGAAAGTATCGTTCATTATTATAAGTGAGTTAAATTTCAACAAAACGTTATGTCTCATAAGGTAAATTCATAAATATTTCGTATCAAGTGCTACTAACATTATAGTTGATAAATTTGTAATTATATGTAGTCAAATTTTTATTGGCGTTATTTATGTTAATAATAATGATTCGTTTATTAATAAAATTGATTTCAGAACGTGATTTTGTTATTAAATTATTAGAATTAGTCAAATCTAAACTTTTATTAACGATATTGTTATAGTTACTAGTATTTTTATTAATAATAAATTAAATTGGAACAAAATATATCAAAGGGTCATTTTTTTTATTAAATTTATAATTATTTAGTCAAATTTTGCTGACATTATAGTGTATATTTATTAATATGTAGAAGAATAGTTCTACTTTCAATTTTAGATAATTTTGTGACTTTTTTTCCATTTTCTTTTCAGTATATTTCTAATTATCTTTTTTTGGTCCTTATTTATGAGTTTTTTCATTTAAAACTTCATTTTTGTATTAGGAAAGTGTAAAAAGGTCCAGTAATCAAACGAGTAGTGTTGATTTTTAAAATTACATTTTATTTTCGATAAAATTACATCCATGATTATTACAACTTAACCAAAATGTAGTAAATCATATAATTTCAAGCGAAAATCATCTCGTCTCTCCGTCTCTTAGGTTGATTAGGCTTCAATTGACACTCCGGATGATTCATCAATTCTGGTGGACAAGTAGACACCGGAGAAGATAATAACATTTGCTTGAGATCGTAAAATAATGCCGAATCTTCGTTAGTGCAAAAACTAACAGCAATACCAGTTTTACCAGCACGACCAGTCCTACCGATACGATGAGTATAATCTAAAAAAAAAAAAAAATTATATATAAAAAAATATATGACTCATATCAAAATTTCACCTTCAATAGTCTTCGCCATATCGTAATTAATAACCATGGAGACGTCTTTGATGTCGATACCTCTTCCCGCGACGTCCGTAGCCACCAGGATGTCCTTCGAACCGGATTTTAGACTCGCCAAAGCGTATTCTCTTTGTTCTTGACCTTTACCACCGTGTAAAGTACAAGCGTTGTAATTCAATTTTTCCAGTCCTTTGGCCAAAACATCGGCTCCTTTCTTTTGATTAACGAAAATGATAATGGGAGGTTCGATACCTATGGGAAAAAATGTAATTAACAAATTTCACATTTTATATAGTGAATCGGACCAACCTCTGGAGAGATACTCCATCAATTTCTTCCTCTTATCGTTTTCTCCCATAATATGTACGATTTGTTCGACTCTCTCTACAGGTTTACCTATTGAACCGATATAAACTACTGCGGGTCGTCGTAGATAAGTTCTGGCTAATCTTTCGACAGCCGGAGGCATAGTAGCCGTAAACATGACAGTCTGTCTATATTTTTTCTTACTGTTATAATTTGCCAACAGTACTCTATTAAAAAAACACACAAAAATTACATTAAAAGACGTTAATACGACAATTTAATGAGGATAAAAAAAATGTTACGCCACTGATTCGAAACAATGACATTTGTAATGCACTATTGACATTAGATCATAGAACGTATTTCGATGTATTTCTAGGTTATGTTCGTCTTTTGGTCTCCTAATAACTTTTTACTTAATAAAGTTTTCATTAGATAAATATAAAATAAAGGTTTTTGTTAGATTATAAAGTATAAAAATGGAAAGATATAACTGTTTTTAATCACAAATAAAACATTAATTGGATTAAAGTATATATTTGTTTATTAATGAGCAAAAATAAACAGAAGTTAGCATTTGAAAATAACTTTAAAACAACAGTATAGAAACAAATTTGGAAAATATATGTTACGCCCCTGGTTAAACACAATGTTGAGATGAAGTAAATTAGTATATTTCTATGATAAAGCTAACAATGAGAAACGTATTTTATTAAAAAAGAAGAAATAGTGAATCATGTATTGTCAAATAAAAAAACATGTTTATATATAATGTGAATACAGCAACAAAATAAAAGATGATAGAAATGTAGTTTAAATGACATTTAAGGTGAAGTTTGTTAAAAAAAAGTTGTTTTATTATTACACTTCGATTTAATACAATGACTGTTGACATAAGGTGAAAATAGTGTTATTAGTATATATCTATGATAGAGCTAACAATGGGACACGTTTTTTATTAAAAAAGAAGAAATAGTAAAGCGCGCATTGTCATATAAAAAAAAGAAGTTTCGTAACGTGAATACAGCTACATACTGAAAGAAATGACAGCTATAGGAATAGTAAATAGTAGTTCAAATGACTCTTAAGATTAAATTTGTTAACAAAAGTTGTTTTATTTTTGCACCTTTTTTGATTTAAAGTAATATTCATAACGATAGTTAAAAATGTAATTGAATTATTGTAGAATTAATAAAATAGTATAGAAATATATTCAAATTAGATTATTGCAATTAAAATATAATTTTTATTGAAACAAAATAATGTTTACATCATGAATACAAAACGTGTAATTTATATAACTGAAATTGAACTGTTTCACTTCAGTTATCATCTTTAGTGACTGAAAGTGAACTTTTTTTATGCAGTTTACCTTCACTCTCTGAAGATGACAACTTAGTTATCGAAACGCGCGTCATACAGTGTAACTGTGAGTGTTGGTGTAGAGTTAGTGTAAACAATGTGTTCAATACGAACATCACAATAAATCCAAAAATTCCATCTTATTAGGCAACTTAACTATTTAAAATATGATACTATTTGAGATTGAATGAAAATATAAGATATATATGTTGAAGGCACTCACCTGCTGTCTTCAGCTTCCTCTGAATCGGGCTTTAAATTAGTCACAGGCATATATTCGAGGATCTTTTGTACATCAGGTTCAAAACCCAAATCGATCATTCTGTCGGCTTCGTCGAGTACAATATAAGTACATTGATTTAAAACTAAATAGCGGTTTTCTAAAACATCAATCAAACGACCGGGCGTCGCTATAACAATCTCACAACCTAAACGTAACCTATAAATAAAATTAGAAATACAAAAATGGTTTTTTTACATATATTTCGGGAAATATTTACCTAAAACCTTGTTCTTCTCTACTAAGACCACCGACAACTACGACTGTTCTAATACCTAAAGGTTGTCCGAATTTAACAGTTTCTTCTTCTATCTGTTGTGCCAATTCTCTTGTAGGTGCTAGGATGATAGCGTAAGGTCCTTGATCGGCATCTTCATTTCTTTCCAATTTCGGTAAACTTTGTATCCAAGATAAAAGTGGTATCAAAAATGCTAATGTTTTACCGGATCCTGTTTCTGCTACACCTATTATGTCCCTATTTTGCATACCAATTGGAATTGCTTGTCTTTGAATTGGCGTCGGGTCTTTATAACCGATTTTTTCTATTATTTCTAGTAATTCTTTCTGTATACCAGATTCACTCCAATTCCTGATAGGTTCCGGGATTTTCCCACCTAAAAATTGATCAATTCCACTGTTTGTACCACAAATTAATGAATATACCTTTAATAGTAATGTTGTAATCCTCCCTAAATATTCTCCAGTCTCTCTCAGTCATCTCTGTTATCTCCTTATCTGTCCAATGTCTGTCATCCCAAAGTTGTTTTTCTTCTCTTCTTTTCACTTTCTTCAGTCTAACTTTTTCTTGCGCTTTTTCCGCTTCTGTTCTTCTTTTTTCTAGTAACTCTCCATAAAATTTACTTTGATCTCGTTTCTGTGCTTTTATATCAATACCAGCCAAGTTCCCTCTACCAAAAAATTGTACCTCAAAAAATATTATAAATTAGATAACTATATATAATTAAGACATTTTTATTACATACTTGATGTCTTTCTTTATATAAGGAATTATAATCAACACTAGTATCTTCACCGGCATCCCAATCAAATACAAATTTTCTATCATTAAGTCTTCTTACACGTCTTTTCTTTTTAATCAATCCTAAATATCTCTCCCTAATAGCATCTTGTTCTTTTTCTTTATCTTTATCCTTTTGTTTCTCCTCTTCCCTGTCTCTATCTCTAGTTCTACGATAGTCTCTATCATCGCGTTTCATTTCTGCTTCCCTACTAGCCTGTAATGCTTCAATGATTTTCCTTTCTTCGTCTCTCTGTTTTTTTAATCTGTCTGCTTCTTCTTGCCGTCTTTTCAAAGCTTCCGCCATCCTTTGTTCTTTTGTTAGAAATACCGGTTTACTTTTAGCAGCTTCTTCCGCTTTCTTCTTAGCCAAAAGTTCTTCCAGTGATAGGGGTTCCTTTTTAACTGGTTCTTGTTTAACATCTACCTTATTTTCAACTTTTTCTTGTTCTTCAGTATCATCCTTTTTAACATCTTTATGTCTCTTTTCTTTTTCTTCGTGCTTATCTTTATCTCCCCTATGCTTTTCTTTATCAGATTTATTATTAATGCTACCGCTACTTCCCACATATTCTCTTTCCTTTGACCTAGACCTGTGTCTTTTGTACCTATCCGACTCACGAGTTCTATCTCTTTCAGTGCGATCTTTACTTCTCGAACGTGATCTTTTACGTTTATCACGTTCCTTTTCTTTTTCTCGGCTACGAGATCGACGTTTTTTGTCACTCCCCATCTTTAGAAAATTCACTGTTTTCAACTAATCGTATTATACGTTTGAAAACGTCAACTTAACCTAATTTTTAAATATTCTTCTTCTTTTTCCAAATAACTTAGATTCTAAGTGGGTGCTGAGGCTTTATTACCAACGGAAAAATTTTGTGTAAATAAAATGTAATTGAATAGGATTTATTATTATTTTAGGAAATTTAGTTTTTAATCACCTAGTGAAACGTAATATCAACTATTATTCACATTATTTCAAGTAGTCGTAAGAGCCAAAATTAGGAGTTTAAGATGTGTAGATAAAATGTACTTCAAGATAAAAAGAAGAAGAAATTGTCTTTTGAATTTTTTTTTCAAAATTTGTATATTTAAAAGAAAATGAGTGGGAAAAGCGATATACAAAATGATAAAAGTAAATCAAGTGAAGCGTTAGATGAGAATCTTTCTGGTATCGATAGAAAGGATATATACAAATTAGATAGAAAATTTGTTAGGATTGAATATCCTGGAATAGTAAAAAATGTTTCTAAAGCTATAGAAACATTAGGAGGAATAGGTAACATTGAAATGGTATTAATGCTTATAATTATTATATCGCAATACTAATTATGTTTTTCTTAGGTCATTTCTGACCCAAGAAAAAAATTAGAATTAAGATTTCATCCAGATAATAAATATAACAAACCATGTAGCGCTGATAGAGATAATACCTCAGGTTTACTTGTTAAATTCAAGAAAAAAGGAGAAGAATATGATTATGAAATTCTAGGATATGTATATGAGAATTTTAAATTTAACAGTATGTTTTAATTTAAAAAAATTTCCCAATATTTGAATATTATTTCAAATATTTTTTAGAGGCAGTTGATTTTCAGTTTCTTCCAATTGTGCAGGATGAAGAATCCGAAACGGCGGAATATATATATGATAAAATGTTTCCGAAAAAATTACCAAATTTGGATTTTTTAGTGTAAGTTTATGATTGTATTTTAATCCGCAAAGTTACAATAAGTTTTTAGGTCTACAGAATCTGCGTCCCAACCATCATTTCTTCTTCCATCTACATTTTCTCGTTATGAAACAACGCGTCAAACATTATATTTAAACGCTGGTGAAAAATTCAGTTTGGAGACTAATTATAGACCAAGTTTACTCAAGATATTCGAGAAAAAACGAAAAGAAAAAAATCCCTACAAACAATTATCTCATATAGTTAATATAATGGATCCAAACTTGGAAATACCAAAAGAACCAAAGGAATTGGTTTATAAGATTGTAAAAGAGAAATGTTTAGAAGATGATTACTTAAATGTAAAAAAGGTATTGAAAAATATAAAAAATTATATGAATCACATTAGATTTATTTATTAGCTATTCGATGAGAGACCAATTTGGACAAAACCTGCAATACAACATTTAACAGGAATCAATGCTGATAGTGCAAAGGTGCTTCTACCAGCACATGCATATTATTGGAGTACTGGACCTTTTAGAACGACTTGGACTAAATTCGGACATGATCCGAGAACTAATTATGCTTATAGGATATACCAAACTTTAGATTTTAGGATTAGAGAAAGTGGTATACCATTTATATTTATTAACTGTCTTAAATCATCAATTAAATTAATTATCTAATCGTTTTTGTAATTAAAAACGTTTTTAATTTTCAGAAGGGTCGCAAATTATAATAAGAAGTAGAAAAAAACAAAATTCAAGGAATAAATTAGGGGAAAATCATTATATTTTAAGCAAAGATTATATACCACCTGGAAGACAGATGTTTTATCAGGTAAGTAGTAGTAAAATTGAAATAGAACAGCTATTTATTGTTTAAGGTGTCATATTTTTAATTATTTAATTTTCTATAATTCTCTGGGGTTCAAAAACAATCAGAATTTATGTAAATGAATATTTTATTTATTTATTTACATTAATAAATAGATCCTGATACATTTTTATTTTTCCAGCAACATTCCTTCATCTATATTCCAATATATTCATGGTTTTAAGTGTGTCAGAAACATTTTTCTTTTTTGTAAATAGCTTCCGATTTGTATATCGAAGGTTCATTGTATCTTTAGGAAAATTCTTGTAAGTGGTCCGTGGATAAAAATGGGATTTTTCGAAGAAAAAAAACTATTCAAATATTATGTAGAAAAACCCAGAAATTCAACTTTCTGTTTAGTCTGTACCTATTTATATAGAAAAAAAACTCCAAGTTGTATTATTTTTCAGTATTGCGACATTAAACTACCAGAAATTCAAGAAATGTTACAAAGATTACCGAAAATACCCGGTAATAAAAAATTCGACTCGAAAAACGGTTGGTTACCAGTTAATTTTTCTGACCAATGCCGCGAAATAGCCAACAGGTGATTGAAAACCAACAACCACGTTTACAATTATTCAAATATTATTTTTTAGATACATGTTGGAGAGAGTGCATCAGGAATTATTAGCCGGTAGTTCTTCGGCGCAATCCAATCCAGAAAAAGATACACAAGAAGAAGATGATGAAGAAAATTTGTTGAATTATTCCGGTAGAATGTTGAATATGATGAAAGGACAAGTGGATATGTCACAAGAAGAAGTCGTTGTACTATCAGATGGTAATTAGAAAAAATAATATGATATTCGATGGAGTAATTTTGATTTTTAGAAGAAGATAATGAACAGATCGATGATATTAGTCCGCAATTAGAAGATGACGAAGTACCAAGTGATACTTCAGAGATGGAATTAGATATGGAAGCACTCGAAGAAATTAATCAATTAATATCGAACACAGAATAAAGGTAATTGTTATAGTGAATAAGTAATATTTTTATCAAAATTTCATCTTTTTCTCTGTTTAATTCATAATTTTTTAAAATCTGTTGATGTGATACAGTAATAAAACGAAATATTGAAAAAAACTTTTATTATTTAATAATCTATTATAAAACATTTCACTACAAGTACAGAAAACAAATTATTAACTTTATCCGAGCCTAGTACAAAAATTTTTTAAACCAAACAAAACATTTTCATTGACAAGATAAACCAAATCGAGCTGGAAACTTCATTAATAGGAAGATTATAGAAGAAAATTCACTTTTAAATGTTTTTTTTTTTATAATATACACACTTTTGTTTCAAAAGCTACTTTTGCGAATACTAGAGTTGCCTAAATGAAAATATGTTTTAAAGGTTTGTCCAGAAAGTAACAGACGTTTCAATATGGTAATAACTTACCATTTAGTGTAGTGAAAGAGACCCGTGATTGAATTTCCCCCCTTTTCTAACTATAAATACAATCAAGGGTAAAAGAATCATGAATTTTTATAATACAAAGTCTGTCAGATGGAAATTTTTTTAATTAATACTTCAAGTATATAAATAACACAATCCATTACTTTCTGTACAGTCTTCGTATAAGTGGAATGTTTATATTCATTTAAACCAATAATATTGAAGATTCTACAATTTATTTACATTTTGTGATACAATATCCTGAAAATAAATTTGTTTTACTTCGCTATTTGTTTTTTTTTTACGATTAAAAGCAGAAGCAACCCTGTAATTTTTAACCCTTACCTTTTCAAACATATGCAAATTTTATCAAAAATGGATATTATAAAACAAGAAAGTATAAATGATTTACATTTGAGGTAAATGTTCGATAGGTGTAGCAAATTTGAAATCTTGCGGGAAAAGACCTGCTGCATGGGGGTACATCAATTTGTACGATTGTCTTATTGTAACGTCTGCAACACCCGCTATATCTCCTATTTCTTTTTGACTCCTCTTATCTTCCGAAGCCTACAAATCAATTATCAAAACAGATTGTTAATAGTGAAACTAACTACCTAAAAGAAACTGTCAGTTAATTTGATCAAATTGGAAATTTCAATCTTCAAAATTGGTACAATAGAATCTATTTTGTCCCCCTTTCTTCAGTTCAGATTAAATTCAGAAAATTTTTCGATTTTCTAGAGCCAAAAATACGATTTTTTCTCAAAACAAACTTCACATCAGATATCTACATGTTTTTTATGACAAAATCAACATATCATGAAAGATTTGAGAAAAAAAATCATAAAAACCGGATCATTTTTCGATTTTGTAAAGCCAAAAAAACAAAATAAGAAAATAAGTATTTAAATTTCATTTGATTCTTTGCAAAAAAATTATGAACGATTTACATTTATGAAAATATCCAAAGGTATAAAACCCTACAAAGAGAAATAAATCTGTAAAAACAAAAATAAAAAAAATTGGACGATTTTTGCGATTTTTAGACCCAAAAAAGTAAAATAACCGCCATATTATACTTTTTGTACTCACCTGTGAAGCCATATAAATAGCAGCAGCAGCTACAGAAATTGGAGATCTTCCCGGCACAATATCCATCTCAACAGCTCTTCTTGCAATATGTGTAGCTGCTCTTTGCACCATGTTGGGTAAACACAAATTAGAACAAAATCTGGACATAAAATCTCCAGTTGTTATGAGATCCACAGAAGTCTCCAATGCTTTGAGTATCAATTTAAAACAACGACCAATTTCCCTTTTACTAATTTTACTAACAGCGCATATTTCTTTGAATGTTCTTGGAACCCCTTCTTGCCTACAGGCTATGTATAGACAAGCCGAAGCTATTGCATCATTTGATCGACCTAAAAAAGAAAAATCAATCTTATATTTAAAAAATATATATTTCGTAATGATTCCTCTTGATTTTCAGTCTCCTCCAATTGAAATTTCGTTTAAAAAACAAATAAAATGATATTTCAAACTATTTCACTTATTTTTGGAAAAAAACTGAAGTAGGTCAAAACATCAAATTTTAATTAAAGGCAACCTAAAATCAAGACAAATTATCACGAAATGTATATAAAAAGGTTAAAGTTATGAAAAAAAATACTTTACCTTTGAGATTTCTACCATCGTGTACTTGTTTAAACAGATTATTTGCCCTATCTACAATAGTTCTTGGTAAATTAATACGATCAGCCATGGCGTTTATTTCTTTAAAAGCGTTTATTAAGGCCCTATCAGAACTGTTCATTGTTCTACGGTTCTGGTATCTAGACACTCCAAATGAATCAAAACTAGCATCTCCTAAAATGTTATTAATTTGTACACAAACTCAAAATCATGTAAAACTTACCTCGACCGGGTCCGATAATAGTCGTCAAGTCTGATCCTCCCAAAAGAGGATTTTCTGGTCCACCAACACGAGAAGGATCTGTTCCATTTTTGTCGTTACTAAATGTTCGCCATTCTGATCCAACATCAATTACTCTAAAAATATGAAAATTAAGTTATTTAATTCAGTTTTTAAAGTATATATACCTGTCTCCAACTACTAAACCACATTCTGAACATATTTGATCTCCTGCTCTATAATCCTCGATTAATGGAGCATCTGGATGAGAAACACAACAAACTTTATTTGCGTCATATCTGAAACGTCAAGAATTTGTAGAAAGAATTTTACAATCTCAAGCTATTTAGTTTTTAACAAATAAATTGTGAATATTTATATTTAATGTAGAAAACACCTGTAGGAAATTATTACCTAGACGTAGCGGCCATTTCGAAGAAATATTGACAATAAACAGTGTCAAATCGTAGAACAAAATACTATAAATAGAAGAAGAAATGCATCTTCCTGACACAGAATATACTACTATAAGAAGAATGCAAACTCGGTTGTTATTCAGTGAAAAAAAGATGGCGGATATTCGATGTGCTGGCCGCGATGGTAGGTGGCAAAACTGATCTATTTTCGCGGTTAATTTGAATTTATGGCAAAGAATATCAATTGTATTCTAGGTTATTAATTTCCGATTTTCCAGTTTCCTGAATTCACGATAAAAAACACCTTAGAACTAGGACACGTTTTTTTAGAAAATAATATTTGCGTATACTTTTAACTAAACCAAGGAAAATTAGTAGGCATGATCACAATACCACTTTTAAAATAAAATCTAACAAAATACAGATTTTTCTAACAAATTGAAAAGTGTAATATGAAAAAAATACTAACCTACCTGCCTCTAAAACAAATATTCATTAATATAAAATTACAATCCGCTGTTTACTGAGAAATATATATTCTCTATTCAAACCAATTTCAACAAGAAAACATAATTATAAATTGCATTTCTGATAATATCACCTGCCTGCGTACCGAAATCTGAAGGAAATGTGGTGGAAACTCAGAAATTGATGACAAATGACATATTGACAGTAATGACACATTTCTTATTACACTAGCGTCACGATTGGAAGGTGGCAGAACTAAATTTGTGTTGCCGAGATTTACATACAAGTTGACTTTCTTTTTGGTATGTTCTGTGGCTTCTGACCTGGTCAATAACTGTTATTGAACGGACCAAAACACTTATAAAAAAGAAGAAATAGTATGTGTCATTTGTCATAAATCAGATCTTGAGTCGGTATTTTAGATTTTATTTTACAAATTAAGTTGTAAAATATCCTATAATTTCCAGTATATATAAAAAAATCAAATAATTAATCATTGTTATAATTCTAAAATTATAACCACAACGAAATTTTGTTTAATCGCTGTGTTTTACATAACGTAACCTCTACTCACGAGTATATTCACATGTAAAAATGTCTGCCGCACAACTATTTAACAGAATCGGTCAGGTAGGTTTAGGAATAGCTCTCGTAGGAGGTGTAGTAAATTCAGCTTTATACAACGGTAAGTAACAAAATGTAAAATTTATTATTACGCGTTTTTCATTATAATCTTGTAGTCGACGGGGGCCATAGAGCTGTTATATTCGACAGATTCTCCGGTATCAAAAAGCAAGTTATCGGTGAAGGTACACATTTTTTCATCCCATGGGTACAAAAACCTATCATTTTCGATGTTAGATCTCGTCCTAGAAACGTCCCAGTTATGACAGGAAGTAAAGATCTGCAAACTGTTAACATCACTTTACGTATTTTATTCCGACCCGTACCCGATCAATTACCAAGAATATACACAATTTTAGGACAGGTTAATATTTAATGCACTATTTAATTATATATTGTGTGTCACGAATTATTTTCTTAGGATTATGAAGAAAGAGTTTTGCCTTCGATTACAACTGAAGTTCTTAAGGCTGTAGTGGCGCAATTTGATGCCGGGGAATTAATTACGCAAAGAGATCTTGTATCTCAAAAAGTTTGTGATGATTTGACTGAAAGGGCTTCTCAATTTGGTGTTATATTAGATGATATTTCAATAACACACTTAACATTTGGTAAGGAGTTTACACAAGCTGTGGAATTGAAACAAGTAGCCCAACAAGATGCTGAAAAAGCCAGGTAAGCTTTCTCCTTTATTTTTGTGTAAATTTTATCTATAACTTTAAAATTTGATTTTAATATTATGAAAAAACTTATAAATCAAATATTCATTTTACATTTCCTCAATTTCTATACTATTTCACAAAATTTGGCAATGTTTCAATGATCTACTCATTGCATGACTTGTATCAATATTTATGGGTAATTTTATAGTATTGTGGTTTCTTTCTTTGTTTTTTTTTGGCTCTAGAAATTTTTTTTTGATTTTGATAAATTTTCAATTTTAGAGCGAATTTACTAAAAATAATTGTTTGGTTAGGTTAGATTAGGTAATACATATGTATATATACATATAAGGGTTTTCATAGTGGGATTGTTGAAAAATTAAACACCAAAGTGTACTACCTATTATATATTTCCGAGCATTCTAATACTTACTCATTCATCATCTGGGTCTAAAATTATGGTCAAATACAATATAAATATAAAGTATTCGAAAGCTTGCAAATATATTAGAAATAGTACATTTGGGTGTTTAATTTTGCCACAATCCCACTTCGAAATCGATCATAATCTAGCCGGCAAAGACTTAACAAAAAATAATTGATGTGAAGCTTTGCATATTGAAAAAAATACGTTTATAATAACATAGTCATAAAACCATACGAAATCTTCAAATGAGTTATGTTTTTCATAAATCCGCTATAAAAATGAGAGTTTTTGAAAAAGATTTATCAAAATCTGAAGATTTTTCGATTCTCTAGAGTCCAAAGTATGAGGGAATCGAAATGTGTAATGTGATACCTACATTTTGTTATTTTTAAAGATTTATGGTAGAAAAAGCTGAACAGGTGAAAAAAGCGACAGTTATATCAGCAGAGGGAGATGCTCAAGCCGCTATTCTACTAGCTAAAGCCTTCGGAGATGCAGGGGAAGGTTTAGTAGAACTAAGACGTATAGAAGCTGCAGAAGATATTGCTTATCAACTATCGAGGTCTAGACAAGTTTCATATTTACCTAGCGGTCAAAATTTATTATTGAACGTGCCAACGCCTGGTAATTAAAAAAAAAAGGACTTCGAATTTAATAAGGACCGTATTCGACTATTTGGTCCCATCGTTTAATGAGAAAGTAGCTCGATGTTATTGAATAGCATTTTAATGTCTTATTTTTTATAAATTATGTTAATAAATTGTTAAAAATTCACTTTTGTTTTGTGTAAAACCCGAATCCTTATCCCTTATATTAATAATAAAGGATTAAAATAAAATAAAACTGTTTTTTTTTTCATTTTATATTTGAAAAAAGAAATTGAACATGTGTTTCAAGTAAACCTTATTGTTGATTATGAAGACTGCGTAGCCTGTGGGTTTCTTACGACTAAAATTACGGAATCTCCTCTCAAAAACATCTTCGGGATATACCTGTCTTTATTTACATTTTTCTTCTTACGACCTTTAGTTGGTCTCGGTAGTTCGGTCCACATTTCTTTCACGCTTTCCAATACCATATTGCAATGTCTATCGAACGCTTTGACTCTACCAAGAAGTTTACTGTTGTTTCTACAATTTATTAGTACTTGAGTGTTATTTTTTACGGATTGTGTTAACACCGATAACGGACCGGTGTTGAATTCCTCTTCTTCACGTAACGCGAGCTCTTCCGCTGTCATTTCTGATTTTGGTTTTGTTAAAGCCATTTTTTATATAAGAAAATTACAAAAAATTACCGTCTAGAACTAATATTTGGAAACTTTATTTAGGTTATATGTTAACGTTTCGCGTCGTTTTCACCAATGTGAAGGTAGGTATAAAATGGAGGCTCCTGTCAAATATCCGCTCTGTTCGTTTCATGAACTCGTACTAAATCGAATTAGTTTTTTAAAATTGATTAATGTTGTATCTATGGATAATTATAATTATATTGAGATTTAAAATTATAATAAATCGACGATGTTGATAATTTTTTCATAATCATCGAATATAAAGTGCATATGTTCAATTGTATTATTAGTTACCAAATCAATAACCAACAATAGAAGAAAAAAACTTTTATTTCAATTTACATTAGTTACACATCTGATAACAATGGTCGTATTAATGGAATTTATGATTTACCTATTTTGAATCAAACAAGGAATAAGAGGCAATTGGTAAAATAACACGTTCTAAATTCTTATTACTGTTTCTTTATTAAATATTATGAAAAAAATTAACGTATTATTAAAACCTCTAGCTTAACTTCTTCTTTTTTATCATCTTTAAAACTAAAGGGTCAAAAATCATAGATCTATCTTAACTTGTAAATATTTTAGTGCACTTTAACAGTTGTGTCAAACTAAAAATTGAGTTATTCAAATTAACATATACCTGAATTTAATTTTTTCGTAACTATACTTTTTATTCTGGTTTACCTTCTTTTATAATCGTTTTTATCAAATAATAATGTTTCTACACCTAATAATATAAGACGATAGTGTTATGGGCAGCTCGATAGTGACTCCATTTAAAAACACAAACGTTAATCCAAAAAAACATAACCTCAATTCTATAGTTTTTGTTTAAAGCGCCATTTTGTTGTTATAAATAATTGACTTGAAACATCCGGATATTTTAAAATGATTGTAAGGAGGTTAAAAAATGATGCTCATTGTTTAATAACGAATTAAAAATACTTTTATTTAGATAATATTAGGTATAAAAGGTAATTAATATAAACAAACATAAAAATTATAACGTTTTTATTAAATATTAGCGAGACACTTTTCCGACGTAATAATTTCCACTGGTACTCTGCCTCCGGGTTAATTTTTCTCGAACACTTTCGGTGTAAACTCAAATAACGTAACTAGGCGCCGTTATAAAATGTAAACTATTCGATATCTGACTACTCAAATTTTTGGAAAATCCTATCGAATTAGCGTCCTGTATACCACCGAACATAACGAGTTCCGATTTACCTTCGACTAAGGTATAAAGGATCGTTTCTTCTGGACCGTTTTTTAAATTTTTCGGAGGTAACCACGTCGCAGTGTGGGGTTCTTCTAATACTTTCGATATATCTAATACGTACACCCCCAAATAATGAGTCTTTTTTTCTCTTTTGTAAGCGCCTTTCGTGAAATTTTCCTCTACTTTGAATAAATTCGCTAAACGTTTTTCTCGCATTCTTATGACTTCTTGAAGCCTACCGGGATCTGAATTATTGAACGCTAACATGTTGAGGTTAGATTTATTCGGTGGAGCGAAAACCTGTATCGATAAAAATAATTATACCACATTCCGTTTTTTCATCTAGATATCTATTATTTGTTTTTTCAAAAACTTTATATTTACAAAAAAAATTGGGGGAATACAAAAAATTTAAACTTATATTAGTAAACCGATCAAATCGAACTGACTACAGATACCAAAAAAATTAGAGCGACTAGAGAAATTAAAAGAAACTTTATGGAAGAAAGGTCTGAAGTAATTAGAAAAACTGTAAAAACTTTAGATACCAAAGAAATTAGAGAAACTAAGCAATCTAGGAATACCAGAAAGACTACAGAAAATGAAAGAACAAAATGGGAAATCTAAATGGACAAAAGAGACTAGAAAGACTAGAGAAAGAATGAAAATATCCACTAATAAGAATTTTTTCAATAAATAAAGATCAAATACAATAAATAATTACAAAAAAAACTCATTTTTCCATCTAAATTATATGATTTTAAAAAACAAATACTCAATAAAAAGTAAGTTAATATAATATTTGAATGGAATAAATCAATTTACTTACTTTTACATTCGATGATCCGGCATCTTCGTCCTCAATTTCCCTTTTGTGATTTCTCAAAGTTCCCCTTTTCCCGTTGACGTTTTCATCTCTATCCGTTGCTCTATTAGCCAAATCTATCCTGGATAATCTACCATCTTCTGGTAGTGACCCAACTCCGACGTTCCAAGCAGTTTTCGGATAATAAGCAATTTGATTCGACTTGTCAGTTTCCTTTATCCTGTTTAAAACTACAATTTTATCACCTATCTAAAAAGAAACATTATTTTCAACCAATATTTTTGAGTACAATGAAATATCCGATACCTTACAACCTGGATTACTCCAAATATTAGACGGTTGATGGTTTTTTCCTACAATTTCCACTTTCTTCCATTTCCACAAGTCTCCACTCATGTTCAAGATCCACGCATCGCAATGATGAGAAGTAGGACCACCGGAACCGCCTAATATAAGTAAATTTTCTTCGTTGATTATCACTTGGGTTTGTCCGAATCTACCGTTGGGTTTTGGACCACTTTCGACTTCCTGTTTATACCACGTCCAATTATTTAAATTAACTTTCCATATATCGTTTGATTTTTCACAATGTACGGCGTTACAAGGTTTCTGTAAACCCCCAAAAAGAATCATCCAATCACCGATTATAGATACTGAATGACCGGCAACGGGCGGTGGAGTATTTATAGCAGTTACAGAGTTCCATCTATTCGCTACAATATCATAAAGGTGCAGTTCGTTGAACAAATGCCAACTCTGGTAAAGAGGATATGACGGGGGGTACGCCCAACCGCCGAATAAAATGAGTTTATCTTTGTATTGGATCATCGAACTGCAAGCTTTCGGCGAAGGGTATGTACCTGTAGCTAATGGACGAATCCATCGACGTTTAGTTAAATCTAAACGCCAGAGGTCGTTGAAAGTGGTCATTGCACAAGTACAACCTGTGGAAATACATATACTGAGCTTTAAAATGGTGTTTGCCCGATTTATGAACAATTAAATGTTTCTATTTTATTTCAAATATTTATACAGGTATCAGAGTTAAAATTACCTCCAAATACAAACATAGAATTGTCATGAACAACAGCTGTGTGCGAGTAACGTTTTGATATAGTCGGGGCCATATCTACAGGCGTTAGACGTTCCCATCTAACATCGAATTCATTGATTGCTCTGTATAAATTACGTTGTTTTTGTTTAACCACATCTATACAAATATTAAAAAAAAACACTATTATAATTAGTAAATTCAAAAAATATACAAATCATAAGCTAATTTCAAAGTATTTTTATTTATCATACTATTTTTAATATACCAGATTGAGTATTAAATATTTTCGTTTGTTCACTGTATAATTACATTTATTAAACGTCTTTGAATGAAAAATATAAAGTTTTTTACACTCAAAATTGACGCACATAATTTTTTATGAATAAATACATAAATGAATCATTAATTTCAGAAATACTTGGCAAAAATTCCGACAAAAAAAACAAAAAAGATCACTAAACCTACCTCCGCACACAAAGACCTTTTCTAAAAATAGTATAAAAGAAAATAAAAGTGTATACTTACTCAAAACACATCTTCTCCATCTTTTACTAACTAACATACAATCGTGTAAATCCTTGTAGGGTGGAATTAGGGATAAAATGAATTCCAAAACTTCGTCAGGTAATGACTCTATATCAGTTACCATTTCGAAGCAGTTAATAAGAGAATTTGTTTATGTGATGTATAAGGGAACCAACCGAGTCAAGTTCTTTTTGAATACTGAACGTTTACACACAAAAATGTACAAGATTTGTTATTTTCATTGGAATGTTTGGAATTTGTGTCCAATTTTAAATGTCATTGGTCATGATGACAATTTTGACAGTTAGTTTGCACATGTGTTTATATAAATATTTATTCTAACTATTATTCCATTGACGGATGAATTAAATATTTTGCAAATTATTACTTATTATATCTTGTACAGTACTTAATAAATTCTCATATCTTTTACTTTCTGTTTCTGATTCAAGTATTTTCCAAAAGTTTACTTCAATAAAATTTCTCGATGAATTAACTGAGTTTATATGACCGTAAATTAGTACGAACAATTCATTACTTGGTAATTCTTGACAATTTTCAAAATCTAATCCGATAATAATATGCGATTCGCTAACTGATTGTAAATTTCGTTGAGGAAACGTTATTTTTCCAATAGTTTGAATCGGTCTAAAAGGACGTTTAATTGTATATTAGACATTTTATAATTTATGATTTCTTACCTGTTATTTTCACTAGAGGAGCACTCCAAAAGATTTTTTATTTTAAGAAAAGTGTAATTAATAGGAGATTTGTGATTCATTTTTCATATCTGTAAAATATATTTGGTTATGTTTATCTTCTTTGTTAATTTATTTGTTGTAGAGTAAAATTAGAGATGGAAACTTCTAGGAGCTTTTTACTAGAAGGAACGGTTATTTCATATAATCGGTTAAAGTTGTAAATCCGTTTTTTCCTATATAAACATTTTGATACCATTAAATAGATCATTTTTGAACGAACTCGTAAAGACTCAAAAAATCCGTTATAATTTCAAAGTCATTTTGTTTAAAGCTAACCACACTTTGTGTTAATTTACATGAACTATTTTTTTTTCAATTATTTTTTCGAAATTTGATACTTGGCTTCTATTTCTATTCGTTTTATAATCAAAAAAGGTCAAGTTTTAATTAGTTTTTTGTCATCGGCAAGTCTACTGTAAAATTTGGTGTGCTATGGAATTACGAGGTTTGTGACGACATACAAATGGAATTTTCATTACTCTTATTTTAAAAAGTGTAATTAATATAAGTTGCATGATGAAATGTCAAATCAATATTAATATGACGAATAATTTCTACAAACCATTAGCTTGTTTCTTCTACCAATTTATACGCTTCAAACATTGAAACGGCAAATAGAAGGAACAGTTACTTGTACCATGTTGTTATGTTTCTAAAATTAGAGCTGGGACCTTTTAATTAAAAGGAACAGTTACTTGTACCATTTTGTTGTTATTTTTTAATGTTAATTTATTTGGTATAAAGTGAAATTAGAGCTGCAAACTTTTATAAACAAGGAACAGTGAATAAATACACAAATAGAATGAATTTTTAAAATACTTTGATTTTGATTTAAAAAAAAATAAAACGGTAACTTTGAGGTGGGAACTTCCAATTAGAAGGAACAGTTACTTGTACTATTTGGTTATTGTGAAGTTAGAGCTGGGAACTTTTAATTAAAAGGAACAGTTACTAAATACACAAATGGTTGATTTCAATAAAACACACTTCTAACTTAAATATTTATTGAATATATATATACAAATATGCACTATAACAATTCTTTTGAAAAATTACATACTTCACAAGCACACAAGATTCAGTTCAAAGGAAAAAAGTACTAAAAATATTGCATCAAAGCCCCCCTTTCACAGATTTTCCTCAAATATTTTCATAATTTGTTCACTATAACAAAAACTAAATTCGGTATTGGAAAATCTGTGAAAAAGTTTGAAAACAGTCAATAATATCATATAAAAAAAAATTAAATTAATTTTGAATTGATACGGTGAAATTAGTACTTCCGTTAATGAAAATTTAATTTTAACGCAAAATTTTGACTCACTTCATTTGATTTACAATAGAAAAAATTGAAATCTCATTATGTTATAAAGGGCGTCTCATAATTTCGTTAAAATAATCGATGGAATTTAAATAAAAAAAAAAAAAAAAAAAAATGAAAATACATAGTTTTACCGTATCCAATCAAATCACTAGATACTTATATCACCTTATACAGAGTGTTATATTTTTATAACGTACTTACAATAAATAATAATAAAGGTGGAGCATTTTTCTTGATAAGCTACTACGAGGGACATCAAATAAATATTATTGGTGGAAAAATTTAGGAATTAATTGATTTTTATTCAGGTACGCTTCCATGGTTGATAAGTACAAAAAAATTTGTATTAACGATAATTTTGATCAATTTCAAATTTAGATGAAATAATTCGAAAAAAAAGTGATAAAATACTCTCACCCGATACCTTCCAAATACATTCTAATTGAATTATTTGGCATTTTACTCGCTTCGAAAGTGTATTAGACTGAAATTCATATCGTAATTGAAAATTTTGAAGTTTTAAAACTGTTTGGTACCGTATATAACTTTTTGATACAATATTAAGAAAAAAATGACTTAATTAGTCAAATACTTGATTAAATTGGTCATGATTTTTCGGTTTACCAAACTGAATTTAATTAAATTTAAATAATCATTTGCAGCTTTTAATAACTACTATAAATTTCAATTATCCTTATTGCCACGTCTAACCGCAGATTGCGAAAACGACAAAATTGAAAGGGTGTGATAAAAAAATGCGAAAAGGTGTTTGGTAAGGCGATAACGGCAATATCGAAATATATATATACGGGGTGTGATATATTTTATTAATAATTACATTATAGGGCATATTGTATTGTTGATAACCGAACAAGCGACATTAGGGCATTTACATATAACACTTTGTTAGTAATAGCCGGGTGGAGAATGAAAAATTTCAAAAAAACTGGTTGCCATTATTAACAAAGTTATATGTCAATGCCCTAATGTCGTTTGTTCGGTTATCAACAATACAATATGCCCTACCATACAATTATTAACAAAATATATCACATCCCGTCAATTTTGTCGTTATCGCAATCTGCGGTTAGACGTGGCGATAAGGATACTACGTAAACGCCTATAAACGATTTCATACAGTTTTAAAACCAATTTCCTCTTGTCAATTAATCACTGAATCGATATAGTATTCAAGTCAAAACTACCAATTGACCGGTATTAGTGGCGTAAATCAATCCCTGTCCGGATATCGGTAACCATCTTATACAATTTATTCTACTATCTCTATTCTGTTCTAATTCCCTAATAACCGGTAATCTATCGCCCGGTTCGTCTTTTTGATGGATCTTAAATATTCTGGCCATTATCCAACGGTCGTTTGGTACGATCCTCGACGCCAAACCGACCACCAGATGGCGACTGAGAGGAGAAAGCGATACCGAAACGGCGTTCTGTTCGAAACTGGTGGTATAAAGACATTGACCGAGCGTTTCCCATTTCAAACTATAAACACCTGTAAACGAAAATCGAAAAACATCAAAAAAAAAAAAATCGTTGAAATCGATTCTATATTTATTTACCTAATCGATTTGTAACATTTAAATATCCACCTGAAGGTAATAGGGTCACTAAAATCGTTCCGTCTTTGGCTATATCGACGCTGGCGTCGTTATGAATTTTACATTCGCCTACTACCAAATTTCTTGTAGCTGTAAGAAGAAAATAAAAATATTTCACGACGCCGTAACAAATTCGGTTAATTTCTTCTTCTTTTCCCCGTAATTATACCTTTTTCTATACGATTATACAGCCACCGAATAGTCTAAAGAAACTTTAGATTCGTTACGCGAGGTAGCGCTCGGTGGTAAAAGAAGAAGTCGATAGTAAATAAGAAGAAGTATGGGGAGTAAACTTACGACTGCCTATATTCGGTACGCTCCAATCGGATACATTCCACGCTTGTAGCCTGTGATTCGGCGTAACCGTTGTAACCATATCGCTATCGTAGATCTGTTCCCTTTGCGGATCGTCCAAATCGGCGTCGAATGGATTAACGCTCGCGTAAAGCGGATGAAGGAATCTCGGTCTGAACAGACCCATTTGAGGATTCGAACGCAATTCGGATACGCGTTCGGCGAAACGGGCACGTTGATTGATGAGACGTTGAGCGAACGTCGACGACGGTTCCGATACCGGTACGTCGTTAACGGCTACCAAAGGTACGTTCCAAGGTCTAAAATAAAACAAAACTACAATTAAATTCGACTATACACGTTAGTTTAGCGTTGTCGAAGTAGTAGAATCCGTTTATCGCGGTCCTAGAATTAGTACTTTCGATTTTACTGATAATTGCATCAGTTGACATATTGAAGGGTGGGGGATATTTTTAAAAGATAAGGGGTTGGTCGAAGGGGATAAAACGATACAAAAATTGTTTTTCAAGATTTTATTTATTCAACTTTTATTTATGTTCGGATTGAAAACTGTCTTTTGATGTAGCTCAGCATACATTGGATCAGATTCACTTTATTCTCAATTAAGTTCGATTTACTTTAGCTTCGATTAAATTAGATTTACTTTAAACTCGATTAGGTTAGGTTTATTCCAATTAGGTTATATTGATACTAGTTTTGATTAGGTTAGGTTCAATTTAGTCTCGTTTAGATTAGGTTTAGTTCAGCTTTAATGAAATTTAGTTTATTTTAGTTTCAATTGAGTTACGTTTAGTATAGCTCCAATGGAGTTTGGTTCATTTCGATTAGGTTTGGTGTATTCCAGTTAAGTGGATGCTAGATTCGATTAGATTAGGTTAAGTCTAGCTTCGATCGGTTTCACTTCAAGTGTCAATTAGGTTAGGTTTACATTAGCTTCGATTAGGTTGAATTTGCATTGGTTTCAATTGGGTTAGGTTAGATTAGGTCAGGTTAGATCTCGATTTGCCGATATAGAGGATTTTCCATATGTAATTTCGAACAAATATATCGTTATTTGGATTTATTTACCTCGAATACGAAGTTACCGGTGGTGATACGGATACATTAGCGGAAACCGTCTGTTCCAAAGCCGGTGAAAGGTTGATATTGTTGGTTCTATACAAATTACTTCCTCCCGTATTATATATATCGGCGTCTTCGTCGTCGTCGTCGCTGTTATCGTTATTACTGGAAGCGTCGTTTATTGGATTTTGAAAAGATCTAGACGTTGACGGTTGAGGATTATCCGTCGATGTTTCTTCTGTAAAATTAATGGTATTTTCAACGAAATTTTTTTATTTTTTATTTTTTTGGTTTATTTCGAATACCTTCGTTAGTTCTTGTCGATATTTGTGCTATAAGATTTGATATAGAAGATAACCATTCGGTATTATTCGAAGTGGAATCTTGATTTGAAACATTTTCGGTTAAACGGTGTCTCCTGATCGTTCTCAAGCCCCTGAATCAATAAAAAAATTAAAATATTATACACACACACACAGACCGTTCGTAACTCATTTAAAACTACCGAAGACCAATGTCGAAGATAAACCAATCAGAAACCTTGGCGCAAAGTCATCGGACAAACTGTGTGGCTTTCTAATATGTTTGGACGCTCACTGATGATGTAATTTGAAATTTATTCCTGTTTTAACCACCAGCGATATTCCGGACGGTGTCTTAGATGACCATGTACGGTTACAAGACCAATGGGAAGTTATATTTTGAGGTTAAACGGAAAAAGTGATTAGTAAAAGGTTATAAGTGCCTTATCTAGTCTTATACTAGTCTATACTATCTTTGTCCTATTAGCAAGACATCAAAAATGAGTTAAGGGGATCAAGCGAAACTATTTTGCATTCCAGTACAAGTATGAAAACCTTCTAGAGTATCGTTATGGCTTTTATAGGACCTCTATTGCCTAAACAGTCCAGTATCAATCCATTACAGTAAATAATTCAACTTGGCATGTTCTCCAAACGAGAAAATTTTGATTATTTTGGTGTGCCCTCCACAGATACCTCCTCTGGTCGTTCTGGAATCACCTGCGTCACATTATAATAGAGATTGTCCTACCAGTAGACATAAAAAATTAGTTTTTGTCAAAAAATCCTAGTCTAGAGTTAAGCGAAACTATTTTGCATTCCGTTTCAAGTATGGAACACCTTTTAGGGCTTCATTGAAGCTGTTATGGTTGTTATTGGAAGTCTACTACCTAAACGGATTGAAGTTACCGTTTTTCTATGGTGTCGAGTCCGGTATCAAGCAATTTTGATTGTTTTGTAAAGGAAACCAACCTTGGACCAAGATATCAATTCCCGGAACCATTATAATGAAGACATTTACCTATTTATAGATCCCAGTAGCATTCTTCTATCGGTACCGTGTCTTGGCATCAGACTGTTCCTTCTGGCGTGATAAGTTTGGCTTAGGGCGATCTGCGCGTGTCTCATTGTCATTTTCATTAACCTAAGGTTTCTGGTTAATTGTTGGGAGTAAGTGTATTGCCTTAAAATAAATAAAATTATATAAAAATGTATGTAACGATGACTTTTTTTTTCTCTACCTTGTTTGTAACATTTGAGAACACAATCTGTCTAATCTGGCGGTGGCGTGTACCCTTTCGTGGACCAAATTTAATCCTGTAGGTGGCGGTATCGAATCGACGACAACTAATAACATTAATTCTGATAGAAGGTGGGACATTGCCAATATACCCGGTATCTGTGAACTAAATATTGAAAAAAATTATTTTTTTTCTTCATTTTATCTCGCCTAATTGGTTTCAAAAATTTTTTTCTAGTGAATAAATTATTAAATAAATATAAAAGAAGGAAATTAATTAATGACTTTTATTCCATTTTTGTTTATTTTACCTTATTAAGTGTTTACGTTAGTTTTTCTCGTAAATAAATAAATTTTATTCAAAAAATTGATAAATTAAATAAATATTTATACAAATTTCTAAGTTGAAGGTGAGTTATCGATCCAATATTTGTCTATTTTTCCTTATTTGGTGGATTTATTCGCTTGTCGGTAAATAAATATTATTCAAAATAATGTTTGAATAAATGTTAAAAAAATGAATAAATATTTATATAAATTTTTAAATAAATTATGGTTTTCGATCAATATTTCTCAAATTTTAACCCCCCTCCCAATATATTCATTCTGATAAATATAAATAAATTTATTTTATTCAAGAAAATGAATAAATATTTGTACTAACTCTTGAGGTATTGGAGAATATCCGATGTCTTCTGCGTGTCGACTCATACTATCAATAATTAGACTCAAAGTATATCTGGCGTTGTATCTGGACAGACCGTCGCGCGTTACCGCCGCCGTGGGATCCACTTGAAGGGGACCTATAGAACCGACCCCCCGTCCTGATGCGTTTCCTCGAGCTAACAACATTAATTCAAATAAATATTCAATAAAACAAATAAATAAATGTCAAAACACACATTTTATTCAAAATAAATAAAGTTAAATCATAATTTATTTAAAATAAATAAACTAAAAGATGAATAAATAAAGCTAAGACATAATTTATTTCAAATAAATACACTAAAAGATGATTAAATAAAGCCAAATCATAATTTATTTAACATATATAAACTAAAAGATGAATAAATAAAGTTAAATCACGATTTATTCAAAATAAATAAACTGAAAGATGAATAAATAAATAAATAATATTAAATCACATTTTATTTGAAATAAATAAATTGAAAGGTGATTAAATAAAGTTGAATCGTAATTTTTTTGAAATAAATAAACTAAAAGATGAATAAATAAAGTTAAATCACGATTTATTCAAAATAAATAAACTGAAAGATGAATAAATAAATAAATAATATTAAATCACATTTTATTCGAAATAAATAAATTGAAAGGTGACTAAATAAAGTTGAATCGTAATTTTTTTGAAATAAATAAACTAAAAGATGAATAAATAAAGTTGAATCACGATTTATTCAAAATAAATAAACTGAAAGATGAATAAATAAATAAATAATATTAAATCACATTTTATTCGAAATAAATAAATTGAAAGGTGAATAAATAAAGTTGAATCGTAATTTTTTTGAAATAAATAAACTAAAAGATGAATAAATAAAGTTAAATCACGATTTATTCAAAATAAATAAATTGAAAGGTGATTAAATAAAGTTGAATCGTAATTTTTTTGAAATAAATAAATTAAAAGACGAATAAATAAATAAATAACGTTAAATCACACTTTATTTATAATAAACAAACTAAAAGGTGAATAAATAAATAAATTAAAATAATTTTTTATTCAAAATAAATAATAATTACAAACTCGAATAATTTATAACCTAAAAATTAACCTCCAAAATGTAAAATCAATAACGAAAACGTATACCAAAAGTATCTGTATAGATTTGAGATAATTTGGAAAATTTTATAACCTAAAAATTAACTACACTAACCGAATATCACTGCATTCTGACATTGTCTCCGGTTGGGAGTCAAGACTCCGAATGAGAGGTTGTTGTACCGCTCTGATGAGACGTAATAACGTCGAAACTAGTCAACGGTTACAATATTCTCCTTACAATCGCTAACTATTAGGGATATTGATACCGATGAACGTCACTCTTTTTAGATGAGATGTAATTCGACATTCGTCGAGGCGCTAGCCGGGGGAGTAATTGTTTTTTGTTACGAAGAACGTAGGTAGAAATCATATAATTCGATATAATAATCGGAAACGATATATCGGAGGATCGACATGAAATTTAGATGATTTGATAAATACATAACCTAAAAATTAATTTTTGTAACGTGTATTTAATAAGCTAAAACGTTTACAGGGCGCTCCAAAAGTATCTAAATGGGTTATAAATAAATAGGTGTATGGAAAGTAAAAGGAATGTGATTTGAATAATTTGAAAAAATCTCCAACGGAATTGGGATTAGTTTTTTTTTTGTTCTTACCTAATATTCTATCCATTCTGAGTACGCAGGCGTGTAATCTCAACGATAATATGTGTTCGCCCAAATCTATGGTAGCCATGGGACGGTTACTGGGTCTAGGTTGTCCGAAGGTAGTAAACGAAGCTACTTCTTCGGTTAAAAATCTTTCCAATCTCCTCGTCATAATGTCCATCGTATTGGAATTAATAACCGGAAAACTGGGTAAGTCGTAACGATTTCCCGAAGAATCTTGATTATTCGATGAACTAGAAGAAGAAGAAGTAGTAGTAGGAGTCGGTCTTGAAGAAGCATTCCGATTCTGTCTATTCTGTCTGTTCGAATAAGGACGAAGAAAAAATCGTAATACCGACGGTCTACGAAATTGTCTAGCCAAACGACACATCCTCGATGGGGGATAAGTTTTTCTACCGCTATTTCTCGTCGGCGGTCTATTATGCGTCGTTTCGGTTCCCGAAGTACCCGGTTCGGATCGTTGACGATTCGATAAATCGTTACCGGGATGATCTCCGCTACCGCCGACGTCTCTGAATCTCCAATTCGACATGTTCGACGGTTCTTCTGTATTCGTTTCTCGAGGACCGTTATCGCTTATCCTGGTACCGGCCATCATTTCACGTACGCCCGATAAACCGGTACCGGTACTACGTTGGTTGTTTTCCGTATTCGACGATTCTTCCAAATTTCTGAAATGCAATATCAAGCCGACGATCAATCGCCGGATCAATTGGAGTTGTTCCACTTCTAACATGGCGCGGTCGATACGTTCTATATCTTCGATCTTATAATAAAAAAGAAAATTGTTATCGTCAATTAATATAATGATCATTTATTTTTATTTAAATCCGCCTAACCTGTTGCCTCAACAAGCGAGCTTGTCGCTGTATATGCATAATGGTAAGATGAATGGTAACCCTCAAAGGCGGTCCCGATTCTCCCCCCATCTGGGACGAATGGTGAGCGTCTTCCGGATTTCTCGGATAAGTATGATCCGAAGCGACGGCGTTAAAATTCGGTCTCGGACTAAATATATCTAAAAGGTTAACGCTATCAGCGTTATTCGAATCCGGCGATAGATTATCGGATCTGTGATCCCTTATGTAGAAATTCGAATCGAAATAATCCCAATTCGGCGTCGGATTAGTCTGTAAATGGAATATTTTTCATGTTATTTTGTTGGGACGTCGCGTATATTTACCTCTGATGGACCGTATCGACCCGGTATCGTAGTGGAATTAAGTACGTCCATGGTATTGGTGATGTTTCTTAATAGATTATCCGATTGGGTTAAGATGTTATCTAATCTTTCCGATAAGTTACTTAATATGTTGGAATTGTCTCCGGGTCTGGTACTAACCTAAAAATTAATTGGATAAACGCGGATATATTTGATTAAATTTATTGTTTTTACCCCCATTCTGACGACATTTTCAAGGCTGGATTCTAATTCTCTTACGATTTCGCTGAGGGAGGCGGCGCAAGCGTTGGTCGGTATTTCCGGATGATCCGCGTCTGGCGGCGGTGGTGGAGGAGGTGGATCGTCTTCCGAATTGTCCAATTCTGAGTAATTGAACAATTCATCGACTCCGAATGTCGAGGAATTGAATGATCTTGTATCTAATAAGAAAAAATGATTAATGTAATGAAAATAAGATTAAATCGATCGAATAATAAGTAAATGAATATTAAATAGGAAAAATTAGAAAATCAATTAAAAGAGTTTTTAAAACAATGAAAAAATTGATTTTAAACAAAAAGAATTGATAAATAAATGGGTATTGAATTAAAAAAAAAATGAAAAAAGAAATAAATCGATGAAAAAATTAATTTAAATACGATAAATGAATATTAAATGAAAAAAAAAAATGATATAAAAATTAATCGATTTAAACAAAATAAATGAGTAAAATTGAAAAAATCATTTAAAAAAATCTAAAATCATTGGAAAAGATTGAATCCATGTAAAACTGGGTCAATAAAGAGAATTCAAGCAAAAAAATTATATCAAAAAAATGGAAAAAAATTAGAAAAACTGAATAAAAAAAAACAAATCACAGAAAAAAATAATAATAAATCGAAAGAATTATATAGAAAATTAAATTAAAATATTAGTAGGAAAATTCAAAAAATGATATTAAAAAAAATACATAAAATTTAAAAAAATGATAAAAACTAAAAAAAAAAGGTAAAAATGAAAAACAAAATTTAAAAATATGATAAACAAACTTTAAAAACAAAATAAACATTGTAAAAAAATACACAAAATTTAAAGAAATGATAAAAATTAAGAAAAATTATAAAAATTTACACAAAATTTAAAAAAAAATGATAAAAATGAAAAACAAAATTTGAAAAAATGATAAAACTTTAAAAACAAAATAAACAACATTTAAAAAAAATACACAAAATTTAAAAAAAAATGATAAAAATTAAGAAAAATTATAAAAATTTACACATAATTTGAAAAAATGATGAACAAAGTTTAAAAATAAAATAAACAACATTTAAAAAAAATACACAAAATTTAAAAAAAATAAAAAAAATTTTAAAAAATGATAAAAATTATAAAAATTTACACAAAATTAAAAAAAAAATGATAAAAATGAAAAACAAAATTTGAAAAAATTATAAGCAAACTTCAAAAACAAAATAAACAACATTTAGAAAAAACTACAAAATTAAAAAAAAATGATAAAAATTAAGAAAAATAATAAAAATTACACAAAATTAAAAAAAAATGATAAAAACTGAAAAAAATGATAAAAATGAAAAACAAAATTTGAAAAAATTATAAGCAAACTTTAAAAACAAAATAAACATTTAAAAAAAATACAAAAAATTTAAAAAAATGATAAAAATTATAAAAATTTACACAAAATTAAAAAAAAATGATAAAAACTGAAAAAAAATGATAAAAATGAAAAACAAAATTTGAAAAAATGATAAAAACAAAATAAACAACATTTAGAAAAAAATACACAAAATTTAAAAAAAAAATGATAAAAATTAAGAAAAATTATAAAAATTTACACAAAATTAAAAAAAAATGATAAAAACTGAAAAAAATGATAAAAATGAAAAACAAAATTTGAAAAAATGATAAAAACAAAATAAACAACATTTAGAAAAAAATACACAAAATTTAAAAAAAAATGATAAAAATTAAGAAAAATTATAAAAATTTACACAAAATTAAAAAAAAAAATAAAAACTGAAAAAAATGATAAAAATGAAAAACAAAATTTGAAAAAATTATAAGCAAACTTTAAAAACAAAATAAACATTTAAAAAAAATACAAAAAATTTAAAAAAATTATAAAAATTTACACAAAATTAAAAAAAAAATGATAAAAACTGAAAAAAAAATGATAAAAATGAAAAACAAAATTTGAAAAAATGATAAAAACAAAATAAACAACATTTAGAAAAAAATCAAAAAAATTTAAAAAAATGAAAAACAAAAATTTAAAAAATGATAAACATACTTCAAAAACAAAATTAACAAAATTAAAAAAAAATACACAAAATTTAAAGAAATGATAAAAATTTAAAAAAATAAAAAACAAAATTTGAAAAAATGATAAACTTTAAAAACAAAATAAACAATATTTAAAAAAAATACACAAAATTAAAAAAAAAATGAGAAACAAAAAAAAAAATGATAAAAATTTAAAAAAATCAAAAACAAAATTTGAAAAAATAAAGCAAAATTTAAAAAAATAATAAAAATAATTGAAAAAAAATGAGATAAAATAAAAAAAAATAATAGAATAAACACGGCAACATATTGAATCACTTACTGAACCTGTTTCTGCTCCACAAATAATGCGGCATCCTCCTGTGTCTTATATAATTAACCCTTGTCGGCATAAAAGCCGATATCCTATGCGAAAAAAACCTCCTTC
The DNA here is from genome assembly GCA_026230145.1 of Diorhabda elongata. Taxonomy (NCBI): domain Eukaryota; kingdom Metazoa; phylum Arthropoda; class Insecta; order Coleoptera; family Chrysomelidae; genus Diorhabda; species Diorhabda elongata. Next base: position 40,936,605 of record CM047928.1, on the reverse strand, counting down.
TAGGCGGCGGTGTCGCAGACGCCGCTGCAGCGTTCGAATTCGAAGTGTATATAGTGGAATTAGTGGTTCTAGTACTCGTATTACCAATTGTAACCGGAGGCAGGAACGATGTATCCCTTACCGAAGTATCGACATCGTCCGACGTCCATTCCTCCATAAAATTCCTCAAAACTCTCGGACCCTGATCTGAAATTAAACACCCATTCACAATAACACCCGGTATAATCGATTTTTATCTCATACTTTGTTCGGGATTTTCCGTAAGGGGTGTTGGCGTATTCACCGTATCCGAATTATCGGTAGGTTCGTTCTGATTTAAATTGTTCCCTTGTTCCGAAGAATTTTCTCTATCTCTGGAAGTTTGAGCTTCTCTATCGGTTCCGTTATCATCTATATCCGTCAATAATACTATCAGTCTTGCTAGAGCGCTACAAGGATGAGAACTACTGGTACTGGCTTCGTTACCGGTTTCGCGTTGTTGAGAACTAGAAGAAAAATTGAAAGTATAGAAATTTTGTTTAAAAAAAAAAAAAAGAATGTCGATGGTAGACCTGTTGTTGGAGCTCCGACGCATCCCCGGGGAATGAGAATTCATTTCTTCTTCGGAACTACTACTGTCCGAAGTGGTATCGACATGATTCAGATGACGCCTGTTGGTTTTTCTCAAAAAGTTCGGGTACATCTGTTTGAAACGCATCCTCACGTGTTCGCGGCTGTTTTCGAATAATCTGTAATTTTTTTACACAAATTTTGATAAAAAAAAGGGACCTAACCTTTTATTATTCTTAATGTCTCAACACTACTGTCTGATATGAACATTTTTAAGGTTATTCGAGACCCCCTTATTGGAAATTTATACAAAAATCGAGGTATTTGTCTAAAAAAAAAAACTGAAACAAATTTGAATCTATTAAAAAAAATCATCCAAAGTCACATTTTTCTTGGGAAATGTAATACAATAATCGTCGTGGGCTATAGTCAGAGGAGAGGTTGTTTTTTTTTACTAAATTTGATTTAAAAACATTCTCCAGTATGGGACAATTTCAATTTCAAAAGACCCTTCGGCTTTTATACAAAAATATGATTAGAACATCTATTTTTATTTCACTTATTTCGAAAATTACACTGAGGAAGTAAATAAAATACCGAAACAAATGAATAGGTTAAGTAATACCTAATTCTAATCAATTAAAATGGCCCCCATTGACAAATTTTTCTTAAAAAATGTTTTACAATAATCGTCGTGGTTTCTAGACAGGTGAGTGGTTATATTTTTCACTAAATTTGATCAGAAAAAACTCTCTAGTATTAACCGATTCAAATTTTCAAATAAGACAAGGCCTTTTAGCATCTATACTACAGAGTAGTTAATTTTTTTCCCTAAATCTGATAAATAAATTCTCAATTCTTACCCAAGGTTAAAGAACTATTTTAATCAAACATTTATACAAGAATTTGATCAAAAAATCTATTTTTTTTTCATCGATTTCATACATGTCTTACCGAGGAAGCGAAAAAGTCAAAATTGGTTGTGTGATACTTGATATGAATCCATTTTGCAATCATTCCGCAAACAAAAATATAATTCAATAATCATCACAGCACATAGATTATTTTTTCCACTAAATAACTGTTCTACATAGAAATTCATACCTTACCTTATTAATTCTGGTCGATCAGTTGCTGGTAAGGATCTAATTATCGGTAATATCCTATTTCTAACTTCTTCTTCAGCGGTCCTTTTAATACTAGAAAGCAATTCGTCGACGTTGGCTTGATTTGAACTGTCCCCTCGCCTAGAAGAACTTTCCCTGCTGGTACTGGGTAATGAATTTCTCGAAGTACTGGGTTCCATATTAATTTCTTCTTCAGTTTCGGTACCCTCTTGTCTTCTAAAACCGCTCGGTCCAGGTTCTGAAATTACTAAAAAGTAGTAACACAAAAAAAAATTCTCAATCTTTTTTAACCTTCGTCTTTATTAGATCTTATTCTGAATTCTGAAGAACTGCTACTAGACGAACTGTTATCCCCACAACCGCTAGTTGTATTCTTGTCTGTACTTATAGTAACTATTTTTCTAACTGTAGCTGTCTGTTCGGTTTGTGTAGAATTCGTTTTACCATCTTTACTACCTTTCGACGACTTCCTTTTATCCCCATTACTTTTTTTCAGCCTTTTCTCTTTCGGTTGCTCCGAATCTTCAGTCTTATGTTTACGAGATTCCGAAGTTTGAGTAGCTCGAATTAACGTATTTGGTTTTTTGATCACTGAAAATATCCTACTGGGCGTTAGTAGATTGTGAGCGGATTTTTGGGGCGATTGAGACGAACAACTGGGTTTTTCCTCTAAAATTATATTAAAAAAAATTGAAAAACTATCATATTTCTAGTACATATAACTCACGATCTGTGTTGTTGTTTTGTGGTACGTTTGAACTACTGGGTAACGTTTCTTCTAAAACCCTATCCGCCGCACTAGTAGTTGGTTGATTTTGATTAGAATCGTTGGTATTAGTGGTACTAGATTGTGTAGTATCACTTGTATTTGGTTGAGGTTCAGTAGTTTGAGTACCACTATTATTGAACCAATGATCCGGTTCCATTGGATCAGTTCCTCTATCGATCTGAAATAAATATTAAAATTTACCGGAAATTAAAGATTATTATAATTTTTACCATTGTTGGTGATCTGTAAAGTTGTAAATATCTATGTACGAGTTGTTCATATTCCCTAACTAAAGTTCTATAACACATCGATATCCGTCTTTCTCTTTCTGGAAAACTTAACTGAGATTCTCTACTAGAACTTGCAGTAGTATCGGTCGTCGATGGCTATAATATATAGATTCGATTGAAAAAAAAATCAAATTTGATTTAAAATCAAAAATATTACTTGGTTTTGATTGGTGTTAGCTAACCTCTGGGTTATTCTTCTTCTATAAGGACTAGCACACCATTCCTGTCTTGGTACTGGCACTGGAGCTCTAACTCTTTCCCATCTAGTCATGGGACTATTAGCTATACCGGTAATTAATTTATGACCCATAGCGTCAAAAGCTACATAACGAACCTTTAAAAATAATAATTTATTTTTAATAGTTTGATAATTTGAGGAAAAAAAATTACCTTCTCTTTTACATTATAAGTTGCTGCGCTTACGAAAGGTTCAGGTTGACTCCAATCCCAGAAATACACACAATTATAAGTAGCTATAGCTAAAACCCTATCATTCGGATGGAAAGCTAATGATGCTATCACCGATTGATTTACAGCTGTCCAAACTTCACTACCACCCTAAATAATTCATTTTATTATAAATAGTATGAGAAAAAAATATTTACTTACGCTTAAATCCCATATTCGTACTTGACCTCCAAGACATCCGGATGCTACAATTTGATCTGAAGTAGGATGGAATGCTATACACCAAGGAGTCCTCGGATGTCCAACTAAAGTTTTTATATTCCTACCATTTCTCAAGTCTGTAATGTATATATTATGATTACCATGAGTCGAAGCTACCTTTGTCCCATCGGGACTAAACGCCATCAAGAATGTGGATTTTGGTATACCTGGCATTTCACATCGCTTAAAAAAACATTAGGATCGATAAGTCGTGAAATATTATTGATATAATCGCTTACCATTTCGCTAAAATCTTTTTTTCTAACAAATTCCTCTTCGGCGAAGAGTTCAAGACTCTCTTTAGATCCGACATTTTTATTTACAAACCCAAGTGATCTATTTCCAAGTCCGTGATAAAAATCTATAGCGGCATTGTTTATTTGTTCCCTTTTGAACTTATGCAATAGATCAAAATCATCTTTATTCATGTTTAATTAAACACTACCTAAAAGTATTAAAAACCTATTTTTTTTTTAAATTCGATACGAGTTATTAAGGAATGTGATGTAAAAATAGTATCAATATTCCATCATTTTTATATAAAAAAATGAATTATTATATTTAAAACTGCCTTAAAATAATAATAATATGATAAAAATAAGTTTGATGCCTATTTATATCTAATTAAAAAATTTCTTCCCAAAAATCTTGTTTTAAAATGTATCTACCTACTAAACACGATAAATCATAAAATGTATCGCTTCAAAACGTATTTTTAATTATTTGAAATCAGTTGTTTTTAATAATACACAAAATGGTAACCACGTATAACAAAATTTCCTTTGAGTGGAATTGTATAAATCTACAGATCAAAACGATCTCTTATATGGTCATAACTGTATTTGAAAAGTTTTATTGGTTTTTGTCTTATTCATAAACGGATTATAATAATGAAAATGCAGGGTAGGGCACTATTTAAACTACTTTAAACGCAAACTAATATCGGTAAACGATTATTTAAACGCTTACCTAACCATAGGAACACTATATTCTAAATAGTCTTTGTTAAGAAATTATTAAGATTATTAATTATAAACACATAAGTTTATTGACGTAACACTACATCCAGCACGATTATTCCTTTTGCTTTCAGTTAATTACTGCAAATGTCAAGCTGGATATTGAGTCATGGAACATCTGATTGACGTTTGACAGGAAATATTTGCCGGGATTTGTTCCCTTTTCCTTTATTATTATAATCATTTAAAAAAAGTTCAGCAGTTTCCATTAAAATTTAGATGTTTTTTTTTACGAAAACTATTCATTTTTAACAATAACACACAATGGGAACAAATTTAAAACTAATCAAAACTAATGATTAAATATTCCCGAATCTACAACCCAGACATTTTTGTATTTGGAGGTTATGTTTTCGACGTCACTGCGTGGTCGTTTATTTCTCAATTTCACTTCGATATTTTTTATAACGTATATCGATGTTTTAGATTCGAGATTCCAAGTTCGAAATGTAGTATTTTGTTTCCAACAGTATTTTTTTCAAGCCAAAATTAGTTGGAAATTAAAAACTATTTAAAAATAAAAAGTAAATAAAACAATAAGGATATACGTAATGACGTCATAACATAACCTAGAAATATGAATATCAGTTGAAAATTAATTCTTTGATCGAAAACTATAAAATGTAAATGAAACAATAATGACACATAATGACGCCAAAAACATAACCTAAAAATACGACTTTTTTATCATTTATTAACTCGGCTGAATTAGAATTGACTTATATTTGTTCTTTTCATAATAACGGGTTATAAAATCGTAATTTATATTCTCATATACTTGATGAAAAACTTTACAAGAACTCAATAGTATTTTTAACAAAAAAATGAGAAAAGAATTTATTTTGTGTCGTAGACGATTTAAATTAATATATTTATAAATACATATTCATGTTTATGTTGAGAAAAGCCTTGCTAGGAACTATCTCAATAGTGAAAAAGTAATTAAATGCTATTTAACTAAGTCCAGAAAATATATTATTAAAAAAACGCCGAGTTTGTGTTAAACATGTGGCCACACTGTCTCTATCAAATCACCGTAGGGTTAATTAATTTTCAGCGCTTCCATTCCAATTAAAGGCTATCAATTATTATTACTAGAATTTTTTTCAAAAAATATATTTCTCTAATAAAGATACCTTCATACGTAAATCTCTTAGATACTTAAAAACATTATGTATTTTTCAACTCCGAGAATTCTATTTTACCGACTTATTAGTGTGGCTAGTACTTAAGAGATGGCGCAAGCGTTCATTTTTGATGTATAATTCAACGTCTTATTACTGCGATAATTTTTTTCAACGTTTTTAGTTATTATTAGCAATGTTTGGTTTGTAGAAGTTTTTTTATACTTTATTCGTATTAGTTTTTTTTTGGATAAATAATTCTTATAATATTATTCCGTTTTCAGTATTCTTGTTTTAATAATCGATCCAATAAAGGAAAAAGTTTCTAATCGAAACTTACGTCAAATTATGTACAAATGTCACTTGTCAAATATTAAGGTTTATATATTCTGAAATGTTAGTATAATTCTACATTTTCTATTTTCCAAATAATTGTAATAAATTACAAAGTAATTAGTAACCAATGTATGAAAAAATCATTTATGATATATTACAGAAAATATGTATTAGTAGTTCGATCAAAATCAAGATGTTTATCAATATATTATATATAAAAAGCATTTAGTAGTACGTCTACTACGGTAGCCGGAGGGTACCAAAACCGCGTGATTAGTCATTACACTCATTAGACATACTTTCCAGCTTCGGTACTACTAGGCAATACCAGTATAGTACTCATTTCTATTACGAGATTACATTTTTGTTTTCGTATACGGTGATACCTGAAAAATATCAGATATTTACGCTTAAGAATATATTATGAAAAGTTATAAGTTATGCATACGGTTAAGTAACAGTAGACACGGTTTGACAGTCGCTGTATTTCCGGTTTAAATTTTACGTTGTTGTATTCAATAACAACTTTTTATGTGTAAGTTATTTTGATAATGTATTTGAAATTGCTTTTAATGTTTGTGGAAATTGAAGTATTTGAAGAGTTTAGTTGGAATACCAAAAGAGTTTCAGTATGTCGATAGGAAATTGTTGCTGTCATTTTTTTTCACTAGTGATTAGGCAACACAAATCACACTTTGTTGTTTCCGGAATTGTTGTCAGTGCTGAGAATTTTATAAATTAATTAAGATATCTATTTATTTATCTCATAATAGATATTTTTAAACTATAAAAAAAGCGTGTCCGTCAAAATGAAAACGTAAAGTTAAAAGTTCCATTGTCCCACCCACAATTAAGATATTAAATGTCCGTTATTTCTAAAAGGACCTTGGCATCGATTCGTGCGGAGATTTTTCGATCGTCTATCGACAATTTCGACCTCTTTAACTAATTCGCCGTCACTAATTTACCATTTCTAGATCACCACGTTTCTCTGCCGGTTTATTTTCATCGATTATAGTTTGAATATCCACAAGAAAATAAATCAAGGCTAAAGAAGACGGTTGTAATTATTTAACATCAAAAACAGTTTATCAAAAAGATATTTACGTAATACCAAAAGTAGAATTGTTACAATTAACAAATATTCTATAATTAATTACATAATTACTTTAATTTCTTATTTCGTAGACATTTTTTATGTATTTGTTGTTGAATCGTTTCGATTTTGGGCGAATATCAAAATTGAAATATATTTTCAACTAAATCACTAATTAGTAAAACAAAAATTTAAAATTGAAGCCTATTATATTTTGTTTCGTGTTCATGGGAACTTTGTCTCACTAAATTCCCCGTCATACGAGGGTAGTTCTAGAAGTTACGTGACGTGCTGCACAGTCGCCATCTTACTCACAACTGACAGTGACAGATAATGGCGGCCGTTTCCTATACTTGTAATACATCAAAAGAAAACTTTGAAACTTTCCCTTTTCATGTAGCATTTGTACTTTAATAAATACGAAATTATAAAAATGGGTATACAATTTAGAATAACCCTGTATATTAGTACGCCGATAATATTCGTCATAGGTAACAGTGGAGAGATAAGAGAGATAGAAAGAGAAGACGAACAGGTTGTGGCAACTTACCAGCGTCTTAACAAAACCCGCAGCGCCAGCGGGGGCGTAGTATCTACGATAGTTACTACTCGTTGCATCGAGATGTATGGTACCGCAGAGAGGAGCGGATCCTAGACGTAAGGTGAGCTGTCACATTCGACTCAGCGGGCTATGAATGTATGCGTACGCCGAGAGATGACCGCACCTTAACCGACGATATTTTTATTTAACCATTTATACGCGTTTTATTGTTATAGCTACTTCTGTTTTATTACGATTTACAAATCAACACGAATTTCGTAATTTCTTCCAATGCTTATGAATTATTATTATTTTTTAATCAAATTATTAGATTCCGCCATGCTTTTTACGTCAACTGTCAAACGCCATGTTGTTCGGCAGCTATCGATAGTGAACGTCAATTTGAACATATGCAATCGTATTTTCAAAGAAATTATTTAGTATTGAACATTTCAATTTGACGTATTTCTTTAGATGGACTGAAAAGTTCGTAGGCTGACGTATAGATGGTACTACTAGTATTAAATATGAGTTCCAACCTTTAAAACGTACGATATAAATTCGAGAATCATTGAGAAGTTTAAATGAGGCAAAATTAGGACGATTTCCGCCCAAAATATGATAAAAACATCAAAAAACTTGACACAAAAAATAATTTACGTCAATTAAATATTTATTTCATATCTGTGCCGCCACGTATGTACGAGGCAATTAATTTACAAGTTACAATTGATTGGCTCAACAGGCATGGAGGGCTGAGGCCAGTATTTTGTATCACAAGAGACGAGAATTCTAACACGGCAACATGTTTAATAATCCTGGTTTCATACAAAAGGTATTAAATAACCAAATGAATATTTAGATTTGCGAAAGTTTTGTTTAAAGTTATTGCTCACAATCGACAGGGAACAGCGACTATTAGGGCATCAAATAAAGAAGAAGAAAATGACGTTTCACCAAGACAATACAACTTGTCATAAATCATTGAAAATAGTGATCAAATTGAGGTTAGAGTTGCTCCAGTATTAATTGTATTCTGCCAGCGGCTTTTTCATGGTCTTAGAACACAAAAAAATGATCCTGGATATAAATTTTGTGCCGATGAAGAAATTATCGTATATATTGAGGCCTATTTTGAGGTTAAAGTCAAATTTTAAGTACATTAAACAACTTTATATGGTAAAAAATTGTCCTTTGTAGGAGAATTTGATTAATTATTTCAACCGATTGAAATATTGCGTTGTCAAAAATAAAAAACATAACCTAACATTATAAAATCTTAATTATAACCTTCAATCTCTGGTAATTTAGTTATTAGATTTTGTAAAAAGCGTATCTGTATCATCGTAACGAGTCTAAATAATAATTTATGGACCATCCACGTCCATTATTCGAAAGAGAAAGTGAAATTAAATCGCCTTGTATAACTTTTAAGTTAATGGCGGACGAAGTGATAATATGAATAATGTTTCTAATTATTTTAATTGACGTTATTATTTTTTCTGACAGGATTTATCGGCGAAATACTCGATTAATGATAAATTATTTTATACAAGCGTACTAAATTACGTACGAAAATTATCCCCCATATATTATACGAGGGTTATGGGATAAGAAATTAGCAAGTTTTAGTATCACAATCAAGGCCGATATTTCCATTCTAAAAATGTCTCAATCCTTCGAAAAACCTCGAATTTTGATATTCGGAAAGGATCTAACCGTAATAACCATACGGGGATGGTCCTAAAAGTACCTGATCTGATCTACAGATGGCGGTAGTTGTATTAGAAAGTACACGTAATTCGTAATACGTAATTCGTAAATTTGGTCATTGTAAAGTGATGCAGTACTTTTATTTGACAGGTTTTAGTCCAACCAATATGAAAGATCAACGATCTGATAAGACCAGTGGTGTACCAAATGAGTTTACGACTCTGGAAAGAAAGAAAATCCACGAAACGATACTTGACGACATAGCAGACATTTCGAAAAGTGCTTTAACCTAAAATTTGGACATCAGAAACCCGCGTGAAGATGTTTCCATCGAGTTTTCGACAATATAACCGTTCAATAACCACGGATGAAACGCTGGTTCTGGTTTTCTTCTTCTATATTTGTTGCATCGCGGTTTTCCGAGGACAAAAACAAACTAATTGACAGGTGACGTTCGACAGGTGACGTTGTTGTGATGGAAGGAGTACGTTCCTTCAACAAACGTGGTAGTCCATCGCGGAATTACCGAATGTTTTTATGTACCGATTACGTAGCTGATTAATTTCATTTCCGAGTTTATTAAATCGTAGTAAAAAGTCTTTCGATTCATTCACGAGAATGGAAATCACCTCGTTCAAACTATTTCACTCGAGAAAAAGTTGCTACGTAGTTTCTCATTGGAGCATTTCCTTGAAAACCCCCTCTCTTCAAATAGAGCGTGGCAATCGATGGATAAGTATCCACGGAATGGTGAATATTAGCAAGACAATGAGATAAGAGGGTGGCGAGATTGAAGGGGGTGTGAAAAGAGGGTGGCCGCGTGGGAACTGCGACCATTATTGTGGAGGGTACAAGTGGATTTTGTTCGTTTTATGATGCAATTATAAAGGGGGATGGGGGGGGGGTATAGTTTCATCCTTTTGTGTTGGTCCGATCGGAAGCATAAGGTCCTTGTGTATTTAACATTGATGGATGATGTGTATGGGTTTCGAAGATGAACGTGGGAAAGTGTAATTGATTTAAATAATGAGGAATATTAGGTTAGAAACAAATTTGTCGGCAGTTTAGGGTACTTAAAGCTGGATATAACCAGTTCTACGTTGACGTTTTTACGCTAAATTCGTGTTTCGTTTTCTTATTTTGAAAACGTTTTTTTTAACCTCAATTTTTCCGTGGTACGTCCCGTATATAAATAGACGTTTTATTATCGTTTAAAAACACTTGTTGAATCGAAAAAAAAAAAAAAAAAATAAATTTCGATAGTGGAATCGTGCGTAAAATTCCGAAGATTGACGTGTGTCTGACTTAACGAAATAATAATTAGCTTAACTACCATTTAAGCGGAGGCCATTATTGATGTTTCAACTGTTTGTTCACTAATAAGCATCGGATCCGTCGATAAAATCTTTATATCTTCTTTTATAAAGTGGTTCGTACCATTGGCGTCAACTTATTCATCCATTTCCGGTTTTTATATATAATATTTTCGGTATAAATACCTCGAATTCCTCAAAATATTATCTAATGGATGTGATTTGATTTGAATCTGTTTATTAGAAAGCTCTCCTTGGACGCCATGTTCTTAATTTCGTAATAGTTGTAGTTTATCTATGGTTGGAACCATGACTATTTCGATGATATACGTTATGGGTTAGCTTGTTGGTGGCCCCATGTTAATACTGTAATTAGTCAATTAAATCTATTCGTACCACTTAATATTTAAGTAATAATTGGTCGAGTACCTATTAAATATATTTCTTTTAACAACTTCTGGTTTCTTATTATTGTCAACAAGTGTACGTTGTTCGTGTATTAAAGAACATAGAACTAATTATAAGCGTAATTGATTTACTATGAAAATTATCTGCTGGTTACGAGGTTATATCAATAATTTGATGTATTTAAAGTGGTTTTTTATAAAAGGAAAAGTGATTTTTGGAGGTTATAAGAACTAAAAAGTAGCTCTGATTGTTATTGCTTTAATTTGTATGTATTGAAGTTCTGATGAGACCCAATTAGATATAAACCGGTTGAAAATTGTTTTTTTTTGCAAACAAAACACGAAAAAAAGTTTTCGGAAGAAGATTTTATCATTTTGAGGAACGTTTTGAGGAAATTCGTTTTCTTTGGGAAGAATAAACTCAATTAATTCACTAGAAACAGTACAAATTTCAAATTTAAATATTTACGAGGTTAAATTGATATTTTTTTAATAATTTAACTGATTTAAAGTGATTTTTTATGAATAAGAAAGTAATTGGTTATGATTTTAAGAACCAAAAAGAAGTTCTGATTGTTTTTGCTTTTATTTTTCACGAGAAAAAGCGAATCGCTGTTCTGACGCGTCCCAATTAGACTTAAACCGGTTGAAAATTGTTTTCTTTTGCAAGAAAAACACGAAAAAAAGTTTTCGGAAGAAGAATTTATCATATTGAAGAAAATTTTTAAGAAAATTCGTTTCCATTGAATAGAATAAACTCAATTAATTCACTAGAAACAGTACAAATTTCAAATTTAAATATTTACGAGGTTAAATTGATATTTTTTTAATAATTTAACTGATTTAAAGTGATTTTTTATGAATAAGAAAGTAATTGGTTATGATTTTAAGAACCAAAAAGCAGTTCCGATTGTTTTTGCTTTTATTTTTCACGAGAAAAAGCGAATCGCTGTTCTGACGCGTCCCAATTAGACTTAAACCGGTTGAAAATTGTTTTCTTTTGCAAGAAAAACACGAAAAAAAGTTTTCGGAAGAAGAATTTATCATATTGAAGAAAATTTTTAAGAAAATTCGTTTCCATTGAATAGAATAAACTCAATTAATTCACTAGAAACAGTACAAATTTCAAATTTAAATATTTACGAGGTTAAATTGATATTTTTTTAATAATTTAACTGATTTAAAGTGATTTTTTATGAATAAGAAAGTAATTGGTTATGATTTTAAGAACCAAAAAGCAGTTCCGATTGTTTTTGCTTTTATTTTTCACGAGAAAAAGCGAATCGCTGTTCTGACGCGTCCCAATTAGACTTAAACCGGTTGAAAATTGTTTTCTTTTGCAAGAAAAACACGAAAAAAAGTTTTCGGAAGAAGAATTTATCATATTGAAGAAAATTTTTAAGAAAATTCGTTTCCATTGAATAGAATAAACTCAATTAATTCACTAGAAACAGTACAAATTTCAAATTTAAATATTTACGAGGTTAAATTGATATTTTTTTAATAATTTAACTGATTTAAAGTGATTTTTTATGAATAAGAAAGTAATTGGTTATGATTTTAAGAACCAAAAAGCAGTTCCGATTGTTTTTGCTTTTATTTTTCACGAGAAAAAGCGAATCGCTGTTCTGACGCGTCCCAATTAGACTTAAACCGGTTGAAAATTGTTTTCTTTTGCAAGAAAAACACGAAAAAAAGTTTTCGGAAGAAGAATTTATCATATTGAAGAAAATTTTTAAGAAAATTCGTTTCCATTGAATAGAATAAACTCAATTAATTCACTAGAAACAGTACAAATTTCAAATTTAAATATTTACGAGGTTAAATTGATATTTTTTTAATAATTTAACTGATTTAAAGTGATTTTTTATGAATAAGAAAGTAATTGGTTATGATTTTAAGAACCAAAAAGAAGTTCTGATTGTTTTTGCTTTTATTTTTCACGAGAAAAAGCGAATCGCTGTTCTGACGCGTCCCAATTAGACTTAAACCGGTTGAAAATTGTTTTCTTTTGCAAGAAAAACACGAAAAAAAGTTTTCGGAAGAAGAATTTATCATATTGAAGAAAATTTTTAAGAAAATTCGTTTCCATTGAATAGAATAAACTCAATTAATTCACTAGAAACAGTACAAATTTCAAATTTAAATCTTTACGAGGTTAAATTGATATTTATTTAATAATTTAACAGATTTAAAGTGATTTTTTATGGATAGGAAAGTAATTGGTGATGATTTTAAGAACCAAGAAGCAGTTCTGCTTGTTTTTCCTTTTAGTTTTCACGAGAAAAAGCGATTCGCTGTTCTGACGCGTCCCAATTAGACTTAAACCGGTTGAAAATTGTTTTCTTTTGCAAACAAAACATGAAAAAAAGTTTTCGAGAAGATTTTATCATTTTGAGGAACGTTTTGAGGAAATTCGTTTTCTTTGGGAAGAAAAAACTCAATTGATTCACTAGAAACAGTACAAATTTCAAATTTAAATATTTACGAGGTTAAATTGATATTTTTTTAATAATTTAACTGATTTAAAGTGATTTTTTATGAATAAGAAAGTAATTGGTGATGATTTTAAGAACCAAAAAGAAGTTCTGATTGTTTTTGCTTTTATTTTTCACGAGAAAAAGCGATTCGCTGTTCTGACGCGTCCCAATTAGACTTAAACCGGTTGAAAATTGTTTTCTTTTGCAAACAAAACATGAAAAAAAGTTTTCGAGAAGATTTTATCATTTTGAGGAACGTTTTGAGGAAATTCGTTTTCTTTGGGAAGAAAAAACTCAATTGATTCAGTAGAAACAGTACAAATTTCAAATTTAAATATTTACGAGGTTAAATTGATATTTTTTTAATAATTTAACTGATTTAAAGTGATTTTTTATGAATAAGAAAGTAATTGGTTATGATTTTAAGAACCAAAAAGAAGTCCTGATTGTTTTTGCTTTTATTTTTCACGAGAAAAACCGAATCGCTATTCTGACGCGTCCTAATTAGACTTAAACCGGTTGAAAATTGTTTTCTTTTGCAAACAAAACATAAAAAAAAGTTCCCGTAAGAAGATTTTATCATATTGAAGAATGTTTTGAGAAAATTCGTGTCCAAGGAAACGGAAAAACCTGAAAAATTTCTACTGAAGACATAATTTGATCATTTTTTAATACTCCACCGAATAAAAATCATTATTTCTACTATGAACAGCAATTCAATTTTCAACGTGATTATAATTGTTTTTCTCACTTAAATTTCTCAAAATATTCATTTAGATACTAACTAATAACTTAACTTGACTTAATACTACTTAAATCTGCGTAGAGCTCAAAATAAGTGACTTTGAACCGAGTTAAGTTAAGTTTTATCGACTTTTTTTGCTCTAAGTACATAGGGATCTTTTAGAGACCCATTGTATATGCAAAAAATATCCGATTTATTGAAATACAAAAAAAAAGAATTAAATAAATTACTGAAAGTGTAGTGAACCGGTTTCAGTGTATTCCGACCGGAAAGGGGCGAAGTTTTTTTTGTCGAAAAAAAATCTGTGTTCCGGTTTCACCATAACGGCCTATACTTGAATATCTGGTACTGGTACCACCTTAATAAAAATTAACGGTCGTTTTTTTACATCATTTTTTTTCAAAGTCTATTAGGCGTTAATAATATATTTTAATACCGAGCAAAAAGTGTCGTAAACTTTGCCAAAAGGGTAAAATTTTTATTACACCTTATATAATAAATAAGTGTCTGTTTAATATTTAGATAACTTCTAATATTGTGCGGGGTTGACTGTAAAAAATATTTTATAGTCGAAGAAAACATTATTGCTGCCGTGGGAAGTTATAACACGTTTATTCGAGACAAAACATTTGATAATTGCGTGGTTTATCAATATTGTAAACATCAACCTTCGTATTCTCGATTAATAATAACAAAATGAAGATTTTCCAATTTATTTAAAAACATATTACAACAAAAACTTATGAAACGGAACCTCCAGGATCGTAAACCAAGAAAATCTCCTTATTTTTACATAAATAATTTTTAGTTCTAGAACCGATTCGTAAACAATCATTAACTAACCTAAACTGATTCGGAATTACACTCAAGAACAAAGCTGTCAATCAATTATTGATATCACAGTGATGACAGTTGACAGTTATCAGTTACTAATCGAATCTAGTCGAGTTTTAAATCATTTAACTGCGATTTTACATTCATTTTAAAGTATTGTAGTACGAAATAATGTTTTTTTATATTATTTAATCAATATTTAATCTTTTTCTCTAAAAAAAAACGATTGTTTTAACAAATAGATAAGTTTATAAATCTAAACAATAATTAACAGTATCTGCTTGACTCGCGAATTGAACGGCCCCTACACCGATTCGGAATCACACTCAAGTAAGAATCACACTCAAGTACAAAGCTGTCAAAGAATTATTGATATCACAGTGATGACAGTTGACAGTTATCAGTTACTAATCGAATTTAGTCGTGTTTTAAATCATTTAACGGCGATTTTACATTCATTTTAAAGGATTGCAGTACAAAATAATGTTTTTTATAATATTTAATCAATATTTTATGTTTTTCTCTAAAAAAGAAACGATTGTTTTAACAAATAGATAAGTTTTTAAATCTAAACAATAATTAACAGTATCTGCTTGACTCGCGACTTGAACGGTCCCTACACCGATTCGGAATCACACTCAAGTACAAAGCTGTCAATGAATTATTGATATCACAGTGATGACAGTTGACAGCTATCAGTTACTAATCGAATCTAATCGTATTTTAAGTGATTTAACGGTGATTTTACATTCATTTTGAAAGATTATAGTACGAAATAATGTTTTTTTATAATATTTAATCAATATTTTATGTTTTTCTCTAAAAAAGAAACGATTGTTTTAACAAATAGATAAATTTATAAATCTAAATAATAATTAACACATTCTGCTTGACTCGCGAATTGAACGGTTCCTACACCGATTCGGAATTACACTCAAGTACAAAGCTGTCAATGAATTATTGATATCACAGTGATGACAGTTGACAGCTATCAATTACTAATCGAATTTAGTCGTGTTTTAAGTAATTTAACGGTGATTTTACATTCATTTTGAAAGATTATAGTACGAAATAATGTTTTTTTATAAAATTTAATCAATATTTTATGTTTTTCTCTAAAAAAAAAAAACGATCGTTTTAACAAATAGATAAGTTTATAAATCTAAACAATAATTAACACAATCTGCTTGACTCACGAATTGAACGGTTCCTACACCGATTCGGAATTACACTCAAGAACAAAGCTGTCAATGAATTATTGATATCACAGTGATGACAGTTGACAGCTATCAGTTACTAATCGAATTTAGTCGTGTTTTAAGTAATTTAACGGTGATTTTACATTCATTTTGAAAGATTATAGTACGAAATAATGTTTTTTTATAAAATTTAATCAATATTTTATGTTTTTCTCTAAAAAAAAAACGATCGTTTTAACAAATAGATAAGTTTATAAATCTAAACAATAATTAACAGTATCTGTTTGACTCGCGAATTGAACGGTTCCTACACCGATTCGGAATTACACTCAAGTACAAAGCTGTCAATGAATTATTGATATCACAGTGATGACAGTTGACAGCTATCAGTTACTAATCGTGTTTTAAATAATTTAACTGCGATTTTACATTCATTTTAAAGGATTGCAGTACAAAATAATGTTTTTTATAATATTTAATCAATATTTTATGTTTTTCTCTAAAAAAGAAACGATTGTTTTAACAAATAGATAAGTTTATAAATCTAAACAATAATTAACAGTATCTACTTGACTCGCGAATTGAACGGTTCCTACACCGACTCGGAATTACACTCAAGTACAAAGCTGTCAATGAATTATTGATATCACAGTGATGACAGTTGACAGCTATCAGTTACTAATCGAATTTAGTCGTGTTTTAAGTAATTTAACGGTGATTTTACATTCATTTTGAAAGATTATAGTACGAAATAATGTTTTTTTATAAAATTTAATCAATATTTTATGTTTTTCTCTAAAAAAAAAACGATCGTTTTAACAAATAGATAAGTTTATAAATCTAAACAATAATTAACAGTATCTGTTTGACTCGCGAATTGAACGGTTCCTACACCGATTCGGAATTACACTCAAGTACAAAGCTGTCAATGAATTATTGATATCACAGTGATGACAGTTGACAGCTATCAGTTACTAATCGTGTTTTAAATAATTTAACTGCGATTTTACATTCATTTTAAAGGATTGCAGTACAAAATAATGTTTTTTATAATATTTAATCAATATTTTATGTTTTTCTCTAAAAAAGAAACGATTGTTTTAACAAATAGATAAGTTTATAAATCTAAACAATAATTAACAGTATCTACTTGACTCGCGAATTGAACGGTTCCTACACCGACTCGGAATTACACTCAAGTACAAAGCTGTCAATGAATTATTGATATCACAGTGATGACAGTTGACAGCTATCAGTTACTAATCGAATTTAGTCGTGTTTTAAGTAATTTAACGGTGATTTTACATTCATTTTGAAAGATTATAGTACGAAATAATGTTTTTTTATAAAATTTAATCAATATTTTATGTTTTTCTCTAAAAAAAAAACGATCGTTTTAACAAATAGATAAGTTTATAAATCTAAACAATAATTAACAGTATCTGTTTGACTCGCGAATTGAACGGTTCCTACACCGATTCGGAATTACACTCAAGTACAAAGCTGTCAATGAATTATTGATATCACAGTGATGACAGTTGACAGCTATCAGTTACTAATCGTGTTTTAAATAATTTAACTGCGATTTTACATTCATTTTAAAGGATTGCAGTACAAAATAATGTTTTTTATAATATTTAATCAATATTTTATGTTTTTCTCTAAAAAAGAAACGATTGTTTTAACAAATAGATAAGTTTATAAATCTAAACAATAATTAACAGTATCTACTTGACTCGCGAATTGAACGGTTCCTACACCGACTCGGAATTACACTCAAGTACAAAGCTGTCAATGAATTATTGATATCACAGTGATGACAGTTGACAGCTATCAGTTACTAATCGAATTTAGTCGTGTTTTAAGTAATTTAACGGTGATTTTACATTCATTTTGAAAGATTATAGTACGAAATAATGTTTTTTTATAAAATTTAATCAATATTTTATGTTTTTCTCTAAAAAAAAAACGATCGTTTTAACAAATAGATAAGTTTATAAATCTAAACAATAATTAACAGTATCTGTTTGACTCGCGAATTGAACGGTTCCTACACCGACTCGGAATTACACTCAGTACAAAGCTGTCAATGAATTATTGATATCACAGTGATGACAGTTGACAGCTATCAATTACTAATCGAATCTAATCGTGTTTTAAGTAATTTAACTGTGATTTTACATTCATTTTGAAAGATTATAGTACGAAATAATATTTAATGAAAATATCTAAAAAAACGATCGTTATAACGAATAGTTAAGTGTATAAATCTAAACAATAAGATTCGGTAGCTTTCACAGATATGATCTGAAGTGTGATTTTTCAAAATAACACCTTAACGAATAAAATGTGACCTAAGGTAGTAAATATTCGTTTAAATGCGAAAGGTGCGCTACTGTTAGAAACCCAAAAATACACAGACATCTGTCTGACATTTACCTGTAATTCTTTTGCTAAGTTTACTTTATTAACAAACCAGCGCTCGTCAAAATTTCAACAAAAATTCCTTAAATAAATAGTTATAATGACACTTCTTTATATAGATTGTCCCGGGGCGTAAATTTAATTCGTGAAAATCATATTTTTGGTTCGTATTAACTAAATAAAATATTTTAATAACGTCGAGTTTTTATTTTGTTTTTTTATATAAAAAATTTTGGGAATCTCTGTCTCGGGGCTGATGCCCTATTGAAAACGAGAAGAAAAGGGATCGCTAGACATGTGCATATGTGTAGTACGCATCTGTCGGTAAGGCACAAGCCCCCGAAATAGCCGCGAAGGGTAGCAGGTAATTTTTACCAAAACATATAATTGAAATCAAGTCTTAAACTTATCTATTTACGCTTTAATATCCGCATTAAATTATTCGACATTGAAAATTGATATTAGACAAAGTTCTATTCAGTTATTCATATATTTCAAGGGCTCTATTCAATTCGAAGGATACCTTGAAGTACCTTTTATATTTAAATGTTTCCATACTGATGTTCCTTGTAATTTCAAGTCTCGCGGTATAATTTTAAATCGGACTACCGGCAGATAAACATACGAAAAACGAAAAAATAACCGAAAAAATCATCAAATAAATGCAAACGGTTGTTGTTGTTGTTGTTTATATTTATAACGGCGACGTTGCCGTATCGTTCGAATCGTATGTGTCATTCTGTTGGAGAGCGATTTAATGATTAGGTTAGAAGTAATTAGAAAAATTTGTTGGAAACCGCGGTTACGAAAAATGATTGATGATCTTTAAGAATCGATTATTTCGAGAATCGTTATGGGTGGTTTGGAAATTTTCACGGCGTTATACGCACGATTATTTTATTATTAATTTAATGATTGTCGATTTAAGGAGGTTAGGCATTTGATTTATTTATGTTAAAGTGAAATTTTATGCGTTTCGCTTCGGCCTGATATAAGAATTCTGAAATTATACCGCAATCAGTAAATATTGATAAAAAAAAAATAATTTTATTTGATGTTGATCGATGTCTTTTTATGTCTATTGACGTCGATTGAAGTCGATTTACGTCAATTCTGTCAATTCTGTCAAATCCGTTTGACAGACAGACTCTACTGACGTCGATTGAAGTCGATTTACGTCAATTCTGTACAATCCGTTTGACAGACAGACTATTGATGTCGATTTACGTCAATTCTGTCAATCCTGTCAAATCCGTTTGACAGATAGACTGTATTGATGTCGATTTACATCAATTCTGTCAAATAAGTCTGACAGACCGACTCTATTGATGTCGATTTACGTCAATTCTGTAAAATCCGTTTGACAGACAGACTATTGATGTCGATTTACGTCAATTCTGTCAATCCTGTCAAATCCATTTGACAAACAGACAGTATTGACGTTAATTTACGTCAATTCTGTTGAATCCGTTTGACAGACAGACTATTGAAGTCGATTTACGTCAATTCTGTCAAATAAGTCTGACAGACCGACTCTATTGATGTCGATTTACGTCAATTCTGTCAATCCTGTCAAATCCGTTTGACAAACAGACAGTATTGACGTTAATTTACGTCAATTCTGTAAAATCCGTTTGACAGACAGACTATTGATGTCGATTTACGTCAATTCTGTCAATCCTGCCAAATCCGTTTGACAAACAGACAGTATTGACGTTAATTTACGTCAATTCTGTCAATTCTGTCAATTCTGTCAATTCTGTCAATTCTGTCAATTCTGTCAATTCTGTCAATTCTGTCAATTCTGTCAATTCTGTCAATTCTGTCAATTCTGTCAATTCTGTCAATTCTGTCAATTCTGTCAATTCTGTCAATTCTGTCAATTCTGTCAATTCGGTCAATTTGGTATATTCTGTCAATTCTGTCAATTCGGTCAATTCTGTCAATTCTGTCAATTCTGTCAATTCTGTCAATTTGGTATATTCGGTCAATTCTGTCAATTCGGTCAATTCTGTCAATTCTGTCAATTCTGTCAATTCTGTCAATTCTGTCAATTCTGTCAATTCTGTCAATTCTGTCAATTCTGTCAATTCTGTCAATTCTGTCAATTCTGTCAATTCTGTCAATTCTGTCAATTCTGTCAATTCTGTCAATTCTGTCAATTCTGTCAATTCTGTCAATTCTGTCAATTCTGTCAATTCTGTCAATTCTGTCAATTCTGTCAATTCTGTCAATTCTGTCAATTCTGTCAATTCTGTCAATTCTGTCAATTCTGTCAATTCTGTCAATTCTGTCAATTCTGTCAATTCTGTCAATTCTGTCAATTCTGTCAATTCTGTCAATTCTGTCAATTCTGTCAATTCTGTCAATTCTGTCAATTCTGTCAATTCTGTCAATTCTGTCAATTCTGTCAATTCTGTCAATTCTGTCAATTCTGTCAATTCTGTCAATTCTGCCAATTCTGTCAATTCTGTCAATTCTGTCAATTTTGCCAATGCTGTCAATTCTGTCTGACAGACAGACGGACAGACGGACAAAATGATGCGCTAATAAGCGATTTAATGATCAACTGTCAAGTGAAAGCGAATCTCAGACTTTGTAAGCTTTGGTTTCGAATTAACATCGACACAAATCAACAACAAAATGGAGGCTGTTTACGGTAATTTGTGTCCATCAATTTCAACAATCGAAAATTGTTTGGGTGCAACACGAATTTACAAAACAAATTCTAAGGATCGATGAGGATTTAAAAATTACAAAAATTAGTACAAGGTTGGTTCATCCCCCCTCTTATTACAATTTTCGTGCTTTAAATTTGAATTTATCGCTTCCAAGAAACGGACCACAGAAAAACTACCCTAAAACTAAATTTCATCGTATTTCTTCAATTATTACCAATTTTTCTGGTACTATAACGTTCACTTAATAGAGACATTGCAAAATTTTGGAAAAAATTTCAATTGATTACACTCATTTAAGCGGCTTTTGTTTTGTTGTCAAGTCGTCGAAGCGTGGAGTATCGGAGTAACGTCACTTGCCCTTTCAAGACCAATTATCTATAGCTCGCTCGTGAAGTTCGTATTGTTCGATTTTTTTGTTCGGTCATCATCATCATCATCATCATCATCATAATCACTTTCATTATATAAATAATGCGTTAGAAGCAATCATCTGCTATTGTGGTATTCAACTTATTACAAATAAGATATTAGAACGTTTCTCCGATTAAATTATCGATCAAATTATTTAAGCTGATCAATTGATCAATTTTATCACTATCACTTATAAAAATAGAGCCTCGAGTGCTTCAAATCGTTCGCAACTTATCACCAAATCAACTCAATTCATACTGTGATCTTCTGTCTTCTTTTTACTCATGGAATGTTCTACGCTATGGTAAAACAACTTTCCAGATTATCCAGAAACGTTTAGATATATAAAATCATCCACCGAATGTCCAAAAATCTTGTAAGGTGTGTTGGAAAGTTCGTAAACAGACACTTGGAACTGTTAGTATTAAATCCATATGATTTTCGGTTAGTTCTAACCTAAAAAGTGTATGAATTTGACAGCTGTCGTATTATTAGTTTATGGGAAAGAAGTAAACAAAATGGACGCTCTAAACGTCAAATATAGTTCAAATTATTTAGAAACTATGATAAAGCTCATAATGATCGCTTCATACTGTGATCTTCTGTCTTCTTTTTACTCATGGAATGTTCTACACTATGGTAAAACAACTTTCCATATTATCCAGAAACATTTAGATATATAAAATCATCCACCGAATGTCCAAAAATCTTATAAGGTGTGTTGGAAAGTTCGTAAACAGACACTTGGAACTGTTAGTATTAAATCCATATGATTTTCGGTTAGTTCTAACCTAAAAAGTGTATGAATTTGACAGCTGTCGTATTATTAGTTTGTGGGAAAGTAGTAAACAAAATGGACGCGATTTTAACACGCTCTAAACGTCAATTATAGTTCAAATTATTTATAAACTGTGAAATTAATTATTCTTTTCTAGTGTAGTTATGTAGTTATCATCAAAATTGAAGCCCTATTTCGAGTATTCAACAAAAATTGTGACACTCAGAATATTTTTAATCATTTAAATGATATAAGGATGGATCTGTTTGTGATGTCACGCTTGGCGCCGTTAGATGGCGTGCGGATGCGTATATGATTATGGTTACGCGTTATTTATCGAGATATTATTAACGCGCCGTTTGGAAGCGGATCGTTCACGATGAAAAAGAAATCGGAATCAACTAACGTCCAGCGCTAATTAATCAAGTTTGCATAATAAATACAGGCCAGTGCACAGCAAGAGCTGGTTGTAATCTGAAAAAATAACAACTCGGTTGCGGACGTAAACAAACGACATATTCCTAACCATAGTCGTCGCAATTTTAATATTTGGCATCATTGCATTACTACAAACCAGGGTAGAAGCCTTTAAAAATGATAATGGGGTGAAACCCATCGGAAAAGGTTGAGATTGTAGGAAAAATTAAAAGAAAAATAATTTACGGAGATCTGAGTTCGGGACGTGGAAGGGGGTAAAAAAAACGGTTTCCGGAAAAACTACGTGTCCTATGGAAAAAAGTCAAATGACAAAGTTGTAGATAATAAAAAAATCTACAATTTTTGTATTTACATTTTTTTCATATAACCTCAAAATTCACGTGAAAAATTGAAATAACCAAGTTTTTGGTTTTTTATTGTTATTTCTTACAAAAAAACATTTTTTTTTCGCGAAATTTATTGAAAACTTTAGTTTTTCAAGTCTCTAATACACTGTAATTTATTTCGTTGGAAATATTTAACCTAATTTTGATTTATTATCGAAAAAACACCTTGTTTTTTAATCGAGAATTCTCCCGCCAAAATATGGGTTTTTTCAAAAAAATCCATGAGGTTTTTGTTCATTGAAATCTCTATTTTCCGATGGTGTGAAAAAAATTATCATCATCATGGTACATCTCGAGTTTTTTGAAAAATTTCCGGATGAGAGTTTTTTTGGAATTTTTTTGCCTTTTCTGAAAAAAATTCTGAAGAATTCTGAAGTTGATGGTGAGATTTTTTCCCACCATCAGAAAATAGAGATTTCAACGAACAAAAACCTCACGGATTTAAAAAAAAAAATCATATTTTGACGGGAGAATGTTTGATTGAAAATCAACGTGCTTTTTCGATATTGAATCAAAATGAGGTTAAAATATAAATATTTCAAACCAAATTAACCGAAGTATACCTCAGACATAAAAAATTGAGTTTTTAATGAATTTTGTGAAAAAAAATTTTTTTTTTTTTAATAACAATAAAAAACCAAAAACTTGGTTATTTCAATTTTTCACGTGAATTTTGAGGTTATATGAAAAAAATGTGAATACAAAAGTTGTAGATTTTCTTATTATCTACAACTTTGTTATTTGACTTACCATCAACTTGATGATTTTTTTGAGAAAAGGCAAAAAAATTCCAAAAAAACTCAAATCTGAGAATTTTTCAAAAAACTCAAAATGTATCACGGTTATGCTAATTTTTTTCATATCATCAAAAAGTAGAGATTTCAATGAATAAAAATCACACCGAGTTTTTTTAAAAAAACCCATATTTTGGCGGGAGAATTCTCGATTAAAAAACAAGGTGTTTTTTCGATATTAAATCAAAATAAGGTTTAGAAATAAATATTTTGAAACGAAATAAATTACAGTGTATTAGAGACTTAAAAAACTGAAGCTTTCAATAAATTTCGTGAAAAAAAATGTTTTTTTGTAAAAAATAATAATAAAAAACCAAAAACTTGGTTATTTCAATTTTTCACATAAATTTTGAGGTTATATGAAAAAAATGTGAATACAAAAGTTGTAGATTTTCTTTTTATCTACAACTTTGTTATTTGACTTTTTTCCATAGGACTCGTAGTTTTGCCGGAAATCGAGATAAACCGTTTTTTTTACCTATAAAACTCACCCCCTTTCACGTCCCGAACTCAGATCTCCCGTAAATTATTTTTTTTCCATTTTTATTATAATCTCCTCCTTTTTCAACGGGTTTTATCCTACTATTATTTTTTTTTTCGTTTATATCCTTTCTTCCCTCAAGTTTATCGAAAAATTTTTCAATTCATGCGTCATTACAGTTTCAAAATTGACATTTCTATCCCCAACTTTTCCCCTAACCTAGCGGTAATTACCCACAATTTATTAAATAATTTTAATCCTAATTATATTTTGATTAGTTATCGACGCCACTGTATAAAAACAAGCTACTGAATAATCCAGACCACCGGCAAAGACACAAAGATAAAAAATGGTCTCTATTATTTTATAGACAAAACATAAAGAGTAGGCCGTGTAGTAGAGTGAGTACACTAGCACCACAAATTATCGCCATCGAGATCGATTCGGACATCGATTGTCTAACTGACGATGTTAGAATTCCGAATTCCATTTGTTAATTTAACGGGTGGGTGGTTCAGTAGCCATTTCTCTAATACGTCATTTACAGTTATTTAATTAGTATCATAGATAAATAACGAATACGTAGAGGTATCATATTTTGATAGCGAATAGACAAAATAAAACGGCGAGAATGAATTATATATACAAATAAAATATATTCCAAAAATAGATTTAAAAACTGATTCTTATCATTAGAATATTTTCCTTCTACAAACACCTTGGGTCAACATTTTGAACGATATCGAAGTGTGATATAACGACGCATACATAAATAAACAAATATACGGGGTGGTGTATATTCGACGTGAATTAAAAATTGATTAGTAGTTAAAACCCTCAATGCAAACACATTTTAAAAAGGCTCGGGCTCAGTAAAAATCCGTTATGTATAAATATATATATAGCACATGCCCTTTCGACATGACCACATACAAGAACAAGCTTTATTATTATAAAAATGCAGGTCCTGTAGTCCTCTAGGACCCCATCATCCCAACCACCTGTCTGCTCCGGTATATACTGCGATGTCTGCATCTGCTCTCACAAGTCCTGTACGCCGAACCCGGTTCTTTCCACCAAAAAATAATATTTTGTACAAAAGTTTGACGTATATTGTTTATTTCAACCATATTTTCGATGTCATCTGTCAAAATTTTACCTAAATTTGACGTATACATTAATTTAATTTCTAATGTTATATAAGATTTAATTATATCGAAAAACAATTGAAAAAAAAACGATGAAAAGTTATTTGATTATAATTCTAATACTATTTCGTTCCATTTAATGGTTTTTTTTGTAGTAATTGAACCAAAATGTAATGTCATGTCAATTGTCGATTGTCATTTATCAGCTCGATGTGTAGAAAAACATTTTGAGGTTATAGAGACTTGTTTACGTATAAGAAAGTTACAAAAATCGACGATTGCATCGAATTTCATCGAATTCAAATTAATCATTGAATTATCTGTCACTGAAATATAGCGGCAGTTCCGTTTTACCCACTTTTTCAATGAACGTTTCGGTGGAATGAATTAGGGACGCGAGCGCCCTTCGAGAGTGTAAGTGGTGCAGTCTGCAAGATCCTGTGGTTCAAATTTTTGTCGCGACTGACACTTTCATTCAAGTTTTTAATCTTTTGTGCGATATACAAAAAAAAAATCAACAGCTGATTTATAAGAACAACTTTTCGCTAAAACTCGAAAGGTATATTCATTCCCCCTGTATTTATTTTTCACTTTACTATATATAAAAAAAAATTGTTTAAATTGAATCTATAAACGATTCATAAAACAAATGAAATGCGTAAGATTATAATTGACGTTTGACGTGACGGTCTGTCGTTGGCGATTTTCAATATCAACGAGCAAGTTTCGTAATTATAGAAAATAACCAAATAAAAAAAACGTTATTTTCCATAATATCGTTCATAAATACGAAAAAATATGACGAAAATTAAAAGCAGTACAAGTAATTTATAAACGAGGTGTAGAATTTGTACGAACGTCAAACGTCAAACGTCAACGGAAATTGTTAACATTAATTGTTAACGCGAATGTTTCTAAAAATAGATTTGAATGTATTACCAAGGTCATTATAAACAGTTGTGTCTTTTCTATCTCTCAACGTTTTACCGTCGAGGATATTTCCCTAGTCGACGGTCCTGGATATTTATAGATAACTTTTTCTAAACATAGATAAAACCACGGGGGTAAACTCTAATAGATTGTCGAATTTGTATGTATTTAGATAATACCAAGAACTAGCGGTATTAGATTAAATGATTTTAGATACGGATGTTGAATAAAAGAAAATATTGATTCATTCGTAAATAAAAAAATTATTATTATATAGTGTACCTCATAGACAAGATAAACAGTTTCACCACCTTCTCGACAATTTCTCACACGTGTTGAACACGTGTCCGAAAGGAAGGGGGTGGATCGGGAAAACCCCTTCGAGATTATTACGTAATGAATGACCATTGGTAAGAATATATTTGATTATTTCGAAACACCTTTTAGTCGTCTTGGAATTTAGGAAACAAGGGTTCCCTCTTAACGGAAATGGGGTGTTAAAATAAGGGTAAGACGTGTCTTTGTACATCTAATTTTAGGTTGTATACAAGGGGGGCACGAAATATTTGTAGTTTCTCGTATTATTTACGTTATTTCGAAACGCATCTAGATATACGTTTTGTTGTGTTGATAATATACGAGGAGTGGACGATAAATGATTAGTCCTAACAGTTTAACTTTGAGGGAATGTGGATTTAAAGCGCTATAAATATCAATTTAACCGAACAACTTTTAATAAATCATCGCATCGAGTAGATTTTCGATAGTTATTCGAGCGTCCCGAAATCACATCAAAAACGTCCCGATAAAGGCACGTGCAGCTGTACCGGGATGCATCCTGCGTTCTAATAACGGTCATTTCGGACGCGTGCCGGTATTAAATGTCGATGAAAGTTATGCGTAATTCAAATAAGGATCATTTTCGTATAACGAATACCCACACATGTGCTGGGGACGTCGAAGGGATGTCTGGGTATTGTGCGAGGGCGCAGGTGAAATTTTTAGCAGAGATTTTTCGGTAAAGGACTTTTGAATAATCAATGGCGGGTAAATAGGGGGCAGAATAAGATTATTTTTATTATTTTATTCAACTCACTTTTTGTTAAACGTTATTATAAATAAAAATATACAGTTTTCAGTTGGTTTTTTTTGGATTTTTAAACGGAATTAGACATTTTTTTCGTATTTTTTGTAAATTTTTTAGTATATTTCGGTGGACGAACCGAATATACCCTTCCAGTTCTGTCACTGGTACTTTGTGACGTTTCGTCTGAGCTACATAACCTATAATGGTGATGTGCGGTTCGACTTCTGTAAATATTTTCTTACCGGTGATTGATGATCGGCCGTTTTTGTGGATTGAGTAAAAATTTTTATGTGAATGGACCCGAGATTTTGGAATAATGTCTTAAATTTCTTTTGTCGCGTACGAATTCTTTTGGTGACAAAGAAGAAGATATAAAATGGGAGCAGGTGAAGGTTTCGATGATTTAATGAACAATTTTGAAATCATCATAACGATCTGTCAAAAATTTTTGAATTTTTTGAATTTAATGAACGAAAAATAAGAAAATTAATCAAAAAGAAATTGAAAGATGAAAGAAAAGTGATAAAATGAAGGGAAAGTAACAGGAAAGAAAGATAAAACGAAAAGATAAAAGGGGAGAACGAAAAACGGAAGATACGAAGAAAGATAGAGAAAGAAAAATAAAGATATAAATATAGAGAAAAACTAATAGAATAGGGAGAAGAAATGTGGAAGAGAATAAGAATAGAATGGTTAAATATGATGGAAGAAGCAAAATATAGAGGAAAGATGTGTAAAAGAGGAAAAATAAAGAATGAATTAATGAAAAAGAAACGAATGAAACAGAAAATTGGGAAGAAGCAAACAAATTGAGAGAAAGAATCGATAAAAAAAGAATGGAGTAGAGTTGAATCGAAGAAAAACGGATAAAATAGGAAATATTGAACGAGAAAACAATAAAAGCGAGAAAGGACGAAAGAATATGGAGAAGAAGGAAGTAGAAAGTGGAAAAGACAGCGAAAAAAGGAAAGAAGACAAGCAAATGTAAAGGTAAACAAAAAAAGTAGAGAACAAACGGCATAAAACAAAGAAACATCAAAAAAAAAACTAAAGAAAACCGAAATAAAAAGCGAAAAGAAAGGAAAAATTTAAAAAAATGAAAATAATTGTAGACGAGAAAATAAAAGTGAAAAGTAGTTAAAAAAATGGAAAAAAAGTAAGGAAAAGATAAGAAAAAGTAGGAGAAAAGAACAGGAAAAAGGGAAAGTATTGAAGGAATCGAAAAGAAGCAAATGTAAAGGAAAACAAAAAACATAAAGACTAAATGCAAAGAAAAAATAAGAAAATAAAAACAAAACAACGGAAAAATTGATAAAAAGAAGGAATGGAAATAAACAGAGAAAGAAAAACGCCAAAAAACAAAGAATATGGAAAATATAAACACAATGAAAAAGAACCACGAACAGAAAATGAAAAAATTAAAAATAAAAGTAAAAGCCGATAAAAATAGATACAGTAAAGAAATTGGAAAAGAAAAACGGCAAAAGGGAAGAACAAATTGAAAAGGAAAAAGAGAGAAAGATAAAATAAGTGGAAACAAAGGAATATCAGAAGAAACAAATAAAAAACGGAAAAAACAAACAAAAGCAATGAACGAATCCGAAAAGAAACACAGAAAAAGCGAAGGACAAATTGAAAAGGAAAAAAAGAGGAATAAAGAACAAGTAAAAGCAAAAGGAAAACACGGAAAGGAAATAAATCATAGAAAAAAAAAGAGAGAATATAAATAACATAAGGAAATGAGAAACGAAAGAATAAAAAAAAATAAACAAAAGTAATGAAAGAATTCGAAAAGAAACACAGACAAAGCGAAGAACAAATAGAAAAGGCAAAAGAGAGAAAGATAAAATAAGTGGAAACAAAGGAATATCAGAAGAAAGAAATAAAAAACGGAAAAAAACAAACAAAAGCAAAGAAAGAATACGAAAAGAAACACAGACAAAGCGAAGAACAAATAGAAAAGGCAAAAGAGAGGAATAGAGAACAAGTAAAAAAAGAGTAAAACAGAGCGAGAGGAAATTATATATAACAGACAAGGCAAGGAAATAAACGAAAGCAAAGAAAAAGAGAATATAAACAGCGTAAGGAAATGAGAAACTAAAGAATCAGAAAAAAACCAAACAAAAGCAAAGAAAGAATTCGAAAAGAAACAAATTGAAAAGGCAAAAGAGAGAAATAGAGAACAAGTAAAAACAAATGGAAAACACGGAAAGGAAATAAATCATAGGAAAAAAGAGAGAATTTGAATCGCATAAGGAAATGAAAGATTCAAAAAAAAACAGACAAAAGTAAAGAAGATGGGAGAGAAGAACAACAAATATAGGGAAAAAAGAGGAGAACAAAATAAACGAACAGAAAAAGCGAACAAGAACAAAACGGGAAATTGGAAGGAGAAATAGCAAAAAACGTAGAACAAACAAAAGCAAAGAGAAATTAAAAAGTGGAAGAATATAAGAAGAAGGAACGGATAAAAGATGCGGAGAAAATGTAAATGTAATAAGTTTTAAAAGTAGTTTTAAAACAATTGAGAAAAAAAACGAAATAAAGTAAAAGCAAATGGAAAACACGGAAAGGAAATAAACAATAGAAAAAAAGAGAGAGAATATAAATAGCACAAGGAAATGAGAAACGAAAGAATCAAAAAAAAACAAACAAAAGCAAAAAAGAAGGGAGAGAAGACTAGCATAAGAAAAAAACAACAAATATAGGGAAAAAAGAGGAAAACGGGAAATTGGAAGGAGAAATAGCAAAAAACGTAGAACAAACAAAAGCAAAGAGAAATTAAAAAGTGGAAGAATATAAGAAGAAGGAACGGATAAAAGATGCGGAGAAAATGTAAATGAAATAAGTTTTAAAAGAAGTTTTAAAACAATTGAGAAAAAAAAAGAAACGAAATGATAAATAGGGAAATGAAAGACGAAGAAAAAGTAAAACGATATAATAAAATTAATAAACTTTAAAAAAAGAGAAAAGACAATAGAAAATAGAAAACAAACAGAAAAAACTGAAAATACCAAAGCGAATAGAACGAGGCGAGGAAAATGAGTTAAAAAAGAAAAAAAAAAAAAGAAAAAGTAAATTAACAAAAAGAAAAACGAATTTTCGTTTATCTAAAAGACATTTTGAATTTAAACCGAAATTAGCGATTTTTAGTTTAATTTAAACTTTCGATTTCACTTTTTATTTCCAATTTATTTTGTAATAATACATATTCACGACATTCGTTTCTTTTAATTATTAAAAAATATTTCGCTGCAGATATTGAAACACGACTAGATTGTTATTTTATTTTATTTATTAATTTTTTTTTTTCGAATCGTAAATATGCATATTATACCCATTAGCTTTTGTATCGAGTTATATACGGTTAATGAAAATTTCGTAACTTGTAGGTGTTATTTAGTAGTAGCTTAATCGCGGCGGCTAAAGATAAATTAATAATAAAAACCTTGAGTGCTTAAGCACCGCGCCGCTTCGATTGCCTGCCTACCGTGATGCCCGATCCGGTTCGTAACACTAATAACATATTTTCACAATTACGCCGATAGATGTCATTAAGATACGAATCGCTGCTCGGTGTTCCTTTTTTAACTTGTTATCTATTTGCTCCGCGGACGCAATTATCCTTAAAAACAAATCATCGAAACGCAGATTCGGATTAGAACCGGATACGAAGGATTAAGCTCGGTTCACATAGTAAACGTGCGCACTGGGATTAGGTCAGTTCCTCCAGGTGTTTGTTCGGAAAGTTGGGTCGACATAAAGGACTGAATTGAACCTTCTATTAATCAACACGAGTCCAAAATAACCAAATACCGCGTTTGTTAGATCCTGGATAGCTTAATAACTTGGTAACCATCTTGAAACCTTCGATATCTGGAAAGAAATTTCATCTAGTAGCCCGTTTTCCTAGTCAATATGCGGCTGGTTCAGATCGTGATGATGTTTACTTTGTAGTGTGTTTCGTGATTACGATTCCAGCTTCAATGTTGTTCTAATAGTGGATGATTTCGTGTTGTGGTTGATGGTGTCGACCTCTAGTCATTCTTTTGTTGTTTTGATCCAGAATTCTAGATTTTGCTTGCTTCTGGTGCAGTAATTTAACCTGTTGAAGTTCTAGGTATCTATAGGAGATTTTCCATTTCCTGTATGACGTTTCTGTTTAAGACAATGTCTTTCTCAATATGTACAGTCCAAACTCCATATGTATATCGGTCGATATATCTAATTTTCATGAAATTTATAACTTTAACTTCATAATTGACGTTAGTATCGTATAAATATTGACATTACTTTTCCCGCAGTACAAAATTGATACTTTTTATTATTTATACGATAAGTAGGCCATGTTTGACCTCGTTTGACGTTGACAGTTAACTATAATATCAAATAACCTTGTTTTGACGGTTTGACATTTGACATTTGATGTATATCGGTGGATATATCTAATTTTCATAAGTTTTATAACTTTAACTTCATAATTGACGTTAGTATCGTATAAATATTGACATTACTTTTCCCGCAGTACAAAATTGATACTTTTTATTATTTATACGATAAGTAGGCCATGTTTGACCTCGTTTGACGTTGACAGTTAACTATAATATCAAATAACCTTGTTTTGACGGTTTGACATTTGACATTTGATGTATATCGGTGGATATATCTAATTTTCATGAAATTTATAACTTTAACTTCATAATTGACGTTAGTATCGTATAAATATTGACATTACTTTTCCCGCAGTACAAAATTGATACTTTTTATTATTTATACGATAAGTAGGCCATGTTTGACCTCGTTTGACGTTGACAGTTAACTATAATATCAAATAACCTTGTTTTGACGGTTTGACATTTGACATTTGATGTATATCGGTGGATATATCTAATTTTCATGAAATTTATAACTTTAACTTCATAATTGACGTTAGTATCGTATAAATATTGACATTACTTTTCCCGCAGTACAAAATTGATACTTTTTATTATTTATACGATAAGTAGGCCATGTTTGACCTCGTTCGACGTTGACATTTAACTATAATATCAAATAACCTTGTTTTGACGGTTTGACATTTGACATTTGATGTATATCGGTGGATATATCTAATTTTCATGAAATTTATAACTTTAACTTCATAATTGACGTTAGTATCGTATAAATATTGACATTACTTTTCCCGCAGTACAAAATTGATACTTTTTATTATTTATACGATAAGTAGGCCATGTTTGACCTCGTTTGACGTTGACAGTTAACTATAATATCAAATAACCTTGTTTTGACGGTTTGACATTTGACATTTGATGTATATCGGTGGATATATCTAATTTTCATAAGTTTTATAACTTTAACTTCATAATTGACGTTAGTATCGTATAAATATTGACATTACTTTTCCCGCAGTACAAAATTGATACTTTTTATTATTTATACGATAAGTAGGCCATGTTTGACCTCGTTCGACGTTGACAGTTAACTATAATATCAAATAACCTTGTTTTGACGGTTTGACATTTGACATTTGATGTATATCGGTGGATATATCTAATTTTCATGAAATTTATAACTTTAACTTCATAATTGACGTTAGTATCGTATAAATATTGACATTACTTTTCCCGCAGTACAAAATTGATACTTTTTATTATTTATACGATAAGTAGGCCATGTTGGACCTCGTTTGACGTTGACAGTTAACTATAATATCAAATAACCTTGTTTTGACGGTTTGACATTTGACATTTGATGTATATCGGTGGATATATCTAATTTTCATGAAATTTATAACTTTAACTTCATAATTGACGTTAGTATCGTATAAATATTGACATTACTTTTCCCGCAGTACAAAATTGATACTTTTTATTATTTATACGATAAGTAGGCCATGTTTGACCTCGTTCGACGTTGACATTTAACTATAATATCAAATAACCTTGTTTTGACGGTTTGACATTTGACATTTGATGTATATCGGTGGATATATCTAATTTTCATGAAATTTATAACTTTAACTTCATAATTGAAGTTAGTATCGTATAAATATTGACATTACTTTTGCCTGCAGTACAAAATTGATACTTTTTATTATTTATACGATAAGTAGGCCATGTTTGACCTCGTTCGACGTTGACATTTAACTATAATATCAAATAACCTTGTTTTGACGGTTTGACATTTGACATTTGATGTATATCGGTGGATATATCTAATTTTCATGAAATTTATAACTTTAACTTCATAATTGAAGTTAGTATCGTATAAATATTGACATTACTTTTGCCTGCAGTACAAAATTGATACTTTTTATTATTTATACGATAAGTAGGCCATGTTTGACCTCGTTCGACGTTGACAGTTAACTATAATATCAAATAACCTTGTTTTGACGGTTTGACATTTGACATTTGATGTATATCGGTGGATATATCTAATTTTCTTGAAATTTATAACTTTAACTTCATAATTGAAGTTAGTATCGTATAAATATTGACATTACTTTTGCCTGCAGTACAAAATTGATACTTTTTATTATTTATACGATAAGTAGGCCATGTTGGACCTCGTTTGACGTTGACAGTTAACTATAATATCAAATAACCTTGTTTTGACGGTTTGACATTTGACATTTGATGTATATCGGTGGATATATCTAATTTTCATGAAATTTATAACTTTAACTTCATAATTGAAGTTAGTATCGTATAAATATTGACATTACTTTTGCCTGCAGTACAAAATTGATACTTTTTATTATTTATACGATAAATATGCCATGTTTGACTTCGTTTGACGTTGACAGTTAACTATAATATCACTTAACCTTGTTTTGACAGTTTGACATTTGACAACGGCCGATTAAAGGTTCTGTTAAAAGGAAGCTGTTAATTCTAAATGTTTTTTATCAAATGCATATTTGAAAGTTGATTTGGGAGTACATAAAGTGAAAAAATTAATATTTAAAACTCGAAAATCGAATGAAAATGTGACGGTCGATAAGAAATATAACGAGAATTCTAACGGTGATGATGTATAGGGTATTAAAATTATCGAGTACATCTTGTTGTTATTATTTTTTTTTTTGTTGGTCGATTTCATTCCAGTCCGTACGTCGATTTTATGTAATCTATTAAACATAGGAGGTGTACACGTTTGGAAAGGTCTAAGTTTACATCCGTGATTCTGTTATATCAGATAACGATACATCAAAATAATCAAAACACGATTAATATAGGTCAGTTTTGTATCTACCAATCGACTAACAGGTCTCCGATCAGACGCTTAATTGAATCAAGAATACAGATCCGAACTCGGGGCGAAAAAGAATTTTGTTTTGAGTTTATCTCAAACAAAGTCAAACAAATGTTTATCTTTGTAATATTCGACTAAATAATCAATTTATCTATGGAAATATACTATTAATTCTAACTTCTAATGGGAATTGGCAATGGAAAATACGAAAATTTTTGAACATAACCTCCTTTAAGCTCCAAACACTTTTCCCACAGATGTTTAATAAATTCGGTACCCTTTTTATAAAAATAAAACCATTTTTTCAAATCTGGGAACGAAAAATAATCCAAACGGGCTAAATCTGGCGGATAAAGTGTATTAGGTACCAAATCAATCTTCAAATATAATAATTTAATAACCGTTATGTGAGCTGGTGCATGGTTTTGATGAAACAACACTTTCTTCAAAATTTTTTCACTCAAACATCAATGGAAACCGACGCTTTGACCTTGCCTGCGGATGTACCGCACTTTGTCATCTTCGGAGCGGGTTCTTCATTTTCAATCGATTGTTTTGATTGTTTCTTCGTTTCGGGCGTGAATAAATCAAAAATAT
Source organism: Diorhabda elongata (assembly GCA_026230145.1). Lineage (NCBI taxonomy): Eukaryota > Metazoa > Arthropoda > Insecta > Coleoptera > Chrysomelidae > Diorhabda > Diorhabda elongata. The sequence goes on along the minus strand of CM047928.1, from coordinate 40,900,982 downwards.
TGGATTCATCGTCCCCAAAATTCAATATTCTGGTGGTTTTTGGTCGCGGTTTATTGAGAATCATGAACATTTTATAGAATCAATATTGGCCGATCCGATCCTGTGCTGATCTGAATAAAATACCCCGAAATCAAGTACGCAGCTTAATGGTTACAAAATATTGTAATTAACATCATTTCTAATACGTTTCCAAGATTATTTCAAAGCCTCCAACGCGTTTCATAACGTGTCCGTACAGATCGAGAAAAAGATAAAGAACGAGTTGACTTGGCGAGAGAAAAAAAAAAAACGGCGAGAAATAGCAACAAATAATAAAGAATGCGATTTGAAAATGAAATGTATAAACTTTCAAAGTCGTGGGCGATAATTCACAAAAACATTTTTGTTATATTATGAACGTCAAATTATAAAAAATCAGATCAATTAAGTCATGGCCGACGATGATGGGCTTCCTGATAAGGTACACTGAGAAAAAGTGAAATGTTGTCGAAAGACCTCGGACTTTATTATTTACACACAATTTTTGCAGTTATTTTCGACGTTTTTTTGCAATAATAGTTTAAGTTTCTCCATGTTGTGCTCTTAGTGACTATTGGCTGTTTACAGACTGAAAAAATTTATCTCTAAAATCAAATTTGAACTTTTTCTAATTGCCTGAAAAGCTTGTTTTCAAAATACAATTAGTTTTTCATACTTTTGGTTGTTTACATACCAAAATAAGCTCAAAATGCATCTTATAAAATCAAGTTTGAGCATTTTCTAATTGCCTGAAAAGCTTGTTTTCAAAATAAAATTCTTTTTTGATACTTTTGGTTGTTTACATACCAAAATAAGCTCAAAATGCATCTTATAAAATCAAGTTTGAGCTTTTTCTAATTGCCTGAAAAGCTTGTTTTCAAAATAAAATTCTTTTTTGATACTTCTGGTTGTTTACATACCAAAATAAGCCAAAATGCATTTTTTAAAATCAAGTTTGAGCTTTTTCTAATTGCCTGAAAAGCTTGTTTTCAAAATAAAATTCTTTTTTGATACTTCTGGTTGTTTACATACCAAAATAAGCTCAAAATGCATCTTATAAAATCAAGTTTGAGCTTTTTCTAATTGCCTGAAAAGCTTGTTTTCAAAATAAAATTCTTTTTTGATACTTCTGGTTGTTTACATACCAAAATAAGCTCAAAATGCATCTTATAAAATCAAGTTTGAGCTTTTTCTAATTGCCTGAAAAGCTTGTTTTCAAAATAAAATTCTTTTTTGATACTTTTGGTTGTTTACATACCAAAATAAGCTCAAAATGCATCTTATAAAATCAAGTTTGAGCTTTTTCTAATTGCCTGAAAAGCTTGTTTTCAAAATACAATTAGTTTTTCATACTTTTGCTTGTTTACATACCAAAATAAGCTCAAAATGCATCTTATAAAATCAAGTTTGAGCTTTTTCTAATTGCCTGAAAAGCTTGTTTTCAAAATACAATTAGTTTTTCATACTTTTGGTTGTTTACATACCAAAATAAGCTCAAAATGTCACTTATAAAATCAAGTTTGAGCTTTTTCTAATTTCCTGAAAAGCTTGTTTTCAAAATAAAATTCTTTTTTGATACTTCTGGTTGTTTACATACCAAAATAAGCTCAAAATGCATCTTATAAAATCAAGTTTGAGCTTTTTCTAATTGCCTGAAAAGCTTGTTTTCAAAATAAAATTCTTTTTTGATACTTCTGGTTGTTTACATACCAAAATAAGCTCAAAATGCATCTTATAAAATCAAGTTTGAGCTTTTTCTAATTGCCTGAAAAGCTTGTTTTCAAAATACAATTAGTTTTTCATACTTTTGGTTGTTTACATACCAAAATAAGCTCAAAATGTCACTTATAAAATCAAGTTTGAGCTTTTTCTAATTGCCTGAAAAGCTTGTTTTCAAAATAAAATTCTTTTTTGATACTTCTGGTTGTTTACATACCAAAATAAGCTCAAAATGCATCATATAAAATCAAGTTTGAGCTTTTTCTAATTGCCTGAAAAGCTTGTTTTCAAAATACAATTAGTTTTTCATACTTTTGCTTGTTTACATACCAAAATAAGCTCAAAATGCATCTTATAAAATCAAGTTTGAGCTTTTTCTAATTGCCTGAAAAGCTTGTTTTCAAAATACAATTAGTTTTTCATACTTTTGGTTGTTTACATACCAAAATAAGCTCAAAATGTCACTTCTAAAATCAAGTTTGAGCTTTTTCTAATTGCCTGAAAAGCTTGTTTTCAAAATAAAATTCTTTTTTGATACTTCTGGTTGTTTACATACCAAAATAAGCTCAAAATGTATCTTATAAAATCAAGTTTGAGCTTTTTCTAATTGCCTGAAAAGCTTGTTTTCAAAATAAAATTCTTTTTTGATACTTCTGGTTGTTTACATACCAAAATAAGCTCAAAATGTATCTTATAAAATCAAGTTTGAGCTTTTTCTAATTGCCTGAAAAGCTTGTTTTCAAAATAAAATTCTTTTTTGATACTTCTGGTTGTTTACATACCAAAATAAGCTCAAAATGCATCTTATAAAATCAAGTTTGAGCTTTTTCTAATTGCCTGAAAAGCTTGTTTTCAAAATAAAATTCTTTTTTGATACTTCTGGTTGTTTACATACCAAAATAAGCTCAAAATGCATCTTATAAAATCAAGTTTGAGCTTTTTCTAATTGCCTGAAAAGCTTGTTTTCAAAATAAAATTCTTTTTTGATACTTCTGGTTGTTTACATACCAAAATAAGCTCAAAATGCATCTTATAAAATCAAGTTTGAGCTTTTTCTAATTGCCTGAAAAGCTTGTTTTCAAAATAAAATTCTTTTTTGATACTTCTGGTTGTTTACATACCAAAATAAGCTCAAAATGCATCTTATAAAATCAAGTTTGAGCTTTTTCTAATTGCCTGAAAAGCTTGTTTTCAAAATAAAATTCTTTTTTGATACTTTTGGTTGTTTACATACCAAAATAAGCTCAAAATGCATCTTATAAAATCAAGTTTGAGCTTTTTCTAATTGCCTGAAAAGCTTGTTTTCAAAATACAATTAGTTTTTCATACTTTTGCTTGTTTACATACCAAAATAAGCTCAAAATGCATCTTATAAAATCAAGTTTGAGCTTTTTCTAATTGCCTGAAAAGCTTGTTTTCAAAATACAATTAGTTTTTCATACTTTTGGTTGTTTACATACCAAAATAAGCTCAAAATGTCACTTCTAAAATCAAGTTTGAGCTTTTTCTAATTGCCTGAAAAGCTTGTTTTCAAAATAAAATTCTTTTTTGATACTTCTGGTTGTTTACATACCAAAATAAGCTCAAAATGTATCTTATAAAATCAAGTTTGAGCTTTTTCTAATTGCCTGAAAAGCTTGTTTTCAAAATACAATTAGTTTTTCATACTTTTGCTTGTTTACATACCAAAATAAGCTCAAAATGCATCTTATAAAATCAAGTTTGAGCTTTTTCTAATTGCCTGAAAAGCTTGTTTTCAAAATAAAATTCTTTTTTGATACTTCTGGTTGTTTACATACCAAAATAAGCTCAAAATGCATCTTATAAAATCAAGTTTGAGCTTTTTCTAATTGCCTGAAAAGCTTGTTTTCAAAATAAAATTCTTTTTTGATACTTTTGGTTGTTTACATACCAAAATAAGCTCAAAATGCATCTTATAAAATCAAGTTTGAGCTTTTTCTAATTGCCTGTAAAGCTTGGTATCAAATTAAAACATTTCTTGGATACGTCCGTCTTTGTTTGAAAAAGTAGAAGTACGATTTTGTGGCAAAATGGCAACTACGATCGACCACTCAACTAGAGGAGCTACATCTGGCAACGCCGCATGATTAGAATCGTATTTTAAAGTACTTTACCGATATTTGATTCAGTATAAGCCAGACACCGGGGTTAAGTCATGATTATTTCGAAATAGTTGAGTGATTTTACTCTCTACAAGTATCAAATAATAAATGTGCAAATACTGGACTCTAGTAGATATCATAAATCAAATAAAATACATTTTGTGGTTGTTCAACTGGAAAGTGAACTAATAATTATACTAGATGTATATTACACACAGGTCACGCCGTACTAGATTCAATAATTATTTTTTTTCTACATCAAATCGACTCAGTATTTCAACAATTTTACTTAATGGTACATAGCGCGGCTCATGAGCTCATAGCTCGACAAATTTGATCATTTTTCAATACATTTTCTCTTCTTCTTCCAAATATGAGTCTGTCGACTGATAAAATCAAACTAAACGCGTTCTTTTTCGATCGGAAATTATCGCACGTGCTGTTTGTATCCTAAATGGAGGAAACGTAGAGTGCCTTGGAAATTTACACAATTCATTTTCGAGTGGTTTTTATATGGGTAGAGAGAGACATGGTGTGTATTTATAGGAAATTTGAACGTGTGTCTCGAATTACTTGCATCTACAGCAAACATTTTGAAAACGGACGCATCTTAGTCATTTCCGGTATATAAATATATAAGGACTAAATAAGGACTAATATTCATTGGGGTGTATCAACTACGGGGTGTCATAGGGGTAGATACACATATAAATTAGAAGCAGTAATAAGTAAACGAATTCCTAACCTCACATTTTTATCTCATATTTTGTACATAGTTTAACAATAACGAAGCTAAGTCGCCAAAAGTAACTAGATTGAAACTCGCACTTAATAAAAACGGCACAAAACCTATAATGTCAAGATCTTGCGTGATAAAAATCAGATAAACTTCATCTGCGCATGCTTTTTATTAAGAAATATCGCGTCTTGAATTGCATTACACGTTGTATTACATCATGTCAAACGGCCTTTAGAATAAATCGTTGATTGACACATAGATAGCGCTGTCATTGTCAAATCGATATGACGTTTATGAAGTACCAACTGTCAAACGTCTATGTGTCAAATTTCATGACATTTCGATTAGTCATAAAAAAGTGACAATCATTTAAGTGAAGCTACGTTTGTTATTTTGGAATTGAAGAATCCAAAACAAGGCAGTTGGTCTGACATTGACATTTATTTGTTTTTATGCCAAAAGTAACTAAATTTTGAAAAAAAAAATATTGCATTGCACGTTGTATTACATCATGACAAACGGCCTTTAGAATAAATCGTTGATTGACACATAGATAGCGCTGTCATTGTCAAATCGATATGACGTTTATGAAGTACCAACTGTCAAACGTCTATGTGTCAAATTTCGTAACATTTCGATTAGTTAAACAAAAGCGACAGTCATTTAAGTGAAGCTACGTTTGTTATTTTGGAATTGAAGAATCCAAAACAAGGCAGTTGGTCTGACATTGACATTTATTTGTTTTTATGCCAAAAGTAACTAAATTTTGAAAAAAAAATATTGCATTGCACGTTGTATCACATCATGACAAACGGCCTTTAGAATAAATCGTTGATTGACACATAGATAGCGCTGTCATTGTCAAATCGATATGACGTTTATGAAGTACCAACTGTCAAACGTCTATGTGTCAAATTTCATGACATTTCGATTAGTCATAAAAAAGTGACAGTCATTTAAGTGAAGCTACGTTTGTTATTTTGGAATTGAAGAATCCAAAACAAGGCAGTTGGTCTGACATTGACATTTATTTGTTTTTATGCCAAAAGTAACTAAATTTTGAAAAAAAAATATTGCATTGCACGTTGTATTACATCATGACAAACGGCCTTTAGAATAAATCGTTGATTGACACATAGATAGCGCTGTCATTGTCAAATCGATATGACGTTTATGAAGTACCAACTGTCAAACGTCTATGTGTCAAATTTCATGACATTTCGATTAGTTATAAAAAAGTGACAGTCATTTAAGTGAAGCTACGTTTGTTATTTTGGAATTGAAGAATCCAAAACAAGGCAGTTGGTCTGACATTGACATTTATTTGTTTTTATGCCAAAAGTAACTAAATTTTGAAAAAAAAATATTGCATTGCACGTTATATTACATCCATGCTAAACGGCCTTTAGAATAAGTCGTTTATCGACACATAGATAGCGCTGTCATTGTCAAATCGATATGACGTTTATGAAGTACCAACTGTCAAACGTCTATGTGTCAAATTTCATGACATTTCGATTAGTCATAAAAAAGTGACAGTCATTTAAGTGAAGCTACGTTTGTTATTTTGGAATTGAAGAATCCAAAACAAGGCAGTTGGTCTGACATTGACATTTATTTGTTTTTATGCCAAAAGTAACTAAATTTTGAAAAAAAAATATTGCATTGCACGTTGTATCACATCATGACAAACGGCCTTTAGAATAAATCGTTGATTGACACATAGATAGCGCTGTCATTGTCAAATCGATATGACGTTTATGAAGTACCAACTGTCAAACGTCTATGTGTCAAATTTCATGACATTTCGATTAGTCATAAAAAAGTGACAGTCATTTAAGTGAAGCTACGTTTGTTATTTTGGAATTGAAGAATCCAAAACAAGGCAGTTGGTCTGACATTGACATTTATTTGTTTTTATGCCAAAAGTAACTAAATTTTGAAAAAAAAATATTGCATTGCACGTTGTATTACATCATGACAAACGGCCTTTAGAATAAATCGTTGATTGACACATAGATAGCGCTGTCATTGTCAAATCGATATGACGTTTATGAAGTACCAACTGTCAAACGTCTATGTGTCAAATTTCATGACATTTCGATTAGTTATAAAAAAGTGACAGTCATTTAAGTGAAGCTACGTTTGTTATTTTGGAATTGAAGAATCCAAAACAAGGCAGTTGGTCTGACATTGACATTTATTTGTTTTTATGCCAAAAGTAACTAAATTTTGAAAAAAAAAATATTGCATTGCACGTTGTATCACATCATGACAAACGGCCTTTAGAATAAATCGTTGATTGACACATAGATAGCGATGTCATTGTCAAATCGATATGACGTTTATGAAGTACCAACTGTCAAACGTCTATGTGTCAAATTTCATGACATTTCGATTAGTTATAAAAAAGTGACAGTCATTTAAGTGAAGCTACGTTTGTTATTTTGGAATTGAAGAATCCAAAACAAGGCAGTTGGTCTGACATTGACATTTATTTGTTTTTATGCCAAAAGTAACTAAATTTTGAAAAAAAAATATTGCATTGCACGTTATATTACATCCATGCTAAACGGCCTTTAGAATAAGTCGTTTATCGACACATAGATAGCGCTGTCATTGTCAAATCGATATGACGTTTATGAAGTACCAACTGTCAAACGTCTATGTGTCAAATTTCATGACATTTCGATTAGTCATAAAAAAGTGACAGTCATTTAAGTGAAGCTACGTTTGTTATTTTGGAATTGAAGAATCCAAAACAAGGCAGTTGGTCTGACATTGACATTTATTTGTTTTTATGCCAAAAGTAACTAAATTTTGAAAAAAAAATATTGCATTGCACGTTATATTACATCCATGCTAAACGGCCTTTAGAATAAGTCGTTTATCGACACATAGATAGCGCTGTCATTGTCAAATCGATATGTCGTTTATGAAGTATCAACTGTCAAAAGTCTATATGTCAAATTTCGTAACATTTCGATTAGTCATAAAAAAGTGACAGTCATTTAAGTGTAGCTTGAAAACGAAGGAACCAAAACAAGACAGTTGATCTGACATTGACATTTGTTGATTGTTATGCCAAAAGTAACTAGATTTCGATTGAGAAATATTGCGTTTTGCATTGCTCGTTGTTTTGCATCAATGAATGACTCATAAACGTTCTAAACGGTACATTAAAGAATTATTTCGTTGTAGTTGGTACCAAAACAGAAATTAATTTAAATAATGTTTATGTAATAGTTGTTCGAGTTCTATGGTACAATACAGAATCAAAGCTACCACCAAAGAAGTAAGAATATAAGAAGCGATCAAAGGAATTTATTTCTTAGATCTTTTGATACAAAAAGCGTCTAAATGTTTTTGATTTAAGGCCTCTTATGTTTCAGAATTAATTTTTGACGAAAAAATTGACGTTTCGACCTATCAAAATGTATTTTGATGAAGACTGAAGTTAAGTCGAAACGTCAATTTTTTGGTGGTGGTAATTTCGAAGTCGCCTCATTTTTTTGTTCTATAAAATCGAAAAATCATCCGAATTCGATGATTTTTTTTTAAAATCTTTGATGTTGATGTTGATTTGCTGTTAAAAGTAGGATCAGTCATCATGAACCTCGTTTGTACAATGGAACAAGACTGGTTGATGAAAAACGTGATGATCAACGTCATCGAGGCAACTATCATTAATGGAAAATACAGAGGAAATGACGTCCATTCGATTTTAAACGTTTTTAATATCCGATACGTCTAGATTTTGCGATAACTATAAATAAATCGCAAGGCCAGCCGTTGGAAGTTTCCGAAATCAACTTAGAGTTTCTCTGTTTGGAATATGGATAATTATACGTCGAAAAACCTTCATTTTGTTTAACAGAAAGCTTTAAATTGATTTATAAACTGTATAATAACTTCGTATCTCTGTCAAAATCAAATTAAAACCTTATAAATAGCAAATATTTGAGGAAAACTCTTGTTTTAAATTTATTTTATATAAAAGTTTATATATTTATCGATTGAGGTGGTACCTAAGTCCGCCGCGACATCTAGTATTTCCTATATAAACCGCCGATTTCTTATTTCTTTTTATATATTTTAAATTTATCTAATTCTTGAAAATTGTCAACGTACGAATTCTAGGAAGTTTTTATTTCTTTGTTGTGATTTGTCTAGTTGGATCGCGGAGGCATAAATTAAGTACCGCGTACCCACCTGTTGGGTACGGCGGCGCCAGGGGCGTGGTACCTCGTTGTTCACTTGTTTTGGTAGTTTTTTTTTCTTATAATTTGAATTGGCGCCCGTTAAAACTGCCCATTTATTACGAGCACTTCAATTTCGATTAATACGAAAACGTTGATTCGGAATTTGAAAAATTTACGCGATTCAACCCAATCAAATCGCGATTGGGATGGATACGAGGGGCGGTTATTAAATAACCAGAAAAACTGTTTAGTTTGAAGCCTACGCGATGTCTACCGCGTCTGTAGACTAATCAGTATAGCCGTGGCGTTCGTTTGTATACTGGTTCGATTTCTTTATATTTTCGAGCGATTTAAAGAGACCAAGTACCAGATCCCAGTGCTATACCATCCACTTTATTCGCCGGATCTTGTATCGTGCGACTTTTACCCTTTTCCTAAGATCAAATTCGCATTGATAAGATCAAGGTTTTGGTGTGCGGAAGATGGGAAATGAAAAACGGCGCGTATCCCGAAGGAAATTAGTTTTCCCGCTTTATTTCGAGCGATGCAAGATAAAAGAAGAGGAGGGGGATGTATATGTGTGTAGTATTAGTGATGTTGATAAAAAAAAGAAGAAAATCACCAGGAAAAGAATGCAAAATGTCAAATTTTTGGTACACGATGGAATAAGGTGTTTTAAATTTTGTTAATTAGGGGATGTTTCATCTAGGGGTGCATTTCGCGTCAGCTGATTAATTAATAGAATGACTCAGGTGAGAATTCATCAGCTGATTGTCGTATATCATTGGTTACCGGAGAGAAAGCGACAACGCCCTCGATCTCTAATGGAAAATTCATTAAAAACTTCTGAATTCACGCCATCTGGCGTCCGATTTAGATATTATAAACGGTTGATGTAGACATGGGAAATGAATCGATTGTGTGAGTGAAACGAATGAGTTTTTGATGTTTTATGTTGCAGTGTAAGCGAGTGACGTTTTTGAAAATATCTCGTGAGATACGAAAAAATGTTTCAAACAAAAAATGTAGCGATTTAATTCGTACGTAATAATTGGCGATTTTTAAAGTCGATTTTATATTTATATTAAAATCCAAAATATCAAAAATTAATAGTTATAAATCATTTTCCAGCCCTCCGAATCAAATTAAAAACCAAAATCGTTCCCATTGTTTCTATTTAGTGGAATTATTTAAAAAATGCGCGATTTTAACCTAAAAAAAACCTAAAAATTTCCCAGATTTGAAAACAAAATAGTTTTTGTTGAATATTATATAAAAATCTTTAAATATTTTCAAAATATTCCATTTGTTTTTCAAAATATATCAAAAATTAATAATTATAAATCATTTTCCAGCCCCCCGAATCAAATTAAAAACAAAAATCGTTCCCATAGTTTCTATTTAGTGGAATTATTTGAAAAATGCGCGATTTTAACCTAAAAAAACCTAAAAATTTCCCAGATTTGAAAACAAAATAGTTTTTGTTGAATATTATATAAAAATCTTTCAATATTTTCAAAATATTCCATTTTTTGTCCAAAAAATCTCAAAAATTAATAGTTATAAATCATTTTCCAGCCCCCGGAATCAAATTAAAAACCAAAATCGTTCCCATAGTTTCTATTTAGTGGAATTATTTGAAAAATGCGCGATTTTAACCTAAAAAAACCTAAAAATTTCCCAGATTTGAAAACAAAATAGTTTTTGTTGAATATTATATAAAAATCTTTCAATATTTTCAAAATATTCCATTTTTTGTCCAAAAAATCTCAAAAATTAATAGTTATAAATCATTTTCCAGCCCCCCGAATCAAATTAAAAACCAAAATCGTTCCCATAGTTTCTATTTAGTGGAATTATTTGAAAAATGCGCGATTTTAACCTAAAAAAACCTAAAAATTTCCCAGATTTGAAAACAAAATAGTTTTTGTTGAATATTATATAAAAATCTTTCAATATTTTCAAAATATTCCATTTTTTGTCCAAAAAATCTCAAAAATTAATAGTTATAAATCATTTTCCAGCCCCCCGAATCAAATTAAAAACCAAAATCGTTCCCATAGTTTCTATTTAGTGGAATTATTTGAAAAATGCGCGATTTTAACCTAAAAAAACCTAAAAATTTCCCAGATTTGAAAACAAAATAGTTTTCTTTGAATATTATATAAAAATCTTTAAATATTTTCAAAATATTCCATTTTTTTTTCAAAATATATCAAAAATTAATAATTATAAATCATTTTCCAGCCCCCCGAATCAAATTAAAAACCAAAATCGTTCCCATAGTTTCTATTTAGTGGAATTATTTGAAAAATGCGCGATTTTAACCTAAAAAAACCTAAAAATTTCCCAGATTTGAAAACAAAATAGTTTTTGTTGAATATTATATAAAAATCTTTCAATATTTTCAAAATATTCCATTTTTTTTTCAAAATATATCAAAAATTAATAATTATAAATCATTTTCCAGCCCCCCGAATCAAATTAAAAACCAAAATCGTTCCCATAGTTTCTATTTAGTGGAATTATTTAAAAAATGCGCGATTTTAACCTAAAAAAACCTAAAAATTTCCCAGATTTGAAAACAAAATAGTTTTTGTTGAATATTATATAAAAATCTTTCAATATTTTCAAAATATTCCATTTTTTTCTCAAAATATATCAAAAATTAATAATTATAAATCATTTTCCAGCCCCCCGAATCAAATTAAAAACCAAAATCGTTCCCATTGTTTCTATTTAGTGGAATTATTTAAAAAATGCGCGATTTTAACCTAAAAAAACCTAAAAATTTCCCAGAAGATTTGAAAACGATACAAAACGTGAATCTTTTGTATTTAATTTACCCTCTTTTTGACAATAACTTGCCCCTTTTAGATGGTCAAATTGCTTTCAATTCTTATTAATCTAATTCTGATTTTCTCCCATAGGATTTTTATACGTTTCCCACGGGTAAAGTTACATTAAACATTTACACGATTGGTCCATACAGTACCGTACTCAACAACATAGCAATTCCAATCGAATTATACAGGGTATTTCATAATAACTAAAACTAAAGTTTTGTAGCCTCGTTACTTCATTTTGAGACTCCGAAATAATCCAGAGGATTGTGTTAAGGTGTCCTAGAGGTCAGGAAATCCTTGTTTGATCCAATGATTTCGAAAAATTCGCGTACTATGCTAAATTTGGAAGTTTATTTCCCAGAAAATTCCAAACTACATCAGGAATTTTTCTGGTACACATTCTGGATGTTGGTCAATAATTCGAGGAATCTGGGTTTCCAATTGAGGAGTTGTCACATTCCAGTGTCTTGTAAATTTATTCGGATCATGCTGGACGTACTTAGTCCTGAGATTATTATCGAATGAACATATGAACATTGTTCAAACTTAGTTGGGGCATGATCTGGTACCCTAGGACTGGAATTGGACAGTAATGGCATGATTTAGAACCCCAGGAATGAAATTAAACAATAATGGCATGATTTAGAACATCAGAAATGGAATTGGACAATAATGGTATAATCAGGAACCGTATGAATGGAATTGGACAATGATGGCATGATAAGGAACCCTAGAAATGGAATTGGACAATGATGGCATGATTAGGAACCCTAGGACTGGAATTGGACAATAATGGCATGATTAGGAACCCTAGGAATGGAATTGGACAATAATTGCATGATTAGGAACCCTAGGAATGGAATTGGACAATGATGGCATGATTAAGAACCCTAGGAATGGAATTGGACAATGATAGCATGATTAGGAACCCTAGGAATGGAATTGGTCAATGATGGCATGATTAGGAACCGTAGGAATGGAATTGGACAATAATGACATGATTAGGAACCCTAGGAATGGAATTGGACAATGATGGCATGATTAAGAACCGTAGGAATGGAATTGGACAATGATGACATGATTAGGAACCCTAGGAATGGAATTGGACAATAATGACATGATTAGGAACCGTAGGAATGGAATTGGACCATGATGGCACAATTAGGAATGAAATTGGACAATAATTGGCATGATTTAGAACATCAGGAATGGGTTTGGTGAATGATGGCATGATTAGGAACCCCAGGAATGAAGTTGGATAATGTGTAATGAATTCCTGGAACCTATGATGATTATTTTACTTAAAATGTGGAAAATACAAAATTTTAGATTTATGAAAAACCCTGTATTAGAAGACGGCGAATAAAAACGTAATTAAACAAACAGAATTTAAAAATCTATTCGAAAAGATTTGAAAATTATTTATGACCAGTCCGTTCCTGGGTTTCGGCGTGCGCCTGGGGATCCTTTTGTTGACACCATTTCATTTTGGTGGCACATGTTTTCGTTAGAGTGTGTCCACATATGCGGGGACTTCGACAATTGACAGTGCGCGGACAAGTGTAAACTAGCGGGAAAAATATGTGGGACTAAAAGTTAATTTTGATCTGGTTGATACGACGGGAAAGGGGCGATTTATATGTTTGAATTAGGTTTTGTCCTTTATCCTTGTTGAAATTTGTTGAATAAAATCATTATTCCCATTATCGTTTTCGTCATTTGTTTTGTATACATCCTGGAGGATTTTGAAGGTCACTAAACACAATTATCACGACGGCGACGACCTGTGAGGTACCTGGTGCACATGGTGGAAGGATTATACGTCGTATACCAAAAATTCCGTGGAAATTCGTTAAGAAATTGTCAAATGTATACATCTTGGAGGATTTTGAAGGTCACTAAACACAATTATCACGACGGCGATAACTTGTGAGGTACCTGGTGCACATGGTGGAAGGATTATACGTCGTATACCACAAATTCCGTGGAAATTCGTTAAGAAATTGTCAAATGTATACATCCTGGAGGATTTTGAAGGTCACTAAACACAATAATCACGACGGCGATAACTTGTGAGGTACCTGGTGCACATGGTGGAAGGATTATACGTCGTATACCAAAAATTCCGTGGAAATTCGTTAAGAAATTGTCAAATAAATACATCCTGGAGGATTTTGAAGGTCACTAAACACAATTATCACGACGGCGATGACCTGTGAGGTACCTGGTGCACATGGTGGAAGGATTATACGTCGTATACCAAAAATTCCGTGGAAATTCGTTAAGAAATTGTCAAATAAATACATCCTGGAGGATTTTGAAGGTCACTAAACACAATTATCACGACGGCGACGACCTGTGAGGTACCTGGTGCACATGGTGGAAGGATTATACGTCGTATACCAAAAATTCCGTGGAAATTCGTTAAGAAATTGTCAAATAAATACATCCTGGAGGATTTTGAAGGTCACTAAACACAATAATCACGACGGCGATGGCCAGTGAGGTACCTGGTGCACATGGTGGAAGGATTATACGTCGTATACCAAAAATTCCGTGGAAATTCGTTAAGAAATTGTCAAATGTATACATCCTGGAGGATTTTGAAGGTCACTAAACACAATTTTCACGACGGCGATGGCCAGTGAGGTACCTGGTGCACATGGTGGAAGGATTATACGTCGTATACCAAAAATTCCGTGGAAATTCGTTAAGAAATTGTCAAATGTATACATCCTGGAGGATTTTGAAGGTCACTAAACACAATAATCACGACGGCGATGGCCAGTGAGGTACCTGGTGCACATGGTGGAAGGATTATACGTCGTATACCAAAAATTCCGTGGAAATTCGTTAAGAAATTGTCAAATAAATACATCCTGGAGGATTTTGAAGGTCACTAAACACAATAATCACGACGGCGATAACTTGTGAGGTACCTGGTGCACATGGTGGAAGGATTATACGTCGTATACCAAAAATTCCGTGGAAATTCGTTAAGAAATTGTCAAATAAATACATCCTGGAGGATTTTGAAGGTCACTAAACACAATTATCACGACGGCGACGACCTGTGAGGTACCTGGTGCACATGGTGGAAGGATTATACGTCGTATACCAAAAATTCCGTGGAAATTCGTTAAGAAATTGTCAAATAAATACATCCTGGAGGATTTTGAAGGTCACTAAACACAATAATCACGACGGCGATGGCCAGTGAGGTACCTGGTGCACATGGTGGAAGGATTATACGTCGTATACCAAAAATTCCGTGGAAATTCGTTAAGAAATTGTCAAATGTATACATCCTGGAGGATTTTGAAGGTCACTAAACACAATTTTCACGACGGCGATGGCCAGTGAGGTACCTGGTGCACATGGTGGAAGGATTATACGTCGTATACCAAAAATTCCGTGGAAATTCGTTAAGAAATTGTCAAATGTATACATCCTGGAGGATTTTGAAGGTCACTAAACACAATAATCACGACGGCGATGGCCAGTGAGGTACCTGGTGCACATGGTGGAAGGATTATACGTCGTATACCAAAAATTCCGTGGAAATTCGTTAAGAAATTGTCAAATGTATACATCCTGGAGGATTTTGGAAGTCACTGAACACAATAATCACGACGGCGATAACTTGTGAGGTACCTGGTGCACATGGTGGAAGGATTATACGTCGTATACCAAAAATTCCGTGGAAATTCGTTAAGAAATTGTCAAATGTATACATCCTGGAGGATTTTGAAGGTCACTGAACACAATAATCACGACGGCGATGGCCAGTGAGGTACCTGGTGCACATGGTGGAAGGATTATACGTCGTATACCAAAAATTCCGTGGAAATTCGTTAAGAAATTGTCAAATGTATACATCCTGGAGGATTTTGAAGGTCACTAAACACAATAATCACGACGGCGATAACTTGTGAGGTACCTGGTGCACATGGTGGAAGGATTATACGTCGTATACCAAAAATTCCGTGGAAATTCGTTAAGAAATTGTCAAATGTATACATCCTGGAGGATTTTGAAGGTCACTAAACACAATTATCACGACGGCGATAACTTGTGAGGTACCTGGTGCACATGGTGGAAGGATTATACGTCGTATACCAAAAACTCCGTGGAAATTCGTTAAGAAATTGTCAAATGTATACATCCTGGAGGATTTTGAAGGTCACTAAACACAATAATTACGACGGCGACGACCTGTGAGGTACCTGGTGCACATGGTGGAAGGATTATACGTCGTATACCAAAAACTCCGTGGAAATTCGTTAAGAAATTGTCAAATGTATACATCCTGGAGGATTTTGAAGGTCACTAAACACAATAATTACGACGGCGATAACTTGTGAGGTACCTGGTGCACATGGTGGAAGGATTATACGTCGTATACCAAAAATTCCGTGGAAATTCGTTAAGAAATTGTCAAATGTATACATCCTGGAGGATTTTGAAGGTCACTAAACACAATAATTACGACGGCGACGACCTGTGAGGTACCTGGTGCACATGGTGGAAGGATTATACGTCGTATACCAAAAACTCCGTGGAAATTCGTTAAGAAATTGTCAAATGTATACATCCTGGAGGATTTTGAAGGTCACTAAACACAATTATCACGACGGCGACGACCTGTGAGGTACCTGGTGCACATGGTGGAAGGATTATACGTCGTATACCAAAAATTTCGTGGAAATTCGTTAAGAAATTGTCAAATGTATACATCCTGGAGGATTTTGAAGGTCACTAAACACAATAATCACGACGGCGATAACTTGTGAGGTACCTGGTGCACATGGTGGAAGGATTATACGTCGTATACCAA
This sequence comes from Diorhabda elongata, assembly GCA_026230145.1. Classification (NCBI taxonomy): domain Eukaryota; kingdom Metazoa; phylum Arthropoda; class Insecta; order Coleoptera; family Chrysomelidae; genus Diorhabda; species Diorhabda elongata. Next base: position 40,884,498 of record CM047928.1, on the reverse strand, counting down.
AAATTCCGTGGAAATTCGTTAAGAAATTGTCAAATAAATACATCCTGGAGGATTTTGAAGGTCACTAAACACAATTATCACGACGGCGACGACCTGTGAGGTACCTGGTGCACATGGTGGAAGGATTATACGTCGTATACCAAAAATTCCGTGGAAATTCGTTAAGAAATTGTCAAATAAATACATCCTGGAGGATTTTGAAGGTCACTAAACACAATAATCACGACGGCGATGGCCAGTGAGGTACCTGGTGCACATGGTGGAAGGATTATACGTCGTATACCAAAAATTCCGTGGAAATTCGTTAAGAAATTGTCAAATGTATACATCCTGGAGGATTTTGAAGGTCACTAAACACAATTTTCACGACGGCGATGGCCAGTGAGGTACCTGGTGCACATGGTGGAAGGATTATACGTCGTATACCAAAAATTCCGTGGAAATTCGTTAAGAAATTGTCAAATGTATACATCCTGGAGGATTTTGAAGGTCACTAAACACAATAATCACGACGGCGATGGCCAGTGAGGTACCTGGTGCACATGGTGGAAGGATTATACGTCGTATACCAAAAATTCCGTGGAAATTCGTTAAGAAATTGTCAAATGTATACATCCTGGAGGATTTTGGAAGTCACTGAACACAATAATCACGACGGCGATAACTTGTGAGGTACCTGGTGCACATGGTGGAAGGATTATACGTCGTATACCAAAAATTCCGTGGAAATTCGTTAAGAAATTGTCAAATGTATACATCCTGGAGGATTTTGAAGGTCACTAAACACAATAATCACGACGGCGATGGCCAGTGAGGTACCTGGTGCACATGGTGGAAGGATTATACGTCGTATACCAAAAATTCCGTGGAAATTCGTTAAGAAATTGTCAAATGTATACATCCTGGAGGATTTTGAAGGTCACTAAACACAATAATCACGACGGCGATAACTTGTGAGGTACCTGGTGCACATGGTGGAAGGATTATACGTCGTATACCAAAAATTCCGTGGAAATTCGTTAAGAAATTGTCAAATGTATACATCCTGGAGGATTTTGAAGGTCACTAAACACAATTATCACGACGGCGATAACTTGTGAGGTACCTGGTGCACATGGTGGAAGGATTATACGTCGTATACCAAAAACTCCGTGGAAATTCGTTAAGAAATTGTCAAATGTATACATCCTGGAGGATTTTGAAGGTCACTAAACACAATAATTACGACGGCGACGACCTGTGAGGTACCTGGTGCACATGGTGGAAGGATTATACGTCGTATACCAAAAACTCCGTGGAAATTCGTTAAGAAATTGTCAAATGTATACATCCTGGAGGATTTTGAAGGTCACTAAACACAATAATTACGACGGCGATAACTTGTGAGGTACCTGGTGCACATGGTGGAAGGATTATACGTCGTATACCAAAAATTCCGTGGAAATTCGTTAAGAAATTGTCAAATGTATACATCCTGGAGGATTTTGAAGGTCACTAAACACAATAATTACGACGGCGACGACCTGTGAGGTACCTGGTGCACATGGTGGAAGGATTATACGTCGTATACCAAAAATTCCGTGGAAATTCGTTAAGAAATTGTCAAATGTATACATCCTGGAGGATTTTGAAGGTCACTAAACACAATAATTACGACGGCGATAACTTGTGAGGTACCTGGTGCACATGGTGGAAGGATTATACGTCGTATACCAAAAATTCCGTGGAAATTCGTTAAGAAATTGTCAAATGTATACATCCTGGAGGATTTTGAAGGTCACTAAACACAATTATCACGACGGCGACGACCTGTGAGGTACCTGGTGCACATGGTGGAAGGATTATACGTCGTATACCAAAAATTTCGTGGAAATTCGTTAAGAAATTGTCAAATGTATACATCCTGGAGGATTTTGAAGGTCACTAAACACAATAATCACGACGGCGATAACTTGTGAGGTACCTGGTGCACATGGTGGAAGGATTATACGTCGTATACCAAAAATTCCGTGGAAATTCGTTAAGAAATTGTCAAATAAATACATCCTGGAGGATTTTGAAGGTCACTAAACACAATTATCACGACGGCGACGACCTGTGAGGTACCTGGTGCACATGGTGGAAGGATTATACGTCGTATACCAAAAATTCCGTGGAAATTCGTTAAGAAATTGTCAAATGTATACATCCTGGAGGATTTTGGAAGTCACTGAACACAATAATCACGACGGCGATAACTTGTGAGGTACCTGGTGCACATGGTGGAAGGATTATACGTCGTATACCAAAAATTCCGTGGAAATTCGTTAAGAAATTGTCAAATGTATACATCCTGGAGGATTTTGAAGGTCACTAAACACAATAATCACGACGGCGATGGCCAGTGAGGTACCTGGTGCACATGGTGGAAGGATTATACGTCGTATACCAAAAATTCCGTGGAAATTCGTTAAGAAATTGTCAAATGTATACATCCTGGAGGATTTTGAAGGTCACTAAACACAATAATCACGACGGCGACGACCTGTGATGTATTAAATGGCGTGGTGAAGGGTTTCCACGTCGTCTACTGGAGCCCGATGGAAATTCGTTATAACATTGATCGGATATTCCTATCCTGGGGGATTTCGAGAAGGTTACGAATGTGACCACCTGGTGCCAAGAAAGCGTTTCCAGAAAAACTTATTTCTCCATTCCATGAAAGCCTTATACGGTTGATGTTGTAGTTTTTCTTTGATTTTTAAGGTTAGAAATCGATAGACAGAAATTTCATTTCAAAAACGAAACAATACAAACTTAAAATGCGAAATATCAGCAATTAATATTTGACGTGCGACATTTTGTTTACTCGATAATCTTATTCGGATGGCGGCTCGCGGATTCAGTGTGTGATTGACCGGCAGGACGTGGATTCCGAATCCTCGGGGTGTAGTAAAATCTTGTGACTGACGAACGCTCTTTTAATGAGCGATTGAAGTGAAAATTCAAATCACAATCACCGATTCACTCACTTACAAACAAAGAAGCAAATCGAAGGAAAGAATGTGATAAAACTGAGAGATGTAATTGAAGAGAGTTTTTGAGAAAACGTAGAAATTTTTTGAAGCGAACACCCAAGTAGACTAAACCAGTTACTCAACTTACGTAATGTACGTAATGTTCCAGTGAATGTGTTTTTGTTTTCTGTTTTATTGTTTATTGTAGAACGATTATTTCGTTGTCGCGGGCTCATTTTATGGAATTCCGAATGGATTAGTAATGCGGAGATTAATTCGATAAGCATCGTTTTTATGGTCGACGGTTTTATTAAAATGAAGTTGACCTTACTGGATACTTTCCTAAATTTTTCGCATTTCATTTATATATCTAGATTATGTTATGTACGAAAAAAAAAAATAAATTTTCGGCACATTTAATAGAAAAAAAATAATGTTCCCTTTAGCGAAATACGATCTATAATAGATGTATCCATACGGAAGGGTGTAAAATACCTTAAAAGGTTAATTGTAGACTGCAATGAAAGCCCTTTATTTGGCCCTAACCGATTTCGTGTAACATATCATTATATCGAAAATAGAAATAATGACTTGTTGAAAAGATATGCTTAATGTACACTCAACACCAAAAGGATTTTGGAGTAAAATACGAGGTAGACGGAAAAAATTTGAAATTCAAACATTTTGTAGGTAGTTTCAACATTTCAGTTAAACCACAAAGTAAATGCGACAGTTATTCTATAATAATAGTTATTATTAAACTTTGATTAATCTGAAAAATGTTGTATAAATCGTGTTTTGTACCAGAATGTGCAAATACCATGACTAAATCACCTGAAAAGTTTTTTTGATGATGCCAATAAATCCGAATACACTACAACAAAAAATAGTTTGGAAGTGTTGGTCGTTTTGACGATTTTTTTAGTATTTTTTAGTAAAATACGAAGTAGACAAAACAATTATTGGAAATTCAAACATTTTGTAGGTAGTTTCAACATTTCAGTTAAACCACAAAATAAATACGGCAGTTATTCTAAAATAAGCATTATAATTAAATTTTGATTAATCTGAAAATGTTGTATAAATCGTGTTTTGTACCAGGGTTTGAAAATACCACGCCTAAATCACCTGAAAAGTTTTTTCATGATGCCAATAAATTCGAATATACTACAACAAGAAATGATTTGGAAGTGTTGGTCGCTTTGACGATTTTTTTTAGTATTTTTTAGTAAAATACGAAGTAGACAAAACAATTATTGGAAATTCAAACATTTTGTAGGTAGTTTCAACATTTCAGTTAAACCACAAAGTAAATGCGACAGTTATTCTATAATAATAGTTATTATTAAACTTTGATTAATCTGAAAAATGTTGTATAAATCGTGTTTTGACCAGGATTTGAAAATACCGCGCCTAAATCACCTGATAAAGTTTTTTCATGATGCCAATAAATTCGAATATACTACAACAAAAAATGATTTGGAAGTGTTGGTCGCTTTGACGATTTTTTTTTAGTATTTTTTAGTAAAATACGAAGTAGACAAAACAATTATTGGAAATTCAAACATTTTGTAGGTAGTTTCAACATTTCAGTTAAACCACAAAATAAATGCGGCAGTTATTCTAAAATAAGCATTATAATTAAATTTTGATTAATCTGAAAATGTTGTATAAATCGTGTTTTGTACCAGGGTTTGAAAATACCACGCCTAAATCACCTGAAAAGTTTTTTCATGATGCCAATAAATTCGAATATACTACAACAAGAAATGATTTGGAAGTGTTGGTCGCTTTGACGATTTTTTTTAGTATTTTTTAGTAAAATACGAAGTAGACAAAACAATTATTGGAAATTCAAACATTTTGTAGGTAGTTTCAACATTTCAGTTAAACCACAAAGTAAATGCGACAGTTATTCTATAATAATAGTTATTATTAAACTTTGATTAATCTGAAAAATGTTGTATAAATCGTGTTTTGACCAGGATTTGAAAATACCGCGCCTAAATCACCTGATAAAGTTTTTTCATGATGCCAATAAATTCGAATACACTACAACAAAAAATGGTTTGGAAGTGTTGGTCGTTTGACGATTTTTTTAGTATTTTTTAGTAAAATACGAAGTAGACAAAACAATTATTGGAAATTCAAACATTTTGTAGGTAGTTTCAACATTTCAGTAAAACCACAAAATAAATGCGGCAGTTATTCTAAAATAAGCATTATAATTAAATTTTGATTAATCTGAAAATGTTGTATAAATCGTGTTTTGTACCAGGATTTGAAAATACCGCGACTAAATCACCTGATAAAGTTTTTTTGATGATGCCAATAAATTCGAATATACTACAACAAAAAATGGTTTGGAAGTGTTGGTCGTTTTGACGATTTTTTTATGATTTTTTAGTAAAATACGAAATAGACAAAACAATTATTCGAAATTCAAACATTTTGTAGGTAGTTTCAACATTTCAGTTAAACCACAAAGTGAAACGACAGTTATTCTATAATAAGCGTTATTATGAAACTTTGATTAATCCGAAAAATGTTGTATAAATCGTGTTTTGACCAGGATTTGAAAATACCGCGACTAAATCACCTGATAAAATTGTTTTTTGATACTAAAAAATTCGAATTTTATCGTATACGTAACTAGTAAATAAAAACTGAATTATATCAGCACATACTACGTTGCCGGCAACGATAACCTCGTGATTTTCAAGCAGACAACTGTTCAATGTTTTTCACGACTGGAACCCATAGAGAATTGTTTCCATTTTTATATTTCAATCAAATATTTTACTTTGTGACATTATTTCATAGTCAAAAGTCATAGAAAATCATGTGTCGCTAATACGAGGATAGGTCAAGAAATCCGTCACTTTGTAAAGTAAAAAGGGGATCGGAAACCTGACCAACAAGACTTTAACACTAGATTAGAATGAAATAATTCAGTCTTTATGGCTTTTATGGTAAGTGTCGATCAAAAATATTATCCAAGCGGTTTTTCCCATAGAAACTTGACATTTTATAAGTTGCCGAACTCTTTTAAGCACAGGATGCTTCTTAGTGAGATTTGCATCCACCAGGGTCATTTAAGAGACTTGGTTTTGCTTCCACCAACGCAATTATTTGTATTAAAAACCTCTGCTACTAATTTTTTTCATATATATACAGATCCAAGTGTACGAATATTTTTAATCGAACTGTACGCGTATTTTTCCAACGTAAAATCTAATATATTACGACCGGTTAATAAAAATCATTTCAAAATTGCGAAACTATAATTCTTCGAAACCAAACGGCCTCAACCTTTTATCAAGAACAAAGAAGAAGAATGGGTATTTTCTTCATATAATTATATACATTTAGCACTAACCAGTTGCTCCTTTAATTTCTTCAGTCGAACTACCGAAAGGCGATCATTCATATCTTTTATTGCACAATTACGAGGTCTGGTCATTAAATAACGAGACTAGAGGGCGCTCCAGACCTGCCGAAAACCACGTGCGACAAAAAACAGAAGCTATAAATGTTATGGTGACAATTCTCTATGTGGTGCAGGTGTTTTTTGAGTGACGTAAACGCTTCAGTCAGAGCACTGAAGATGACCAGCGCCCAGGTCGCCCTGTGACTGTTTCAAATCCGGAAACAGTGACCAAAATCAACGAAAATCTGCGTGCGGACCATCCGGATTATTGCCGAGGCTGTACACCCCGATAAACGAAACAGTTGGTGCCAAAAAATCTGACTCCTGGCGCCAACGGGTCTGCTCAGATTTCCTTGAGAGGTTAGAAAAAGATTTGCTTCGAAATGGACCCGATTTGAGTCGATGGAAGACCATCACCGAAGAAGACTTCCAGCACTGGTTAGATCAATGGAAAAAACGTATGGAAAGGTGTGTAGCGAAGGGAGTTACCAGGAGGCTGGTGACGTTCATCGAAGACGCGGTTCAGGAAGCAAAAGGTGCACATCCGAGACTGGTGTTCATGTCCGACAAGACCTCAAAGAAACCCCAGGAATCGGTGAGTAAATAGAATCCGACAAAGTCCAGCTACTGGACCTACTTCTCAGATGAAAGCAGAGTGTATCTGCATGACCTGTGGAGAAGAAAAACTTTTGGAGACGGTTCCTGGATGCTTCGGGAAGGTATTTCAATTGAAAAAATCGAGTAGGGTTTAAATTAATTTAACGGGGAAATTATCGGCGAGGAAATTTCTTTTTCGGTATATGATAAATGATTTAACTTTGTCACGCGTGATTTTTTTTCAAAAATAGTCGAATCATTAATCATCGAAGAGGTAGTCCACGGTAATTTAATGGTTTGAATTCGTCTTAGTAAATTTTTATGGGTATAACTTTCGATTTGAATAAACACGGGGAAAAATTAAGTTTAAACATATTTAAAAACTAAAAAAAAAAACAAATAAATGCGTGACTTATTACTTATAAGAACAATGTGCTTAACAAATTTCACTTATAGTCCAGTAAATAAAGGATCCAACCTTGAAATAATTCGTTTTTAATAATTCTGGTACTATTAGAAATAAAAAAAGCGAGTAGGTGCCTGAAAATGGCCGAAAATTCGTTTGTTTTTCTAAAATATCGTATTTAGAAACTCGTATAAAGTGTTTATCATTTTTATCGAAAGTTTCGAGATTAAAAAACAGAAACTTCTTACTGTACAGTTGCCGTAGGACAAATTATTCGATAACTCGAGTGGAAATTGATATTTTTTCTTGAATAAAAGTTAATTTCAAAGAGAAAATTCGTCGCTATCATATTCTGTAACTTAAACATCTTTTCGATTGGTTGAAATATAGCGAAAAAATTTTTTTTCCAGATATTTTCGGAGTAGAAATTCGCCTATTATGAATTGGGTCCTTAAAGGATGTTGGATCAGGTAAAAAAATTGTCAAAGGCGTTTTTTTTTCAATCAAATATAGTTAAATTTTCATTTTCCGAGGTCTATTGAACCAAGAAAGTTTTACAGGGTGGTCAAAGTTACACACACATCATCAACTGTTGTTTTATAAGCGTTGTTTCCAAAATATTTTTTCTTTGGTATTGGAAATTGTTATTTGAGGCAGTTTTTTCTCGATATCTTTTTTAAAAAGCTGCAAAAACTTCCAAAACATTCCAAAAAACCGACACCAAGACTTTGCCTGCAGATGGAAAGAACTTTGCCTTCTTTGAGGCCGATTTCCTCTTCTAAATCCATTGTTTCGATTGTTATTTTGATTTGGGTGTGTAGTCATGGACCCACGTTCCATCCATGGTTATGAAACGTTGCCAAAAACTCCTTGGAAACATTTCCACGACTCTGTTTTTGTTCCATCCAACATATCTGGAGTCGCCAACTTATTTGGTCGACCTCTTCGAAGCTGGATTGGTCTACTATTAATTTCGAAGGAATAGACCAGAATCTAGTGTAGTCCCAACGAGGTAGGACCATTTGGATAGTCCTTGGAGGATATTTTTCGATTCCATGTCCCACAATGTTATCGAAAAGAGTTTTATACCAATTTTTGTAGCTCCGTTTCCATGTTGTGTCCTCTCCAAGTACAAAAGTATTGATGTTGTGAAAAAATTAGGAAATATTAACGAAAATTGTATTTTTAAACTTTGGTGATAAGTTTCAGGACGTTTTTTTAGTTCTAGAACAATTGCAAAGTAAAATTCGCGGTCTACCAACTGAAACGTGTGTACGTTGAATTAAAGAAAATTTTTAGGCTTTTCTAACTCGTCGTTTTCGGATTATTTTGTTGTAATTTACGGTTTTAACTCGTATTTAGAGATGTAATCATCGACAAAAAAAAATGAGATATTGAAAAACTTTTCATCTAAGGGTTTGAAAGTCCAACAGCATCATTTTCAAAGCATCTGCTTGAACTTATATGAAATCGTAGCCCTCCCGCCTTGACGGATAATATTATTATGATAAAAAATATAATTAATTAATGGAAGGTATCATTATATCATTACTCTATCAGATCCATTCGATTACACCCCGTTTTTTTATATGAAATCGAGAACAATATAAACGGTTTCGCTTTAATTGATAACAGATTTATTGAAAATTATTTTTCTAATTTGTACGGCGATTAATTTCGAACATTTGAAGTTTGCCGAAGAAATTTTAGGTGTTGCTGATAGTAAGACGTCAAATTCGTGTCCCAAAAGAATTCTGTGTACCTCGAAATAAATGATGATAATCAAGTGGTGCCCGATCGGGGCTGTTTTGGAGATACAGCCAAGATTCAAAAGTTTCCACAATAAACCTCTTCCATTTGACCATTCTGGTCGTTTTTCTTTGATTGCATCATCCAGTTTCGTTGATTGTTGTTAGTAAATATCATAATTGATCATTTGGTTCCTTGGAAGCAGCTCTAGAACCCACCAAACTAACACCATGAGCTTTTTTGGGGTTTTTTAGCTTTCAATGTGGTTTGTATTGGTTCCTAGTGGTTGTTCCTTGGTTCTTTTCGAATTATGTTACTGTACAAGACCCATTTTGCATCACCAGTGATGATTCTTTTCAAAAAAAAGTCCTTACCAGTAAAAAACTGAACCAGGTTCCTTGGAAGCAGCTCGAGAACCCACCAATTTAACACCATGAGCTTTTTTAGTTGTTTTTCTGCTTTCAATGTGGTTTGTATTGGTTCCTAGTGGTTGTTTCTTGATTCTTTTCGAATTATGTTACTGTCCAAGACCCATTTTGGATCACCAGTGATGATTCTTTTCATGAAAGGATCCTTACCAGTAAAAAACTGAACCAGGTTCCTTGGAAGCAGCTCAAAAACCCACCAAACTGACACCATGACCTTTTTTAATTGTTTTTCTGCTTTCGATGTGGTTTGTATTGGTTCCTAGTGGTTGTTCCTTGATTCTTTTCGAATTATGTTACTGTCCAAGACCCATTTTGGATCACCAGTGATGATTCTTTTCATGAAAGGATCCTTACCAGTAAAAAACTGAACCAGGTTCCTTGGAAGCAGCTCAAAAACCCACCAAACTGACACCATGACCTTTTTTAATTGTTTTTTTGCTTCCGATGTGGTTTGTATTGGTTCCTAGTGGTTGTTCCTTGATTCTTTTCGAATTATGTTACTGTATAAGACCCATTTTTCATCACCAGTGATGATTCTTTTCAAAAAAAGGTCCTTACCAGTAAAAAACTGAACCAGGTTCCTTGGAAGCAGCTCAAAAACCCACCAAACTGACACCATGACCTTTTTTAATTGTTTTTCTGCTTTCGATATAGTTTGTTCTGGTTCCTAGTGGTTGTTCCTTGATTCTTTTCGAATTATGTTACTGTATAAGACCCATTTTTCATCACCAGTGATGATTCTTTTCAAAAAAAGGTCCTTACCAGTAAAATACTGAACCAGGTTCCTTGGAAGCAGCTCAAAAACCCACCAAACTGACACCATGTGCTTTTTTATTTGTCTTTCTGCTTTCAATGTGGTTTGTATTGGTTCCTAGTGGTTGTTTCTTGATTCTTTTCGAATTATGTTACTGTCCAGGACCCATTTTGCATCACCAGTGATGATTCTTTTCAAAAAAAGGTCCTTACCAGTCAAAAACTGAACCAGGTTCCTTGGAAGCAGCTCGAGAACCCACCAAACTGACACCATGAGCTTTTTTAGTTGTTTTTCTGCTTTCAATGTGGTTTGTTCTGGTTCCTAGTGGTTGTTTCTTGATTCTTTTCGAATTATGTTACTGTCCAAGACCCATTTTGGATCACCAGTGATGATTCTTTTCATGAAAGGATCCTTACCAGTAAAAAACTGAACCAGGTTCCTTGGAAGCAGCTCAAAAACCCACCAAACTGACACCATGACCTTTTTTAATTGTTTTTCTGCTTTCGATATAGTTTGTTCTGGTTCCTAGTGGTTGTTCCTTGATTCTTTTCGAATTATGTTACTGTATAAGACCCATTTTTCATCACCAGTGATGATTCTTTTCAAAAAAAGGTCCTTACCAGTAAAAAACTGAACCAGGTTCCTTGGAAGCAGCTCAAAAACCCACCAAACTGACACCATGTGCTTTTTTATTTGTCTTTCTGCTTTCAATGTGGTTTGTATTGGTTCCTAGTGGTTGTTCCTTGGTTCTTTTCGAATTATGTTACTGTACAAGACCCATTTTTCATCACCAGTGATGATTCTTTTCAAAAAAAAGTCCTTACCAGTAAAAAACTGAACCAGGTTCCTTGGAAGCAGCTCGAGAACCCACCAATTTAACACCATGAGCTTTTTTAGTTGTTTTTCTGCTTTCAATGTGGTTTGTATTGGTTTCTAGTGGTTGTTCCCTGATTCTTTTCGAATTATGTTACTGTCCAAGACCCATTTTTCATCACCAGTGATGATTCTTTTCAAAAAAAAGTCCTTACCAGTAAAAAACTGAACCAGGTTCCTTGGAAGCAGCTCGAGAACCCACCAATTTAACACCATGAGCTTTTTTAGTTGTTTTTCTGCTTTCAATGTGGTTTGTATTGGTTCCTAGTGGTTGTTTCTTGATTCTTTTCGAATTATGTTACTGTCCAAGACCCATTTTGGATCACCAGTGATGATTCTTTTCATGAAAGGATCCTTACCAGTAAAAAACTGAACCAGGTTCCTTGGAAGCAGCTCAAAAACCCACCAAACTGACACCATGACCTTTTTTAATTGTTTTTTTGCTTCCGATGTGGTTTGTATTGGTTCCTAGTGGTTGTTCCTTGATTCTTTTCGAATTATGTTACTGTATAAGACCCATTTTGCATCACCAGTGATGATTCTTTTCAAAAAAAAGTCCTTACCAGTAAAAAACTGAACCAGGTTCCTTGGAAGCAGCTCGAGAACCCACCAAACTAACACCATGAGCTTTTTTAGTTGTTTTTCTGCTTTCGATATAGTTTGTTCTGGTTCCTAGTGGTTGCTCCATAATCATTTTCGAACTATGGTACTGACCAAGACCCATTTTTCATCACCAGTGATGATTCTTTTCAATAAAGAATCAGTTTCATTTCGTTTAAGGTGCATATTGCAAATGTTGATCCTTCCAATTCGTTAGGTACCCAAATATCAAGTTTTTTAACTAGCCTAAGACATTTTAAATGTTATTCTTAACTTGGGGAAGGAATTGGAAAAGATTCTAGGCTACTAAGAGCTCAAATTTGATATAAAATCAGTAATTTTACGTATTTTACACTTCTGATCGAAAGTTTTGGCTTATATAGAGTTAAAAACAAAAATAATTTGGTTATAATAGAAAATTTGTCGCATATTTAACTTTTTACTTGATCGATGTAGCTCCGTTTTGTTTTTATTAGTTCTGCGCGCAATTTTGACACTTCCTGTAACAATTTGGAAAAATATTCGTCGTATATTTGGTTAGATTCGTTTTTCATGATATTCCGACGATTTTAAGATGAAATAGGACATTACTTTTTGATTTCCACGTTTTGGATGGATCCATTGATGGTCTCTTAGTTCTGGATAGTTAAAGCCCTGCTCAAAGTGAAATGCTTCCCTCTTAATAACCAATTTAGCTTATTACGAAGCAGAAAATCCACGTACTTAATATAAAATAACAATTCTTGGAATTGATTATGGCAATCCTCAATTCCATAGCTTTACAAACTTCTTCCTGTAAATATTTGCGTACAAAACGTTTCTTGGTGAATGATATTCGAGTTAGAGCCGCACTTAAGGAGCCACATGTGGTTCTGGAGCCTCAATTTACCAACCAATCACCTAGACTACGAAGATTACATACAAAATTCGCTGAAGAGGTTATCACAACTTTACAAACTTCTTCCTGTAAATATTTGCGTACAAAACGCTTCTTGGTGAATGATATTCGAGTTAGAGCCGCACTTAAGGAGCCACATGAGGTTCTGGAGCCTCAATTTGCCAACCAATCACCTAGACTACGAAGATTACATACAAAATTCGCTGAAGAGGTTATCACAACTTTACAAACTTCTTCCTGTAAATATTTGCGTACAAAACGTTTCTTGGTGAATGATATTTGAGCTAGAGCCGCACTTAAGGAGCCACATGTGGTTCTGGAGCCTCAATTTGCCAACCAATGACGTAGACTACGAAGATTATATACAAAAGTCGCTGAAGAGGTTATTACAACTTTACAAACTTCTTCCTGTAAATATTTGCGTACAAAACGCTTCTTGGTGAATGATATTTGAGCTAGAGCCGCACTTAAGGAGTTACAAGAGGCTCTGGAGCCTCAATTTGCCAAGCAATCACCTAGACTACGAAGATTATATACAAAAGTCGCTGAAGAGGTCATCACAACTTTACAAATTTTTTCCTGTAAATATTTACGTACAAAACGTTTCTTGGTGAATGATATTTGAGCTAGAGGCGCACTTAAGGAGCCACATGTGGTTCTGGAGCCTCAATTTGCCAACCAATGACGTAGACTACGAAGATTATATACAAAAGTCGCTGAAGAGGTCATCACAACTTTACAAATTTTTTCCTGTAAATATTTGCGTACAAAACGTTTCTTGGTGAATGATATTCGAGTTAGAGCCGCACTTAAGGAGCCACATGAGGTTGTGGAGCCTCAATTTGCCAACCAATCACCTAGACTACGAAGATTACATACAAAATTCGCTGAAGAGGTCATCACAACTTTACAAACTTCTTCCTGTAAATATTTACGTACAAAACGTTTCTTGGTGAATGATATTCGAGTTAGAGCCGCACTTAAGGAGCCACATGTGGTTCTGGAGCCTCAATTTGCCAACCAATGACGTAGACTACGAAGATTATATACAAAAGTCGCTGAAGAGGTTATTACAACTTTACAAACTTCTTCCTGTAAATATTTGCGTACAAAACGCTTCTTGGTGAATGATATTTGAGCTAGAGTCGCACTTAAGGAGTTACAAGAGGCTCTGGAGCCTCAATTTGCCAAGCAATCACCTAGACTACGAAGATTATATACAAAAGTCACTGAAGAGGTTATCACAACTTTACAAATTTCTTCCTGTAAAAATTTACGTACAAAACGTTTCTTGGTGAATGATATTTGAGCTAGAGCCGCACTTAAGGAGCCACATGTGGTTCTGGAGACTCAATTTGCCAATTAATCACCTAGACTACGAAGATTACATACAAAATTCGCTGAAGAGGTCATCACAACTTTACAAACTTCTTCCTGTAAATATTTACGTACAAAACGTTTCTTGGTGAATGATATTCGAGTTAGAGCCGCACTTAAGGAGCCACATGTGGTTCTGGAGCCTCAATTTGCCAACCAATCACCTAGACTACGAAGATTATATACAAAAGTCGCTGAAGAAGTCATCACAACTTTACAAACTTCTTCCTGTAAATATTTACGTACAAAACGTTTCTTGGTGAATGATATTTGAGCTAGAGCCGCACTTAAGGAGCCACATGTGGTTCTGGAGCCTCAATTTGCCAACCAATCACCTAGACTACGAAAATTATATACAAAAACTTTTGATCGACAGTCTATAATCGAATTAAGGCCGTCCCTGAACGTTTTGTGCCATCAAAATATTTGTTTTTCGATAAAATAAACCCCCCAAAAACATTTTCAAATCCATCGGAACCATCAAATTACAAAAATGATCAGTAAATCGTACGATTCATTATTCTCGAGTTTGTACTATTCCAAAAAATATCTTCAGCTAGTTTTTTTTGTCCTCTAACAGCTGCCGATGTATAAAAAAAAACAATCAATGTTCGATTAGATATTTAATAACGTCGGATTTGAGCGTGTGCCACGGGCACAAGTGCACGCATCGATCATCATTATCACGATGTTCCTAACCTCAAACATCCATTACATCTCATTACGTACTCTTAAATATTAAAATATATGTAGATAGATCAATGTCTACGAGGTGCTATGTCCCCTCGAGGCTACAATCTAACCTACGCAATCGAATAAAGCTTTTAAAAATCATCGATAACATACCAAGTTTCTTTCGAGAGGATTTTTCAGTTCTAGAGATGCGATTGTTAATTATTAATTGTTAATCAATGGTATAATTGAGTTTTATATCGATGAATTTGGTCAATATCTTCAGGAAGTCGATCCGATCAATTGCTAAACACAAATCGATAAATTTGGGGAAGTTTCGTTTGGAGACAATCCTCACGAACTAAATGTTTTTCTTAAGAGATTTAAATTAAGAAAAAATAATGAATTTTTGATCGAGGACGAATTATTCCACCGTGAACTATATTTTTTCCAAAAACAAAGACACAATTTGCAGTCCTTAACACTTAGTTGGGATTCTAGTTTCCCTGGACGCGTTCTAAATTTCCCTCCAGTAAAAAAACTTTCTCCAATTAATTGTTGGTGAATTATCCGTTCCGAGATGATGTAAAATCTGTAGGTGGATGAATCCTCAGCAATAAAATCATGAAAATCGTTTCCACGGACATATCTTCGGATGGGTAAAGCACCTGGTTGAATACTAAACACCTTGTCGAATACCTGTTGGTTTCAGAGCTTTTTTCTATTCTATTTTTTAGTGTTTTTGTAAAAATTTTTGTCAGTTAATGATTCAGTCTGTGTCATCTTCTTCTGCAAGTTTTTCTCGGTAGTGACCTCCAATCAAAATAAAATTTATTGTCCGCTAATAAAAAGAAACGCGTGGATATTCGAGGGCTTAACTGATTTTTTCTTTATAGTGATCGATTTTATGTATTTTTTTTCTTATTGTAATTTGCTTGAGGTATTTTTCGTTCGAGTTATCACGACAAGAAAAATGTGTGGACAACAGTAAAACCAACGATGGCGATCTGTTAATCGCGATCATAAATATGAGTAATATGCACTGGAAATGTCAATTATAATCGGTGATAAATCTTTTGGTTAACCACATAAACTTGAATACACATCGTAAAATATTGTTTTAGGGCAGTGGAGGAGTTCCAAAGACATCTTCTTAAAAAAAATTTATAGATGTAAAGACGAATACGCCGTATGTGACAATTTTTTACTTTCCTTTCCAAATGATCGAAATTTACAAATGAAAGTTTCGATTTAACCTAAACTAACCTCCAAATTATCGAAATTTCCACTTGAAAGTTTCAATTCAACTTAACTTAACCTCTAAATGATCGAAATTTACAATTAAAAGTTTCAATTCAACCTAACCTCTAAATAAACGAAATTTCCACTTGAAAGTTTCAATTTAACCTAAACTAACCTCCAAATTATCGCAATTTACAAATGAAAGTTTCAATTTAACTTAACATAACCTCTAAATGATCGAAATTTACAATTAAAAGTTTCAATTTAACTTAACATAACCTCTAAATGATCGAAATTTACAATTAAAAGTTTCAATTCAACTTAACTTAACCTCTAAATGATCGAAATTTTCACTTGAAAGTTTCAATTTAACTTAACATAACCTCTAAATGATCGAAATTTACAATTAAAAGTTTCAATTCAACTTAACTTAACCTCTAAATGATCGAAATTTACAATTAAAAGTTTCAATTCAACCTAACCTCTAAATAAACGAAATTTCCACTTGAAAGTTTCAATTTAACCTAAACTAACCTCCAAATTATCGCAATTTACAAATGAAAGTTTCAATTTAACCTAATCTAACCTCTAAATGATCGAAATTTCCACTTGAAAGTTTCAATTTAACATAACGTAACCTATAAATGATCGAAATTTACAATTAAAAGTTTCAATTCAACCTAACCTCTAAATAAACGAAATTTCCACTTGAAAGTTTCAATTTAACCTAAACTAACCTCCAAATTATCGCAATTTACAAATGAAAGTTTCAATTTAACCTAATCTAACCTCTAAATTATCGAAATTTCCACTTGAAAGTTTCAATTTAACATAACGTAACCTATAAATGATCGAAATTTACAATTAAAAGTTTCAATTCAACCTAACCTCTAAATAAATGAAATTTCCACTTGAAAGTTTCAATTTAACCTAAACTAACCTCCAAATTATCGCAATTTACAAATGAAAGTTTCAATTTAACCTAATCTAACCTCTAAATGATCGAAATTTCCACTTGAAAGTTTCAATTTAACATAACGTAACCTATAAATGATCGAAATTTACAATTAAAAGTTTCAATTCAACCTAACCTCTAAATAAACGAAATTTCCACTTGAAAGTTTCAATTTAACCTAAACTAACCTCCAAATTATCGCAATTTACAAATGAAAGTTTCAATTTAACCTAATCTAACCTCTAAATGATCGAAATTTCCACTTGAAAGTTTCAATTTAACATAACGTAACCTATAAATGATCGAAATTTACAATTAAAAGTTTCAATTCAACCTAACCTCTAAATAAACGAAATTTCCACTTGAAAGTTTCAATTTAACCTAAACTAACCTCCAAATTATCGCAATTTACAAATGAAAGTTTCAATTTAACCTAATCTAACCTCTAAATTATCGAAATTTCCACTTGAAAGTTTCAATTTAACATAACGTAACCTATAAATGATCGAAATTTACAATTAAAAGTTTCAATTCAACCTAACCTCTAAATAAATGAAATTTCCACTTGAAAGTTTCAATTTAACCTAAACTAACCTCCAAATTATCGCAATTTACAAATGAAAGTTTCAATTTAACCTAATCTAACCTCTAAATGATCGAAATTTCCACTTGAAAGTTTCAATTTAACATAACGTAACCTATAAATGATCGAAATTTACAATTAAAAGTTTCAATTCAACCTAACCTCTAAATAAACGAAATTTCCACTTGAAAGTTTCAATTTAACCTAAACTAACCTCCAAATTATCGCAATTTACAAATGAAAGTTTCAATTTAACCTAATCTAACCTCTAAATTATCGAAATTTCCACTTGAAAGTTTCAATTTAACATAACGTAACCTATAAATGATCGAAATTTACAATTAAAAGTTTCAATTCAACCTAACCTCTAAATAAATGAAATTTCCACTTGAAAGTTTCAATTTAACCTAAACTAACCTCCAAATTATCGCAATTTACAAATGAAAGTTTCAATTTAACCTAATCTAACCTCTAAATGATCGAAATTTCCACTTGAAAGTTTCAATTTAACATAACGTAACCTATAAATGATCGAAATTTACAATTAAAAGTTTCAATTCAACCTAACCTCTAAATAAACGAAATTTCCACTTGAAAGTTTCAATTTAACCTAAACTAACCTCCAAATTATCGCAATTTACAAATGAAAGTTTCAATTTAACCTAATCTAACCTCTAAATGATCGAAATTTCCACTTGAAAGTTTCAATTTAACATAACTTAACCTCTAAATGATCGAAATTTACAATTAAAAGTTTCAATTCAACCTAACCTCTAAATAAACGAAATTTCCACTTGAAAGTTTCAATTTAACCTAAACTAACCTCCAAATTATCGCAATTTACAAATGAAAGTTTCAATTTAACCTAATCTAACCTCTAAATGATCGAAATTTCCACTTGAAAGTTTCAATTTAACATAACGTAACCTATAAATGATCGAAATTTACAATTAAAAGTTTCAATTCAACCTAACCTCTAAATAAACGAAATTTCCACTTGAAAGTTTCAATTTAACCTAAACTAACCTCCAAATTATCGCAATTTACAAATGAAAGTTTCAATTTAACCTAATCTAACCTCTAAATGATCGAAATTTCCACTTGAAAGTTTCAATTTAACATAACGTAACCTCTAAATGATCGAAATTTACAATTGAAAGTTCCAATTTAACCTAACCTAACCTCCAAATTATCGAAATTTACAATTCAAAGTTTCAACTATGAATATTTCGTTGGATATATTGAGGAAGATTCCTTGGAATTAACCCTGGTGTAGGAATTACTCCTCCCCAGAGCTGGGGTTGAAGTGATTGGCTTATGATTGGATTGCTTCAGGTTAAAAAAAGAAAAAACTAGCATTCAAACGTGGTTCGAAGAAGGAAAAAAAATCTCCGCCGCGAAAAACGGTTCTTTCAATGTTTGGTTATATAATTCGTTGTTTTTTTTAACCATGGATCCATCAGTTCACACAAGAAGCAAAACAACAATCGAAACAATGAACTTGAAAAGGCAAAGACGGTTTTTTGGGATGCGCGTGGCATAATTTTCATTTAATATTTTGAAACAGAAAAAAAACTACGTCTGTTATTGCAATAGCCAAAATTAACGAATTAGCATTTGGTTTGCTACCTTATTTACCAGATTTAGCCCCCTTGGATTATTTCCTGTTCCCATACTTGAAAAAATGGATCGGTGATCGGACGGTTAATGATTATTTTGCGAAAATTGACGATTCTTACTTACTTTTGGAACCGTCCTCGTATAACGCTTTTTAAAAAGTGCAATTGCACACAATATATGTTTCGCTTGGTATATAATTCTTTTCGTAGCATAATTTCGAAAAAAATCAGTCGATTTGTCAGGAAATTTCGTTTTATTTGTCCACTAGTTATAAATTTAAATCAAAAAACTTGTAAGATCGATTATATTATTTTTAGGTTAGGTTAGGTTATATCTTGGCCCCCTTGTTAGTACTTCACTGTTATAGGATGAAATATGAAGTGGAGCGATCATGCTATCAATTTATATAAAAAATATTTTATTATTTCTCTTGAAAAGGACGTATGTAACTCGTTTTTCCGGCAGTGTGGGACTTGAAACACATAAACCGTACTAGAAAGCCAGTCGAGACACTAAAACATTTTAAAATTTACTCACAAACTTTTATTTTTGTTATTTAATCAATATTTTATCATATTTTGCTGTTATACCAAATTAAAATATCACAAGTCTCGTCGAAATTGTGATATTTGTATTTTAATCATTCCGAGCTACGGTGGATCACGTCTGATTGATTTTATCACTATTTCAATACATTATTTTCTTTTTTTTTTGTTAAATATTTTGTATATTATACGAGGGTTGTTGTTTTTGTGGTTATGGCGTCGATAACAACATTGTAAAAAAAGCTGCGAGGCCTCTTACCATCCAAGCTGTGCAGCTCAAGCCAAAACTAGCAATAAAGAAAATGTTTGAAAAAAGTGAGGTTAAAAAATACGATTTTCAACAAAAATCTGATGGAAAGCAGCTATACGAAAATATTTTGGTCGGTTCGACGAAAAAATGGTGCAGAAAATTTGAAATACAAGATTGACGTTTTTGAAAATCAAAAAATGGCGTTTTTGGGGGGCAATAAAATAAAACGAAGACGTCGAAAACGGAAAACGAAGTCCCAAAACAACGATCGCAAGTACTAGAAGCAAAATTAAATAACCAAAGAACAGAAAAAAATTATCGGCTTTAAAACGCTCAAAATTCAAAAAAACCTACAGGTGTAGGTTCCAATATTGACGAAACAGACGGGAAAGTCCCTTTACCAAAAGAATCCACACTCTCCGCAACAGGAATTGAACTGAAAAAACCGCGATTCGAAACCAAACATTCTAACGCAAATTTATATTTGTTTGACCCTCGTATAATGTAATTTTGTATTACTTCTCTTTCTAATCGTAACCCATCCCTTACCACAATCAAATTTTTCATAAATCCAATTTCTTTTATCTTTCTTCGATTATTATTATTATTTTTTTATTCGAGAGTACCATTGTCTAGAAATCGTCTTATATAAATTCATCGAGCTTGCGTAATAACCGCGGGGTACTACCCTGAGGCACACCCACACGTGCTTCGAACTATCCACTAAATAAAACCGGCACGTATACAGCGTTGCCCACACAAACGTTCAAAAAAAAATTATCTTCGTCACAAGGCCCAATTTGAAGCCGTTATCCAAAAGGGATGAATGATTCCGTGATTACCCCACCCTTTTTCGATTGATTCCCATCCCTTCATTTACCTATTTCTTAAAATCTCTTTGGGGCGCGCGTGAAGTTCATTTTCTCGTAGTGATTGATCTCATCTGCATAAGCCGATGTTACATTCAAAATGGGTGGATGAAAAAGATGTTTTCTATTTGATAATAATTACTAACTATTATCTTTTATGTTTAAGTAGTTTAGATATTATTTTAGAGCGATAATTTTGGATCTATTGCAATCGATTGAGCGCATGGACGCGAATATACAAAAAGTGCTCCTTAGTCCTATCGGAAAATCGTCGATTTGTTTGTCCTATCGCGTAAGATAGAAGGCAGTTTAAGCTGACGGGGCTTGAGGATTCTGAAAATTTTAATCGAATTGGGACAGATTAAAATGGGGATAAACATTCAGTGGTGTTGGTTTGAACTGTGTAAGTATCGCCAAAAGTTCAAAAAATTACAATTTAGTTACTATTTGAGGGGGTAGCTCATGCTTAATAGTTAACGATCCGTAACTTTTAAAGGGACAACCTGTATAATTTGGAAATACTAGAAATGAATTTTTTAATCGATTTTCTAACAAAAAGGTCATTTTGTTCAGCTCGATAAAATTTATGGTTTAGGAGATATTTGGATTTTTAGATCGTTGTACATACCAAGTTAACAAACCGTAACTTTTACGGGGACAACCTGTACAATTTAAAAATATCAAAAATGAATATTTCGATAGATTTTCTAACAAAAAGGTCTCTTTGTTCAACTCGATAAAATTTATGGTTTAGGAGATATTTGGATTTTTAGATCGTTGTACATACCAAGTTAACAAACCGTAACTTTTACGGGGACAACCTGTACAATTTAAAAATATCAAAAATGAATATTTCGATAGATTTTCTAACAAAAAGGTCTCTTTGTTCAACTCGATAAAATTTATGGTTTAGGAGATATTTAGATCTTTGTAAATCCCAATAAAACCGTTCGCCATAAAGAAACATTCTGAAAAAAATTAACATAAATTGTAATTATTTATTTTTCTTTGTGTAGAGTTTGTTGTAGTTTAATCACCAATTTACTCAATACTTTTTAAGGGTAGTTTCGCATGTGGTTTTTCATTGGAAAATTCCTAACCTAAAACCGAAATTTTCGTTTTCTTCGATTCGATAAATCAAAAAATTTAACCTCCCCGTTTGGACTATACATTTTGTTCCCTCTGTATACTATTCGATTTGTTAAGTAAGAGCCGGTGATATAAATTATAGTTGACCCAAATTAAATGGAACATTCCGAAGTAAAAAAGAAACAATGCCAACTGAGATAATTCGGCCGCGTAATAATGAGATTCGTGTGGCACTTGTTATGTGAAATGGACCGCCCGCTCGTCGCCGCCGCCGCCGCCGCCGCCGCCGCAAAACGCTCTGATGTAATCACACGTGTTATTAGATTTTTTTCTTCACCGTTCACTTCAGATAAAATCGTTACTGAATTGTTTCTTGTTCGATAGTAAATCTCTATGTATATGAAATTGATATTTTGGTTTGAATTTGAGAAGGAAATTAATAAAATTTTACAAATTTTTAACTGATTAAGTGTCAAAAAGTCTCCCTATTAATACAATTTTCAGTTATTTCTTTTATAACAAAAGTAAAATGATGTATTCTTCTAACCTCAAATATTTGACAGCTACAAATTGGTTATTTCATAATTTAACCTCAAAAATGACAACGTCGCTAAAATATCCTTCATATTTTTGACGTCAACTGTCATAATTTCATAAACATTCTTCAGATAGGTTAGTTTTTTGTACTTGTATCAAGGAAACCATTTTAATATAGTAAAAAAAGTATTTCGAATATAAATTCGAGTTGAATACGGTACTGGTTTCGATTCTAGTTGTTCCTGTTTTTCTTCTGGGTAATACAGTCCAAGAATTGGATATTACAATCCCGCGTAGGTTTCATGTCATGTTTCTTATACAAGTAATTATATTGATGTCTTGCTTGACGCATAATCTCTGATACAAACGACAGGTTCGGCTCGAATTTCAAAGAAAACTTTTATACAAATGCATCACTTTATGTGTGATTTTTTATTGAGATATTCCCTAAAATTCACGCAATAAAAAGCGGACATTTTGAGTACAGATGTATGGTTATATTTATTTTTCTGTTTAGATGGCGAATTGGAAAAATATATAATATGTTGTTACAAATAAGCTCGCGAAATGGGTCCTTAGGTCGGTCCTGTCCAACTACAATGGTATTTTCAAATTCGGTGATTTCGCGGCGCTTGTTTTTTCTAAATGGCGGACGCACTTTTCATGAACTTTTTATATAATTTCTAGGAAAATCTATTCATTTATTTATTTTTGTTCTAGAATATTGTAGAATTCTATTTGTGTGTAAATAAATTAACAACGTAAGAGACAGTGTTTATTAAGGGTCAGTTTTTATTGATACACTTCGCGAATAAAAAGAAAAGATAGTTTCTTACGATAAATGACAATTAGTTTCGTGAAATCAAGTCTCTAATGACAAATGACAGTTTGTTTTCCAAAATAAGTGATTTGTTTTGAAAAAGACAGTTTTTGACGATAAATGACATTTAGTTTCGTGAAATCTAAACTCTAATGACAAATGACAGTTTGTTTTTCAAAACAAATGATTGTTTGTTTCGAAAAAGACATTTTCTGACGATAAATAACAATTAGTTTAGTGAAATCCAGTCTCTAATGACAAATGACAGTTTGTTTTTCAAAACAAGTGATTGTTTGTTTCGAAAAAGACAGTTTCTGACGATAACTGACAATTAGTTTAGTGGAATCCAGTCTCTAATGACAAATGACAGTTTGTTTTTCAAAACAAATGATTGTTTGTTTTGGTAAAGACAGTTTCTTACGATAAATGACATTTAGTTTCGTGAAATCTACTCTCTAATGACAAATGACAGTTTGTTTTTTAAAACAAGCGATTGTTTATTGTAGAAAAGACATTTTCTTGATAAATGACAATTAGTTTCGTGAAATCTACTCTCTAATGACAAATGACAGTTTGTTTTTCAAAACAAATGATTGTTTGTTTCGAAAAAGACATTTTCTGACGATAAATAACAATTAGTTTAGTGAAATCCAGTCTCTAATGACAAATGACAGTTTGTTTTTCAAAACAAGTGATTGTTTGTTTCGAAAAAGACATTTTCTGACGATAAATAACAATTAGTTTAGTGAAATCCAGTCTCTAATGACAAATGACAGTTTGTTTTTCAAAACAAATGATTGTTTGTTTTGGTAAAGACAGTTTCTTACGATAAATGACATTTAGTTTCGTGAAATCTACTCTCTAATGACAAATGACAGTTTGTTTTTTAAAACAAGCGATTGTTTATTGTAGAAAAGACATTTTCTTGATAAATGACAATTAGTTTCGTGAAATCTACTCTCTAATGACAAATGACAGTTTGTTTTTCAAAACAAATGATTGTTTGTTTCGAAAAAGACATTTTCTGACGATAAATAACAATTAGTTTAGTGAAATCCAGTCTCTAATGACAAATGACAGTTTGTTTTTCAAAACAAGTGATTGTTTGTTTCGAAAAAGACAGTTTCTGACGATAACTGACAATTAGTTTAGTGGAATCCAGTCTCTAATGACAAATGACAGTTTGTTTTTCAAAACAAATGATTGTTTGTTTTGGTAAAGACAGTTTCTTACGATAAATGACATTTAGTTTCGTGAAATCTACTCTCTAATGACAAATGACAGTTTGTTTTTTAAAACAAGCGATTGTTTATTGTAGAAAAGACATTTTCTTGATAAATGACAATTAGTTTCGTGAAATCTACTCTCTAATGACAAATGACAGTTTGTTTTTCAAAACAAATGATTGTTTGTTTCGAAAAAGACATTTTCTGACGATAAATAACAATTAGTTTAGTGAAATCCAGTCTCTAATGACAAATGACAGTTTGTTTTTCAAAACAAGTGATTGTTTGTTTCGAAAAAGACATTTTCTGACGATAAATAACAATTAGTTTAGTGAAATCCAGTCTCTAATGACAAATGACAGTTTGTTTTTCAAAACAAATGATTGTTTGTTTTGGTAAAGACAGTTTCTTACGATAAATGACATTTAGTTTCGTGAAATCTACTCTCTAATGACAAATGACAGTTTGTTTTTTAAAACAAGCGATTGTTTATTGTAGAAAAGACATTTTCTTGATAAATGACAATTAGTTTCGTGAAATCTACTCTCTAATGACAAATGACAGTTTGTTTTTCAAAACAAATGATTGTTTGTTTCGAAAAAGACATTTTCTGACGATAAATAACAATTAGTTTAGTGAAATCCAGTCTCTAATGACAAATGACAGTTTGTTTTTCAAAACAAGTGATTGTTTGTTTCGAAAAAGACAGTTTCTGACGATAACTGACAATTAGTTTAGTGGAATCCAGTCTCTAATGACAAATGACAGTTTGTTTTTCAAAACAAATGATTGTTTGTTTTGGTAAAGACAGTTTCTTACGATAAATGACATTTAGTTTCGTGAAATCTACTCTCTAATGACAAATGACAGTTTGTTTTTTAAAACAAGCGATTGTTTATTGTAGAAAAGACATTTTCTTGATAAATGACAATTAGTTTCGTGAAATCTACTCTCTAATGACAAATGACAGTTTGTTTTTCAAAACAAATGATTGTTTGTTTCGAAAAAGACATTTTCTGACGATAAATAACAATTAGTTTAGTGAAATCCAGTCTCTAATGACAAATGACAGTTTGTTTTTCAAAACAAGTGATTGTTTGTTTCGAAAAAGACAGTTTCTGACGATAACTGACAATTAGTTTAGTGGAATCCAGTCTCTAATGACAAATGACAGTTTGTTTTTCAAAACAAATGATTGTTTGTTTTGGTAAAGACAGTTTCTTACGATAAATGACATTTAGTTTCGTGAAATCTACTCTCTAATGACAAATGACAGTTTGTTTTTTAAAACAAGCGATTGTTTATTGTAGAAAAGACATTTTCTTGATAAATGACAATTAGTTTCGTGAAATCTACTCTCTAATGACAAATGACAGTTTGTTTTTCAAAACAAATGATTGTTTGTTTCGAAAAAGACATTTTCTGACGATAAATAACAATTAGTTTAGTGAAATCCAGTCTCTAATGACAAATGACAGTTTGTTTTTCAAAACAAGTGATTGTTTGTTTCGAAAAAGACAGTTTCTGACGATAACTGACAATTAGTTTAGTGGAATCCAGTCTCTAATGACAAATGACAGTTTGTTTTTCAAAACAAATGATTGTTTGTTTTGGTAAAGACAGTTTCTTACGATAAATGACATTTAGTTTCGTGAAATCTACTCTCTAATGACAAATGACAGTTTGTTTTTTAAAACAAGCGATTGTTTATTGTAGAAAAGACATTTTCTTGATAAATGACAATTAGTTTCGTGAAATCTACTCTCTAATGACAAATGACAGTTTGTTTTTCAAAACAAATGATTGTTTGTTTCGAAAAAGACATTTTCTGACGATAAATAACAATTAGTTTAGTGAAATCCAGTCTCTAATGACAAATGACAGTTTGTTTTTCAAAACAAGTGATTGTTTGTTTCGAAAAAGACAGTTTCTGACGATAACTGACAATTAGTTTAGTGGAATCCAGTCTCTAATGACAAATGACAGTTTGTTTTTCAAAACAAATGATTGTTTGTTTTGGTAAAGACAGTTTCTTACGATAAATGACATTTAGTTTCGTGAAATCTACTCTCTAATGACAAATGACAGTTTGTTTTTTAAAACAAGCGATTGTTTATTGTAGAAAAGACATTTTCTTGATAAATGACAATTAGTTTCGTGAAATCTACTCTCTAATGACAAATGACAGTTTGTTTTTCAAAACAAATGATTGTTTGTTTCGAAAAAGACATTTTCTGACGATAAATAACAATTAGTTTAGTGAAATCCAGTCTCTAATGACAAATGACAGTTTGTTTTTCAAAACAAGTGATTGTTTGTTTCGAAAAAGACAGTTTCTGACGATAACTGACAATTAGTTTAGTGGAATCCAGTCTCTAATGACAAATGACAGTTTGTTTTTCAAAACAAATGATTGTTTGTTTTGGTAAAGACAGTTTCTTACGATAAATGACATTTAGTTTCGTGAAATCTACTCTCTAATGACAAATGACAGTTTGTTTTTTAAAACAAGCGATTGTTTATTGTAGAAAAGACATTTTCTTGATAAATGACAATTAGTTTCGTGAAATCTACTCTCTAATGACAAATGACAGTTTGTTTTTCAAAACAAATGATTGTTTGTTTCGAAAAAGACATTTTCTGACGATAAATAACAATTAGTTTAGTGAAATCCAGTCTCTAATGACAAATGACAGTTTGTTTTTCAAAACAAGTGATTGTTTGTTTCGAAAAAGACAGTTTCTGACGATAACTGACAATTAGTTTAGTGGAATCCAGTCTCTAATGACAAATGACAGTTTGTTTTTCAAAACAAATGATTGTTTGTTTTGGTAAAGACAGTTTCTTACGATAAATGACATTTAGTTTCGTGAAATCTACTCTCTAATGACAAATGACAGTTTGTTTTTTAAAACAAGCGATTGTTTATTGTAGAAAAGACATTTTCTTGATAAATGACAATTAGTTTCGTGAAATCTACTCTCTAATGACAAATGACAGTTTGTTTTTTAAAACAAGCGATTGTTTATTGTAGAAAAGACATTTTCTTGATAAATGACAATTAGTTTCGTGAAATCTACTCTCTAATGACAAATGACAGTTTGTTTTTCAAAACAAGTGGTTGTTTGTTTCGAAAAAGACAGTTTCTGACGATAAACGACAATTAGTTTCGTGAAATCTACTCTCTAATGACAAATGACAGTTTGTTTTTCAAAACAAATGATTGTTTGTTTCGAAAAAGACATTTTCTGACGATAAATAACAATTAGTTTAGTGAAATCCAGTCTCTAATGACAAATGACAGTTTGTTTTTCAAAACAAGTGATTGTTTGTTTCGAAAAAGACAGTTTCTGACGATAACTGACAATTAGTTTAGTGGAATCCAGTCTCTAATGACAAATGACAGTTTGTTTTTCAAAACAAATGATTGTTTGTTTTGGTAAAGACAGTTTCTTACGATAAATGACATTTAGTTTCGTGAAATCTACTCTCTAATGACAAATGACAGTTTGTTTTTTAAAACAAGCGATTGTTTATTGTAGAAAAGACATTTTCTTGATAAATGACAATTAGTTTCGTGAAATCTACTCTCTAATGACAAATGACAGTTTGTTTTTTAAAACAAGCGATTGTTTATTGTAGAAAAGACATTTTCTTGATAAATGACAATTAGTTTCGTGAAATCTACTCTCTAATGACAAATGACAGTTTGTTTTTCAAAACAAGTGGTTGTTTGTTTCGAAAAAGACAGTTTCTGACGATAAACGACAATTAGTTTCGTGAAATCCAGTCCTCAATGACAAATGACAGTTTGTTTTTCAAAACAAATGATTGTTTGTTTTGGTAAAGACAGTTTCTTACGATAAATGACATTTAGTTTCGTGAAATCTACTCTCTAATGACAAATGACAGTTTATTTTTCATAACAAATGATTGTTTGTTTCGAAAAAGACAGTTTCTGACGATAAATGACAATTAGTTTAGTGAAATCCAGTCCTCAATGACAAATGACAGTTTGTTTTTCAAAACAAATGATTGTTTGTTTTGGTAAAGACAGTTTCTTACGATAAATGACATTTAGTTTCGTGAAATCTAGTCTCTAATGACAAATGACAGTTTGTTTTTCAAAACAAGTGATTGTTTGTTTTGGTAAAGACAGTTTCTTACGATAAATGACAATTGTTTGTTGTAGAAAAGACATTTTCTAACGATAAATGACAATTAGTTTAGTAAAATCCACTCTCTAATGACAAATGACAGTTTGTTTTTCAAAACAAATGATTGTTTGTTTTGGTAAAGACAGTTTCTTACGATAAATGACATTTAGTTTCGTGAAATCTACTCTCTAATGACAAATGACAGTTTATTTTTCATAACAAATGATTGTTTGTTTCGAAAAAGACAGTTTCTGACGATAAATGACAATTAGTTTAGTGAAATCCAGTCCTCAATGACAAATGACAGTTTGTTTTTCAAAACAAATGATTGTTTGTTTTGGTAAAGACAGTTTCTTACGATAAATGACAATTAGTTTCGTGAAATCTACTCTCTAATGACAAATGACAGTTTATTTTTCATAACAAATGATTGTTTGTTTCGAAAAAGACAGTTTCTGACGATAAATGACAATTAGTTTAGTGAAATCCAGTCCTCAATGACAAATGACAGTTTGTTTTTCAAAACAAGTGATTGTTTGTTTTGGTAAAGACAGTTTCTTACGATAAATGACAATTGTTTGTTGTAGAAAAGACATTTTCTAACGATAAATGACAATTAGTTTAGTAAAATCCACTCTCTAATGACAAATGACAGTTTGTTTTTCAAAATATGTGATTGTTTGTTGTAGAAAAGACATTTTCTGACGATAAATGACAATTAGTTTAGTAAAATCCACTCTCTAATGACAAATGACAGTTTGTTTTTTAAAACAAGCGATTGTTTATTGTAGAAAAGACATTTTCTTGATAAATGACAATTAGTTTCGTGAAATCTACTCTCTAATGACAAATGACAGTTTGTTTTTTAAAACAAGCGATTGTTTATAGTAGAAAAGACATTTTCTTGATAAATGACAATTAGTTTCGTGAAATCTAAACTATAATGACAAATGACAGTTTGTTTTTCAAAACAAATGAGTGTTTGTTTCGAAAAAGACATTTTCTGACGATAAATAACAATTAGTTTAGTGAAATCCAGTCTCTATTGACAAATGACAGTTTGTTTTTCAAAACAAATGATTGTTTGTTTCGAAAAAGACATTTTCTGACGATAAATGACAATTAGTTTCGTATAATCCACTCTCTAATGACAAATGACAGTTTGTTTTTCAAAACAAGTGATTGTTTGTTTCGAAAAAGACATTTTCTGACGATAAATAACAACTAGTTTAGTGAAATCCAGTCTCTAATGACAAATGACAGTTTGTTTTTCAAAACAAGTGATTGTTTGTTTCGAAAAAGACATTTTCTGACGATAAATGACAATTAGTTTCGTATAATCCACTCTCTAATGACAAATGACAGTTTGTTTTTCAAAACAAGTGATTGTTTGTTTCGAAAAAGACATTTTCTGACGATAAATAACAATTAGTTTAGTGAAATCCAGTCTCTAATGACAAATGACGTTTTGTTTTTACGAAAAATAGACTCGGTGATTGAGACTCGGTCTATTTTGTAGTAGTAAATCTTCTAAACGTATAATAGTCACTAGAGCAGCTCTCCTAGCATACTGACAAATACAAACCGGTTTAATCCTGTCACTAAATATATTATACACCTAAATTTTCATCTATAAAAGTTGATCCGTCGCATTTTTTTTTGAGAAATCTCGTATATAATCCCACGTCCCCTGCCATTTTTGTATCTTTTGTACAAATAAATCCTTCCTGGATATTCCATTACGTTCTTTTTGTTCGAAATAATTCAATTATTAAAAAAAATGCGGCGCGCAGGTTATCGGATTATTTTCCTTTAAAATAATATGAAAACACACAACTAAAATGTAGCAAAAGTCTTTTTTTTTCATTCTAAAATTCTAAAACTACCCAACATTCTTTAAAATTATGTTTGGTCTTTGCTTTCAATGTGTGTATATGCGCGCAGATTTTGATCAGCTTGCAAGTAATAGGGGAGATAGGAATCTATTGAAAAAAATCCACAGTTTCTATAAAATTTTCCCTATCAAGTTTCCTATGGAAATAGAGCAATAGAGCGGCTCCCATTTGAAGCTTATCTACATGAAAAATAGTTAAAACAAACGATATTTCGTTTAAATTAATAATTGTTCATGGTAGAACGTTTTTGCGCCGATCGCCCCTACTAGCAATACGTTTGAGGAGCCCCTGCGGCAGAAAGCCAACTTAAAAGAAATACCTGTCCATTTTTAACGTACAAAAAGTCTCAACAAAGCGCTGCCATTCATTGAAAAGAATAAACTTCGCCTACCTGTCGTTTTGATTTGCCAAGTCGAAAAGTATATTCCACCTCGATAATCATTGTCAGCCATTGAACCGAAATTTTCGACTATTGTTCGTTATAGTTCCCATTCATTTTTTCCTCGTGACATAAAAGATATACAAACCGATCGATTTTTGTCAACTGTTCAAACTGGCTCGAGCCGTCCCTTACAAAATTACTTATAATTCATTCTATAAATTCAATAATGAAACAATACTTAATGCCATCTAAAATACGTCTAGTATATATAGTTAGTGGACTGTAGAAAAGACAATAACAATTTAATCCAGACTCGATACACACACAAACACACCTTAGTTTAACCAGATAATAAAAGAAAACTCGTTTTAGAACATTCATATTAAATTTGTGCAGGTATACGACAAAAATTTACGAGAATCGTTATTCCGTTTGGAAATATGACAACACTGTTAAAATATATCATTTTTACTGCATTCTTTAAATTCTAATTTTTTAAAGTCCGGTTCTGTTTCGTTTCTAACATAATTTCAGTTTTCAAAAACGAATTATTTCGACATAATCGAACTCACAATTTTATTTATTGATTAAAATAACTCATTATAAGCGAATAGAATACAATATTACATCTACGACTACGTAATTTTTTTGTTGAAGTAATTAGTTTTCGAAAATTAGGTTTTTAAATGAAAAAATGCTAGATTTTCTTTCTTTAATAATGTTTATTCTAACTTAAACGGCCATCACTGCAATTTTTGTGATTTTTCTAAGGCTTTCGACTGTGTCATACCGTACCAACAGATGTCAGCTTGTGCAACGATGTTTTCTTGCAGGCTAATAGAATGTGGGGTGCCACAAGGGTCAGTACTAGGCCACCATCGACGTCGTTGAATCTATAAAATTCTTAAGGCGGGTTCACACGTGTTTTTTTATCGTATTTAATCACGGCTAAACAGGATATTGCAAAAATTGTGTGGGAAATATTAAATTTCACTAAAAATATATGTCGAGCAATATCTTTGGAAGATCAAAATGGCTACGGAAACTTTTTTAGAATAGATCCAAGTCGACGTTTATATTTGCTCACTAAAATAAAAATAGCGATTCAAAAAAAGAAACAAATACGTTGGAAACTTGACATTTGGTTGGTGTTTCGCGACTAAATCAGTTTGAGACTGCGTGTGAACCCGCCTTTAAGGACTTGTTGTGGAAGTTACCCATTACCGCCTTATCTAAAAAAAAAAATTCAGTGCTCTGATATCAGTTTCCAAAGAACTGAACTTATCCACATCTACAACGGATTATTACGCCATTATTAACTTGCACCTTCCCTTCTGAAGACTCAATTTAAACTACAAAACTAGGACTAAACAGCAGGGACTCTTTTTTCGTTCAGGAAGATCGTTGCACGGCTATCCGAAGCACGACGTTCAGTATTAATAAAGGGCTCGATATTTTACAATGCAAAAAAGTGCACAATCACTTGCCGATTGAAATCCACATCAACTTCTATCCTAATAATAATATTTAATAAATAAATAATTGTAATTTTGATCTGTATATTGAAATTTCATTCTAACTTTATCTCTATTTAGTTATTATTATGTTTGTTTTTCAATTTTTACTAGATTTTGTCTACAAATTTTAACAATTTTTTGATAATAAAGCTTTATCTATCTCTCTCTACATCGTCGCGAACAAGATGCTACAAAGACGTTCGCGGCGAGCATTCCGAACATCTCCTACATCGACATTAATCAGTCTCCGCAACATTCATTGAATTGCAACTCTTTGTTACCACTTATTTTTGACATTCAGTACATGTTTTTGAGGTTAGGTTAGGTTAGGTTAGGTTAGGTTAGTTTAGGTTAAAGTTAGGTTAGGTTAGGTTAGGTTAGGTTAAAGTTAGGTTAAAGTTAGGTTAGGTTAGGTTAGGTTAGGTTAAAGTTAGGTTAGGTTAGGTTAGGTTAGGTTAGGTTAGGTTAGGTTAGGTTAGGTTAAAGTTAGGTTAAAGTTAGGTTAGGTTAGGTTAGGTTAGGTTAGTTTAGGTTAAAGTTAGGTTAGGTTAGATTAGGTTAGGTTAAAGTTAGGTTAAAGTTAGGTTACGTTAGGTTAGGTTAGGTTAAAGTTAGGTTAAAGTTAGGTTAGGTTAGGTTAGGTTAGTTTAGGTTAGGTTAGGTTAGTTTAGGTTAGGTTAGGTTAAAATTAGGTTAGGTTAGGTTAAAATTAGGTTAGGTTAATTTAGGTTAGATTAGGTTAAAATTAGGTTAGGTTAATTTAGGTTAGGTTAGGTTAGGTTGAAGTTAGGTTAGGTTAGGTTAGGTTAGGTTAGGTTAGGTTAGGTTAGGTTAGGTTAATTTAGGTTAGGTTAGGTTAAAATTAGGTTAGGTTAATTTAGATTAAGTTAGGTTAGGTTAGGTTGAAGTTAGGTTAGGTTAGGTTAGGTTAGGTTAGGTTAGTTTAATTTAAGTGAGGTTACGTAAGGTTAGGTTAAAGTTAGGTTAAAGTTAGGTTAGGTTAGTTTAGGTTAGGTTAGGTGAGGTTAGGTTAGGCTGTAATGACGTAAGAACGATATTGACACTGTTTTATCACGAATTGAACACTTTAATCTCACATTTCGTGTCCTGAAACGGAACTTTGTGTGTTCGGTTAGAGTCCTGGATTAAACTACAAATTTCGTTTCTGCGAATAGATAAATAAACTTTCAGCCGTACCCCGTATTAAATTAATATGCGGTATCTTTTCATCGTCGACTGTTTAAAGAGCTTATACGCTTTATATCAAAATGTACGTGTTATCGTTTTTATTTTCCTCTAATGTTCTTTGAAGCACGCACGATCTCGGGAGGCTGCTCACGGCCCGTTTCGTGCTCTTATCTTCAATGAATTGACCAATCGAAAAAAATCACGTTTCAACTGCAATTCGTCGTATTTACCGAATGCGCCGAGATAAGATCACATTACGAAATGTAATTGCTCGCTGTATTGTCATTGAAATTCGCTTAGACTGTGACCGCGTTAAATATGAACGCCGATTGTTCGTTGAAATGTTTGAAAACTTAGTTTATTATTGTCATGGAAACGAATTGATTGTCATTTGTTATAGTTATGGTGGAATGTCTGATGGAGAGATTTAATTTGCGATTAGAAAGATCTAGAAGCTACTTGTGTTGGCATTATTTTAGATCATGTGAGTAGGATAAAATTTTATTTTCAACTATTTCTGTTTATTTGGAAATTAATGACGGTAATATTTGTTTGACTTCGATCATAATTCGATAATTCGTTCGCTCCAATCTCTAAAATTTATAAAAAACTCAAGGCTGCTACTCAACTTTTGACATATGTCAACGCTGACGTTATTACGTCAAATCTGACATTGACATCATCAACTTTAATCGTAAACTTTCCTTTTGAGGTTAAGATTTACATTTCAGTTTGTACAGTCTTGTGAAAAAACTAACAAATTAGCGTAATAAATCTAATGATTATCCTCCGATTATATACGGGGCATATTTTGCTACGAAGAAAATAGAAATAATGTGTAGATACGCCGAATTCGATGATCTGAAAAGTTCTGCATTCCTTAGCTACTTCCTAGAAGTGCGTAACTAAATTTAGCCAGAGAATGTGTTTTCGCGGGACGAGGGTGAGGGAGCGAGGGCGTATCTTGAAAGCACGCACACCTGCGGGGTGGTTTACCGAAAGGAATAATCAGCAAGCGCCCTTTTTAGTTTTTAAGGGTAGTTATGAGTACAACGACACGCGTCTCGATGGTAGACTGCTCGCCCTCGTCTTGATTGATGTAATAGAAGAAAGCAGATGGTGCACATGTGTCTTTTTTTATATGTCCCATATCTATTCAATATAATCTTTGATATTTGAGTGTTTTTATTTAGAGATTTAACGTGCAAAACATCTTAACCAACACTATGTTGATTAGAGTTCGATGATACTCATTTTCTGACTGATATTAATCTGATTCTACAAATATCGAGACCAGAAATGATGATAAAAAAGAAGAATGACTTGTTTGACGTTTTAAAACAATTGTTATTATTTTTTTGTTCGTAATGACATTCCTAGAATTAAAATTCGACAACTAATATTCGATTACACAAATATCGAGACCAGAAATGATGATAAAAAAGAAGAATGACTTGTTTGACGTTTTAAAACATTTGTTATTATTTTTTTGTTCGTAATGAAACTTCTAGAATTAAAATTCGACAACTAATATTCGATTACACAAATATCGAGACCAGAAATGATGATAAAAAAGAAGAATGACTTGTTTGACGTTTTGAAACAATTGTTATTATTTTTTTGTTCGTAATGAAACTTCTAGAATTAAAATTCGACAACTAATATTCGATTACACAAATATCGAGACCAGAAATGATGATAAAAAAGAAGAATGACTTGTTTGACGTTTTGAAACAATTGTTATTATTTTTTTGTTCGTAATGAAACTTCTAGAATTAAAATTCGACAACTAAAATTCGATTACACAAATATCGAGACTACGAATCATGATAAAAAAAAGAAGAATAACTTGTTTGACGTTTTAAAACAATTGTTATTATTTTTTTGTTCGTAATGACATTCCTAGAATTAAAATTCGACAACTAAAATTCGATTACACAAATATCGAGACCAGAAATAATGATAAAAAAGAAGAATGACTTGTTTGACGTTTTAAAACATTTGTTATTATTTTTGTGTTCGTAATGAATGTTCTAGAATTAAAATTCGACGTGTAGAACTCGACTGTGCCACTGATAATTTTTTAATACTAAACTGACGTTAAGTAATACTCAATCTGATTCATCTTCGTATCGAATTCCGCAGGATTCCAACGCAGAAATTATAACCTAACTACCACTAATCTTATTAATAAAAATAAAAACGTGTAATCTGAATTTCTTATTGTGTGGTCCCGAAGGTTGCTTACTTGGAAATTGCGTATTTAAATGTCGAAGAACATTAAATTACGAACTGAGAAATGATATAGTTTTCAAAATCCATATTGTTTGGTTTGATATGTTTCGATTCCAGTGGCGCGCGTCTCGTGATTTATAAAAGTTTACAAAACTATTATCAAATGCTCAAAATTTGATTTCGAGGTGTTTTCTTTCCACCCACATCGTCGTTTCTATTAATAAATAGATATTAGATAATGAGGAATGTCCGGTTTTAGACAGATGCATTCGGACGCCCCGTAGATGCCCTACGGCCCACGGTAGGGCGCCGATACCTTGTCGATACAACTAATCAACCTATTATCGAAATGCATCTGCTTTTTTAAGAAACGATACGGTGCTTTCTTGGGATTTCTCGTTCGAAAATAATGGGGAAAGTGCGAAAAATTATCCCGCAGATTCCGAGATAATTAAGGGTGGCGCCCTAATCTATATTTTTTATTATTTTCAAAGGGGTATCTTCATATTAGATCTACTGATTGCTAAAATGTTTATTAGGTACTAATAGGAAGATTATAAGGTGTTAAAATTGATTGCGATTCTCCAGGTAACTACGAGGGCGAACCGAAAAGTTTTATAACAATTTCTCTAACAGTCAGCCAGAGAAAACTTGAAAAAAATTTATTTGAGAAGTAATAAGACAAGTATACAACAATGTCGACAGTTTTTTTTTTAATTTCGTTCAAAATTTGGAAATTACTGTATTTCAAAACGTTGTTTCCGCAGCTAAAACTCAATTTTCGAAAATGTTTCTTTAAAACGTGGGTAATCTAGTAAAATATGAAAAATTAAGTCTTCGACGTTCATTCTTTGTATAAATTTTTTAATCCTGCTACGACCGCGCCAGTTAGAAGTCTAACTTAAAAAGAAATGGATCATTTTTGATTTTATTCACGTGAAATTTGACACTATACTCAGTTTAATTGTTAAATGTGTAAAGCAGAACATTTCTGTCATAAATTCACAACGTCATTATTTAAAAATCCATTGTTGTCAAGTCTAAAACGCATAGTTTCGTGTATATGTTATGGCCAAAGCCCGCAGTGCTGCCAGTTCGCGCACTGGCCACTGGCAATGGTACTTTGGCTGAAAGATGTAGTTAGGTTAGGTTAGGTATTGTTAGGTTAGGAATTCCTCCAAGCAAGTGGAGCAAATAACAAAATAAAACAGATTATATAGTAACAAAATGGCAAACAACAATAAAATCAGAGAAATGGTAGAAACTTGATTATAAAAGTTAGGTTAGGTTAAAGTTATTTGAGGTTATGTTTAAATTTTGTACAAATAAACATATGAAATTGGTACTATTAATAAAAGTAATGAAAAAATTTTTCGGTACATTAATAAACGACTATTTCGCTCTAATTTAATATGTTGAAGACCACCCTTAAAGTTTCTTAATAGTAGTTGGTTTCGCTAAAAGTTTATAACCATTTCAATATGAAGATTTCAAAGCTAATGATTTTTTTATTAACCATGACAGAATTTACCCTTTTTCTATAATAATTTTCCTACCCCTTACGGCGAACAACTTCTAATTAAGTCCTCACATAGGGGGTGGTATTAAAATACCAATTCTACGTTGATTCTACCCCGTTAATTATGTTGAGGAAAAAATTGATTTTAAACAATCATTTTTTGGAGCGATCGCGATCCCGTTTAATAAATCCCGGGGCATGTGTTCGAGTTTACAACCCTCCGGAATAACCACGCAGATGAATGTGAAATGATACTCACAGCATCAATATGGGAATGAATAACGGTTTTGATCACCTGTCGAACACATTTCTTTTCAGCTAGGGGTGAATTTGTACGAATGTCGTTTAATATGAAATCCGCTGAGCTAGATCAAAATATTTTGTTGTAACATCAACTTATTTTCTCATACGTAACCACCAAACCCCCAAAATTAAAAAGTGAACGAATACCACAAAAAAACGGTTTTAAAAATATTTTCTAGACAATCAGCTGATTTGACTTAATTGTTGACGATTTTTCGAAAATTCTTCATCTTCTTAATGCGTCTTATCAAATATAATGACTGTTGTTAAAAGTTGACGAACTGTATTTGCCCCACGAATCCTGCTACGACTGCGCCAGCTAGAAATTCAACTATCGAAATTTTATTTTATTAAAAATTGTTTTTTTTTTCGTTTTAATTTTTAATCTAGATATAGATTTAATCTATTTAACTTTTTATATCACACAAGAGTGAAAAATAACGGTGGTATTCTTGTTTTTATTTTTTTCCAATTTTCTATTTTCTTAAAAGTAGTAATTTGCAGTTGAAGTTGAAATACGATTCGAATTTTTTATCGCAATTGCGTAAATTTACGACTGCACGAATCCTGCTACGACTGCGCCAATTAGAATTTTAATTTCAGAAACTTTATTTTTTAAAAAATTGTTTACGACCGCACGAATCCTGCTACGACTGCGCCAATTAGAATTTTAATTTCAGAAACTTTATTTTTTTAAAAATTGTTTACGACTGCACGAATCCTGGTACGACTGTGCCAGTTAGAAGTTTAATTTCAGAAACTTTATTTTTTTAAAAATTGTTTACGACTGCACGAATCCTGCTACGACTGCGCCAGTTAGAAGTTTAATTTCAGAAACTTTATTTTCTTAAAAATTGTTTACGACTGCACGAATCCTGCTATGACTGCGCCAGTTAGAAGTTTAATTTCAGAAACTTTATTTTTTAAAAAATTGTTTACGACTGCACGAATCCTGCTACGACTGCGCCAGTTAGAAGTTTAATTTCAGAAACTTTATTTTTTAAAAAATTGTTTACGGCTGCACGAATCCTGCTACGACTGCGCCAGTTAGAAGTAAACTTTATTCTTTTAAAAATTGTTTACGACCTCACGAATCCTGCTACGACTGCGCCAATTAAAAGTTAAATTTCAGAAACTTCATTTTTTTAAAAATTGAATACGTCCTCGCGAATCCTGCTACAACTGCGCCAGTTAGAAGTTTAATTTCAGAAACTTTATTTTTTTAAAAATTGTTTACGACTGCACGAATCCTACTACGACTGCGCCAGTTAGAAGTTTAATTTCAGAAACTTTATTTTTTTAAAAATTGTTTACGACTGCACGAATCCTGCTACGACTGCGCCAGTTAGAAGTAAACTTTATTTTTTTAAAAATTGTTTACGACCTCGCGAATCCTGCTACAACTGCGCCAGTTAGAAGTTTAATTTCAGAAACTTTATTTTTTTAAAAATTGTTTACGACTGCACGAATCCTGCTACGACTGCGCCAGCTAGAAGTTTAATTTCAGAAACTTTATTTTTTTAAAAATTGTTTACGACTGCACGAATCCTGCTACGACTGCGCCAGCTAGAAGTTTAATTTCAGAAACTTTATTTTTTTAAAAATTGTTTACGACTGCACGAATCCTGGTACGACTGCGCCAGTTAGAAGTAAACTTTATTCTTTTAAAAATTGTTTACGACTGCACGAATCCTGCTACGACTGCGCCAGTTAGAAGTTTAATTTCAGAAACTTTATTTTTTTAAAAATTGTTTACGACTGCACGAATCCTGCTACGACTGCGCCAGTTAGAAGTTTAATTTCAGAAACTTTATTTTTTAAAAAATTGTTTACGACTGCACGAATCCTGCTACGACTGCGCCAGTTAGAAGTTTAATTTCAGAAACTTTATTTTTTTAAAAATTGTTTACGACTGCACGAATCCTGCTACGACTGCGCCAGTTAGAAGTTTAATTTCAGAAACTTTATTTTTTTAAAAATTGTTTACGACTGCACGAATCCTGGTACGACTGCGCCAGTTAGAAGTAAACTTTATTTTTTTAAAAATTGTTTACGACTGCACGAATCCTGCTACGACTGCGCCAGCTAGAAGTTTAATTTCAGAAACTTTATTTTTTTAAAAATTGTTTACGACTGCACGAATCCTGCTACGACTGCGCCAGCTAGAAGTTTAATTTCAGAAACTTTATTTTTTTAAAAATTGTTTACGACTGCACGAATCCTGGTACGACTGCGCCAGTTAGAAGTTTAATTTCAGAAACTTTATTTTTTTAAAAATTGTTTACGACTGCACGAATCCTGCTACGACTGCGCCAGTTAGAAGTTTAATTTCAGAAACTTTATTTTTTTAAAAATTGTTTACGACTGCACGAATCCTGCTACGACTGCGCCAGTTAGAAGTTTAATTTCAGAAACTTTATTTTTTAAAAAATTGTTTACGACTGCACGAATCCTGCTACGACTGCGCCAGTTAGAAGTTTAATTTCAGAAACTTTATTTTTTTAAAAATTGTTTACGACTGCACGAATCCTGCTACGACTGCGCCAGTTAGAAGTAAACTTTATTTTTTTAAAAATTGTTTACGACCTCACGAATCCTGCTACGACTGCGCCAATTAAAAGTTAAATTTCAGAAACTTCATTTTTTTAAAAATTGAATACGACCTCGCGAATCCTGCTACAACTGCGCCAGTTAGAAGTTTAATTTCAGAAACTTTATTTTTTTAAAAATTGTTTACGACTGCACGAATCCTACTACGACTGCGCCAGTTAGAAGTTTAATTTCAGAAACTTTATTTTTTTAAAAATTGTTTACGACTGCACGAATCCTGCTACGACTGCGCCAGTTAGAAGTAAACTTTATTTTTTTAAAAATTGTTTATGACCTCGCGAATCCTGCTACGACTGCGCCAGTT
The DNA here is from genome assembly GCA_026230145.1 of Diorhabda elongata. Classification (NCBI taxonomy): domain Eukaryota; kingdom Metazoa; phylum Arthropoda; class Insecta; order Coleoptera; family Chrysomelidae; genus Diorhabda; species Diorhabda elongata. The sequence continues at coordinate 40,843,872 of CM047928.1, read as the reverse complement.
AGAAGTTTAATTTCAGAAACTTTATTTTTTTAAAAATTGTTTACGACTGCACGAATCCTGCTACGACTGCGCCAATTAGAATTTTAATTTCAGAAACTTTATTTTTTTAAAAATTGTTTACGACTGCACGAATCCTACTACGACTGCGCCAGTTAGAAGTTTAATTTCAGAAACTTTATTTTTTTAAAAATTGTTTACGACTGCACGAATCCTGCTACGACTGCGCCAGTTAGAAGTAAACTTTATTTTTTTAAAAATTGTTTACGACCTCGCGAATCCTGCTACAACTGCGCCAGTTAGAAGTTTAATTTCAGAAACTTTATTTTTTTAAAAATTGTTTACGACTGCACGAATCCTGCTACGACTGCGCCAGCTAGAAGTTTAATTTCAGAAACTTTATTTTTTTAAAAATTGTTTACGACTGCACGAATCCTGCTACGACTGCGCCAGCTAGAAGTTTAATTTCAGAAACTTTATTTTTTTAAAAATTGTTTACGACTGCACGAATCCTGGTACGACTGCGCCAGTTAGAAGTAAACTTTATTCTTTTAAAAATTGTTTACGACTGCACGAATCCTGCTACGACTGCGCCAGTTAGAAGTTTAATTTCAGAAACTTTATTTTTTTAAAAATTGTTTACGACTGCACGAATCCTGCTACGACTGCGCCAGTTAGAAGTTTAATTTCAGAAACTTTATTTTTTTAAAAATTGTTTACGACTGCACGAATCCTGCTACGACTGCGCCAGTTAGAAGTAAACTTTATTTTTTTAAAAATTGTTTATGACCTCGCGAATCCTGCTACGACTGCGCCAGTTAGAAGTTTAATTTCAGAAACTTTATTTTTTTAAAAATTGTTTACGACTGCACGAATCCTGCTACGACTGCGCCAATTAGAATTTTAATTTCAGAAACTTTATTTTTTTAAAAATTGTTTACGACTGCACGAATCCTACTACGACTGCGCCAGTTAGAAGTTTAATTTCAGAAACTTTATTTTTTTAAAAATTGTTTACGACTGCACGAATCCTGCTACGACTGCGCCAGTTAGAAGTAAACTTTATTTTTTTAAAAATTGTTTACGACCTCGCGAATCCTGCTACAACTGCGCCAGTTAGAAGTTTAATTTCAGAAACTTTATTTTTTTAAAAATTGTTTACGACTGCACGAATCCTGCTACGACTGCGCCAGCTAGAAGTTTAATTTCAGAAACTTTATTTTTTTAAAAATTGTTTACGACTGCACGAATCCTGCTACGACTGCGCCAGCTAGAAGTTTAATTTCAGAAACTTTATTTTTTTAAAAATTGTTTACGACTGCACGAATCCTGGTACGACTGCGCCAGTTAGAAGTAAACTTTATTCTTTTAAAAATTGTTTACGACTGCACGAATCCTGCTACGACTGCGCCAGTTAGAAGTTTAATTTCAGAAACTTTATTTTTTTAAAAATTGTTTACGACTGCACGAATCCTGCTACGACTGCGCCAGTTAGAAGTTTAATTTCAGAAACTTTATTTTTTAAAAAATTGTTTACGACTGCACGAATCCTGCTACGACTGCGCCAGTTAGAAGTTTAATTTCAGAAACTTTATTTTTTTAAAAATTGTTTACGACTGCACGAATCCTGCTACGACTGCGCCAGTTAGAAGTTTAATTTCAGAAACTTTATTTTTTTAAAAATTGTTTACGACTGCACGAATCCTGGTACGACTGCGCCAGTTAGAAGTAAACTTTATTTTTTTAAAAATTGTTTACGACTGCACGAATCCTGCTACGACTGCGCCAGCTAGAAGTTTAATTTCAGAAACTTTATTTTTTTAAAAATTGTTTACGACTGCACGAATCCTGCTACGACTGCGCCAGCTAGAAGTTTAATTTCAGAAACTTTATTTTTTTAAAAATTGTTTACGACTGCACGAATCCTGGTACGACTGCGCCAGTTAGAAGTTTAATTTCAGAAACTTTATTTTTTTAAAAATTGTTTACGACTGCACGAATCCTGCTACGACTGCGCCAGTTAGAAGTTTAATTTCAGAAACTTTATTTTTTTAAAAATTGTTTACGACTGCACGAATCCTGCTACGACTGCGCCAGTTAGAAGTTTAATTTCAGAAACTTTATTTTTTAAAAAATTGTTTACGACTGCACGAATCCTACTACGACTGCGCCAGTTAGAAGTTTAATTTCAGAAACTTTATTTTTTTAAAAATTGTTTACGACTGCACGAATCCTGCTACGACTGCGCCAGTTAGAAGTAAACTTTATTTTTTTAAAAATTGTTTATGACCTCGCGAATCCTGCTACGACTGCGCCAGTTAGAAGTTTAATTTCAGAAACTTTATTTTTTTAAAAATTGTTTACGACTGCACGAATCCTGCTACGACTGCGCCAATTAGAATTTTAATTTCAGAAACTTTATTTTTTTAAAAATTGTTTACGACTGCACGAATCCTACTACGACTGCGCCAGTTAGAAGTTTAATTTCAGAAACTTTATTTTTTTAAAAATTGTTTACGACTGCACGAATCCTGCTACGACTGCGCCAGTTAGAAGTAAACTTTATTTTTTTAAAAATTGTTTACGACCTCGCGAATCCTGCTACAACTGCGCCAGTTAGAAGTTTAATTTCAGAAACTTTATTTTTTTAAAAATTGTTTACGACTGCACGAATCCTGCTACGACTGCGCCAGCTAGAAGTTTAATTTCAGAAACTTTATTTTTTTAAAAATTGTTTACGACTGCACGAATCCTGCTACGACTGCGCCAGCTAGAAGTTTAATTTCAGAAACTTTATTTTTTTAAAAATTGTTTACGACTGCACGAATCCTGGTACGACTGCGCCAGTTAGAAGTAAACTTTATTCTTTTAAAAATTGTTTACGACTGCACGAATCCTGCTACGACTGCGCCAGTTAGAAGTTTAATTTCAGAAACTTTATTTTTTTAAAAATTGTTTACGACTGCACGAATCCTGCTACGACTGCGCCAGTTAGAAGTTTAATTTCAGAAACTTTATTTTTTAAAAAATTGTTTACGACTGCACGAATCCTGCTACGACTGCGCCAGTTAGAAGTTTAATTTCAGAAACTTTATTTTTTTAAAAATTGTTTACGACTGCACGAATCCTGCTACGACTGCGCCAGTTAGAAGTTTAATTTCAGAAACTTTATTTTTTTAAAAATTGTTTACGACTGCACGAATCCTGGTACGACTGCGCCAGTTAGAAGTAAACTTTATTTTTTTAAAAATTGTTTACGACTGCACGAATCCTGCTACGACTGCGCCAGCTAGAAGTTTAATTTCAGAAACTTTATTTTTTTAAAAATTGTTTACGACTGCACGAATCCTGCTACGACTGCGCCAGCTAGAAGTTTAATTTCAGAAACTTTATTTTTTTAAAAATTGTTTACGACTGCACGAATCCTGGTACGACTGCGCCAGTTAGAAGTTTAATTTCAGAAACTTTATTTTTTTAAAAATTGTTTACGACTGCACGAATCCTGCTACGACTGCGCCAGTTAGAAGTTTAATTTCAGAAACTTTATTTTTTTAAAAATTGTTTACGACTGCACGAATCCTGCTACGACTGCGCCAGTTAGAAGTTTAATTTCAGAAACTTTATTTTTTAAAAAATTGTTTACGACTGCACGAATCCTGCTACGACTGCGCCAGTTAGAAGTTTAATTTCAGAAACTTTATTTTTTTAAAAATTGTTTACGACTGCACGAATCCTGCTACGACTGCGCCAGTTAGAAGTAAACTTTATTTTTTTAAAAATTGTTTACGACCTCACGAATCCTGCTACGACTGCGCCAATTAAAAGTTAAATTTCAGAAACTTCATTTTTTTAAAAATTGAATACGACCTCGCGAATCCTGCTACAACTGCGCCAGTTAGAAGTTTAATTTCAGAAACTTTATTTTTTTAAAAATTGTTTACGACTGCACGAATCCTACTACGACTGCGCCAGTTAGAAGTTTAATTTCAGAAACTTTATTTTTTTAAAAATTGTTTACGACTGCACGAATCCTGCTACGACTGCGCCAGTTAGAAGTAAACTTTATTTTTTTAAAAATTGTTTATGACCTCGCGAATCCTGCTACGACTGCGCCAGTTAGAAGTTTAATTTCAGAAACTTTATTTTTTTAAAAATTGTTTACGACTGCACGAATCCTACTACGACTGCGCCAGTTAGAAGTTTAATTTCAGAAACTTTATTTTTTTAAAAATTGTTTACGACTGCACGAATCCTGCTACGACTGCGCCAGTTAGAAGTAAACTTTATTTTTTTAAAAATTGTTTACGACCTCGCGAATCCTGCTACGACTGCGCCAGTTAGAAGTTTAATTTCAGAAACTTTATTTTTTTAAAAATTGTTTACGACTGCACGAATCCTGCTACGACTGCGCCAGTTAGAAGTAAACTTTATTTTTTTAAAAATTGTTTACGACCTCGCGAATCCTGCTACGACTGCGCCAGTTAGAAGTAAACTTTATTTTTTTAAAAATTGTTTACGACCTCGCGAATCCTGCTACGACTGCGCCAGTTAGAAGTTTAATTTCAGAAACTTTATTTTTTTAAAAATTGTTTACGACTGCACGAATCCTGCTACGACTGCGCCAGTTAGAAGTAAACTTTATTTTTTAAAAAATTGTTTACGACTGCACGAATCCTGCTACGACTGCGCCAGTTAGAAGTTTAATTTCAGAAACTTTATTTTTTTAAAAATTGTTTACGACTGCACGAATCCTGGTACGACTGCGCCAGTTAGAAGTAAACTTTATTTTTTTAAAAATTGTTTACGACTGCACGAATCCTGCTACGACTGCGCCAGCTAGAAGTTTAATTTCAGAAACTTTATTTTTTTAAAAATTGTTTACGACTGCACGAATCCTGCTACGACTGCGCCAGCTAGAAGTTTAATTTCAGAAACTTTATTTTTTTAAAAATTGTTTACGACTGCACGAATCCTGGTACGACTGCGCCAGTTAGAAGTTTAATTTCAGAAACTTTATTTTTTTAAAAATTGTTTACGACTGCACGAATCCTGCTACGACTGCGCCAGTTAGAAGTTTAATTTCAGAAACTTTATTTTTTTAAAAATTGTTTACGACTGCACGAATCCTGCTACGACTGCGCCAGTTAGAAGTTTAATTTCAGAAACTTTATTTTTTAAAAAATTGTTTACGACTGCACGAATCCTGCTACGACTGCGCCAGTTAGAAGTTTAATTTCAGAAACTTTATTTTTTTAAAAATTGTTTACGACTGCACGAATCCTGCTACGACTGCGCCAGTTAGAAGTAAACTTTATTTTTTTAAAAATTGTTTACGACCTCACGAATCCTGCTACGACTGCGCCAATTAAAAGTTAAATTTCAGAAACTTCATTTTTTTAAAAATTGAATACGACCTCGCGAATCCTGCTACAACTGCGCCAGTTAGAAGTTTAATTTCAGAAACTTTATTTTTTTAAAAATTGTTTACGACTGCACGAATCCTACTACGACTGCGCCAGTTAGAAGTTTAATTTCAGAAACTTTATTTTTTTAAAAATTGTTTACGACTGCACGAATCCTGCTACGACTGCGCCAGTTAGAAGTAAACTTTATTTTTTTAAAAATTGTTTACGACCTCGCGAATCCTGCTACGACTGCGCCAGTTAGAAGTAAACTTTATTTTTTTAAAAATTGTTTACGACCTCGCGAATCCTGCTACGACTGCGCCAGTTAGAAGTTTAATTTCAGAAACTTTATTTTTTTAAAAATTGTTTACGACTGCACGAATCCTGCTACGACTGCGCCAGTTAGAAGTAAACTTTATTTTTTAAAAAATTGTTTACGACTGCACGAATCCTGCTACGACTGCGCCAGTTAGAAGTAAACTTTATTTTTTTAAAAATTGTTTACGACCTCGCGAATCCTGCTACGACTGCGCCAGTTAGAAGTAAACTTTATTTTTTTAAAAATTGTTTACGACCTCGCGAATCCTGCTACGACTGCGCCAGTTAGAAGTAAACTTTATTTTTTTAAAAATTGTTTACGACCTCACGAATCCTGCTACGACTGCGCCAATTAAAAGTTAAATTTCAGAAACTTCATTTTTTTAAAAATTGAATACGACCTCGCGAATCCTGCTACAACTGCGCCAGTTAGAAGTTTAATTTCAGAAACTTTATTTTTTTAAAAATTGTTTACGACTGCACGAATCCTACTACGACTGCGCCAGTTAGAAGTTTAATTTCAGAAACTTTATTTTTTTAAAAATTGTTTACGACTGCACGAATCCTGCTACGACTGCGCCAGTTAGAAGTAAACTTTATTTTTTTAAAAATTGTTTACGACTGCACGAATCCTGCTACGACTGCGCCAGTTAGAAGTAAACTTTATTTTTTTAAAAATTGTTTACGACCTCGCGAATCCTGCTACGACTGCGCCAGTTAGAAGTAAACTTTATTTTTTTAAAAATTGTTTACGACCTCACGAATCCTGCTACGACTGCGCCAATTAAAAGTTAAATTTCAGAAACTTCATTTTTTTAAAAATTGAATACGACCTCGCGAATCCTGCTACAACTGCGCCAGTTAGAAGTTTAATTTCAGAAACTTTATTTTTTTAAAAATTGTTTACGACTGCACGAATCCTACTACGACTGCGCCAGTTAGAAGTTTAATTTCAGAAACTTTATTTTTTTAAAAATTGTTTACGACTGCACGAATCCTGCTACGACTGCGCCAGTTAGAAGTAAACTTTATTTTTTTAAAAATTGTTTACGACCTCGCGAATCCTGCTACGACTGCGCCAGTTAGAAGTAAACTTTATTTTTTTAAAAATTGTTTACGACCTCGCGAATCCTGCTACGACTGCGCCAGTTAGAAGTTTAATTTCAGAAACTTTATTTTTTTAAAAATTGTTTACGACTGCACGAATCCTGCTACGACTGCGCCAGTTAGAAGTAAACTTTATTTTTTAAAAAATTGTTTACGACTGCACGAATCCTGCTACGACTGCGCCAGTTAGAAGTTTAATTTCAGAAACTTTATTTTTTTAAAAATTGTTTACGACTGCACGAATCCTGGTACGACTGCGCCAGTTAGAAGTAAACTTTATTTTTTTAAAAATTGTTTACGACTGCACGAATCCTGCTACGACTGCGCCAGCTAGAAGTTTAATTTCAGAAACTTTATTTTTTTAAAAATTGTTTACGACTGCACGAATCCTGCTACGACTGCGCCAGCTAGAAGTTTAATTTCAGAAACTTTATTTTTTTAAAAATTGTTTACGACTGCACGAATCCTGGTACGACTGCGCCAGTTAGAAGTTTAATTTCAGAAACTTTATTTTTTTAAAAATTGTTTACGACTGCACGAATCCTGCTACGACTGCGCCAGTTAGAAGTTTAATTTCAGAAACTTTATTTTTTTAAAAATTGTTTACGACTGCACGAATCCTGCTATGACTGCGCCAGTTAGAAGTTTAATTTCAGAAACTTTATTTTTTAAAAAATTGTTTACGACTGCACGAATCCTGCTACGACTGCGCCAGTTAGAAGTTTAATTTCAGAAACTTTATTTTTTAAAAAATTGTTTACGGCTGCACGAATCCTGCTACGACTGCGCCAGTTAGAAGTAAACTTTATTCTTTTAAAAATTGTTTACGACCTCACGAATCCTGCTACGACTGCGCCAATTAAAAGTTAAATTTCAGAAACTTCATTTTTTTAAAAATTGAATACGTCCTCGCGAATCCTGCTACAACTGCGCCAGTTAGAAGTTTAATTTCAGAAACTTTATTTTTTTAAAAATTGTTTACGACTGCACGAATCCTGCTACGACTGCGCCAATTAAAAGTTAAATTTCAGAAACTTCATTTTTTTAAAAATTGAATACGTCCTCGCGAATCCTGCTACAACTGCGCCAGTTAGAAGTTTAATTTCAGAAACTTTATTTTTTTAAAAATTGTTTACGACTGCACGA